>OX439232.1:36417284-37617284 GCA_949319165.1 Sialis lutaria | reverse complement strand
CGCCGAACTACAAGCTACAATTCGAAATAAATTTGCACCAATCCTTTTGAATTCACTTCATCTATTATCAGAATAGAACCCTATTAAAACTCAACAAAATTGGATAACTAGAAGTAACGAAATTTGCAGTTTATTTAAACAAAAATTCATATTTTGACAAGAATTTTTTTTACAAATAGAGTAGTTGTTATTTATAATTTATTAATAGTAGTAGGCGCTATTTCTTCATATGTCACTTCAAATTCCATAATTATTATATTGTGTTAATTAATATATAAATACATGTACATCGATACGTGCTGTATTTTAATTATTTTATTCAAAGCCAATCAATCTTTTTAATCAATATAAAATCTGGTAAGTTTGCATTTTTAAAACAAATATATTATATACGTCATATAACCTATAAACGTTACATTGTTGTTTCATTTTAAATGCTAGCCATCAGGTGAACACAGCTGTTATCACTGCAATATGTGGATGTATTTATCTTTTTAATTATTATTAGATATTAAAAAATGATTTTTTATTACAACAATACATCCTAAATTTAAATAAAAAAGGTAATAATCGATTGATATCAAGATTCATTGTTGATTTTCTAAAAAATCTTAATGAGTGATAAACTTCATATTATATATTTATATAATATTAATTACCTCCAATCTTTTTTCAAACATCCTTTTAAGTTTCACCAATTATATTGTACCTGTACCGTATTTATTTGATATTATAAGTTAATACATTTTTTATGTTTAAGGGGTGTGCATTTTATGGCCTAGCCATAGTATTTATTATTTATTTCAAGTCTGTCAGAATCGCATTTGTAATAAACAAAAGCGGATCTTATTTCTGAATTACTCTATTATTAAAATAGTATAAGATATTACTGCGCTATTTGTCTGAAATAGTCTTACTTCGACTGGCTACAGAAATCAAAACTCGTTGTTTCAATGCATGTGATATGAAAAATAGCGTGTGTGGCACGGGATGAAACAAAGACGATTTCAGACGAGGGCGATGACAGCCCTCGCTTCGAACGGGCAGTCAACTCTCGCCCTAGTCAGAAATCGTCTTGTTTCAACCCTTGCTACACAATATACTATTATATCATACTCCAATAAAACAAGGTGTGCTCTGGATATTAGAAGGTATTTGTCATGCCGAAACCGAATTCTTTGCTCAAATGGTTCCATCACGTCAGGTTTTTTAGATATCCGAACCTAAAAGTTCCAAAAATGACGAATTTGGCAATGTTTGGGAATTTATTACTAACAAGGGAACCTTTTCAAGTTGAAAATTAGTATCGTGTTTAAAATTTGTATGTAGTTAGAGGAGGTCAAGGTAAGTAAGAAAAAAATTATCACAGCTGCGGTGAAACGGATTAAGGGGGTGAAACACTCTTAAGAAAACGTGCAAAATAATCATATTTTTTCAAATAACTCTGAAACTAATGAAAATTAAAAAAAAATATTATTTTGCACATTTTCATTTTTTTCTTACTTATCTTGACCTCCTCTAACTATATACAAAGTTTAAACTCGATACTAATTTTCGACTTGAAAAGGTTCCCTTGTAAGTAGGTAATTTTTTTCTGAAGTTTTCTATCATGATTTCAAACAGTACTAACTTTTCTCACTAAAATGATTTTTTACATTTCATTGTGCGACTTTTCTCACCGAAATATACTATTTTGAAGATATATGTAGTAAAGTTGATTGTGTCTACTATACTACACTCTATTAACAAAAATATCTTCAAACTAGTAAGTACATCTCGGCTAAAAAATAGTACAGTAAAATTTATTATATGTAAATTTATTATATGTAATTCGTTTGTGCTTCGTTTGTGCACGTTTGTGCATAAATTTTCATCGTTTATGCTTTAACCCTTTAGGAGCTATTCGTAAAAAAACAGTTAATGCAATCATGTTTATAACGCATTAACAGTTTTTTACGAATAGCTCTTAAAGGGTTAAAGCATAAACGAATATAATTTCAGCACAAACGTGCACAAACAAAGCAGTAACGAACTGCACATTCAAAAACTTAAATTTAAAAAAACGGGGTGCCAGAGACATGTTTTCGGTATTTTTAAATATAAATAACATGTAAAGGGTTAAAGCACAAACGATGAAAATTTCTGCACAAACGTGCACAAACGAACTGCATACAATAATTTTTAAATTTCAAGAAAGGGGGGGCTCGCATGTCTACAGCACCCCATTTTATTTTTTTAAATATCTCCTAAAGGGTTAAAGCACAAACGAAAGGATTTCCTGCACAAACGTGCACAAACGAAGCACAAACAAACTACATATAATAAAATTCGAATTTCAAAAAAGGGGGTGCCAGAGATATGGAGCTGTCATTTTTTTGATTTTTAGGTTAGAATATCTCAAAACCCTGACGTAATGAAACCAACTGGGCAACAAATTCAGTTTGGCATGCAAAAAGTCTCATAAATTATCTATTCAGATCTCTGTTACATTACACAAGTATTTTTTTGTTGATCAATGTTATTTTTTTCGAATAAAATAATTTTCTTTCAATTACTTGAACCCTAAAAAATAACGGGTTTTGAACCCATGCTGAACCCAAACACGAACTAAAATTTATATTCGAACCCGAACCATAAATAATTTCCGTATCTTCAAGTCTCTAATAAAAACACAAAATTAAGTATCATGTCCAATATTTTCCTAAATCCAATCCTGCCTTATTGGAATATGAGAACAGTCTAACTGTGCAGGTACCTCTGTAATATTTACATTATTTTGCTAAACTTAAAAACCGTTTAGATTCTGTAACCACATCTGCACATGACATCGGCTCGTCGATATTGCTCGGCGTAATACAACCCGGTCGGAGAAAATGAAATTTCAATAAAATACACTTGTGGAAAATTTATTCATAAAACAAATTAAGTTTCATATTGATGTTTGGCCCCTAAAACATCCTTTTTTGGTCAAATATACATATGTTAAACATAAAATTTAATTTTCAATTCTTTATTTTAAATCTATTTAAGAGTAAGGTCTCCCTTTGCGCGGTAGATAAGTTCTACAGAAAATAACATAATATAAAAAAAATTATAAAAGGTGTGGAAAACCATACATGACTTCCATGTTCTATAATATCTTTTACAATAATTTTTAATATAAAACTCACCTTTGTATTATAAATATAAGTTTTCTAATATTCTAATGTCAATTGTATAATACACATTTGAATTTATTTGTGCTTGTTTCCAAATTTAAAATTTTTGAGGGTTGTTTTCACACCTTCAGTAGTTATGAAATAAGTACCCCTTAGATTGGATTGAACTACAAGTGTACCAAGTTTTATAAAAATTGGTGAGATAATACTCATTTTTTAGACGATAATTGGTACAAAATTTCGAATATTTCCGAAACCCCTAATCCGATTAGCACAAAAATCAATAGATCTGGAGTACTCATTTAAACAAACATTTTTCCCAAAAATAATTCAAATCGGTGCATATTTATAGTAATTATCGTGAACGGAAGAAAATTTTCTTTACGTTTTGAAGTTAGTACAATCAGAATCTGTTCTTATCTCGGATACGATTTTTCAACGATATTACAATAGTTCCATTTCTTCGAACATGGAAGTAAAAAGACATTGTTTTTACATTGTTAAATTAGGGATACATTTCACATTTTTTTAAATCCAAGTAAAATGAAATCAATTGACTAAAACAGGTCAAAAAAAATCATATAAAAAATGTATGGAAATTCATAAAAATGTCGAAACTCTGACAGAAAATGATATATTTAAGGGGTTAGGTGTAGTCAGAGACATGAAAAAATGACAATTTTATATAATTTTTTTTGCCAGTAAATTATTTTATTTTATAAAAGTAAAAACATAGCATCATTAAATAAGGTTTCGACTTGACTTGACAGAAATTTTAGAAAAAAAAATTAATAATTTTAAAAGTAATGGCTGTTTGTGTTGATCCAGTTCCAACCGAAGCTCCTTGCGGTGACCATCACTTATCCTTGGAGATTCATCCAAATTCAATCGGACAAAATAATTAGTTTTATTAATAGATAATCTAGTGCCTGATCGAAGCCGAACAAAATGACAGCCTCAGGAAATTTTTGCCAGATTTTCGGAAAAAAATCAACAGTTAATTGTTTATAACAAATCGAAATAAAAAAAAATCCTTCGATCAGGCACTAGTTTTTCATGTTTTCAAAAAGCTGTATAAACATTAAAATCTACCGAGCGGTTTTCGAGCTACAGTGGTCACCAGTTCAAAAAACATAGTTTTGAGAAAAACGCATTTAAAGTTTTACACTCAATTTACGTAAAGTAATACGTATTATTTAATTACTTACACCGAGTCATCTATTAATGGGCTATATAATAGTTCTTCAGCCGTTGTAGCAGCTTCCAAAAATGCAAAAAAAAAGAAAATCGATTTCTTGAAAATTCTGACTACACCTAACCCCTTAATCTAATTTAAGGATACCCAAGGGGTCTATGTGTTTAAAATGGGTCTATAGCATACATTTTATAACTTATTTAAATTTTTTCCAATTCTTTAAAATAGATCGATGTAAGAAAAAGATTGGGAACTCCTGGTCTAATTGAAGTCGTTTAGACTTTAGACTTTCTTGCAATCCATTATTTCTCATTTTACTTAATTAACCTTAACTATATCTTCACTTAATCAAGGAGGCATCGGGAATTTAATTAAGTTAAAAACCTCCCATTCTTACGTAATATCCATAGCACGCTTTTTTTTACAATTTAGAAATGCGTATTATTCCCTTTTCTCAGAATTCTACTTTACTTGAACCCTGTTTTCCAATTCAAATAACTTTACTACGTGAAAAACAATTCTTTATACTGATGGATTACCTAATGCTATACAGGGTGGTTGTAAAAACTGTATGAACATTAGTAACTTATTGTTAGTTATTTTTATTGGAGTTAGAAGGTTAATTTAACGAGTAAAAGGGATATTTTAGTAATACAACAGACAAGGTAAGTAAATGACTAGGTATGCTTACTTGCCTGTGACGTCACCATGAAGTTCTTTTCAACCTTCTAGATTTCAAATGGTCGCCAATGCTGATGTCAAACTGTCATAATATAAATTTGATCGTGATTGATTTATTATTGTGTTCTGTGTTTGTGCTGTTAATTTATTGCTATAGTGAAGCTTCACACATGATATTAATTATATTAATTATAACTATGTGTGATTTGTGTTTAATATTATGACAGTTGAAATCATAGATAAATAAAAAAATCAAGAAGGTATAAAAGAACTTCATGGCGACGTCACAAGTGAGCGAACTTAGTCATTTACTAACCTTGTACAACGGATATGATTTAACTGCATGAAGTTAGGTTAGGTGTGTAGATAATACAGATTTCTGTTATGGTAGTCGGTAAAAGAGGTTTTTAGTTTAACATTTGTACGCTAGATGTCACTATATCAAAGAAGTATAACTTCTAATGCATGTAAAAAGTACACACCCATTTTTTTTCAAGGAGGGAAAATGGCGTTGTCAGAAAAACAATTGAATACCTATCGAATTTCATATTTTTTTTATTGTACGGATTTTATTTCGGTTTTTACTAATGGATATAGTTTTTTTTATGAAAAACTGACATTTTTTTATGAAATTTCCATGTAAAGTGAAATTTGAAGCATGAAATTTGACTAAAAAAGTTTGAATTTTAGATTTCGTTAAAAGTATGTTTTTTGTATAGAAAATGATGCGAAAAGTTGAAATTTTCAAACCGCAGGTCTGTATCTCTAACCGTTCTTGAGATATGGCCTCTCAAAGTTTAAGTTTTTTTAAAATTTTGAAGAAAAATAGATGTAACTTTTGAACGTGTGGTCGGATTTGATTTTCGTTGACAGATTTGAAATCAGCGTGTCAAAATCTATATAATGACATGTATAATACTTCAAAACTCGAGAAAAAATTTTACGCGAAAAATCGAAAAAATTCAAAGGGGTATACCTTAAAAAAATGTCGATTTCTCGCAAAAAAATTTTTCTCGAATTTTTAAGTATTATACATGTCATTGTATAGATTTTGACACGCTGATTTCAAATCTGTCAACAAAAATCAAATCCGACCACACGTTCAAAAGTTACGGCCATTTTTATCAAAAATTTTGAAAAAAATAAAACTTTGAGAGGCCATATCTCGGTAACGGTTAGAGATACAGACCTGCGGTTTGAAAATTTCAACTTTTCACATCATTTTCTATTCAATAAACATACTTTTAACGAAATCTAAATTTCAAACTTTTTAGACATATTTCATGCTTCAAATTTCAACTTTCCATAGAAATATCAAATTTAAATATAAAAAAAATAAAGAGGAACATCATAACTTACATTAAAAATATCCCACATTCTATCCCCAGTAACTACCGTACGGATTTTTTTCCAGTTTTCACATAGCGAGCGCTGCATGCGTAAATAGTTAACAATAAGATAAAAAAATAGTTTTTTTGCAGATTAAATTTATATCCCCGGGTAGCATCGAATCCAATGCACTAGTTTTTAAATAAAATAAAATAAATTTCACTATAAAAATTTTAGGGCCTTAAAATTTTTTCCCTAAATCTGACCCTGTTTAAAACCAAAATCAAATTGCATAAGTAAACACGTGACTTTTATTTATTTTCCAAATAAAACAAAAAACCTTGATAGTTTCTCCATGATAAATGCCACATCAACATTTTGATTAAATTTTTCTCAAATGTCGGAAACAGAAAGACAAAGATAGGAAATAACAGACAGAGAGAAAATAAATGAAAAATATAAATAAATAAACGTATTCTGTACAGTTTTTCATTAATATTCATCAAACGTTATACCTTTAAAGTATATGGTACAGAGTTTATAACACTTCATATTACAAAATTGAGTAGTACCTCAAAAATTTACATATACTATACAGTATACACCACAAAACAACGATTATTTAGAATAAATTAGATATAAATTACAAGTGTGCTTGGGGTTACAATTATGTTAATACGAAATAAATAACGATTTTGTTAAAAAATAACCGTAAAAAAGTAATAGCGAGTGGAAAGGTATACATATACAAGCTGGTCCGGTTTGGGATACAGATATTTAAGGAGCTCATTCATGAAATTGTGCGGGAAGGGGGGGGGTCTATCTTCAACACCCTCTGAGCTACAGGATGTTTAAAAAATTTCCTTCAGAGTAGTACAACAAAGATTATCTCGTAACTTTCAAAGTAACGTATCTAGAGCAATCAAAATGAGTTAGTTTCATAGCTCAGAGCAGTGGTCCCCAACCTTTTTGTACCTAAGAGCACATTTTAGAATACCGGTTGGGCAGCGGGCACCATTTATTTTTTCAAGGTGCCTACATCAAAATCGCGATTTTGATTCAGGCACTCAGGCGTTTTTCACGCGCGCCTAAACTAAAAAAGTCAGACATATGCTCTTGCTGACTTTTTGATGGAAAATTTTGTAATCTACAAAAAGGTTCAGAGGCATTTTTTTCGTATATTTCTTAGTTCCTACGTAAGCCGTGACTGTATGGTAAAAAATGCTATTCATAAAATTATGATCGTTGTTTATAATATTGTTGAACGAATTTGTGCAATGTTTGATATATGCACAAATGTTTTTTATTAACAAATCTACATCAACAAAATATTGTTAATTTATCTTTAGAATTAATGTACCTAAGTGATTTTTGTAATTGCGTACATCCAGAAAAAGATTAAATGGCTACATATTTTTCTGGCTGTAATTTACGGTATACGTTAAATTTGAGAGAATAAATGTAAAATGATATAATATATTTATAAACAAATATTTTTTTCAAATAAATACGTTATATTTCTCTAATTAGTTACTAAAAATTAAAAATAAATTACATGTAATTGAAAACTTAATTTTTTTATCGTTTACAGTCAATGGCGGGCACACGTAAAACAGTCGGCGGGCACAATGGTGCCCGCGGGCATAGGGTTGGGGACCACTGGCTCAGAGGGTGTTGAAGATAGACCCCCCTTCCCGCACAATTTCTTACTTAAAGTACATATTTGACTACCATAGGTGGGCATTAACTCGTTAATCCGTTAATCGTTAATTAACGAAGTTAACAAAATGGTTAACGGATTAACTTTTAAGTTAACTAAAAAAAAATATTAACGCTTTTGTTAACTTTCGTTAAATTTAACTTCCGTTAACTTTAGTCCGTTACATTGGTTGTTTGATAAACAGTACATAAGAAAATTGTCGAAATAGCAAAAAAGGTTTTCAAACATTTTGAATGGTTAACTTTTTAACGATTAACTTTAACTTTCGTTAAATTTTAAAATTTTCGGTTAACTTTAACTTCCGTTACATTTTCGGAATTTTAACGGTTTAACGGTTAACGAAGTTAACTTTTTTATTAACGGATTAACGATTAACGAAGTTAACTTTTCGATTAACTGTGCCCACCTATGTTGACTACGCCTATGAACTGACGTCAGTTTTGATTTCCTACCCTTACCGCACCGGTCATTTTTCATGTTACGTACAATAGTCATTATTACGATGTGCTACTGTACTATGATATTAAAATGGGCAGTAACATGAAAAGCGAATAAATCTTATTTATAATAACCAATACTGCGGACCTTTGTTCTTTTCAGGCGAACATCTGCAGTAAAATCATAATAATATTATTTGGAAACAAAGCATATGCCCAAATGAATGTATACGAATTGTAACTTATATTTGTACCATAAACAGCACTTGCTCTGGATAATAAAAGGCGTTTATATTACGTCATATCGTGTTTGTTTTATAACTCGATATAAAAAAATAAAAACACTTTGGATGAATATTTATGTATTTTCTGTACCAGCTGTTTTTAGTTATTTTTTTTAATTTTGAGATCATGAAAGAAGGGTAGTTATTTTCTGCTGTGTATATTTGTTTGCAAGAGGGGGGGGTGAGTTTTTATGTGTGTGTGTGTGTGTGAATTTGGTGTTAAGGTTGTTGTTCACTGAAAGTCGTGGTATCTAGCGAAATTTAGCATGAACTACAGGGTTTTGATATGTCGGTAAAAAAGAACGAATAGATCTGGCAACAATTTATAATATTAGACAAGAATAGAAGATTCATTTTTAACAATATTATAATTATTACTGTTGCTGACAATAGTAATAATTATAATAACAATAGTAACTATTATTATTATAAATAAAAACATTAAATGTAATCAATAATCACTTGATATTTACAACGCGCGTCAGTTTTCAATACCACGTTTTTATATTTCAAAGATCGCGCCGAATGCGCTGTTGCCATATCGTATATTTACGTCATGTGTTCAGGAATTTATCAAAGTTAAAAATTAATAATTATTTAAGGAGATGGTAAATCATTCTAAAATTTTATATACACATTCCTTAATTACCAATCTATAACATATCCGTTTTTGGTTAAAATCTGACGTTTAGTTTTAATACACGAATTAAATGAATATCGAATTCCAATTCCTATGCTTGCAATGTATAAGAGGCCAACTTTGCACGTTTATAATTAATAAACGAAATGGTAAACTGACCTGAAATTTTGTTTACAAATGCGAACTAGCTTACTTAACACAATATTAAAATTTTAACAAATTCTGTAGTGATCGATTTTAGTGAACAACAACCTTAAAGAGGTTGGTGGTTATAGTCTTTAAGAAGCGAGCGGTAAAGCGGGTCGGAAAAAATGAATTAGTTGATTCAAAACTGATTTTCATATTTTTTTGATAATTATATTAGAGATTTAGTAGGTCATCTGTCATATTTTATGTAACTGAATAAAAAAATAAAATGAAAAAGTAAAAAATAAAATTTCAGGATTTTTTCAGAAATTTTTTGTTAGAATATATTCAACTTTTTATGTAACTGAATTTCAAGACTTTTTTTTAGATTTTTTTTATTATCTACATTGAAGACTTAATATCTGAAGATTTTTATTTTTTTGTTTCCACTTTTACAAATCTGGCCCCCCAAATCTACGGGTTCTAAGCACGTGAAACTTGTCAAAGTCTTCATGAAACTCAAAGAACTGTCACATAAATTTCATACCTCATTTGTTAGTGTACTTATCACTCTTATGTTTTTTTTTTAATTCATATGTAAATATGTTCTTTTGGCCAGGTTTTAGTATATAATTTGTTACGTTAGGTAACATAAGGAATAATCAGTGACGATAATAGTAAATCAAGTTTGCTATTTTAAATACGCTGCCTAAACTGTTAAATATTGAAAAATAATGTAGTAAAGAATTGTGTAGGTAGAATAAAAATATTTATATATTTTTTCATAAATCCTAAATAATAATTCCGTAGTCCACGCGAACGAAGCCGCGAGTACAGATAGTTCTTTATATAGATAACATTTGTGTTATTGACAAATATTTATTTTTAGACTAACTTCAGACGAACCAAATTGGTTTCAGAACTATTAAGATTGTATGGAAGGAGGTTAGCAAAATAATATAATAGGTACATGTTTTGTCAATTCTTCCAGACATAGATTTCAAAGACATGATATACTTATACAGTATGACCAGCATTTCTCTGGAACAAATTTCCTTGACTTTTCCTGGTTTTCCAGGAGAATTTTTACCGTTTTTCCCTGTTTTTTATTTAAAAAATTTAGATAAAAAACCTAAAAAAAAACGTCACTCTTTAAATATTTGCGAGAATTTGTGTGATTTTGCATTTTTATAAAAATTCCCTGACTTCCAACCAAATTCCCTGACTTTTCCCTGTATAGCAAAATTCCCAAACTTTTCCCGGTTTTACAGAAACTAGCCACCCTGTTATATGTCATATACAGGGTTTTAAAATTGGTGGTAAAATTGATATAAAACAAAATTATAAATTAATAAAAAATATCCAAAAATAGTGTGCTATGAAAATTAAAACAATAATTTTAGGTATTTATGCCATTTGTTCACAAATTTTTAACATTTTTCAGTATTATTGATTTAAAAAATAATTAAAATAATACTTTTACGGTTTCAAGCCATCAAAATTTAAAACTAAAATTAACAAGTAAATTTTTCATCTATTAATGGAAAATCTGACGCATGCAACAATAAATTGATTGATTTTTCTAAAATTACCTACATGCAAGAATCAAGTCATTAAGTAGGCTACCTACACATACATAAATTAAAAAATGCTGACGATAAAAATTTATGAAAAAGAATATTTAAAAAATGTCAAATATAATGGACTAACATCTATATACATAAATTTTTATACTTTCAATTGTTTAGAAAATATGGCGACTTGATCTCAAATTTTAGGGTTTTACTAAAAGTGCTCTAATTTCGTTAAATATTAATGGAATTTTATTCCTTTTTTAAATTTAGAAAGTAGAAATAATGACCTTTGCAATGGTCTATGAATATTTAAGATTTTGGTAGTTTAAAGTGACATATGCGACTACATATCAAAAATGCAAAAGTTCAATTAGCGATAATTCAAAATTTTTAAATACAATGGTATATCAATTAATACTTTATCTTAAAAAAATACGTAAATAAACAACTTTTGATAATAAAATTTTAAATCAAATTTTTTTTTTCAATTTTCGATTTTAAAATTTTGATTTTTAATTTTTAATATTCTTAACAAAAGTTGTATATTTACATGTCTTTTTTCAGATAAAGTATTAATTGTATTTAATTATTTTGAATTATCGCTAATTGAACTTTTGCATTTTTTATATGTCGTGTATGTCACTTTAAACTACCAAAATCTTAAATATTCATAGATCATTGCAAAGGTCATTATTTCTTCTTTCTAAATTAAAAAAAAATAATAAAATTCCATTAATATTTAACGAAATTAGAGCACTTTTAGTAAAACCCTAAAATTTGAAATCAAGTCGCCATATTTTCTAAACAATTAAAAACATAAGAACTAGTTCTATCCTTTGTAGCTTCATCTCTGTTTAATTTCGAGAATATCCCATTTTTCATTCGATCGTCAATTGTCACTGAATTACTTGTATCTGTCATTTCCCCTCAGGGCTAGACTTGTGCAAATAATTTTTGTTTTCTACGGTGGCGACATCTCGTAGAATTTAGTTTCGGAAAAATCGGCATGAACAGCCTTAATAGACACTCCTACAAAGCGCATATCGTAGCCAACTCGATTCCATTTATGTAGAACATACACAGCCACCTTCGTTCGACAATCCGTAGCTCTAATTGCTTACAAAGTGATAATTAAAATGAAAATTCCATGCTCTATCGTAATTAGAATGTTGCTTTAACTGTTCCGGATTAATCTATCTAAAACAATGTAATCACTGCTGTACTAATACTACGTCCAAAAGTCTATGTGGAATTATTATTATCTAGCCTTAAGCCGTTGTTATAGTTTTAACACTGTCTAGGATGGTCAGGGCTATTTAGAAAGGTATAACAATTAACATATACAGAATGTTTCTTAAGTTCAAGGTGTGTATGAATTTAAGGGGCCATACCAGTGTGAAATTTTCAAAAAATCAATTTTTTTTGCCTTTTTGGAGAGTTTATAGTTTCAAGAATATTCTGTGAAAATTTCAAGGCCGTATCTCTAATACTCTCTAAACAGCAGCCTTCTAAAGAGCGACCGCTCGCAGATATGAAATGCACAGGAGCTGACGTTAAACGCGTTTTTCTCGAAATGAGATTTTTCAAATTTGCTGACATAGTAACTCAAAGAGCAATTATCCGATTTAGTTGAAATTTGAACTGAGAACTCTTGAATATATTTACTCTACGATGAACTAGAATATTTTTGATTGGATGAAAATTGACGGTTTGGCATTAAAAATACGACCATTTTATAGGCAATAAAACAGACTTTTTTTCATAACTTTTTGTTAGATTTTGATATTTTTCGAAAATCTTAGTTCATCGTACAGGAAATAACGTTTAACGACATTATTTCATTTTTCAATTTCAGCTACTCCATTGGCCGCAGTGGAGGAGATTTTTTTTTTGGCGCCTCCGAAGACAGCGTATAAGTCGCTTAGATATCGATATTTTTACGTGAAAAAATTTTGGAATACACCTCTAATATAGCTAAATACATTCTCAATTTTACAAAATATTTCATTGAGTATTTTTCTTCCAAAAAATTTCCGAAAATCACCCGAATTTCCAGCGTTCACACTGGTATAGCCCCTTAAGACAAAAAGTTCATACAGTAGAATCTCGGATATAAGAACTAACCGTTTTTAGCGACGAAAATGCAAAGGTTTCATATAGACGTACTATGAAAAACATATCCGTATAGTACGACTCCGGTTTAAGCGACCTATTTTGACAATAAATTGTCCGGTTAGAACGACGCGCAGTGTAATGTTTCCAATATCTACGCACAAGCAATACCTCTCCCGGCTTTCTCCTCTCTCCTACGTATGTTGATTGTTGATTAGTAAAATTACAGATTTTCTACGTCAGTAAATACATATTTACATGCATAGAATGTAAGTACATTGTATCTCTGATCAAACTGTAATACATTATGTATGTATGTAATGTGCAATGTTTAAGTAAATACCATTAAAGTTACTTTTTGTTAATTTTAATATTTGTTTTATTTATGTAAATAGAAATTAATCTAACTATGTATACAGGTTATTACAAATAATAAAATCATATTCTTGTTCCATGATAAAAAATAAGACAAAAAGTTAATACAAATATAGTTCTGAAAATGCATCCATATCAACAAATAGCCATTTTTAGTTTGTTTTTTTAGTTATGTTAATAAAGTACATGTAACAGTAATAGAACTGGCTATAGATCTTACAGGATTCATATTAGGAGGTTTATTTATATGAATTTTGTTCTTACTTTTAATCATAGAAAAAGAATACAAACTTATTTTTTGTAATTTCAAGCATCCGTATTAAGTTAAGTTCTGCATGCTTTCTTTTCCATCGATATTTCTCGAAAACGGTTTATCCTATGATAAACAAGCAAAGTATGTTATTGTGTATTTTTTATCGTATAATCTTATTGATGTACCAACTCAGGAAAAAATTAAGGAACAAACAAATACTAGATAAAAATCGATGGGCCCACTGGCCCCATATAGCCCTGGTCTAAAATATAATTGGTTAATATTAGAAATCGATAACACTTATTATTACTAAACCAAATACTAAATTTCATAATTCTATCAAAAAGGGTTCTCTAGATATTAAATTAAAAATCATTTTTAGTAAAATCTTTGAAGGCCTGTAGTTCCCTCAGGAAAAATTTCCGGACACATATTTATTGGAAGTTTTTTGCTTAAAATATTTTTCTCAATCTACTGTTAAAGTTTGGCACGGCAGTGCTGAATCACCCTGTATTATTAATTCTTAATAAGAATTACAGTAATATTAATATGTACATAATAAAAAACAAGCTTAAATTGTCCGGTAAATTGCTGACTATCTTAAAAAAAAAACAGAATAACTTGGACGTTAAATAAAAAAATTATCCGGTCGTTTAGTGCGTCGTCCGGTTACTACGAACTAACTTGATGGTCGTTATATCCGGATTCTACTGTATTTATAAACACTTTAGTTACTGAATACATTTATAAACGAAGGTGACGTAACTTTGGGGTAAGACGATGTAGTTTTTGTTTTATAACATCCATTAATAGATTTATGGCCTATAATAAAAAATAATCTTGTCTAATGTAAGTAAAAATAAAGCTTTTGGTGAGAGAAAAAATCATCAACTAAAATATTTCTGTCGATAAATCATAGGCGACAGTTTTATTACTTTATTATATTTTAGGGACAACGAAACAGGAAGATATCACGTGTTTTTGACACAAAACAAAAATATTAAATGTTTCTGAGAAAATATCTTGTCATTTTATTTGAAAAAATATATTACATTAATAGTGTTCGGTATTATAAAGGGGCTAGTAAAATTTGCTAGTTAGTAAGTACTCTCAAATGATGTATTAATTTTGTTATAGTATTTGCTATGTAATTTAGATGAGTGATACTTGACTACAGTATTGTAACACAGTTGTTGCAGACTCTGACTGTACGTGGTATAATTATCATAATATCACCACTGTTTTAACACCCTTGTTTGTGTTTACATACAACGCGTGCGTGAAACTTGTCAAAGTCTTCATGAAACTCCAAGAGAACTGTCATATAAGTTTGATACCTCATTTGAAAGTGCTTGCTAGCTAGCTTCTTTTTGTCTATAGATATTTGTATACCATAGAAGTATTGATTTTTTTTGTTCAAATGTAATATTTTATCTAAATTAATATGCCATCTAAGTAATATGCCATCCTCTATCACGTATGGAGGGTTCTAATTAGTTTCGAAGTTTACGCAAGCGAAGCCGCGGGATACCGCTAGTTAGATATAAACAACGAATACTTCAAATTACACGTAATTTAACGTAATAACAAATAAAAGGATTGTGTGGTTTTATGAAACCACGGTAAAAGTGAAACTTTTTTTCACATTATAGACATTTAACTAAAAATTTTCGGAATAATAAATTCAAGCACTCAAAATTGAAATAAATCCATAAACAACAACATGCACCAGCAAAAAGTTCAAATAATTCTAATAAATTCTATATAAAAACTATGTTTACTCACCAAGATCTTTTTTCCTTTTTCTATAAGCACGTGCTCTGTCGGCGTTCTGTTCTTTACGGCGTAAAATTAATTCATCGTCATTCATTTTTGCACTATTCTTTGCTTTTTCCTCGTTGATCAGTTTTTTGGACTCACTAGCTGTGTCGTTGTTTACCAAAAGCAAATAAATAACAACATTTACATTAAACACTGACAAAAACAAACAAAATAGCGTGGAGCACTGGCACAAATGAGTAATAGTCTATACACTACACGGTCAGCTTATGCGAACTATAGGCGCCGCCATATTGGCCTCGGTCAGAGCAGCCGACATAGAGAAATGGACAGCGCATTCGTATTTAACATAATGATGTAACATTTGTTCTGTAAGTGAAAGAGAGATGCAAGTTGTTTGGAACATATATATAATACAGTATTACATATATGATATTTCCAACCAAACAATTTCTGTCTCTTTCATTTGACACGGCTCTTTTTTCGAGTCAGATGCACTGTCCATTTCTTTATGTCTATGGCTCTGACGTATTTATCCCTACTCTGCGGCCGAGCGTCACGCGACATGCAACACACAGACGAAAAAGTTTGAGACGATGTAATAAAAGTTTCACTTTAAAAATATAAGGATTTAAATATCCTGAAGTAAAAACTCCAATTTATCGACATCTATGCAATAAATGTTTGTAAAAATAAGTAAATCATTCCACGTTCATAACTGACGCTTTTATGTTTAACCCCCCCCCCCCCTCTACTTGTAACATCAATGTATGTGCATATCTCCCTCCCCTATGCAATTTATCAATGATACACCACTGCACACGCTGACAACAATGCTCTAAATCATAGCTAACTCGATTTGATAATTAATTTAATGCACACTCTACTGCTATGTTACATTCCACAATAATCAAATAATTTATACGTCATGAAAACATGGTATATTTTAATTAATTTCCATTCTCTTCAATTAAAATTAGCAATTTGTATTGTTTTTAGTGTACACAAATAGTTTTCCTAAATAACTACACTATTTTAATCAAACGCTGACCAAAAATAGGGTCGTTCGAATTCCAAATTAATGTAATAAAATAGCTGCTACACTGGAGTACAGATTTCTGTTATGATAGTTAATAAAATATGTCTTTAGTTTCGCTTTTGTACGCTAGATGTCATTACTGAATCATAATCTATAGAAATTTAACTGTAAAACAGCTTAATTTGATGAACATCGGTCAATAGGTGTAACTATTACACTATGCAACAAAAAATACTTTTGTAATATCGTAGAGATCTGAATAGGTGATTTATAAGGTATTTGTCATGCCGAAACCGAATTCGTTGCCCAAAAGATTCCATCACGTCAGGTTTTTTTAGATATCCGAACCTAAAAGTCCCAAAAATTACGATTTTGGCAATGCTGGGGAATTTATTACTAAGTAGGTAATTTTTTTCTAATAGTATTATCTTTCCTCTTTAAAATGAATTTTAACTTCTTACTGTACGATTTTTTTTAGCCGAGATGTACTAGTTTGAAGATATGATAGAGTGTAGTATAGTAGATACAATGAACTTTACTACATATATCTTCAAAGTAGTATATTTCGGTAAAGAAAAATCGCATAGTAAAATGTAAAAAATCATTTTAAAGACAAAAGATAGTACTATTCGAAATCATGAAAGAAAACTTCAGAAAAAAATTACATACTTAGTAACAAATTCCTCAACATTGCCAAAGTCGTCATTTTTGGACTTTTAGGTTCGGATATCTAAAAAACCTGACGTGATGGAATAATTTGGGCAACGAATTCGGTTTCGGCATGACAAATACCTTCTAAATCACCTATTCAAATTTCTGTGATTTTTTTTGTTGCATAGTGTTATTAGTGTAATCTATTTATTAATTTTTTATATTATCATAGCATCTGCTTTACATTGTTTACAATTTTATTATTCTTTATTTTTTTACTTATGTGTTGTAGTATTTATCAATAGCAAGTGTCCATCACTGGAGAAAAAAAACGTTTACAGACTTTGCTAATTAAATTGATTTAATAAAGAGTTACTTATTTTATTAGTAACATAAGTTCATGAAATTTACAAAAAAGAAGTCCATCAATCCAAAAAACAGTATACACCAATATCTTGCTTTGCGTCGTTTCGTTTTGCGTTTTTTTCGAAGTTGCGTCGCTGCTGAATTAGTACTAATTTTCACTGTGCGTCGTTAAATTTTCGAAGTTGCGTTGTTTTGGGTTCGAGTCTTTATTTTTTTTTAATTAAAACGAGAGTAACTTAAATAATTCACTTTGTGTCGTTTCAATTTGCGTCGTGTTTTTTTGGAACGTAACCACGACGCAAAGTGAGGTATGGGTGTATCTTGCTTTTAAAGTGTCCAAGACTGGTGCAAGTACTTTATATTGTCATTATTAATTAAATTTCATATTTTAATTTCACAAAATCGTGCCGGAAGTAGCTAAGTTAAATAATTTAATTTCTAAGCGTGCGTGATAGTCACCGGATACGGATGTCACTCTCTCACCCAATTCTATACAACAGTTATGTCTTGTGTTATAATACGTTTAAGTAGCACTGTAGTCCATTAAGATAAGCAGAAATATAGTCCAAATCGGAAATTAATTCGGACCAAAATGATCATCCCACAAAAAGTCCGAGCTGATCCAAGTTTTTCTACCGCCGCCATCTTGAAAAAATGGCGGACGGGTCATGTTTTTCCACAGTTTTTCGTGTTTTTCTCTGAAACCGCTCATTTTACGAGTGCAGTGCAATGAACTTTATTTGTAGTATATAAAATTTTCTTTAAAGGTCGTTAAGATCGGTTTATAAATAACACAAGGAGTACCGGTTTTTAAAATCACAATAAGGAGAAAATAATGAAAACATGAAGGTTAATATAATGGTAACGGAAAGAGGGTTAATATTCTTAACCCCCACATTAGTGTGTACCAGAACAAGATATATTCCTACTACAGAAATTGATGTAAATGTTCTAAATTCCATAGATGCTAAAACAAAATTATTACCTCATTTGTGAGTGCTTGCTAGCTAGCTAATTTTGATAGCCCTTTGATGTAATCTATATC
The DNA here is from genome assembly GCA_949319165.1 of Sialis lutaria. Lineage (NCBI taxonomy): Eukaryota > Metazoa > Arthropoda > Insecta > Megaloptera > Sialidae > Sialis > Sialis lutaria. The sequence continues at coordinate 37,598,520 of OX439232.1, read as the reverse complement.
TATAAAAGAGTTTGTCCTTAACCACTCACTCACTCACTCACTCACTCATATATCAACGTACAGCCCAAACCCCTGGACCTAGAAACGTGAAATTTCGTAAGTGCCTTCCTTTTATGATGTAAGCACCCGCTAAGAAAGGATTTTTCGAAATTCAACCCCTACGGAGTTAAAACGGGGTGTCAAAGTTTGTATAAAAAAATATTTTTTTTGTTCGTACTTAATTGAAACTTATCATAAATACTCTACAATATAAATTATGAAACAGTTATTTCAGTACTTCAAAAAATTGAACCCTTAAGGTATTAGGGGGGGGGGGGTGGACAAATTTGTAAGATATTTTTTTTGTATTCACCGAATGAAACACGGCATAAGTATGTAGGTACTCTACAAGACAGATATCATTTACGAAAATTCAACCCCTATGGGAATGCGGGGGGGGGGGGTAAAATGTTGGTATATTTATATATTCATAACTGTTTATGATTTTAAGGTAAATCCGAACAAATTAATATTCAATTAAAAACGAAAGCTCGACATTCAACCCCTAATAGCATTGAATGGGGACGGGGATGGTTTTAGATATGTTTATCTGTATACCTGCTTAAGTTATAAATGTAAATTCGGGCAAAATAGTCATATTTTAAAATAAAAATTTCGACATTCCACTCATAATGGCGGAGGTAGACAGGGTGTGTGTTTTTGATATGTTTATCTGCATAGCTGCTTAAGTTATCATGGTGGAGTCAGGAAAAATAATTTGCAATAAAACAAATTCGATATTCAACCTCTAATGGTCGGGAGTAGACAGTGGTTGTTATTTTTAACTAAGATCCGAGATGTTTATGATTTTTTATAGGTAATGAATAAAAAACAATATAAAAAATTTAATGTCACCCCTCGAAATTTACGCGAGCGAAGCCGCGGGATGCCGCTAGTATAGAATATATGTACATAATAATACATATAATTCTTTTTGATGGTTTAAAAAAATGTCACATGTCTCTGTGTTCTGTCTGACATGAAAACTATATTTTGATGGTCGTTCACAGCTAAAATACGGTAGAATGCGTTTAATTAAAAAGCTGCAACGCGACAATTTTTTTTTTGTATATTTCACATGGCTATTAATTATTTTGTACCTTTTTTTAACCTTACGTCTAGACTAATCTGCTAAAATACTCTATGATAGCTTCATCACATATTTAATAACTAGATGGGTTACTTTAGAGATACTCATAAAAATAATTATGACAGCGTCGTTATTTTAGCCAAACTGGCGTTGGCGCGATTTTTACAAAAATTCATTTATGTATTATTCTAAGCAAGAATTCTTTCGGTAGCTGCTGAACAGATTTTATTTCGATTTTCACTGTTCAATAGAGTATCATGAGGAAAGGTTAGGTGTGTAATTTGTGGATAAAAAAATCAATCTTCGTGATAAGTGATAACTATATGTTTATTGCAAATTTAATTTATATCCCCGGGTAATACAGGATACATATAATAAATATAAAAAAACTATTCAATGATGATCTTACGTGTCTCCTATTTCCAAAAAAATACTTATTTCTGCAGAAAATAAAGATTTACTTGCAAAAATTGACTCTTTTAAAACTAATATTGAATTTGACGCCAAAACGCTCGCAGGTGACATTTCAGAGTTGTGACGTCACACTCCTTGTAAACATAAATCAAACATTCAGAGTTTGACAATAATTTCATTATTTTGTGTGTTAAAAATGAATTCCAAAGTATACAAGTTCTTATATAAGGTATGTACTTAATAAACTTGTAAGAGGAATTGATATTTGTCTAAAATAAAATACGTTTATTGATGCGTGATGTCATTCGCTCTGATTAGTGTACTATTTAACTTGGCGGATTGCTGTATTTTGCATTTTTATTTTAACAAAAATTATATTAATCTCGCTTTTAATATAAAAACAAATACATTTTTTAGAATCTTTTTAACCTATTTCATTATTTAAAATTATAATTTCAATGATACTTTGTTACTGGCATATATCATGCCTATAATATGAAGTATATACAGGCTGTCCAAGATAAGCGTGCAATGCATGGGGATATCCTAAACGGTAAGAGATACAGATGTGGTTAAATGAGATGAATTATTTGTAAGAAAGGGGTGAGTATTACAACATCAAAAAATATTAATAATTTTATGTGGTTCAGGCGGTATACCCAAAAAATTGAAAATTCGGAATTTCTTTAAATGACTATAATTTTTTTGGCAAAGTAGATTTGTTTTGCAGTTTCTTAAAGCACTTTTTTGAGTAGAATTGTTTGGTGTATTTAGAATTTTTATATCACTTTTAGTTTCCGAGTTACAAGCCCTAACTTTACTTTTTCTTATGGGCCGCCAAGATGGCTATATCATATTTGAACGTGTTTTTTACTCTACTTTACAATGATATGTCACATGTCATACTTATTATTAAAAAAAGTAAAAACCTTTTTTTTGTAATAGTTTATTGTTTTTAAATATGCATTTGTTATTTTCATGCCCGGTATTATAAAGAAATTGCATGCCAGCAACTTTGTTTCCATGGAAATTTGCGATTTGCAAACGCTATCTACTAGGAGTCAAATGTAAATGACAACCAATCACAGATTGTAGCTTTAAAATATCAAGACAATTTCACTCCTAGTAGATAGCGTTTGCAAATCGCAAATTTCCATGGAAACAAATTGCTTGCATGCAATTTCTTTATAATACCGGGCATCATTGTTGTTATTGCGATTTTTATTTAACAATTTTTGTTTTTCATGGCTTACTTAAATGTTTGTAATAATACTTTATAAATATCACCAATATTTAGAACTTCGATTTATTTTTTATAATAAGTATGTCATGTGATATATCGTTGTAAAGTAGAGTAAAAAACACGTTCAAATATGATATAGCCAACTTGGCAGTCCATATAAGAAAAAAAAGTTTGGGCTTGTAACTCGGAAACTAAAAGTGATATAAAAATTCTAAATACACCAAACAATTCTACTCAAAAAAGTGCTTTAAGAAACCGCAAACAAAAAGTACCTATCTACTTTGCCAAAAAAGTTATAGTCATTTAAAGAAATTCCGAATTTTCAGTTTTTTGGGTATACCGCCTGAACCGCATAAAATTATTAATATTTTTTGATGTTGTAATGCTCACCCCTTTCTTACAAATAATTCATCTGATTTAACCACATCTGTATCTCTTACCGTTTAGGATATCCACATGCATTGCATGCTTATCTTGGACACCCTGTATACATCATTGAACACAAATTTCTAACTGTTAGATTAGGCCATTTTCTAGCTGAAATGAAACTTCCATAATTCTAAAAAAAAATATTTTTCACACAAAGAAAAAAAAATATATCAAATCACGCAAATACCCGCATTTGTAAAAGTTTTAATACCGGTAATTTAAATCTTCGACGTTACCGTTTTTCTCAAATAGATGATCAGTATTCACAGAAGTTCCTCCTCCCCCCCCCCTTCTCTGGGGAGTGGACACCACCCCTTTCTTCCACGTACTGAGAGTATAAACGAGATTTCCCTCGTTATAAATTTCTCTCACATTTGTCATAAATGTCCCGGCTCTAAAGCGGGGCATCAGGATTATGGTCCTTAGACATTAATGGGAGAAAATACCGCTATTAAAAAATACACAAATTGAATATATAATTGAGGTATTAAAACTTTAGACATTTATGTACATATGTTGCATTTTATTTTATTTTTATTGTCTTGTTCGAAATAAAGTCAAGAAAATCGAAGATTTATTTTGTATAAATAAGTGATTTAAATTTTTTTAAGATATCTCAAGAATGACACATGTTACGTGAAAATTTTATAGAAACTTTGTTGTAGGGAATTCAATTTCCTATAATATAGATCACCTGCATTTGTTGTAAAATATTCCCGTACAGAGATTTATCTCAATTTGTTTTAAAAAATCGTCATTTGTTTTTTACAACTTTGACATATTAAATGTCATTTTGACGTTTGCATAACAGAAAAAATTAGATTTAAGGCTGTTCATGCCGATTTTTCCGAAACTAAATTCTACGAGATGCCGCCACCGTAGAAAACAAAAATCATTTGCACAAGTCTAGCCCTGAGGGGAAAATATTACCATAGAAACAAATACAAATTCAAACTGTCAGATATAAGGAATGAGATATTCTCGAAATTAAACAGAGATGAAGCTACAAAGGATAGAAACAGTTCTTATGTTTTAAGGCTTACATTCAATATTTTCAAATGAAAATTGCAGAATTATTATAAAATTAGAAAGCTTAAACAAATATCTATGTCGTGGTATATTTTTTTCTCCGTATTTTTCAAGAATTTTTGTTATATATTGAGTTTTATCATATTAAGAAATATACACAAAATTTTCAGATTTTTTTTATTAATATATAAAAAAAATAAATTGAAAAATGATGTATGTCATGACAGAAAAATTAATCTAGTTTATCAGTGTATTTTTTCCTAAATGATTTATTAATACTGGTCAGAGCTGAACATAGAATACAAAACCGTAATTTCTCTATAGTAATTCTTATGGCAATTCAAATAGCATGTTCAGCCGATTGAAATTGTCAAAAAATTAAAAATATACGACAAAATAACCAGGCGCGTATGAAGAAAAATGTCGAATTAATATTTTTTATTAAAATTGCATGAAAATTAAATGGTTAACCAATGATAGACAGTTCATCTGAATACTTTATCGGTTTTTATTTAAACTGTTCAATAATTAACTATCATTGATGAATTTAGCACGAGGAAGCACTGTGCATTTACTTGGCAGATGTTTTTCTTATAAATAAATGAACATATCTATAAAAACAGCTGTAGTACAAAAAAAATAATATAAAATTTTGTGTAGTAATAAAGTTAAATTTTATCATACATGAAATTTCTTAATTGCAATATGATTATTCTCTTTTGAAATTTACTAGAGTATAATAATTCTTTTAAATAAAAGAACACATGTTTTTGAAAGGTATTTAAAATGCACTAAGGTGAATTTAATAATATTATAAATTACGTAAAAGCAGGTACTCATTAAGGAGGTTTACACCATACAAAAATAACAAAAAGATTTCCATTAAACTTTGAAAATAACAAGACATTTATATTTGAAAAAAAAAATCATTGTAAAATTTCAATCATTTTAGGAGAATAGTTTATATTAACAGATTTTAAATAAACAAATTAACATACATTCTTATGAGAACTGTATAATGACATGAGACATTACAGGACTTTTTAAAATGATGTCACTAAGAAAATTTGAACATATACCAGGTGGACCATTTTAACGTTTAATGGAGAATAACTCGACCGGTAAGTGAAATAATAAAAAAGTTTTCAGATAAAAGTTGTACGGTTTGGAGGGGGACATAGACGTACTTGGATGGCATTTTTTTAGGTGGTGTTTTCAAGGTGGTATGATGATCAACATAATTTTTTTAAATAGGAACCTATAGTTTTTATCAAGTAATTTTATTTAACGTGAATAGACACGAATCTTTCATTGATAACTTTTTTTAAACTACTTTACCTTTCCAAGATATCTAACAAAATAATTCGAGATTTTGGACATTCAATATTTTTTTACTCAGAAACCATCAAGTTTAGAGAAAAAGCATAAAATACAAAAAATGTTTATTTTGATATAATAAAACTTTAAGAATTCTTTTTAAAATTATTCTAAAAATTTTTAACATTGTTTTTTTTTTTGCTTAAATAAAATAAATTAAAGAATTTTAAAATTTTTAAAATAATTCCTTAGTTTTATTAGATCAAAATAAACATTTTTTGTTTCTTGTACTTTTTCTCTAAAATTTATGGTTTCTGAGTAAAAAAAATATTGAAAGTTCAAAATCTCAAATTATTTTGTTAGATATCTTGGAAAGGTCAAGTTGTTAAAAAAAAGTTATCAATGAAAGATTCGTGTCTATTCACGTTAAATAAAATTACTTGATAAAAATTATAGGTTCCTGTTTAAAAAAATGATGTTGACCTTTATACCACTTTGAAAACACCACCCAAAAAAATTTCATCTAAGTACGTCGATGTCCCCCTCCAAACCGTACAACATTTATCTGAAAACTTTTTTATTATTTCACTTACGGTCGAGTTATTCTCCATTAAACGTTAAAATGGTCCACCCGGTATATTCTTTATTCATTTACAAAGATATCTGTAAATTTTCAGAATGAGTAGGAACCGCGTTTTTTAACAGTAGAAAGACGGGAAAATCTACCTACCTACAAAGACGACGACCGGTCAAATGACTACAAATTTACTAAATATCTTTTTTTATGAGTAATTAATAAATGTCAAGTAAAGAAATAAAAGTAGATGTAATGTATATTTAATTTTAATATTTATACAAAATTTTTACATGTTACAAGAGCCGCAAAGCGGTTTTTTACAAGTATAAAGTAACGCATACTTTATTAGTTTTATTTTTACATTTCTGAATAAGACATTCTCGCCTTCTTCGAATTTCCTGGACTTTTTTTCACAAATTACTCACAATAATATCGATACACAATTACAGGCTTATTTGACTGACAATTCATATACGTATTTATTGTTGTACCCTCTCATACAACAATTAAAAACATATTTATCAGATCATAGCCGTCAAAAGACCGCCGCCGTCTTTGTCGGTATATCAACATTTCAAACAATAAAGAAAATAGATGTGAATTATTTTGATACATAGTTTCATTTAACTACTAGTATTAATAAAAGTCACAAAGTCTCAAATAGTTTTTGAATTATTCAATATTGAAATTGAAATTACCGTCAAATGACTGCTCCCGTCTTTCTAGTGTGTGAAAAAAAGAGAGAGAAACGCATATTTACCTTCACTCTATAATTATCCACATACGCTTACCCGCATTGTTTCCCGCATCACCAACTCCGCACCCTATAATGTCAACTTTGAAGATCATTTTTTTTCTAATAAAACTTAATTCAAACTTGAACCAAAATTTAATCTAGAACCCGATCTATAAATTAAGGTCCTCGGCTTGTACCCAGAGGCCCAAAATGTAATATCAATACTAATACTACTAATTGTCTATTAATGTGTTTATATTATGGATTTTGAAACATCTAATGGCAGTATTTTGTCTATTATTGGCACTTACAATGGATAAGTTTACCATACTATGTATACAACGTCATTAGTGTTGCTCTTATCTCAACGGAAATTAAAAGGGAAATTGTAATCAGGCATGGAATAATGCATAACATCAATGGGTGTGCTTTATACACATTTGAGTGTATGTGTATACAGGGTGAGTTAAAAGTTGTATTCATTTTTGCAGTGAAACTTATACAGGATGGCCCTAGTAAAACGACACGGGCGCGCTTTTGGTCATTTAAAATAAGATTTAAAAAAAAAGTTCGAACACGTCGATTTTGCTTTTACATCTTTTGCTATAAAATTTTTGCAAGAATCTTTTCAACCCTCAGCGCTATGAGCACAACCCTTAAAATTTTAAATAGCATGATAGGGCAATTTTTGATTTTATTGAATTAATTAAAGTTTTGAGTGTTTTAATTCAATAAATGTCCAAATTGGATGTTTTTGAATTATTTGATAAGAAAATAAGCCTACTTTGTTTTGAATTTTAGTTGTAAATATTTGTTTTTTGATCAGAAAATCATGACTAAAACTAAACAGATTTGAAAAAATCAAAAAGCACCGTATTTAGAATGAAAAAACCTTTCAAATGAGGTATCACTTGCCCTATCATGCTATTTAAAATTTTAAGGGTTGTGCTCATAGCGCTGACGGTTGAAAAGATTTTTGCAAAAATTTTATAGCAAAAGATGTCCTCTTGAAAGCAAACTCGACGTGTTCGAACTTTTTTCAAAATATTATTTTAAATGACCAAAAGCGCGCCCGTTTCGTTTTACTTGGGCCACCCTGTATAGCGAGCTAGTATATTGGAATTAGGGCTTGCAAATCGGTTTAAACCGAAACCGGTTAATCGGGGTTTTCATGAAAAAACGAAAGTCAATTATAAATCTTTTTTTCTTCAATTGATAAATAATTTTATGTTTCTACTGTCATTCATGAAGTATTTATTTTGTAAAATTATTTAAATTCAAATAAAAAGGGAAAGGGTGACATCTATGAACGAACGCGTAATGCGTAAATAAAAATATTAGAGTGGAGTAAATGGAATTTGAGTTTCATTTCTGAAGTGTATAATAATAATAAAGGAGATCCAAATTAAATTTATACTATTTAGAGTTCAAATAGAGACTAATCATCCTCACTTGATAATTTTTTTAAGGTAGTTGGTCCGTAAACATGTTTTCGTCAGATTTTGTTTAAATTGCACTGGAATATTCCCTAGATCAATATCTGAAAAATAGCCCATTTTTATTAAAATTGACCATCTCAAAGTCATGAAAAACGATCTCAAAGTTTATATTTTTAACACAGCTTATATGGACTAACCGTACACTAACGTAACGTTTTATTAGATAAAATTTAAACGTAGCGTCAGTTTTTCATAAAAAACTGACATGTTGTATATTTATATGAAAGAAAACAGTATACAAAAAATTGGAATTATTGACCATCCCGTTATTAAGATTTAACCGGATTTAACTACCAAACCATCACATAAATTACAGTATTGTTGACAATGTGGTAACAACGTATTCATTTGATTATAGTAAAAAATACACGAAATAATGAAATAATTTTTTACAAAATATGATAAGTGGATTGAAGGGAATTATAATCGATTTCATTAATTATAAATACCGGGTGTCCCAGATAACTTTTCCAGCATGGGGATCTCAGTATCTATAAGAGATACAGGTTTGGTTAAATGAGATGAATTATTTGTATGAAAGGGGTGAGTATTATTACACAAAAAAATATTCATAATTATATGTGGTTTAGGCGGTATACCCAAAAAACTGAAAATTCGGAATTTCTTTAAATGGCTATAACTTTTTTGTTAAAATAGATAGGTACTTTTTGTTTGCGGTTTCTTAAAGCACTTTTTTGTGTAGAATTGATTGGTGTATTTAGAATTTTTATATCACTTTTAGTTTCCGAGATACAAGCCCTAGCTTCAGTTTTTCTTATGGGCCGCTAAGTTAGCTATGGCATATTTGAACGTGTTTTTTACTCTACTTTACAACGATGTGTCACTTGCCATATTTATTATCGAAAAAAAAATTATAATATATTTTTTCAAATAGTTAATTGTTTCAAATATTCATTTGTTATTTTGATTGTTGTTATTGTGATTTTTGTTTACAATTTTTGTTTTTCATAGCTCACTTAAAAGTTTGTAATAAAATACTTCATAAATATCACTGATATTTAGTATTTCGACTTTTTTTCGATAATAAATATGGCAAGTGACATATCGTTGTAAAGTAGAGTAAAAAACACGTTCAAATATGATATATTCAACTAAGTGGCCCATAAGAAAAACTAAAGTTAGAGCTTGTAACTCGGAAACTAAAAGTGATATAAAAATTCTAAATACACCAATCAAATTTCCACAAAAAAGTGCTTTAAGAAACCGCAAACAAAAAGTACCTATCTACTTTAACAAAAAAGTTATAGCCATTTAAAGAAATTTCGAATTTTCAGTTTTTTGGGTATACCGCCTAAACCACATATAATTATGAATATTTTTTTGTGTAATAATACTCACCCCTTTCATACAAATAATTCATCTCATTTAACCAAACCTGTATCTCTTATAGATACTGAGATCCCCATGCTGGAAAAGTTATCTGGGACACCCGGTATATTCTGTGGTAGTTTAGATGATAAAATATAATCATTTGACAAGTAGTTAATAGTAGATAATGTACAGCGTTGCCATGATCATTTCTCTAAATTAAAAATATGTACTCATGGCCTAATGTGATCACATTATGATGGACCAACTACCTTAAGGTACTTGACCACCTTATAAATTTGAAAAAATAGTTTTTTTTTAAATTTTTTCAATCCTTATACTTTTAAAAATCACCCCCAATTTTTTTTTAAATTCGAATTCTAACATAGTGAAATTAGTGAAACTGTTCGTGCACTTCCATTATTCCATACTTGCTGACTCTGATTGCAGGAAGCTGTTTCTCGAAACTACTTTTTTTTAAATGGCGGACAGTTAATCTCCGAAACTACTCGGCCGATTTCAATAATTTTGGTCTTGTTTTGTTCGTTGAGATGTTTTGTATGCTAATTTACCACATTTTACTAAAAAAATTAATTATAACATTTTTTTAGCAGAGACTAGTGAAAAACAGAGGTGTTTTTTCAAATTTTTTTCAAAAATCAAGCATTTATATTTTTTTTTTAATTTTTGGCAAATTGTTACGTAAGGGACCTTTTTCTTGAAGATGCGCGTTTTATTTTTTTTTCAAATTCACCAATCCTGAGAGTAACTGTTTTTTTTTTGAGGCATCGACTTTGGCGCCTCTTGGATAGTTGTTAAAAAATTAAATTAAAAAAAATCAAGTATTTTTGTATTCTATAAGCTTCAAATAAAAGTTAAAAAAAATCATTGAAATTTCTTATACAGGGCCTGAAAAAAAATATTGAAAATGTATTTTTTAGATTTCCAAGGTGGTCAAGTACCTACTTTAAGTATTTTGATGTTACATTTTAGTTTTTTATAAAATATTAATAGCCACGAACATGCCCAGAAAAATTACCTAACTTTACGTGAAAACTGCATTAAAATCGGTTAAGTAATTCCCTATCTACAACCCTCATTCATTTTTACCATATTATAGTGTCCATTTTGAAAATATTCCATAGCCACCCTATCTAATTTAAAGTGTTTGGATTTTCATTTTGATTAACAAATCTCCAGGTATAATTAGTGGTCACTAACTAGTTAGTGTCAGCCACAGAATATTGTTGTTGCGTTGATTAAACCTAACAAGCTTTGGGGTATTAGGGTAACAGAATTGTTTATGTTTTTCATACTAGTTAAATGTAATACAGTGATTATGGAATAATACCATATTATTAGTTACATTAATTACGATATAAATATGACCATTATTTATGTCAATTTAAGTAAATGTATTTGGCTAGATATTAATGTTAACACATTTAAATATAGGATCCATTCTAATGATATATGTTTGTTAGCTGAACCACTGAACCGATCTTGATGAAATTTGCCACATTGTTAGTTACATTAATAACAATAACATTGAGGTTTTATTTAATGACAATTTAAGTAAATGTTTTTGGCTAGATATTAATGTTAAAACATTAAAATATAGTATCTATTCTAATGATATATGTTTGTGAGCTGAACCACTGAACCGATCTTGATGAAATTTGCCACATTGTTAGTTACATTAATAACAATAACATTGAGGTTTTATTTAATGTCTTTTTAAGTAAATGTTTTTGGGTAGGTATAATTGTTGAAACTTATATAGGATTTCATTCTAATATAATATGTTTGTTCACTTTTTACGTCTGAACCACTGAACCGATTTTTATTAAATTTGTCACAGAGATAGATTAAATTAATTTGATGTTATAACATAGAAAAATTAATCTAGTTTATCACTGTATTTTTTCCTAAATGATTTAGGAAAAAATGGTCAGAGCTGAACTTAAAATACAAAACCGTAATTTCTCTATAGTAATTCTTATGGCAATTCAAATAGCATGTTCAGCCTTAAATCTATTTATTACGAATTCTAGAACATTTTCTAATAAAAAAAATCATTTAAACTATATGCGACATCTATAATGAAATCAAAAACTTAATAAAAATATTAAAGAACACTTTGTAAATAAATAAATTCATTAATTATCCGACTCACCACAAGACCAGGTACCTTTGAACACTTACACATGTTTTCTACGCGCAATAACCGGTAATAATTACGCTGCTAACGTTGGGGGGGGGGGGGGGAGTGTTCTCGGTAATTACATAAAGTATGCGATAACAGAGTGTACAAGTGTTGTTGTAAGTATGGTTCAGGAAATCTGTGCTACAAACATAAATTAGCGACGAGGAAGCGCTTATTGTTATTGTATAGAATCTAGGGGAATATTGGTGTTATGTGTTGGTAACAATGTTTCTTGTGGTGGTAGTTTGTTTGTAACTGATTTGATTTATGTCCGGTGTTATAAAGAATGGATGAGTTAACATTTTATAGGCTTCAGAATTGTATTTAACCTTTAGAGGGCCGGAAAACAAATATTTTGGCGCACCAAAAAATCTTAGTTTATTTTTCCAATATTATTACTTATTTTTAATACAAATAAATAAAAATCGTTCACGCGAGGCAAAAGGTAGTTTTTACCCTATTATATGTTTTTTTTTTTGGGTTTACTGTATTTTTGACGTCAGATTTGGATTCAGTGTCGAAAAATACATCGAAAACGTATATTTGTACACGGAGAGAAAAAACACATAATTTTAACAGAGAAAATCTTATAAAAATTACTCAACCAATTTTTACTCAAGGACAGTAAATATACTTAACATACCTTTGTTTTAACTTCATATGCATGAAAATATCTGTCAAAAACTCCAAGAAAACTGTCATATAAGTTCGATACCCCATTTGATAGTACTTGATAACTAGCAAAACTCCTTTATGATACCGGACATAAAACGATTAATTTTCATATTCAGTGCCTACTTTATTAGTTATTTTCAAAACTATTTTAAAATAATAAAAAAAAAAAATGAACTTGAACCATTTACCTACAAAAAACTAACAACATATTCGCTGGGTGCAAAGTAGGTAGTGGGGGAAACGAAATCGATCACAGTGCACGACGTGGCAAAAAATAACACTTTGGGTGGACTAACTGTAATTTTTAATAGGCTCGTTTTTAACTGAAAATAGAAAGATCAACATGGTTAACCCCACTATAGGCTATGTGCAAGGGGGTGGAGCTAGAAATAATGTCGATGCAAGTGTTCGTGGTGAGCAACATTGTAAAATTATCGGCGCCAAAATTTGAGGTTATGCTGTCAATGTAAACTAATTAATTATTTCTCTATTATACGTCATAATTAAAGAGAAAAAGATACCCAAAATAAATAATTTTCACGTACCTTTTATGCTATACTATTTATATTATATGCAAACAGCTAAATTAAATGATATTTGTTTAATAAAAAATTTCACGGTATTAAACATATTAAACAATGATAAAAAGAGAATCCATTCAATCCTTCTCTATTACCCGTTAGCGGCGCTAATACACTTCGTGCACATAGCCAATAGTCATAAATAATCCTCTAAAATGTATATATTACGATATTTTATTGAAATTGAGTTTGTTAGTACGTCAAAGTCCACCCAAGTTGCTACTAAAGTCCACCCGTTAGTTGGCACTGTCATCGCGCACGCTGGGAATACTAGAGAAAAAAATATATCTAATAAACTGTCATTACTATTTTATCAGCAAAATCAATAAACTGAAAAATCGTTAATCATCATGGCAACCGAACAAAATTAATTAATAAATCAAGTTCTCAATTCTTATTGAAAATATGACTAAAAAGATAAATTCAATACAGACATAATAATTATCAGTCGCAGACTACATTATTATCATGAGAACCCAATGTCATATTTATAGGACAGCACTTTTTTTAACGTCTGTACCTGGATTTATTTTGGAAATTATGGGTATTTGTTATGCTTTATTTACACTCTCATAAGTAATATTATGTATAGTTTCGTTAATTTAAAAACGCTTTACTAAGCCCCCCCTACAATATAATTGTGCAATATTATTACTGCACAATTTTATTGAAATATACCTTACGCCTACACGTTCAATTATATTGAATCTTGAATTATTCGCGTCAATATTTTTGTCGGAGCAACATGTGTGATGATGAAGATTTGGCTGCAGCTATGCTGATGATTTTGCTAGCAAAACGAAACAAAAAACGAATATGGGTCAAAAAATGGTTGCAAAGAAGGCCAGTCAGTGTACACTCATACATGTCTTTTAAAATAAATATATAAATATTCGTCCGTGCGTACGGGACCGCTCCGAAGAATAGACTAAAAAATATTGTACAATAAACCCTACAGACGACACAATGAAAAAAAATATGGCGCAATAAAATTAAACTCGCTCAAACTTTTCTCAAAGCATTGTGCAATCTTCAATATGATTCCTAAACGGTCAATAATATTAGACAATCCGTGATATTGCACAATAAAATTGACCGTCTATGTGAAAAAAATGTCAGCTAGCTGGAATAATTAAACAGTTACTTTAAAAATATTATAATTTATCATTGAATGAACTCTAGAGTTCGTTTTAAAATTACTGTAAGTAGAGAGTCTTAAAAAAACATATAAAAACGTTATTATGTCAGAGAAAAAAATTAGAAAATATGATGTCCTATAAATAGGACACTGGGAAGTAACGGGTTAAACAAATACGATCCAGGTCAATATTTATGCAACATATTCTCTAAAATCTAAAGGGTTACATTCGATGTACCTAATATGCATAGAGAATCTATGACGTCAGAGAACGAACAGCTCTGGCGGAAGGGGGGGGGGGTCACACACACACACACTAACACACGTGCGTACATTTCCGTCGCAGTGTTATTGGAGAACGTATTGGAGGGATTTTACTGTGCTTTCTATAATAATGATCGTCATGGTGGAGGCGCGGCGCAATAAATTTATGGTGTCGTTTATACTAGCATATTTAATTAAATACAAGCGTGTCTGTGTGTCTGTGCGTGTGTATGTGTGTGTGAGAGAGAGGGGGAGGTCTGGGGGACGGGGTTGTGTGATTAATTTTTAATTATGGAACCGCTACGTCAATTAGGGCGTGTCGAATGCTTAGATTAATGAAGATTTCAAATTGGAGTCTGTTGATTAAAATCGAAATATTTTGTGTATTAATAGAGATATTGACTTGTTTTTTTTTGTTAATTATATTGACAGGGTGGCCAGTATTTCTCTGGAAAAAATTTCCCTGACTGTACCTGGTTTTCCAGGAGAATTTTTACCGTTTTTCCCTGTTTTTTATATTTCTAAAAAGGTCACATAGATAAAATTTAAATATTTGTGTGGTTTTTGCATTTTTATAAAAAATTCCCTGACATTTCCCTGTATAGCAAAATTCCCTGACTTTTCCCGGTTTTCCAGAAACTGGCCACCCTGATTGACTATTTTTACCTTTTTTAATTACAGTAGAAGACTAAATAAACTTTTTAAATGCCACTGTAACTAACTAAAAATAAATAGAAAATAAAAATACAAAATAAGATAATAAAAATATATATCAATTAAACAGGTTTTTAAGTCGCATTAATATTTTTTTCATTCTTAAAAAGTTTTGCTTCCTCGCAATATCGAAGATACGAGAAGCTTCGTTATCGTTTTAAAACGAGAAAAAAAATTTGTTCTCCGATTTCAAAAATTTTACTTTATTTATCCGTTTCAGGTCAAGACAAACACTTTTTGTTCCGTGTCTGTCTGTCTGTGTGTGTGTCTGTGTGTGTGTGTGTGTGTGTGTGTGTGTGTGTGTGTGTCTGTCCCCCAATCCTTGTCACACGCTTAACTCATGAACCACTGAACCGATATTGATGAAACTTGGTTGGTTGGTTGGGTCTGGCTTGAGGACGGTCCCATTTCAAAATAATTAAAATTGTGTGTAAGGGGGAGGGGTGACATCCAAAAAGATTTATTTTTTGAAGATATCTCAAGAAAGACACATGTTACGTGAAAATTTTATAGAACCTTTTTTGTAGAGCATTCAATTCTCTATAATATAGGTCACCTACTTTTGTTGTAAAATATTCCCTTACAAAGATCTATCTCAATTTGACTTAAGAAAATCGTCATTTGTTTTTTTAAAATTAAATGTCACTTTGACGTTTTAAATGTCATTTTGACATTCGTATAGCAGAAAAATAATGATGTTGATTGAAATTATCAACAAATTCAAAATATACGACATAATAACCAGGCGCGTATTAAGAAAAATGTCAAATTAATTTTTTTTATTAAAATCGTATGAAAATTAAATGGTTAACCAATGAAATTGTTCAATAATTAACTACTTTTGATGAATTTAGCACGAGGAAGCACCGTGCATTTACAAGGCAGAGTATTTTTATTTGGCTTGGTGCGTGTTAAACCTGTTTTTAATTATTTAATATTTTTCATTTTTTTAAGTTTTTTATTTTTCACTTTTGAGTGGTGTATCTTCGATGGTTGTCTCGATTTTATTGAAAATTTGAAATGGAAAAATGCTTAATAAATTTATCTTGTTAATATAACGATATTTCCTCAATACAATAATAATAAAAAAAAATATTGAAGATATTTTATTCATTTGAAAAATATATTTTCACGTTTTTCTAAAAAATCTTTTAATTTGTCAAATTAATAAATAATTTATTACACCAACAAACGAAACTCTCAAATAGATTAAACATAATGGTTGTTTTAATAAATATTTATCAGTGTGAATATTTTTTACACCACCCAACTAGTGAAAGTGCTATTTTCGATATGGTAAATTCAGTGATGTCATTTATTAAGTATTTTTTTTGTATTTAAAATATATTTTCAATACGAAAAAAAATTTTCACCGTGATAAAAACATTGTTATAATATACATTCATCAATAAGATAAACGTGGATTTTTCGATATTGGTAAAAAAATATCATATTAACAAACAACCTCTATCGGAGCCAAATCGATCACGGAATTTTTTACACTGATCACATTTTTTAACACATAGACAAATTATTTATTTCTGTATATTTACATAAAAAATATCATTTTTTTTGAAGTCGATTAGTAATAAAACGTAAACACTTTTTATAAAAATAATGTATGATAAAATTTTCAAAACCGAAAGTTTTTCATCAACAACCTTTTCTTTAAACGACCTTACTTGATTGAACCATTCAGAATTTTACTAAAAATTATTGTATAATTTTTTTCACAAAAAACTACTTTTGTAAGCAACCTTTTTTTTGTTACCATGCACGGGTAGGTTTGGAGAAGCTTTACTATTTTTATAAACAAATAACATTTGCAGTAAATTGTCTATAAAACTGAAATATCAAAATATATACAGGGGTTTTCATCATCAATATTTTGTACGGTTAAGGTTATACGTCTAGCACACTGTAAAAAAAGATTTGGTTTCGAAAAATGTTGTTTTTAATTTATATTCAGAACATATATACCTACATTTAATGGAATATTTTACCTTGTTAATTATTAAAAGTAAAAAAAAAATAGACAGAACGGTATATAATAGTAACATGTACTAATTTATACAATGTAATGGCAAAGCTGGTTTTTCATTATTTTGAATAAATTACACGTGAATATATTTGTTTTATAATTTTTATAGTATTTAAAAGGGTTGAAGTTTCGAATAATTAGTTTTTAAAACGTCTCTATATAGCCAATTGTGTAAAATTTCAAGAAATAGAGTACTTTCGGCAAGTTATATCATTTATCGTGTGTTTAAAACTCTATTTTTAATATCCAATTACTCAAAAACCATACGTACAATATTTTAACACTAGAAAGACGGGGGCAGTCATTTGACGGTAATTTCAATTTCAATATTGAATAATTCAAAAACTATTTGACTTACCGTAATGAGACATTGTGACTTTTATTAATACTAGTAGTTTAATGAAACTATGTATCAAAATAATTCACATCTATTTTCTTTATTGTTTGAAATGTTGATACACCGACAAAGACGGCGGCGGTCTTTTGACGGCTATGATCTGATAAATATGTTTTTAATTGTTGTATGAGAGGGTACAACAATAAATACGTATATGAATTGTCAGTCAAATAAGCCTGTAATTGTGTATCGATATTATTGTGAGTAATTTGTGAAAAAAATCCCAGAAAATTCGAAGAAGGCGAGAATGTCTTATTCAGAAATATAAAAATAAAACTAATAAAGTATGCGATACTTACTTGTAAAAAACCGCTTTGCGGCTCTTGTAACATGTAAAAATTGTGTATAAATATTAAAATTAAACATACATTACATCTACTTTTATTTCTTTACTTGACATTTATTAATTACTCATAAAAAAAGATATTTAGTAAATTTGTAGTCATTTGACCGGTCGCCGTCTTTGTAGGTAGGTAGATTTTCCCGTCTTTCTAATATTAAATAAGTGACAGTATTTTTATTGTAACTTTTTATATTACACACACGTAGAGTTCATTATTTTATGATTTTATAAATATGAGAATTTTCATATTTCATTACAATTACAGCGAAATGAAAATAAAATAATAAAATTAGTGAGAAACACAAAGTAACCTAATTAATTAACCAAAAAAGGAGGATGTCCTCAATTTGGCTGTGTTAAATAAAAATTAATAAAATATATGAGTTATCCATAAATATCATAAATTTAGACTTTTATCTGTACATTGCTCTAATGATCGAATAACCTTAAAGCGAAATATCATCATTTTAATAGTTAGTAATATCTGAACATTTAACATAAAAAAGATACCATTTATTGCATTATAAAGTTTTGTTTTTCTGGGGTTATAAAAACTAGATATACGAGCGGCTATAAATTTATATTTTTATGCGAGGGAGTAAAAATACAAACCAGACTAATATATTTTGGAAAAAAAATTTAATAACACAGACTTTACTATAGATAGAGATATTGTTGGAGATAATATAAAAAAAAAACAGTTTAGAATGGATGCATATGTAACTAGATATAATTTTTATTTGTATGGAATGAATCTAAAATATTGCACACCCAAGCAGGCCCTGCTTGGAAGTGTGTTCTATTATCGTGCTAAAATTTTTTTTCGTATATAAATTGATAAAATGAGCATTATATCTTAAATTTCTTCTGTATCCCACTTACATTTTTACATTTTCTGATAGAAAACATTACAGTCCCCATTTATACTTAGTTTAATATCGATTGGTTTTAATTTTCTGTTATAAAAATATAAATAAAGTTCAATTTGTTGATTTAACCCCCTTTTTTGATAAAAACGCCGAACTGCAGGTTACAATTCGAAATAAATTTGCACAAATCCTTTTGAATTCACTTAATCTATTATCAGAATAGAACCCTATTAAAACTCAACAAAATTGAATAACTAAAAGTAACGAAATTTACAGTTTATTTAAACAAAAATTCATATTTTGACAAGAATTATTTTTACAAATAGAGTATAGCTAGGAGAAGTTCAAGAAACATACGTTAGGCGCTAGTGTCGCTATTTCTTCATGTGTCATTGCAAATTACATGTATTATAATTATTATATTGTGTTAATTAATATATAAATACATGTACATCGATACGTGCTGTATTTTAATTATTTTATTCAAAGCCAATCAATCTTTTTAATCAAGATAAAATCTGGTAAGTTTGCATTTTTAAAACAAAAATATATAATATATAACCTAACTTGACTTTTTTTAGATAATGTATGTTTCATTTTAAATGCTAGATATCAGGTGAACACAGCTGTTATCGCTGCAATATGTGGATGTATTTATCTTTTTAATTATTATTATTAATTAATTTATTTACTTTATACATTTTACAAAAAAAATATTTTATATAAAAATTGTAAATTAAAATGATTGTTGTTTTATCACAATACATCCTAAATTTAAATAAAAAAGGTAATAATCGATTGATATCAAGATTCATTGTTGATTTTCTAAAAAATCTTAATGAGTGATAAACTTCATATTATATATTTATATAATATTCATTACCTCCAATATTTTTTTTAAATATCCTTTTAAGTTTCACCAAATTTATTGTACCGTATTTATTTGATATTATAAGTTAATACATTTTTTTAAGTTTAAGGGGTGTGCATTTTATGGCCTAGCCATAGTATTTTCCTTTATAGATACACATAATATGTTTTCATAATACGTCTATACAGTGTCAAATAATGGTTATTTAGACCAGGGATGTATGGGGCCTGTGGGCCCTTTAATTTTTATCTTTTTTTTTGTTTTTCACTTTTTTCCTATGTTTGGTATTTTTTTAAGGTCATATAACACAAAATACATATAAATATACTTTGTTAAGTTGTCATAAGATCAATCGTTTACGAGAAATACAATGTGAAAGATAGTTTTGCAGAATTTAACTTAATACGGATGCTAAAAATTACACAAAATAAATTTATATTCTTGTTCTAGTCCTAAAAATAAGAAAACAGTTGGTGTAAATCTTCCTCTTAATATGATTCCTCATAGAATTATAGCCAGTTTTATTACTTTAATTCGTGCTTTATTAATTGACTAAAAAACGTTAATTGTTATCCGTTGTTAAGGATGCATTTTTGTAGGTATATTTACATACACATTTATTCTTGTTTTTAATTATAGAACAAGAATATAAATTTATTTTGTGTAATTTTTAGCATTCGCATTAAGTTAAATTCTGCAAAACTATCTTTCACATCGTATTTCTCGTAAACGGTTGATCTTATGACAACATAACAAAGTATATTTATGTGTATTTTGTGTCATATGATCAAAATTAAAAATACCAAATATAGGAAAAAACTGAAGAACAAAAAAATAATAGATAAAAATCAGAGGGTTCACAGGCCCGATACATCCCTGGTCTAAATAACTATTGATACAGGAAATCAATAACACGTGTTATTACTAATCCAGGTATTAATTTTCATTGCTGTATCACAATGGGTTCTCCAGATATTAAATAAAAACCAATTTTAGTCAAAATCTTTGGAAGTCTGTAGCTCCCTCACGAAAAGTTTCCGGACACATGTTTGTATGAACTTTTTTGCTTGAAATACTTTTCTCAATCAACAGTTTAAGTTTGTTCCACCTGATATGACTCACCCTGTATAACTATTGCATTTTCGTCGCTAAAAACGGTAAGTCGTTATATCCGAATTCTACTGTATTTTAAAATTAAGCTAAATACCCTATTGATAATGATTATAATTATTTTCAAGCCCGACTATCCGTTTATACGTAAGTACTGAATAATTATACGACATAGTACGATAAAATCAGATCGTTTTTATTTGCATTTGCATTTGAATAAGGAACGCTATACGAGTACGTACGTATTTACTATTAGGTCTTCCCATTAAATTTTAATCTGAGTATTAAAACCTTCCATTAATTTCCATAGCAACCAATCCCGGTCTTTAGCGTTTATCGTATGTAGAAGAGAGCGCTCTAATCTTATAGATACTTATAATTTACGCTCGATTGAAACAATGTTTGATCAAGAAACATTTATTTAACAATGGCTTTTGGTGCTGCTGTAAAAATTTATCTATGCTACATTAAATACTCTAACCCTTTGT
This sequence comes from Sialis lutaria, assembly GCA_949319165.1. Taxonomy (NCBI): domain Eukaryota; kingdom Metazoa; phylum Arthropoda; class Insecta; order Megaloptera; family Sialidae; genus Sialis; species Sialis lutaria. The sequence goes on along the minus strand of OX439232.1, from coordinate 37,577,121 downwards.
CGATTAACTTTTTATTCATCTTTTGTAAGATTAGTTTTAACAGCTTTTTATGGGTTATTAAAATATACCTACTCGCGTTTTTACCGCAACATAGTAGCGCTTATATGCTCGATTTTCTCGAACCCCTGACGACCTAGAGACCTCGGGTTTTCGCTAAATGATAGGTCTCTGGTTCTAGTTTAGCCCATTTTAGGAATTTTTTCGGTCATGACCCCCCCCCCTCCCTAAATTTTTTCATATATGGCTTCATGTACCTCGTTGGACTTGGGATTGATTCACGAATCGATTGGCAAGGGTATTTTTTTAGTTGTGTCAAGTGAGTTTTGATAATTTTTTTTAATGAGCGAATGCTCGCACAACTGGCAGCTCTAATAAAAAAATATTTAAAAATATCTTAATTAATTTTAACAGTTTTTAAAGTCGGTTTTGATTTTTTTTCTTAAAATGTTTTTTATTTTTCCTTTTTGAATCGCATATTTTTGAAGTATATACTCAGACTTTAATAAAATTTAAATGGGATAACCTCGGGAGTATTTTCTTTCAAATAAATGAAAATCGTCTAAATCGGTGGATCTTTGTTGAAGTTATGGCCGAACATATGTACATAAAAAATATATACAGCCAAATTGAGGACATCCTCCTTTTTTGGTTAATTAATTAGGTTACTTAGTGTTTCTCACTGATTTTATTATTTTATTTTCATTTCGCTGTAATTATTATGAAATATGAAAATTCTCATATTTATAAAATCATAAAATAATGAATTCTACTTGTGTGTAATATAAAAAGTTACAATAAAAATACTGTCACTTATTTAATATTATTTTGAAATAGTAAAACAGTTCCCTGATCGGTTACCAACCCAGAATAACTTAATTTCAAAAACACGTAATTAGAAATATTAAATTCACTATCATATTTTCATAGATTAATAATTATGTACATACATATGTGTATCCGTATAGTACGACTCCGGTTTAAGCGACCTATTTTGACAATAAATTGTCTGGTTAGAACGACGCGCAGTGTAATGTTTCCAATATCTACGCACAAGCAATACCTCTCCCGGCTTTCTCCTCTCTCCTACGTATGTTGATTGTTGATTAGTAAAATTACAGACTTTCTATGTCAGTAAATACAAATTTACATGTATAGAATGTAGGTACATTGTATCTCTGATCAAACTGTAATACATTATGTATGTATGTAATGTGCAATATTTAAGTAAATACCATTAAAGTTACTTTTTGTTAATTTTAATATTTGTTTTATTTAAATACAAATTATTCTAACTATGTATATTATTATTTCATAATAAGAATTACAGTTATATTAATATGTACATATGTATGTACATAATAAAAAAAACAAGCTTAAATTATCTGGTAAATTGCTGAATGTCTAATAAAAAGATAGAATAATTTGGACTTTAACTAAAAAAATAAATAAAAATTATCCGGTCGTTTAGTGCGTCATCCGGTTAGAACGACAAAGTGTTGCCGAATTCTTCTTTAGTATTTTTTCCAAAATAATACTGAAAACAATCTTTTTCAAAACGCAAATTCAAGTCACGTGGTATGCTCTGTGACGTAACTGTTTACTAAAACAAACTGAAACCAACCAATAGGGATCGAGTATTCTGACATTTTTAGTAAGTAACTACGTCTTACCGGTGACAGTTCTGCTAGACGCGTTTGTGATCACGTGACAAATATGTTAAATATTACTTTTTAAAATTAAGTTTATTATTTATTATTATTAATAGTGTCAAATACCCTATTGGGAAAGGATTTTTAAATAGATTATTAAATAGTGGGTCTTCTTACGCGGTAATTTATTATTTTTAGAATTTTCGATAATTCAAATTTCTTTATACAGTGAAATCTGGATAACTGAAAACTCAAGAGATTAGTTATTTTATTCCACTTAAATAGGTGTCACTTTTAACCAGTTATAGAAGTGACGGGACCTCAGTATGAATTCTAGTTATAGAAGTTTCCCATTTTATCTATTTGTCTTTTGAGTATATAAATTGAGCTATATCTATATTTAAAAACCAATCAATTTAAGTACATATCTTTACATTGTCTACACAACCATCTTATTTTATAAATATACCTAATCAATAAATAAATAAAAGAGTAATACAACATCGCGATAAGAATAACAATACAAGAATCAATAAAAGAACGACATATCGAGTCATACGTCACTGAAAAACAAATCCAACTACTTAAACTATGTACTACATTCATATACAGGGCTAGTCAAAAATAAGGAACCATAAGAAAGGGGACGCGATTTTCAATAGTAAAATATAAGATACTACCCGGCCACACGTTGCTGTGGTTAACCTATACTTTAGCAACATGTGGTGGTTATGCTATTAAATTGTAGGTTATATGAAACGTTTGGAAGTTTGACATAGCGCCATCTATTGAATACTTACTCAATCCAGTCAACAGATGTCACCATCTGTTAGAATCGTTTGGAGCTAACAGATAAAAACAAATAATTTGCAATAAAATAATATTGCGATCATAAATTGAGATGTAAGCTATCCTATCTTTCAAGTTGGATCAAACTGCACACGGTGTACAAATTTGATTAAAATCGGTTAAGTAGTTTAGGAGTCCATCGCGGAGAAAACAATGTGACGCGTAATTTATATATATTAAGATTGCTATCTCTATTTCCCGGTGCAATTGTACCATCGATAGGCTACGACACCAATACTAGTTCATTGCAATATCGCACGAAACGTTTCATTAAGCGGACGTTTATCAAAATGAGTTCCATGTACGCGAAGCGCTTTGAGGCTGTTTTCTTGGGCACTCATTCGAAAGTACCTCAACTGCTACATAAAACATCATAAAAGGACCCCGCACATTCCTTATGGCAACTGGCTTTCCGTGAAATTCGCTAAATTTTTGGTATGTTGTAGTTTATGTGATGCTGATCAAAAGCTCTCACAGACACAACTTCGAAAAATGAGCCGTTTCGGCGATAAAAATTTTTAAAGATGAAAAATTGAAATTAAAGTTATATTTAAGTTTTAGATCTTTTAACATTTTTAAAGTTATAAATAACTCACATTTATAATATATCATTACTAATACTTGTTTCCATAAATACCTTAATGGAATTTATTTTTATTATTTAGTTAAAATAATTGATGATTAGAACAGCACTAATTTATTTTTTTGTCATCAAAATCTATATTATTTCATTTAAGTTTGCAGTGGTTGTTATGTAATTTGATCAGCAACCACTGCAAACTTAAATGAAATAAAATATAAATCTTAATTTTTCAGGGGGTATATCAATTTTGTTGTTTACACATTTTAGTAAAAAAATTAATAATTACATTTTTCATCATTGTAATATCATTAATAACAACTTACCTCTGAAATAGCATTAGTGAAAAACAAGAATAGTCAAAAAAGCATTAAAACAATAAAAACTCAAATAAAACAAGATAAAAAAATTTCATTTTTTTATCATGAAAAATTTTTATCGCCGAAACGGCTCATTTTTTGAGGTTATGCCTGTGAGAGCTTTTGATCAGCATCACATAAACTACAACATACCAAAAATTTAGCGATTTTCACGGAAAGCCAGTTCCCATATGGAATGTGCGGGGTCCTTTAATAAAAAATCTATAAATTTTGTTGTGATGTATTTGTCTTGACCTGAAACAAAAAGATGACGTTAAATTAAAAAAAAAATCGGAGAACAATTATTTTTTCTGATTTAAAAACGATCACAAAGTTTCTCGTATCTTCGATATTGCTTCCTCGTAATATCTGATCCTTATTTTCGATTAACCCTGTATCTGTTGTATGCACATATAACATATGTGTATCATTCAATACTTACAATACACATATTGACAAGAGTCATATATATTCTTGTCGTGTAGCCTTACCAAAGTATCTCTATATACCTATATATCATCCGACTGCCGACTACTTATATACTACCTTGCGCCTCCACCATTCACAGCGCTGTCTACAGGTGGTTTCGGTGCAGTCCTCTCTAGGGCGTGTGGGTGGGGAGAGAACGGGGAAAGAGGAGAAGATGCAGCCAGTGGCGGAGATGGGATTTATTAATTGTAAATTATAATTCGCAATATCGAAGATACGAGAAGCTTTGTGATCGTTTAAAAATATTGTTCTCCGATTTTTTAAATTTAACTTGATATTTCCGTTTCAGGTCAAACTTTTTATTCTATCTTAAATTTGGAGGAGTTATTCCTTAATAAAACTTAAGTACCCACACAAAATTTCAGAAGGTTCTACTACATAGTTTGAGAGTAATTATTTTTTTTAAATTAACGAAATTAACATGGGCTCTTATGGCAGAATGATGTATTGATGGTTAAATTGTAATAATACACATGGTTCAAACACCGAAAAATATCTGAAATTTTCACAATACGTCACTTACATATTTAGTAACACGTTTCATAAAAAAAATTATACTCTTACAGAACTTAAATTGCGGGGAAAAATTAATTACTGCTGAAAAATATTTAAAAAATATATTGTGTGTGTGTGTGTGTCTGTCACACGCATAACTCATGAACCACTGAACCGATATTGATGAAACTTGGTTGGTTGGGTCTGGCTTGAGGACGGTCTTATTTAAAAAATTATTAAAATCTTGTTTAAGAGGGAGGGGTGACATCCCAAAATATTTATTTTTTGAAGATATCTCAAGAAAAACACATGTTACGTAAAAATTTTATAGATTTTTTTGTAAGCATTCAATCTCTCATAATATAGATCGCTATAACGTTCGTTGTAAAATATTCCCTTACAAAGATTTATCTCGATTTGCTTTAAAAAATCGTAATTTTAACGTTTTAAATGTCATTTTGATATTTGTATAGCAAAAAAATTTAGAATTAGATTGAAATTATCAGAAAAAATTAAAAATATACGACATAATAGCCAGGCGCGTATAAAGAAAAATGTCGAATTAATATTTTTTAATAAAATTGTATGAAAATTAAATAGTTAACCATTGACAGAATACTTTATCGGTTTTTATTTAAATTGTTCAATAATTAACTACCTTTGATGAATTTAGCACGAGGAAGCACTGTGCATTTACTTGGCAGATGTTTTTTTTTACTCCCTTGTCATTATCAAATTTTGTTTTTAGTATTGTATATCCACGAAATAATGGGAATAGGAAATTTGTTTTGTATGCAATCTAGAGCTTTAACAAATGTATTGGTTCTAAAACTTTATGACAAAAATTAAATTGAAAAAAAAATCTGATATTTTTTCACCTGTTGATACGCCACTGACAAAGCATACAAGTGAAACATTTTGACCTAAATACAGTAGCGCACTAGTTAGTTAGTAATACATAATTCTTTCTTTTCTCTAAACGGTCTGCTAGATCTTCATTACATACAATGTTTGCCAAAGTAACTTGTCTTGAAACAAGCACTTGTTTTAAAAGTAAATAAAAAACAAAAACGAGATAGTTTTTTTGTTAAAAGCAAGGCACACTAGATACTTTTATATGTTGTCTTTAAGATTGCAATGTTTGTTAGTTTTATTTTGCTAATAATGTAACTTTATTAGTAGACGCTAGATTTTTCTATGAAGCATCCATTTGGCTTTCTTTGATTTTTAAGTAGGTACATAAGACATCTTTGGAATTTATTGAGTTGGTTATTTATGTTTTTATTTAGAGTTGGTAATATGCTTCTTTAAAAGCAAGTTTATACAGGATGTTCGCGGTAACTAAATGATAATTACTAACTTTTTTATGATTGGAACTAGACGATCGTTTTGAATGGGCAAAAAGTACCAGTTTTTTATTCGAGATGAATAATGGCGGTCTCAAAAAAAAAAAACAATTGAATGTAAAATTTCAGAGATTATTTATTGACCTATAACTTTTTTAATGGAATACCTTGTGTATTATTATTGGATTTTATAGCTGAGAATGTTCTAATAGTCTAATACATGCATTGGTGTTAAAATTAGATAAGTTTTAAATTAATAAAAAATATCGAAAAATATAGTTTCAACTTTTTCTAATATACATTTTCGCTTCCTCGCAATATCGAAGATACGAGAAGCTTTGTGATCATTTTAAAATGATAAAAAAAAATTCTCCGATTCAGGTCAAGACAAAAACTTTTTTTTTACATATCTGTCTGTCTGTGTGTCTGTCTGTCGAGTAATTTCTTGTTATATACATAACTCATGAACCACTAAACCGATATTAATGAAACTTGGTTGGTTCGTTGGGTCTGGCTTGAGGACAGTCCTATTTAAAAATCATCAAAATCGTATGTAAGGGGGAGGAGCGACATCCCAAAATATTTTTTAAATCTACATATATTATAGACATTTTCTTCCGAGGTTTCAGATTTTAAATATAAAATTTCATTCTTCTCTAGTTTGTCGTTTTTTTGAGTAATCGCGTTTACAGACATACAATTTCACACAGATAGTATTACGTATAAGAAAGTTTCGATGTATACAAATTAATTTTGAAATAATACAGGGGGGTTATAGCACGACAGTGAAATAATAAAAATAAAGATGGCAGAAACAAAATCACAAATAGAATAATAAAAACAAGTGTAGCACTTTTAGAAAACACGTTTAAATAATGGGGTTGTTAATTAAATAAACTCAATAAACTCTTGTACGTGCACCACTGTACTGCAGACATCTACTTTAAATGCGGCATATACCAGTGGCGTCCCATTCTAAACTTAAATATATTTAAGGATTATAAAGTTAGTACAATTTGATGAAAACTTGAATTTGATTACATTATTGAAATAATTAGTAGTAAGGAAAATACTTTGTTTATTTACATACAGTCAATATTTGTAATGATAAAAATATAGGTAACGAAAATTATCGCGTAATTATTTCATATGAACACGAATACAAGATTCCGAGTATTGAAAAAGGCATTAATTATGATTACATTATTGAAATAATTAGTTATATGTCAGGAATTATTTAACAAGGAAAATACTAAAAACAAAAAAAAAAATTAATTGCAACAAATTGCTTGTTTCGCAGCAATCATCTTTTTTTTACTAAATATAAAAAAATCGAGGCAATTTACAAAAACCGTCAACTGATCTGATAGAAATTTGTAAAATTAGTGAACTGATTTTCTGAGAAAATAATATTTTTGATAGTGCAAATAATAAATGTTTATTAATAAAAAATAGTTTTAACACTAGAAAGACGCGAGCAGTCATTTGACGGTAATTTCAATTTCAATATTGAATAATTCAAAAACTATTTGACTTACCGTAATGAGACTTTGTGACTTTTATTAATACTAGTAATTAAATGAAACTATGTATCAAAATAATTCACATCTATTTTCTTTATTGTTTGAAACGTTGATATACCGACAAAGACGGCGGCGGTCTTTTGACGGCTATGATCTGATAAATATGTTTTTAATTGTTGTATGAGAAGGTACAACAATAAATACGTATATGAATTGTCAGTCAAATAAGCCTGTAATTGTGTATCGATATTATTGTGAGTAATTTGTGAAAAAAGCCCAGGAAATTCGAAGAAAGCGAGAATGTCTTATTCAGAAATGTAAAAATAAAACAAATAAAGTATGCGATACTTTATACTTGTAAAAACCCGCTTTTTGTAAAAATTGTGTATAAATATTAAAATTAAACATACATTACATCTACTTTTATTTCTTTACTTGACATTTATTAATTACTCATAAAAAAAGATATTTAGTAAATTTGTAGTCATTTGACCGGTCGCCGTCTTTGTAGGTAGGTAGATTTTCCCGTCTTTCTAGTGTTAAAGCAATTCCCATGCGGTTGTTAAAAAATGAAGAGATGAATTAATTTAATTAATAAGATTTAAAATATTTTTTTATATTAGGTTACACTATGATTCAACAAAAAAGGATGAACAAGAAATTACAATTAGGTAAAAAAATACCAAACTGATTATTTAAAAATCAGTAATCATTTTTAATAAATAAAATATTCTATAACGTTAGTTATTTTTTGTCATTTAAGCCAAAAATGAAACAGTTACACTCCTGTATGATTAAGGACAAGTATATTTCCAAAGTACTTTCTGTCTCTTTCTTTTGACGCGGTTCTGTTTTCGAGTCAGATGCGCGGTCCATGTTTCTATATCTATGATGGCTATAACTAAAACCGATTTAGACTTTTTAATATGACGCGAACGAAGTTACCAGTAACATCTAGTATTTTAAAAAGTACTCTATTTGTGTGTGTATGTATGCTAAAACTCTTTACATCTTAGAATGGTTGTTGTACGCACACAAACGGAGTTTAAATGCAACGAGTTACGAGTACATATGTATATAAAAACAAAAGAATGCGTTCACAATGCACAACACTTGAAGTTTTTATTTTTACATTTCCACTGACGTAAAATGGCTCTTTTTAAGCCAGTTGTGGTAAAAAATGCATTGTTTATAATATGTTCTTAACAAGTCATTTTATTTATAAGATAAACGCCCAGTAACGCCTAGTTAACTAACTGTCATATTATGAACAGATCCAAGCATAATATATTTACACAGTAAAAAAATTTTCGTAAAATTTAACACTTAAATGAGTGTTACTGATTTTTTTACACGCAGTGAGTGTTACTTTGGCTCGACTTTTTATTTTTGAAGAAATAACACACTTGCATGTTAAAAGTAACATACGAGAGTGTTAGAATTAGTCCGGATGAGCTCGTCAATTTTAACACATTAAAATGTTGTTTGTAACACTTGTAGAGTGTAAAAAATTTAAGGTTATATTAAGACTATCAAATTGTCACAGATGAAATTTCATAGTACTTACGTTTTTTTTTTTATAAATAACAACACCAATTTTATATTAAATAATAAATTAATTAATATAAATATTAACAATATTTTCAAGGTCAAAAGAAGATTTAATATTACACAATCACATCACTGTACATCACTGGGTTGTAGAATAGGTTATATTCCCGCGCATTGTGCCGAACGACGCCGAACTTGACACGCGCCATGTGTTAATTCAACACTTCTTATGTGTTATTTATGAACGTACTAACACATTCGCTGTGTTACATTAACATTTAAAAATGTTATTGATACTTGTCACTGTTTGGAAAAGATTTTTAACACAAATTGTGTGTTGATTTTAGAGTAACATTCATAAAGTGTTATTTGAATCTCTAATAACATTTTAATGTGTTAACAATTGAGTCGATGAAAGTACACTTGCCTCGTGTGTTGATTCAACACACAAAAATGTGAAATATTTGACACGCAAATTTTAACACTCATTTAAGTGTTAAATTTTACGAAAATTTTTTTACTGTGTAATTAAATAAATTAAAAATTTTCTACAGTATTTATTTACAACGTATATTATGTAAATTTTTCATTGAGAGCATAGACATTGATTTAAATCACATTTGAAATACACCATATTTACTTTAAAGGAGCATTTAGCGCTAAAGGAGCTTTAAATTGGTTGATAATACCGGGCAAAAAAGAAATATACAAAACTCATAATGGAGAAATATTCTTTAATATTTTAATAATACATATTTTAACTCCGGTATCATAAATTTACTAGCTAGTGAACACTCTCAAATGAGGTATGAAACTTATATGATAGTTCTCTTGGAGTATCATGAAGACTTTGACAAGTTTCACGTTCGCGTTGTATGTAAACACAAACAAGGGTGTTAAAACAGTGGTGATATTGTGATAATTATGCAACGTACAGTCAGAGTCTGCACCAATTGTGTTACAATACTGTAGTCAAGTATCACTCATCTAAATTGCGTAGTAAATCTATAGATCTATTGCAAAATTAATACCCTATTTGAGAGTGCAGCTAACTAGCAAAGGACCCCGCAGAATCCTTATGGGAAAGGGGTTTCGGTCAAACTCTTTGAAATTTTGGATTCTGATAGTCCTTGATGAGTAGATTAAAAGTGTCAATGAGCATTAAGTCCTCAAAACTCAAACTTTTAAGATATAGCCCTCTAAAGTTGGGGATCATGCTCGCCTTTAATTTACAATAAAAAAATTTGTAGAACCTTAATTTTCACACAAATATTTGTATGTGTTCCCAAAGACTTATATAATCGACTGTCACCATAAAAAAGTAAACTTTTAAATTCTTTAGCCAATGGCAGTACTTAAATCTTATTACTACGTTTTTTTTTTTTATTATAAACCAATTTTTTATTATAAAACAATTGGATTTGTTTATAGTAAAACAAACTTAACAATAAGATTTAAGTGTTGTAATTTCAAAATGAATTGAAAAGTTGACTTTTTTATGGTGGCAATTGATTATAGATGTCTTTGGGAACACATACAAAAAGTTGAGCGAAAATTAAGGTTCTACAAAAAAATTATTGTAAATTAAAGACAATCATGATCCCCGACTTTAGAGGGCTATATCTTAAAAGTTTGAGTTTTTATGACTTAGTGCCCATTGACACTTTTAATCTACTCATCAAGGACTATCATAATCCAAAGTTTCAAAGTGTTTGACCGAAACCCCTTTCCCATAAGGATTCTGCGGGGTCATTTGTTAGCTTCTTTATAATACAGGTTTTTTGTCTAACCATTTTATTATTATTTTTGATATTAAAAGTATTCATATATCAAATCGATATTTTTTTCCTTTTAAAATTGAATTTTTTCTATTGTGAAAAGTACTTTAAACGAACTTAAGTTGTTTTGACATCTGAACGTCAGTTGTCTGAAATATTAATTAAAAGTTTTTAATTGAATGCTTGTAACTGTGAGATAGCAAGTAGAAAAATGATTTAATGTTTCCACTTCAGACATAACAAAATGAATCTAACAACTTTTTATAAAGAAGAGCATAAAAGTTTTTAACACGTTTTTATAAAAATGAAAAGAAGTTACAAAAAATAAAAAACAAAAATTAATTGTCATTTAGAAAAGGGGCGGGGTTATAACTTTATAAAAAAAGTTAGTTAATTTTTTATTGATTTAAATGATCCTTCTATTCAATAAGTATATACAAAAGGTCTTATGTGGGGGAAATTTTTAAAAGGTCAAAAAAATCGATTTTCCGATGTTTTGCGGGTAACGTGCGGTTTTCAACCTTAAATAGAACCACAGACCTACAATTCAGCGAAAACCCGAGGTCTCTGAGTGGTCAGGGGGCCGAGATATCACTGTCAAAGACAGGCGGACGAACGGAAAATCGATGGGTTGCGCTAAAAATCTATTTTTTGATTTGTCATAATATTAATAGAAAAACAATTACAGTCGCAACCAGATCGGTTAAAAAGGGATGAAGCCAGTAACAAAGTATCATTGAAATTATGATTTTAAATAATTAAATACACAGGTAGAAAGGTTTACTTGAGCCAAGTAAACATTGTTTTGTATATAACGAAAACAATATTTTCTTAAGATAAGAAATATATTCCTAGACCAACTATAGTATTCTTGGACGAAGAAATAATGTAGTTGGATTAAGAGTACTTTCTTATATTAAGAAAATATTGTTTTCGTTATATACAAAACAAGATTTTCTTGGTCCAATATAGTTTTTTTGTGTTTAGGTTAAAAAGATTCTAAAAATGTATTTATTTTTATATTAAAAGCGAGATTAATAAATTTTTTGTTAAAATAAAAATGCAAAATACAGCATGTTAAATGGAACATCAATCAGAGCGAATTACGTCACGCCTCAGTAAATGTCAAAAGTGATTGACTTTTATTTTAGACAAATATCAATTCCTCTTACAAGATTATTAGGTACATACATACATACCATATTTAAGAACTTATATACTTTGGAATTCATTTTTAACACACAAAATAATTAAATTATTGTCTAACTCTGAATGTTTGATTATTGTTAACAAGGAGTGTAACGTCACAACTCTGAAACGTCACCTACGAGCGTTTTGACGTTAAATTCAAAATTAGTTTTAAAAGAGTCAATTTTTGCAATTAAACCTTTATTTTCTGCAGAAATAAGTATTTTTTTGGAAACAAGAGACACGTAAGATCACCATAAATAAGTCATCATGCCTATTGCCTTTTTATCAGTTTTTACAACTATCGGCTTTCACGACCTAATATGACCGGTCCCCTTTTAACTGAATCGAAGAGTGAAAGAACAATACAAGTGCCAAAAACGGCAATTTTAACTGAGATAGGCAAAATGTTTAAAATTCATAGCTCTATCACATAGCAAAATAATAATACATCGACCAACATCGTACGTGCGACGGGGGGTAGTTCAATTTTTTTTACAATTACTTTTACCTTACTTTTCTGACGAAATCCTCGAATTTTACTACCATATTATTTCTTGGAAAGTCCAAAATGAAGATTCTGAGTAAAAATTACAAATAATTTTTTTTGTAAAGTAATAAAAAATAAAATAATAAAGCCGAAAATAAAGCAATAAAAAAAATTTGCATATTTTTTTTAATTGAGTGAAAGAACAGTATAACTGAAGGTCATTTTTTTTCAAATATCTTTTTTTGCAATTTTTTTTAAATTTATTTATGTACGTATTATTATCGGTTAACATAAGTTCTATAATGTCACAATACATAATTAGACCAAATAACCCATAGTTCTCCTTTAAAACAGTTTTTTTCGTTTTTCTCAAAATGGTTATTTTGGAGATGTATTGTTCTTTCACTCACCGATTCAACTGTATTTGTAAATATCAAACAATAAATAATAAAATCAATTATTGATATATAAAATAATGCAAAATAGTTACATTACATATACATGCATGCCATTAAAATAAACCATTAAGTTTTATTAGCCCCGTACATCTATCTATAAATAGAAATAACATGTTATCTGGCGGCCACGCGGTGAGCTATAGTCATTACCATACGAGTATGTACTACATTATACCATTGCTACTGCATTTAGTTGTTTTGTGCTGCCATCTAGTAACGTGTACGGGTAATATGCTTGTTCATTCCGACATCGGATTGTTCCCGAGGCGATATGTTACAGATAATATTGTCATGTTGGCTTGTTAAGATGTGTTTATATGTTCTATTTTTAATCCTGCTATATGGTTGTTATAATCTACTAGGGGCTGCGCCCCTGGGCGACTCGAAAACAAAGCCATGTCAAATGAAAGAGACAGAAAGTAGTTTGGGAATATACTTGTCCTTACTTATACAAGAGTAAAACTGTTTCATTTTTGGCGTCGAACATTAAAAATATTGATATACACTCAGCGTTCTATTAGACGACGGTATCGGTAATTCAAAAATTTCACTATACAACGACTAGAGGAGCCCCCACCATCACGCCTAAAAGTTGACAGGTAATAATAAAAATGGCGCTGTTGGTGAACGAGATCCTGGTTTGTTGACTTTTTAGAATTGAACTCTAGACAATTGTTATTCGTTGCTTTAATACTGGATGAAAAATGTATAGATTTCTATACAATCATATGCTAATAATTTATTTTTGTTATTTCCTTTTTTAATCGTTTTCAAATTATCAAATTTTAAATAAAATGTACCTTACACATTTTTTTATACTATTTATTATATTTTAATTTCAACGAAAATTTGTATTGAATTTCATTTTTTTCCACATTGAGTCACACCAAAACACAAGTTTTGTGTGTAAAATCTACATAGAAGATTTTAACGTCAATTTGTTAATTTAAATTTCGCGTTGAAATATAGCAGTCACAATGGTATTATGGTGGAGGTTGGGGAAAGACGTTCTATAGAACTGTTAGAACATTGTCTTATGGAACGGTAATAATATCATGTGCGTGTCGGTAATTTTGAAAGTTTAAAGAATCATTAAAAACACTATACAAAAAAAATAGTTTTGTAATGTTCTAGAAATTTGAATAGGTTATTTAGAAGCTATTTATCAAGCCGAAATCGAATTCGTTGCCCAAATGGTTCCATCACTTCAGGTTTTTGAGATATCCGAACCTAAAAGTCCAAAAATTGACGATTTTGGCAATTTTGGGGAATTTATTACCAAGTAGGTAATTTTATTCTTAAGTTTTCGGTCACGGTAACAAATAGTATTATCTTTCCTCTTTAAAATGAGTTTTAACTTTTTACTGTACGATTTTTTTAGCCGAGATGTACTAGTTTGAAGATATGATATTTTTGTTAATAGAGTGTAGTATAGTAGATACAATGAACTTTACTACATATATGTTCAAAGTAGTATATTTCGGTAAAGAAAAATCGCATAGTAAAATGTAAAAAATCATTTTAAAAAGAAAAGATGGTACTATTCGAAATCATGAAAGAAAATTTCAGAAAAAAATTACCTACTTAGTAATAAATTCTCCAACATTGCCAAAATCGTCATTTTTGGGACTTTTCGGTTCGGATATCTAAAAAACCTGACGTGATGGACTCATTTGGGCAATGAATTCGGTTTCGGCATGACAAATACCTTCTAAATCACCTATTCAAATTTCTGTGAATTTTTTTGTTGCATAGCGTAATCTAACATTTCGAAATACGTATCTAAAATATCATCAACAAACACCTAGATCGCATGTTAACATAAACCCACCCAAAATGACCCGCCAACACATTTATTAATATGAACGTTTTGTTTTAGATATCCACGTTGGTTGAACACCGCGGTGATGCGCGGGGCGGTAACGGAGGTGCGCCAGCGGGCGGCGTGGTCTCGTCGGCGGCGTGGGCGCGTGTTGGTCAAGCCGTCAGTGTCGCGGTCGAACGTTTCGTCACGGTCGGTGAGACCATTGCCGACGACCATCACGAGGTCCGACAGGGCATGTACGAGGCGTGCAAGGACGCCAGACAAGCAGGTAACGTATATTGTTTTTAATTTTTATTCTATAAATTATCATAAAGTGCCTACACGGAGAGAATATTCCTTTAAAAATTAACAGAAAATGCTGTGAACCTGAGGACAGAATCAACTTCTGAAAAAAATTAACAGAAAAGTTGCTAGAATTTAAAATAAAGTAAATGAAAAATTACAATGACATACTGGTAAATTTTAACACAGTACCTATTAAAATTTATTTACTCTGAAAAAGTAATATACGCTATTCTTTAATTTAATTTCTTGCATATGAAAATTTCATGTACATTCTTTATAATTTTACTATGTTTCTATATTACTTTTCATATCTGGCCTATCGCCAAAATAGAAACTGCTATACAGTACATTAAATTGTAGTAGACGTTCTTTTAAATTTTCCATGTCGGGTGTTCAAAATTTCTAGGATCAACATTTTTTTCATCAATCTATGCAATTTTTAATTTTTTCCCATTCCTACACATCGTAAATAAATAAAAATGTTAATAAAATTTTTTCATCTGACTATTAATAACTTGTTAAAATAATTATTTAAGTTTTATAATTATTTTAACATACGGTATAGTAATTTTTGATACTGTTGGTATGAAATATTACTACGTTACCGATTAATTTTTCACAGAATGAAATTTTGTCCTCCCGTTAACATGTTTGTTATGTTAAAAAGTAACATTAAATTTTTTCAGTGTAGTAAAACTTGTTAGCTAGCAAGCACTCTCAAATGAGGTATTTCCATAGAGATAATATTACATAGAGTCAGTGAGCCATAGCACCTTATGTAAGTGGACGTTAATCGTAAATAACAAGAAAAAGAAAAATGTGTACCTACTTGTGTCTTTGTCTTTTGACGCTTTCGTATATCTTTATGAACCACCATCTCTACGGAAACTGGATTGTTTGACAAAGATAGATAGTGGTTCACATTTTTTCTCTCTTTCTATTGACAGTATTTTCGACTGGCTTACTGTCTCTATGATATACACAGAAAAATACTCGATCTTATTGAAAATTTTAGATGAAAAAATGCTTAATAAATTTATCTTGTTAATATAACAATATTTCCTCAATATAATAATAAAAAAAAATCTTATTGAGGATATTTTATTCAGTTGAAAAATATATCTTAATGTATATCTTAAAATTTTTTCCATTTCTCAAATCAATAAATAATTTTTTACATCAACTAACGAAAATCTCAAATAGATTTAAACATAATGGTTGTATTAATAAATATTTATCAGTGTGAATATTTTTTCCACAACCCAACTAGTAAAAGTGCAATTTTCGATATGGTAAATTCAGTGATGTCATTTATTAAGTATTTTTTTTTGTATTTAAGATATATGTTTTCAATAGGAAACAAAATTTTCACCGTGATAAGAACATTGTTAGTAATAATATACATTTATTAATAAGATAAACATGAATATTTCCATATTGGTAAAAAATTATCATCTTAACAAAACAACCTCTATCGGAGCCAAATCGATAACGAATTTTTTACATTGATCACATTATTTTTTCTGTATAATTTTGTGATATTATCTATAGAATTTAGATCAGTAATACTTCAACGTATTGTAACACAGTTGGTGCAGACTCTGACTGAGTCCACAAGACAAATATTTATATTCTAAATCTATTTCTATGAATGTACCTACTACCTACTTATAATACAGTAAAAAAATATATATATAAAGGTTATTTCTGTGTACATAAGCACAAAATTAGAGAAAGGGATGAACTGTTGATATTAACAGATACTCTAGCCTTCCCTTGTTACCAGTTATAAAGGCTATAACTGTGATCATATTTTTTTATGTTTCCACTTCGTGGTGCACCTTCACATATCATATAAACTGGAGTTATTTTTCAATAAATGTAGGTACAAGGAAAAGTTTGCAATAAAAATGTTATTTGATACAAACAGAAAAATCTATTAATAAAAAAAATAAAATAATATATTTGACACCTTATTTAGCTAATATTTTTAATAATTTATGATAGTTAATATAGTATACCAGGGGGTTTGTGGGAAATTTGTATGTTTTGAAATTCGATGCTTTTTTGCAATGCAAAAGTTCAAAATTTTTTATAAATTTTAATTTGCAAAAAATACAGGAGGGGTCTATGACATTTTCATTCCTTGAAAAGGGGTCTATGTGCAAAAAAAGTTGGGAACCCCTGTTGTAGTTTTAGAATCGAGCCAATCTTTAAATTTTTGCTCATGAATTGTATTTTTTACTCACGTTCGTGGCAAAATTTAATAAATTATGTTATAAATTATCTTACAAATGTATTCGAGTTGATATGTCTATGAAAAGTTGATTTTTTTTTATGAAAAGTGAAATTAGAACTATGAAATTTGACTAAAAAATTTTGAATTTTAGATTTCGTTAAAAGTATGCTAATTCTATAGAAAATGATGTGAAAAGTTGAAATTTTCAAACCGCAGGTCTGTATCTCTAACCGTTCTCGAGATATGACCTCTCAAAGTTTCAGTTTTTTTTAAATTTTGGAGAAAAATGACCATAACTTTTGAACGTGTAGTTGGATTTGATTTTCGTTGACAGATTTGGAATCTGCGCATCAAAATCTATATAATAGCATGTACAATACTTCAAAACTCGAGAAAAAAATTTTTCGTGAAAAAACGAAAAAATTCAAAGGGGTATACCTTAAAAAAATGTCGATTTTTCGCAAAAATTTTTTTGTCCAATTTTTAAGTATTATACATGTCATTATATAGATTTTGACACGCTGATTTCAAATCTGTCAAGAAAAATCAAATCCGTCCATACGTTCAAAAGTTACAACCATTTTTCTCAAAAATTTTGAAAAAACTGAAACTTTGAGAGGCCATATCTCGAGAACGGTTTGAGATACAGACCTGCGGTTTGAAAATTTCAACTTTTCACATCATTTTCTATAAAATAAACATACTTTTAACGAAATCTAAAATTCAAAATTTTTTAGTCATATTTCATGGATCAAATTTATACTTTCCATAGAAATATCAATCAAAAAGATAAAAAAAAAAAATAGAAAAAAACACCATAATTACTTTAAAAATAATAATTTCACTTGTAATTTTTTAAAAATATATTTTTTAATAAACCTAGAATCACATACAGTGTTCACTGTCAGTATTACGTATAAGAAAGTCCCGTGGCTCCCACACCAAATATTTTTTATAAATAAATTTTTTAAAATGCATTCAATTTTAAATTTCGTGGTACCCCATATGAAATATACTTCCTAAATTCGGCCCTGTATTATCTAATTTTTAATAATTGTTCTGAATCACGGGTAATGACTGGAGCGGTAAGGGAAGTAAATCCTAACTGACTTAAATAAAATACATTTATAGAATATATGAATGTTAGATTACCATTAAAAATTAAAAATAATTATTGGATTATCCGCTACTGACTTGATTCAGTGGACTCGTTCAGTTAATTATTCAATAGAACACCGCACATCTAACACTATACAACTTAAGTGGTCGACTATAGCATTTAGTATAAAGAGAGCGGCACACATAAATACTCTATATTTTAACAAACTATGTAACATTAGAGTAAGAAGCTTCATATGCATAGTGACATGTGATTACAATCTTAAGGCGGCTATTACACTATCAAATTGACAAAATTTCTTTGATCAAAGAAATATGACAGTGTAATACGTCAAGTTTTATAATATTTACGTAATATTTACCTTAATAATATTTCTTTTATCATAAATAATGACAGTTTCTTATATTTGATCAAAGTTTTTTGACGGATAAATCAAAATGGCGACTGAAAAGTGTTCGTGGACAGTAAAGGCTACGAAATTACTTATTATTTAATATATGATTAAATCTTTGTCAAAGATCTTTGACATATTTATTTGATAGTGTAGTAGCCGCCTAAGCCCGGTAATTTTTCATGATATAAACTGTATATACTGAAACCTAGATTGATGCCGGCCCTGCTTATATATCCATAGACTATGTTCATAGAACTGTCACTAATATTTACATACCTAACAGTCAAGTAGCGGAAGTTAATAAGTCCAATTAAAAAAAGGAATTACGTACAAACACAACTACATAAAAAAGTAGGTAGTCAATAACTAGAGTTTTAACGACTGCAATAGGTACAGATTGTCAATATTTTTTTTCTTTTCAATATTTCGATACATTTAACGAAACATGAATATTTTCATTTGTATTCAAAAACAAAATATTTAATTATCTGTCATTTTCTTTTGCACAATTCTTTAATAAGATATTCAACTTGGAGATGTTTTCCTAATACATTGAATTTTTCATAGCAAATATTGTATTTTACTTCTTTAATAATGAGGTAAAAATTGTTTTATTTTTCCACTCGAACGAACAATCCAGCCGGAGATTTGTTTCGATGATTAAAAGAAAATTATTAACTGTATTAATCTGTTTTGACAGTTCAATTAAAGAGAATTTTGAGACGAACATTTATGTCCGGTGTTATAAAAGAGCTAACAAATTTGCTAGCTAGCGAGTACTTTCAAATGAGGTATCAAAATTATATGACAGTTTTCTTGGAGTTTTTGACAGATAGTTTTATGCATAGGAAGTAAAAACAAAGGTATGGCAAGTATATTTACTAATCTTGGGTAAAACTGGTAAGAACCAACATACTGTACATGCAAATATTAAGTTAAAAACTATCATATAAGTTTGATACCTCGTTTGCTAGCTAAATTTTTATGTATAGATAAAAGTCTAAAATTTGAATATGTTATTTATGGATAGCTTATATATTTTACTAATTTTTATTTAAAATATTGGACGTATGGTTTTTGAGTAATTGGATATTTAAAAAAAAAGTTTTTAACACACGATAAATGATAAACTTGCCGAAAGTACTCTATTTATTGATATTCTACATAATTGGCTATATAGAGACGGTTTAAAAACCATTTTAAATACTATAATAATTATAAAACAACTATATTCACGTGTAATATATTCAAAATAATTAAAAACTAGCTCTGCCATTACAGCAAATTAGTACATGTTACTATTATATACCGTTCTGTCTATTTCAATTTTCAAATTAAATTCAGCTTTTTTTATTTTTAATAATTAACAAAGTAAAATGTTTCATTAAATGTAGGTACTAGAGCTGGGCGCGGGCCGTGAATTCTTCGGGTCACGGCCGTGACCCGCGTGAGCGTGAGCGATTTTCAAATATTGGATCGTAACCGTGCGTGATCGTGAGTAACAATAAAACAATCGTGCGTGACCGTGCGTGAGTAAATTTTTGTCGTGCGTGAGTCCGTGAGTCGTGACTATGCATATTTTTAGAATGATACGTTTGGATTCGTTTCACATATTTAATTGTTAATACAAAATGCTACAATTGACTACAATAAGAATTTCAAAGAAGAAGCACTGTAAAATTTAATAGTCAGCGTTGCCAACTTAAAATAAATTGAAAATCCCTCTGTCGACACATTAATAATCCCCTAGATTTTAAAATGTATTGGTTGTTACTATTACATACTATGTTTTATTTCCATTTTATCCATTTTTTTTGTTATTATTTGCACTAAAAATGTAGTTTAAAAGAAATAATACAAATATATAGTATACACATATTATATTGCACGAAAAAAAATTTAATTTATTTCATATTATTAAATCGTGTCACGACCGTGACCCGCCGTGCGTGATCGGGCGTGAGTAAAAAAATACAATTCGTGAGCGTGCGTGATCGTGATTTTTATTTCTGAGACCGTGAGTGAGCGGGCGTGACTAAAAAAATTTTGCTCGTGAGCGTTCGTGATCGTGAGCAAAAATTACTCCCGCGCCCAGCTCTAGTAGGTACATGTGTTCTGAATATAAATTAAAAACACATTTTTTGAAACCAAATATTGTATAACCTTAATTATTCATTGGAGTACATTGAGAAACATTCTCCACTAGTTTCTTTTGGTGTATAATCATTAAAAATGCCATCACTAGAGTTTTAAGATAAAAATTAAATAAAAACAATTCTAATTTTCTTTTATTTAAAATTTTGAAACGACATATTTGAACGAAACATTGAATGAATTAAAAATTATGTATATAGTAGCCTTTGGACAAATATAACGACATATGATTGGTGCATTTTGAAATGCCACGCCACCTAGAAACAAACTGATATATTTTAAATTAATTAAAAACATAATAAATAGTTAAAAAAGTCATTTCAAAGACTGACCATACCAAAAAATCAAACAACCATAAAACTATTTGAACAATTTCAAAAATTACAAAAACCACTGCGTGAACACAATGTGGTTTGAACAAAAAGGACAAGTCGCAAAACCACTAGGGTAGGCTAACAACTGTGAAACACACACGAACACACACACACACACACACACACACACACACACACACACACACACACACACACACACACACATATACCGGGTGTCCCAGATAACTTTTCCAGCATGGGGATCTCAGTATCTATAAGAGATACAGGTTTGGTTAAATGAGATGAATTATTTGTAAGAAAGGGGCGAGTATTACTACACAAAAAAATATTCATAATTCTATGTGGTTTAGGCGGTATACCGAAAAAAATGAAAATTCGGAATTTCTTTAAATGGTTATTTTAACTTTTTTGTCAAAGTAGATAAGTACTTTTTGTAGGCGATTTCTCAAAGCACTTTTTTGTTTAGAATTGATTGGTGTATTTAGATTTTTTATATCACTTTTAGATTCCGAGTTACGAACCCTAACTATAGTTTTTCTTATGGGCCACTAATTTGATTGTAGCATATTTGAACGTGTTTTTAGTCTGCTTTACAAAAAAATTATAATGCATTTTTTTAAATAGTTCATTGTTTTCAAATATTCATTTGTTATTTTGATTGTTGTTATTGTAATTTTTGTTTTTTTCATTGCTCACTTAAATGTTTGTAATAAAATACTTAATAAATATCACTGGCATTTAGTACATCGACTTATTTTCGAAAATAAATGTGACAAGTGACATATCGTTGTAAAGTAGAGTAAAATACACGTTCAAATATGGCATAGCCAACATAGCGGCTCATAAGAAAAACTAAAGTTAGGGCTTGTAACTCGGAAAAGTGATATAAAAATTCTAAATACACCAAACAATAAAGTGCCTTAAGAAACCGCAAACAAAAAGTATCTATCTACTTTAACAAAAAAGTTATAGCCATTTAAAGAAATTCCGAATTTTCATTTTTTTAGTATACCCCCTAAACCACATAGAATTATGAATATTTTTTGATGTAGTAATACTCACCCCTTTCTTACAAATAATTGATCTCATTTAACCAAACCTGAATCTCTTATAGATACTGAGATCCCCATGCTGGAAAAGTTATCTGTGACACCCGGTATGTGCGTGCATGTGTACACGTTGACAAGGCTCTAAGAATTCTCACAATGGAAAGTAAAGAGCGAGAAGTTAATTTGAGGGGGGGGAGGGGTCTTGTTGTCTCCTTTTGTGCGCGCAGACTAGACTGCTGATTTATGTGTTGTATTACAGTCGAACTTCGATCGATTGTGACCGTAACATTGAATATGTAAATGGGGAAAATGTTTATTGTAAATCGATATAGCAGCGGTATTGGGATAAAAAACAAAACCGGTGCTGCTCAAACAAGCGGATTATTTTGTATCAAAAAATTTTAAAGTTATACGTCTAGCATACTGTAAAAAATGATTTGAGGTCGAAAAATTATTTTGTTTTTGATTTATATTCAGAACACATGTATGGAAAATTTTATTTTAATGTTAATTATTAAAAGTAAAAAAGTTTAATTTAATTTGAAAATTTAAATAGACAGAACGGTATATAATAGTAACATGTACTAATTTGTACAATGTAATGGCAGAGCTAGTTTTTCATTATTTTGAATACATAAATTACACGTGAATATATTTGTTTTATAATTTTTATAGTATTTAAAAGGGTTGAAGTTTCGAATAATTAGTTTTTAAAACGTCTCTATATAGCCAATTGTTCCAAATTTCAATAAATAGAGCACTTTCGGTAAGTTCTCTCATTTATCGTGTGTTAAAAACTCTATTTTTAATATCCAATTACTCAAAAACCATACGTCCAATATTTTAAATAAAAATTAGTAAAATATATGAGTTATCCATAAATAACATATTCGAATTTTAGACTTTTATCTATACATTGCTCTAATGCGGTTATTGCACTATCAAATAAATATAATATTTCTTTGATCAAAGAAATTTTATCGCATTTCTTTGATAGTGTAACATCCGCCTATGTTAAATGTGATAAAATTTCATTGATCAAAGAAATATGACAGTGTAATACCTAATAGTCCAGTCATTTGGTAGTTTTACCTGGAAAGTTTTCAGGGAGTTTTGAAAATTGGTAGTTTTATAGATTTTGATGTGCTCTTTCCGAATTTCAACTTTGCCACCTCGTATCTTTGCCGCTCGCGCCGCCATATTGAAAAAATGACGAGCACATCAAAATCTATAAAACTACCAATTTTCAAAACTCCCGGAAAACTTTCCAGGTAAAACTATCAAATGATTGTACAAATAATAGATATATTTAGTGAAAACAATTTTGAATACCGATTTTTCTTATTTTATGAATTATAAAAAAGCGCCGAGGCGATTTTTTTCGTTTTGGTCCTAAAATGTTCCTTGAATACTATAGAATTGAACTGTACAAAAAATCATAGGTGATAAATTTTTTATTAATGGTGGCATCCAGAAGACCGTGCTCGATTTATGTATTTTTGTTTTATGAATTATTAAAAAAGCGCCGAGGCGATTTTTTTCTTTTTGGTCTTAAAATGTTTCTTGAATACTAAAGAATTGAACTGTATAAAAAAATCAGAGGTAATAAATTTTTTTATTAAAGTTTGCTTCCAGAGCAACCTGATACGCAAAACACGTGTTAGTGTAGATGAATAATAGCTTGCGGCGCTCGTACGCCAAAACTATTGATTTTACAAAAAAAATTTGTATTACATAAATTGTAGGAAAGTTTCTCTAGTTTAATTTTGTACATAAATATTTTTATCGTAAAATGACTTGGAGAGGAGATATTGTCAAAAAACTACTTTTAGGTGCCCTTTTTCCAATATGGCGGCGCGAGCGGCAAAGATACGAGGTGGCAAAGTTGGAATTCAGAAAGAGCACATCGAAAACTATATAATTACCAATTTTCAAAACTCCCTGAAAACTTTCCAGGTAACCTCTTTATTTCGAACTAAATGACTGTACTACTAAGTCATCTCTATAAAAGAGTTTGTCCTTAACCATTCACTCACTCACTCACTCACTCATATATCAACGTACAGACCAAACCCCTCGACCTAGAAACGTGAAAATTTCGTAGGTGTCTTCCTTTTATGATGTAAGCACCCACTAAGAAAGGATTTTTTGAAATTCAGCCTCTACGGGGTTAAAACAGGGTGTCAAAGTTTATATTATTAAAGTTTATTATTAAAATTTTGATATATTTATCTTGATAATCGTTCATGATATTAAAGTAAATTCGGACAAATTAATATTCAATTAAAAATGAAAGTTCGATACCTATTCAAGCCAACGAGGATGGATTTATCATGATTTATTATGTTTATCTACATAATTCCGAGATATTTACTTATTTTTATAGGTAATGAATAAAAATCAATATAAAAAAATGTATTATGTCATCCCCTATCACATATGGATGGTTCTAATTAGTTTCGAAGTTTACGCGAGCGAAACCGCGGGATTTCACTAGTCTTTTATAATTTTCATAATATTTCTCTGCTCATAGATAATGACAGTCTCTTATATTTGATCAAATCTTTGTCAAAGATCTTTGACATACATATTTATTTGATAGTGTAATTCGCAGCGTGCGCGATGACAGCGCCAACTAATGGGTGGACTTTAGTAGCAACTTGGGTGGACTTTGACGTACTAACAAACAAATAATTTCAATAAAATATCGTAATATATACATTTTAGACGATTATTTATGACTATTAGCTATGTGCACGAAGTCTATTAGCGCCGCTAGCGGGTAATAGAGAAGGATTGAATGGATTGAACTCTATTTTTATCATTGCTTAATATGTTTAATACCGTGGAATTTTTTATTAAACAAATATCATTTAATTTAGCTGTTTGCATATAATATAAATAGTATAGCATAAAAGGTACGTGAAAATTATTTATTTTGGGTATCTTTTTCTCTTTAATTATGACGTATAATAGAGAAATAATTAATTCGTTTACATTGACAGCATAACCTCAAATTTTGGCGCCGATAATTTTACAATATTGCTCACCACGAACACTCGTATCGATATTATTTCTAACTCCACCCCCTTGCACATAGTCTATAGTGGGGTTAACCATGTTGATCTTTCTATTTTCAGTTAAAAACGAGTCTATTAAAAATGACAGTTAATCCACCCAAAGTGTTATTTTTTGCCACGTTGTGCGCTGTGATCGATTTCGTTTCCCCCACTACCTACTTTGCACCCAGCGAATAGCCACCTAATGATCGAATAACCGTAAAACTAAACTATTGTCCATTTGTATGAATGTATCGAATTTAAATGATAGAAAGAGAGACAGACAGTGTGTCGTTTAGAAACAATACATAGTTTTTTGTCGCAGGTACCGCGATCGAGCGTCTGTGCGAGTCGGCGGGCGATGACGCGGGCTGCGCCGCGGATCGGGCGGGGGTTGTCCGTGCTTCCCGCGCCCTCCTGGCTGCCGTCACCCGCGTACTGCTCCTAGCCGACATTGTAGTAGTCAAACAACTGCTGCTCGCCAAAGACAAGGTCAGTATTCAGTAGGTATACACGTGGTTTATTTACGTAAACTGGATGTTATTGAAGTTAAACTTCTTTATACGCATCTAGGCTGAAGTTTTAGTAATGAAATGCAAACAATTTAAGGTTGTTGTTCACTAAAATCGATCACTACAGAATTTGTTAAAATTTTAATATTGTGTTAAGTAAGCTAGTTCGCATTTGTAAAAAAAATTTCAGGTCAGTTTACCATTTCGTTTATTAATTATAAACGTGCAAAGTTGGCCTCTTATACATTGCAAGCATAGGGATCAACTTGGAATTCGATATTCATTTAATTCGTGTATTAAAACTAAACGTCAGATTTTAACCAAAAACGGATATGTTATAGATTGGTAATTAAGGAATGTGTATATAAAATTTTAGAATGATTTACCATCTCCTTAAATATTTATTATTTTTTAACTTTGATAAATTCCCGAACACATGACGTAAATATACGATATGGCAACAGCGCATTCGGCGCGATCTTTGAAATATAAAAACATGGTATTGAAAACTGACGCGCGTTGTAAATATCAAGTGATTATTGATTACATTTAATGTTTTTATTTATAATAATAATAGTTACTATTGTTATTATAATTATTACTATTGTCAGCAACAGTAATAATTATAATATTATTAAAAATGAATCTTCTATTCTTGTCTAATATTATAAATTGTTGCCAGATCTATTTGTTCTTTATTACCGACATATCAAAACTCTGTAGTTCATGCTAAATTTCGCTAGATGCCACGACTTTCAGTGGACAACAACCTTAACACCAATTAGGTGTAGGTAATACAGGTTTCTGTTATGGCAGTCGGTAAAACAGTATTTGCACGCTAAATGTTGCTACACCAAAGAAGTATCACTTCTAATGCGTCTACATAAGTACATATACTTTTTTAATGTTAAGTACAATTTTTGACCCATTTTAAAGTTGGAAACTCCATATCAATCAATGACAAATTCGATTAATTATGTATTTATATAAATCTTTATTGACAATATAACACATTTAAGAATTATGTCAGTCTAAATTCGAATACTAGTTCCGATTAAATAAGAAAAGTAGGTTGCTGGGATGGCGGTGCGGGGAACGGTGTGGAGAAAGCGCCTGTGGGTAAGCATAGAGTGCAAAATTATATAGATGTGTATCTCTCAATTGATTCGTGAATCAATCCTGAGTCCAACGAGGTACATGATGCCATATAAAAAAAATTGAGAGGGGGGGGGTCATGACCGGAAAAAATCCTAAAATGGGCTAAACAAGAAGCACAGACCTACCATTTAGCGAAAACCCGAGGTCTCTAGGTGGTCAGGGGGCCGAGATATATAAAAGCTACCACTTTGTTGGTTGTGAAAAAAAACGCAGTTCCTAATCATTCTGAAAATGTACAGATATCTTTGTAAATGAATAAAGAATGTATACTCAAATTTTCATCAAATATTCTCTGTGATATCTCTTTGAAAAGTCCTGTAATGTCTCATGTCATTACGCATGTTAATTTGTTTATTTAATATCTATTAAACTGTTGTAATTGTGTAAAGATTTTTTTTAAATATAAATGTCTTGTTAGTTTCATCGAGATCTCTCTGCTATTTTTCTATGGTGTCAACCTCCTTAAAGGCTAAATAGATATTATATCTTAATATATATAAATTACGTGTCATATATATAAATCATGCATCTAGGCTTCTGGGTATAATTTTAAAGCTTCCGCGGTGATTTTCATATGCATTTTTAGATTTTGGGTATAATTATAGGCAACTATACTGTAGTGTTTGTCTTATTTTGTGGTGTTTAATTTATATGACAAATAATTTCTGTTTTGGCTGTGAGTAAATTTTCTGTCTATTTCCTCTTTGACAGTTTTTGCATTCCATAATAAAAAAAAGTTTCACTTCTAACGCTTATAGTTTTCGACTGGCGCTTTCATTTTTTTTGTAGTAAACAAATTCAATATTCATAGTTAAGACAGGACAACGTCTGTCGGGTCAGCTAGTAATATATAGAAAATTTACAAGGACTTTCTGATGATGCTGATCATCCTGTGAGACATATGTATAGTCTACCTACAACATACATATTCTTATTCATGCATGACTGTGAATCTAAATCAAGTATACATGATCATTTAGCTCATTAACTCCAAATAAAACAAATCTCTTTGATTAATTAGCTAATTATCTTCAATACAGCTGTACTCACTGATAGTACATACATACTCGATCTAACAGCAGTCGCCAAACTATTGTATGTATATACCAGTGATTCTTTGTCTTACTATTATCGTCAATGCTTATTCCTTATGTTACCTAATATAACAAAATATATACTAAAACCTAGCCAAAGAATACATCTATCAACTAAAAAAACACACGTAAATCGGATAAGTGGTTCTCGCGTTTTATATACAGTGGTGCCTCGCATAACGAACTTTCTGTTCTTCATTATGCGACTCACTCAATGAACTTCGCTTCGCACAACGAACTGCATCGTGTTTAATTTTGCCGCCCGAACGCTCCTACGTATCACGAAGTCGCCCGAACTTCCAAAGTCGCACGCAGTCGATGCTCAAACTTGCATGAACATGCATCAACGCGCGTCAGTCGTTCTTTTCTGTGCTTAACTCACACACCTGTTTGTTTTAATAAATGTAATTTTATGTGTCTATATTATAAGTTCTAAAAAAAGCAGGAAGGTGATTTCTGTTGAAATGAAACAAGAAATAATTAGAAAGAGGATTTGACCCTGCAAGCCTCGGTAGACTCTCCTAAATCTGATTCTGACTAAAAAATTAAAAAACGTGTGTACAATCTTTTTTATGTTACAGTACCATATTTATGCTATAGAACGAATTAAAATTTTTAACATGATTGTTATGGGAAAGCGCGTTTCACATAACGAACTTTTCGCATAACGAACTTGCTCCCGGAACGAATTAAGTTCGTTATGCGAGGCACCACTGTATTTTATAAAGTATAATATTATAGACATATGTAGGTGGGCACAGTTAATCGAAAAGTTAACTTCGTTAATCGTTAATTCGTTAATAAAAAAGTTAACTTCGTTAATCGTTAAAGCATTAAAATTCCGAAAATTTAACGGAAGTAAAAGTTAACCGAAAATTTAACGAAAGTTAAAATTAACCGTTAAAAGTTAATCATCCAAAATGTTTGAAGACTTTTTTTTGCTAT
Organism: Sialis lutaria; assembly: GCA_949319165.1. NCBI lineage: Eukaryota > Metazoa > Arthropoda > Insecta > Megaloptera > Sialidae > Sialis > Sialis lutaria. The sequence goes on along the minus strand of OX439232.1, from coordinate 37,548,197 downwards.
TTCGACAACTTTTTTATGTACTTGTCATCAAACAATCAATGTAACGGACTAAAGTTAACGGATGTTAAATTTAACGGAAGTTAACAAAAGCGTTAACATTTTTTTGAGTTAATTTAAAAGTTAATCCGTTAAGCATTTTGTTAACTTCGTTAATTAACGATTAACGGATTAACGAGTTAATGCCCACCTATAATTATAGATTATCAAAGATATAAAAATAAACGAACCATAACCTCAAAATCCTTTCTCAAGAGCAAATATACATTACACTAATTTAATGAGTACAGAGAAAACAAGTAGCAGCCATATTTGTAAGGGGTAGGCATTAGGTATATGTGTACATATTTGCGCATCTCATACGACCTAATAGAATGGGGTTTATCTATCGTTTACACCCACTTTATTATTGTATGGGGACTCGTACAAACAGTGCCGTTTCAACCTATTTATGTGAGGGCGTTTACGCTATGGGACATACTTTCCAGTAACTGTAGTTAAATTATTAATAAAATTATTTGTAAACGTATTTCTGTCTGTTCTTATTACTCGAGAACCACTTATCCGATTTACGTGTGTTTTTTTTAATTGATAGATATGTTTTTTCACCAGGTTTTAGTATATATTTTGTTATTTTAGGTAACATAAGGAATAAGTAGTGACGATAATAGTAAATCAAGTCGCTCTTTTGCAATACGCTGCCTAAAATCGTTAAATTTTGAACAATATAATGCAGTAAAGAATTGTATATAATAAAATATCTTTATTTTTTAAAATTATATTTTTCAAAAATCCTAAAAGTCAGTTTTTTAAATAACGAATTTTGATGGGACCACCCACTTTGACTTTTCCATTCTTTCATCATGATATCTATATGTCTGTCTGGCTGTCTGTCTGTCTGTAACTTAAATACAGAAGAAAACTCCATATTTCTGAAAACGATCTTTCAACCAAAAACAGATGTTTACTCATGTCAATTTTGGAATATTTCGATTGTTTTTTAAGGGGGCAGACCCAGTTAGAATTTTGAAAAAAAATATTATTTTTTGCATTTTCTCAAAGTAGAATATTTCAAAAGTATTCTCTGAAAATTTCAGACAAATCGGACCGTTATTTATGGAGATATATAACTTTGAACGGAGCCGTCTCTAATGTTTTCAAGTAGGCAGGTAGCGGCAGCTGTACGCTTTTTCTCGAAACGTTTTCGAAGTCGGTGATCACTGTAATTTGAGAACGGCTTTGCCGATCGGTTTTAAATTTTTCTTACTTATTCTATACATAAATGTCTTCCGGATGGACGAAGGATTTTTTTGATGATTTTTTTTATAGCCGAAAATGCGAGTGAAATTTTAGTCGAATAAAGAACTTTGACTTTCAACATCCGCCATTTTGTGAAAATTCAAAATTTTTCAAATCCCTTCGTCCATCCGGAGCATTATGTCATCAACTAATGATCCCTTTTTTTATTTCAAATGATCCAGTGACGAGCAGCAGTGATCACAGCAGAACCCTTTTTTTTGACCCCTCTCAAATTTGCTGTATCCATCTTTTTTTTAATATTTTTCCAATAAGAAATTATAATATTTTCTGTATATTCATATCTTTCATGTAGAAAAACATTTCTTATTAAATATTTTAATGCGTAGACAAAAAAATCCTAAGAAAGAGCTTTTTTTGGAAGTCCCAACTGTGTCTGCCCCCTTAAGTTTTCCTTTTTCATTATTTCGCAAGAAATATTTTTTTTAAATAAAATTAAAAACACGTACACAGTTCACTCTCAGTATTACGTATAAGAAAGTCCCGTGGCAATCATAGTAATATTTTAAAAATAAATATAATAATATAAGTTATCATTTTATCGGATCTATAGTTTTTTTAATGTTATAAACAGTTTTTGGGGAGAAAGGACGCACAAATCAACATGCGCTGTATTTTACAAAATATCATAACACGGCACTGCGTATACAAGAGATGCTCTGTTTACTTACCCCTCCCCCTCCCTTTTTCTGTAAATATTGTGTGTGATCTCTAGAGTGTACATGCTACACTGATTTTTAATAGCTGATAAAAATGAAATTTCATCCGGATCCTATTTTAGGTTGTTATATGTTTATACTATATAAAAAAAGTATTTGGGATTCTTACCGAGTGATAAAGGACGTTATAAATTGCTGGGTGTTATAGGGGATGTTCTTGTAAAAAGAAATCAATATCAAGGATGCTGTTTTTTTTTGATATATCGCACCTCCGCAAAAAAAGAGTCACAACTCAAAAAAAGAGTTTTGAGGAAATAGGAATAAATGAAATTATAACAATTTAGGTAAATCAAAATTGTAAAGGTAGTATAGGAAAAGGAGTGATACACAGTATTTAATTTAAATATTTCAGTATTTCTGTGATGTTTGAAAAATAGCAACTTTTTAAACGCTTAGTGATGAAGTATTTAAAAATAAAATAAAAAATGTAACATTTTTTTTTAAATATGCTAGTTTTCTTGACGGTAGGTACACGAAGTACATTAATGTAAATTTTTAGTAGAAATATATAGTAATTTGGAATTATTCTACATATTTATCTCAAATATGACATTTTTTGAGTTGTGACACTTTTTAATTGCAGTTTAGTTGGCAGAATGTAGGAGGTCGGAGCGGCAGTGCGTTTTTCTCAAATCTGTGTTTTTAAATTCAGTGACCACGATTCCTCGGAAACGGCTGAACCGATCAGTCTCAAATTTTAACAAAAGTTTCTTAAGTATATTTTTCAGTAATTAATCGAAAGTTTTTTCTCACCGATAGATATATATTTTTTTATAAACAATTTAAGGTCAACATTTTTGTCAAAAATCGAATTTTTTTGTTTGAGAAGCAGCCATTTTGTCAAAAAAAATATTTTGCTTATTCCTTCGATTAAGTACAAGATTATACATTACTTTAACGAAATCCGTATGGGTTTTTTATTTTAAATGATCCAATCCAGAGATATCGTGGTCACCGCAAGGCGCTTTTTTGAGAGGACCTCCTGGAGAACAGCTGTAGCAGCTTTCGAAATTATTATTTTTACAAATAAAAAATTTTAAAATACAATTAAAAGTTACCATAATATGTGTACAAATTTTTACATTAATAAATTATATAAGTCTTCTCTTTAAAAATACTTGAAAAACACGTTTTTTTGGCCTTCTGACTGTATGTAACCCCTTAATCGAATTACAGACCTAATTTCCATTGTATGCAGCAAGCATAGAATACATATTTTATATTTATGTCATTATCAGCCTCTGCCAACTAAACTGCAATATATTGATAAATTGTACTACTATTCAATTTAAAATAGCGATGCTTCCAGCTGAAAACTTGGCCCATATTCATTATTTATTAGATTCTTACGTCCAAATAGAGTGTGATGTAATTGCAGGAGAAATTGAGAAAATGACGTTTATAGACGTCATTTATGTGTTAGTGGGTCATTCTGTTTATTGTTTCCTAGATTTATTATGTTAAATTATATTAAATATTTATGTGTCGTATCTTTTTTATTGTATTTATATAATCTGTAAATTTGGGAATCAGTTAAATAAAAATTTTATGGTATGACCCATTTTGATAATGTATAAAAAAACATCTGCCAAGTAAATGCATAGTGTTTCCTCGTGCTAAATTCATCAAATGTAGTTAATTATTGAACAATTTAAATAAAAACCGATAAAGTATTCAGATGAACTGCCTGTCATTGGTTAACAATTTTCATACAATTTTAATAAAAAATATTAATTCGACATTTTTCTTTATACGCACCTCGTTATTATGTCGTATATTTTGAATTTTTTGACAATTTCAATCAAAATCATTATTTTTCTGCTATACAAATGTCAAAATGACATTTAATATGTCAAAATAAATAGCAATTTTAAAAAACAAATGACGATTTTTAAAGAAAATTGAGATAAATCTTTGTAAAGGAATATTTTACAACAAACGTAGGATGTCTATATTGTAGGAAATTGTATGCTCTACAAAAAAGGTTCTATAAAATTTTCACGTAACATGTGTCTTTCTTGAGATATCTTCAAATCAAAAAATAAATATTTTGGAATGTCACCCCTATCCCTTACACACGATTTTAATACTTTTGAAATGGGACCGTCCTCAAACTAGACCCAACCAACGAACCAAGATTTATTAATATCGGTTCAGTGGTTCATGAGTTATGCGTATGACAAGGATTGGGGGACAGACGGACACACACACAGACAGACACGGAACAAAAAGTGTTTGTCTTGACCTGAAACGGATAGATCCGGTAAAATTTAAAAAATCGGAGAACAATTTTTTTTTCGTTTTAAAACGATAACAAAGCTTCTCGTATCTTCAATTATTGCTTCCATATTTCTTTTATAGAAAATTACTGTACCGATTTTGATGTGATTTTTATTGCTAGAAAGCCATGGATACTAGAATTAGTTTAGAGATTGGATTCCCAGCGGGGTTTAAAAGAAGCGAGTCGATGATGTATTTTTGTGTTTTTAAATTTTCTTTTTTTTTTTGCTTTACAATAATATTTATAATTGTAATGACATTTTTTTCTACGTTTACTTTTTCAATAAAATTGTAATATGTTGTATTTCTATTTTTTATAATCAAAAAAATGTAAGGGGTACTTTAAGAAAAATCAATCTTTTAAAAGGGGTCGATGTAGGAAAAAAGTTGAGAACCCTTGGTTAGGATATATGATTTACGCAGACCCGTATTTAGGGCAAATTTGCAGTTAGTTTTATCTAATAATTTTTTTTTTTTTAATTATATTTTTTAATCTTAAAAAATTGAAATTAATATTTTCTAATAAGAATGTACAAAAAAAGTGTGTCTGTACTAGTGATGTAACGAATATTCGCATTCGCATTCGCATTCGCGAATATTCGCACATTTTTAAACATTCGTATTCGCATTCGCATTCGCAGGTAAAGCTGCGAATATTTTTGCGAATATATTATGATGTATTAATATACACTAAAATGTAAAATTAACGTATCACTAAATTTTTCAAATATTTTTAGCTGTTTTTAAATAGCTGGATCTCTGCGAAAAATGGTCGTAGAATAGTTTTAAATAAACATTTCTAAAGATTGAATGTTCTAGTTTTTGAATCATTTATTGAAAATTTTATTATCTTTCAGGATAACCTCCTTTTTAAGTTGAAACGCCAAAAAAATTTTTTTCAAAAAATTATATTAATTTTGAGAGGCTCTACAGGACATGCAAATTTTTTTCGGTCAAACCAAATAAATGACTGCTGTAGGTCGGACATTTTTCTTCAATTTACTTTTTTTATATTGCTGTACGATTTTTTTTGACCAAGTTATGTGCAATCGAAGCAAAAATCATATGTTTAACATTAAGCGCTTATAACTAGGGAACAAATAATCATAAAAAAAAATGAAGGGCAGATTTGGAAAGCTGAAAATATTTTCTTTAATGCCCTTTAGTTGTTTATTTGATAATAAATTATTTTAATATTGTAAAATTCATTTGAAAGTAACCTAAAAAATCGCATATTTTTCAAAATATAATTTTTTGAAATATTTTTTTGGCGTTTCAACTTAAAAAAAGAAGGTTATCCTGAAGGATAATAAAATTTTCGATAAATGATTCAAAAACTAGAATGTTCAAGCTTTAGAAATATTTTTTTAAAACTCTTCTACGACCATTTTTTGCAGAGATCCAGCTATTTGAAAACACCTAAAAATATTTGAAAAATTGATTGATCCGTTAATTTTGCATTTTAGTGTATAAAAATTGATTGATCTGTTAATTTTGCATTTTAGTGTATAAAAATATCGTTTTTTAGTCTATCGTATTCAGAAGACCTTTTTTTCTTTTTTTTAGCTTTTTTTACAAAAAGTCAATATTCGCATTCGCATTCGCGAATATTGACAGTTAATATTCGCATTCGCATTCGCATTCGCGAATGTTTAAAATCACACATTCGTTACATCACTAGTCTGTACTAATGTACACGCATTAGAAGTAAAACGTAGTGACATCTATCGTGCAAATACAAAACTACGTATAGTCTTTACCGACTATTTTAACAGAAACCTGTATTATCTACACACCTAACATGGTGTTAAATTGTTTACATTGAATTTAATTTATGTTACATTACTTAAAATTTCACCTTAAACGCGCTCGAAGAAGTACAACTTCAAAAAAAAAAATAAAAAAAAAATTTGGTTTCGATATAAACGCGGGTGAAGCCACGGGGATTTTCTAACATCTAAATATAAAAAGTAGACGTTTATCAAAGTTCCGAGTAGTCATTTTGTAACAAATATCTGGTTCTTTATTTACCCAACAAATTGCTTTAGTTCCAAACTATTGACTAATTGATTCCTAAAAGTTACAACAAACTAAGCCAGTCTTCGGAATAACATAGCAGTGTATCCAACACTTAAACAATAAAAACTATGAAGAACTCTCATACTTTGATACTTTAATGTTTACAAACACCTTAAGTTTATCACAAATTTAGTGGGAGGGGGAAGATAAATACTAGAGATGCCACGAATATTCGGCTACTATTCGATATTCGGCCTATTCTGCTACTTTTTTTACTATTCGATATTCGGCCGAATAGTTCTCAATATTCGGCCGAATACCGAATACCAAATCGTGAAAAAAAGCACATAATAAATATTACTCACAATTTTTTTTTTTTACAATAAATCAGCATATTTAATACTTAAAATTTATCAGTGGTAAGTTATGATGAATGAAAAAAAATTTTTTTTGCATTTGTTGTTATACAGATCTTGCTGTTACACAACAAACAAACTGCCAGTTTATTGTCTTCACTACAAATTTTATTATATTCCCGAAATAGGTGATTTTTTATTAAATGGTGCCATGTCGTAAAGCTTTTCACGAACAAACAGTAATATTTTTTAAGATATACAGTGTATTATATTAAGGTGACCATCTGTCCTATTTTGAAGAGGACAGTCCTCTATTTTGGCCAACTGTCCTCTATAGAAAACGTGTCTTCTTTTTGTCCTCTTTTTTAAGTTTTCGAAACTTGTGTCCTCTTTTTTTGTTATTTGGTAAAATAAATGTTATCCATAAAATTACAAAAAAATAAATATTTTATTTTTTAAAAAATATATTGAAATTAATCATTATTGACTTAAAATTTTCGTTAATGATTATTAATGTGACACGACCTACTCGCAAATGAAACAAATACGCCCACGAAATGCACTAAGTGTCGCCGAATATTCGGCGCTTCGGCCGAGAGCCTAGCCGAATATTCGGTATTCGGCCAAATGACTATTCGTGGCATCTCTAATAAATACACATATAAATGATAAAAATAATTTTTCGGAAGGTAATTTTGAAATGGTGTTTACTTAAAACATTCTGAATATTTTTGGGGGGGGGGGCGCATGGAGGGGAGTACAAAGTTTTGAATTTCATAAAAAAGGGGGCTGGTGAAAAAACAGTTTTTTTTTCTATTGTTGTTTTACTAATCTAGGGGGGGGGATATTTTAGAATAATGGAGCAAAAGTAGAAAATTTGAATTTCAACAAAAAGGGGGTTTACTTCACACAGTTGTATAGAGGCCTAATTTACCTTTTTTAAACGATCTTAAAAATTACGTAAACTTTCAAAATTTTAAATTTCAAAAAGGGGAGCCACTGAAAAAATGGGTTTTATTTTGGTTTTTCTAGTGTTGTTTTTAATTTAGGGGAGAGGGATATTTTGGAACAATGGAACGCAATTAGAGTACAATTTTGGCATATTTTTCAAAAATTTGTATTTCAACAAAAGGGGGGCTAACTACACACAAGTGTATAGAGATTTTAATTCCGTTAAAAGTAAATTTTTTTTTTTGATCAATTTACCTTTTTAAAAAATTTATCAAAATCCACACGTGGGTGTTACCGCGAAAGCCACATAGACACAACTCAAAAAATACCCTTGCCAATCGATTCGTGAATCAATCCCGAGTCCAACGAGGTACATGAAGCCATATATGAAAAATTTTGAGGGAGGGGGGGTCATGACCGAAAAAATTCCTAAAATGGACTAAACTAGCACTATAGTCCTACCATTTAGCGAAAACCCGAGGTCTCTAGGTGGTCAGGGGGCCGAGATATCGCTATCGAAGATAGACGGACGGACGCATGGAAAATAGAGCATATATGTACATAAGTGCTAACACTTCGTGGGTTGCGCTAAAAAATTATAATTAAGTTTACGTCTATATAAAAATGAATTATTATTTTCATTATGTAAAATAATAAATTATAATCACTTGAAAATATATTTCCGTGTTAACAGTTCATAAATAAATACAATAAAGTAACTAGTGAAAAATCGAGCAATAAAAAATAAAAACTGTTGCATGTCTCAAAACAATTTCAGTTATGATATACATTTATACATATACACGTAAAATTCTGATAATGCCCAAGAGAGAATAACTAGTGAATGAAAATTATCAATGTATGAAAACTGATTTGAATAAATATGAATTAAATATGGCGTGTATTTGTGAAATAGCGCAATGAATGTTTATTTTTGAATAATTGGTATCATTAAATGAAAGGTTTTATTTATAGGTTTTCTTTATTGATAGAACATTAAATAGAGGACTGTTTTTTATAAGTTATATTTCTTTATTTAGGAGCATTTAGGGTGAACTTTTAGTAATTCAATATGAAAATAACAGGATTACGTTAGGTTAAGTTAGGAGTTCTTATATCTTATACACACTCAGCGTTCTGTAGTATGACCATCCACAAGACGACCGTTCCGTAAGACAATGTTCTAACAGTTCTATAGAACGTCTTTCCCCAACCCCCACCATAATACCATTGTGACTGCTATATTTCAGCGCGAAATTTAAATTAACAAATTGACGTTAAAGTCTTCTATGTAGATTTTACACACAAAACTTGTGTTTTGGTGTGACTCAATGTGGAAAAAAATTGAAATTCAATACAAATTTTCGTTGAAATTGAAATAATAAATAGTATAAAAAAAATGTGTAAGGTACATTTTATTTAAAATTTGATAATATGAAAACGATTAAAAAAGGAAATAACAAAAATAAATAATTGGCATATGATTGTATAGAAATCTAAACATTTTTCATCCAGTATTAAAGCAACGAATAACAATTGTCTAGAGTTCAATTCTAAAAAGTCAACAAACCAGGATCTCGTTCACCAACAGCGCCATTTTTATTATTATGTACCTGTCAACTTTTAGGCGTGGTGGTGGGGGCTCCTCTAGCCGACGTCTTGTGGAATTATTGAATTATCGATGGCGACGTATTATAGAACGCTGAGTGTATAACTTTTTTAATTTTTAAACAGTAGGGTTATATTTATAAATAAAAAAAAACGATATTTCAAAAGAATAACATTTTTAGGGTCTTTGAATAGAATGCGACCATTATCTCAATAAGTACCTATGTGTTCTAAATCAATTATCATATAGATATTGTTATCATATTGTTTCTACATAGATTATTTTTTAAAGAATATTTTTTTAATAGACCCTTGGAATACTATAGACTTTTTTAAACTACCATAGACCCCAATGGATCTATCTGGACTCTGTTAAGAATCCCTGGTAATGACTATCAAACAGTGAAAGTCTCATCCAAATCGGTTAAGTAGTAAATGAATTAAACTGTCTAAAAAACGACAATTTTCGTTGTACATTGAAAATTTACTGTATTTTTCTTCTGTAGGCTTTAGTGGGCTCGTGGTCGTTGTCCATAAGAGTTAACTTTCCGGACTGTTGTTCACGTTGTCGTATTATTACACTTGGCGTTCTGAAAAAGTCTTCGACATGAGAGTCCAAACGTCATGTGTAATAACACGACACCGTGGACAACAGCCCGAAAAATTTAGATCTATTGTTTATTTTTTTTATATTTGCGTAGGTACAGCGAAGCCTAGGCCGGTTGGAGTCGGTGAGCAATTTCACGGAGTTCGTAAAGGCATTCTCGCAGTTCGGCGCTGAGATGGTGGAGCTAGCGCATCTAACGGGCGACAGACAAAACGATCTTAAGGACGAACGCAGAAGGGCACAGATGGCCGCTGCACGACAAGTCTTGGAGAGGTCCACCATGATGTTACTTACAAGTAGCAAGGTTAGTATTGGGGGTTGAACTATAGAATGGACTTCCTATCCAACTGTGTAGTAAATACTGGCGAAGAGACAAAGCGATAAAGTAGCCAATACCTTTTCTCTTTCTATTGAATTCTAATTGGTCACGTCACAGGTTTGTTTGCAATCATTACAGATCTACAGAAAAGAGGCATAAAATACCGCTATTTCGTTATTAATAATTAGTACTAAAATACGCATAAATAACTGTTAGGGAGTTGATTTTTACACTTAAATCTTCTTATTATTAGCTAAATGGTTTTGTGATATGTAATTGTAGTGTCAAATTATGATATTTTCCCGATATGCGATAGATTTTCCTAGGAAATATTTTATTTTGAATAAAAAGTAACACCACTCAATGTAAAAAATTATATTAAATTAAGGGAGATTATAGAAGCTCAAATAATTTTTTTAAAGCAATATTGCATATCGAGCCCTTACCTCCAGATTATAAGCGACCATTTTTCCGAAATTTAGTTTTGTATCGCAAATGACGTCAATTCTTTTAACGTTGAGATTTAATGTTAAAAAGTTAGAAAAATATCAATATTTCATTTTTTTTCGTTTTTTTTTTTACATATTTGATGTTGACATTCTTGTTTCTAGTTAGTTGTTTTCAATACTTATTGTTGATGACATCTAGAACTCGCGGTATTTCTATCAAGACCGCTAAAAATATTGCCATATTTCTTCAATAAAGTAACTGAATTTTTTTTTAAATACCGGTATTAGGATTTTGGTCCAGTATTGTATTCACTAATTGTATAGGTACGTCATTTTGAATTGATTTTCTAGTGTATTGGACCCTCAGTTACCCGGGGATATAAATTTAATCTGCATTAAACATAACATAAATAAAAATAAGCAAAATTTTAATTTTTAGTACGAACTTTAACATTAAAATGCATTCTTTGACTTTTCACTGAAGTCTTTACAGACCTACAGAAAAGAGACAGGTATTGGCTACTTTATCGCTTTGTCTCTTTAAAGAGAGTGCTCATTTTTGTGAGGCTATTGCTCAGTCCATTCTAGTAAGTCTATGGGATTAAATAGATTAAATAAAAAAAACAAGTCCTGCAGGAGTATGTTGTATAGGTGTGTCGTTTTTAATTGATTTATTCGCGTATTGGACCCTGAGTTATCCGGGGATATAAATTTAATCTTCATTAAACTTAACTTAAATAAAAATTAGTCAAATTTGTACATTTTCATTTTTAGTATAAATTTTAACATTCAAATGCATTTTTTGACTTTTCACTGAAGTTTTGTAACCAAATATTTCGTCTAAGATGTATTCATTAGCACAATCACAATACAACGCAAACTTGGTAAGTATTTCTTAAGTAGACAATACAATGGGAAACATAACTTTACCAAACATATTAAAATAGGGAGGGGGGGGGAGTAAAGTTACACAGTATTTGTGTAAGAACCACTCCTTTATTTGCATATAAAGTTTCTATTGATTAATTCTCCCGATTCATTAGTTAACAATAAAATGAGTACATACATAAATTAAATAATTTAAATTCTTACAACGACAAACTCTATTTTTACTTTCTTATACTAATATAGTATGATGTCTGTGTGTCTGTCTGTAACTCAAATACAACTAATCGTAGAAGGGTGAAATTTTATACTTAAGTTTAATTTTTGTCTGGGAAAAAACCTACTATTTTTTAAAACGATTTTTCAACAGGATACGGATATTTACTGATGTCGATTTTTTAATTTTTCGAATTATTTTTAAAACAGTTAAAAATTGTATGTTCTATTCATTTTTTCTAAAAACTAATTTTTGAGAAATAAAAAAACTTAATTACATTTCAAATGGTTCATAACAGAGAAGATATATTTGCTATAAGTGTCATGGGACTTTCTTATACGTATTACATAAATTTAACAGAGTGTTTGTTTGCCATAGGTACCATGGGACTTTCTTATACGTAATACTGAGAATGAACAGTAATGGATGTTTCTAAATAATTATTTAAAAAAAAAAATTCTGGCTAAATCATAAATGTATGGGGAATAAATTATAGATAATAACATAATAATATTTTATTTAATCTAAAACATGTTTTTCTTATTTCAAAAATTTAAAAAATTGACAAGATTAAACATCCGTTTCCGGTTTAATAACTACGTTCAAAAAAATTAATTTGATACATAATGTATAGAAAATATTATTTTCATATCACATGCATAGAAACAAATAGTTTTGAACCCTGTTTTGCCAGTCGAAACAAGACAATTTCAGACCAATGCGACTGTGCCGGGCAAAAACAAATAAACAACGTTGTTTCTGCCCGGCACATTTATTTATTATTTATTTTAAGTCTGTCAGAATCGCATTTGTAATAAACAAAAGCGGATCTTATTTCTGAATTATTCTATTATTAAAATAGTATAAGATATTACTGCGCTATTTGTCTGAAATAGTCTTACTTCGACTGGCTACAGAAATCAAAACTCGTTGTTTCAATGCATGTGATATGAAAAACAGCGTGTGTGGCACGGGATGAAACAAAGACGATTTCAGATCAGGGCGATGACAGCCCTCGTCAGAAATCGTCTTGTTTCAACCCTTGCTACACAATATACTATATCTATAGTTTATATCCCATTATCATCATTAGTTTGTCAGAAATATGTTTTAATAAAATAAAAATCACGTACACTTTATTACGTATAAGAAAGTCCCGTGGCTTCCATTTCTTCGAATTCTAATTTTGATTGCTTTTGACTTCTGAACTATACACATTAAATTTTTCCATCACGTACTTTAAAAATCAAGATGAACCACTAGTTTTATTTTATATTTGGAAGTGGTAACCATATAACTTATAACTTATACCCCAATCTACCCTACCATCTATTTTATATTCACCCTGCATTCTCACAAAACTCTAACTTGTTATAATACTTCCGTGTTATGCCTAGACAGGTTTCTGTCACCCTCAAAGTGCTTCAAAACACATAATTTATCTTGGTATTATCATCGCAGAAATGAAGTAACGTTTTAAATCGTTACAATTGTAAAACTTGTCAAAAGTGTCTCACGTTGTATGAATATATATTTAATTTATTAACAAATAATAGCTACATATTTAGTTTTAACCCATTTACGCCCGCCGTACACATTTTATAATTAGTGGTGCTGTCTATGGATATTAATTCACAATATTTCCTTAAAAATCAGTTGGTAGAAGTACACCAAAAAAATCTGTTAACGTTATTAGTTTCTTAAGTGTTTAAACGTATTTTAATTGTTCTGAATAATTTTTATATGAAAAGAGGTACGTGGTATGCTAATATATTTTATTCCAACTAGAGCATGTGATTTCAAATTTTGTTCAAATCATATAAAATAACTTAAATATACATATAACATGACTTATAAATGAAATTTATGGTATCAGAAAAGCAGTCTTACACAAAATAGACTTCATATTTGCCCAATTTACTCGCTTGAGTACACACTGTTATTTTTTTTTCTAAATATTAAAAAAAGTTTGTGTTGTATATTTAGTTAAAAATTATTTCGCATGTTTTTGTTGTCTTTTGGGCATTAATGGGTTAATAAACACCCTAAAATTAATCCCTTTTTTACTTTCTTATACATATATGAAATATAGTTATCCATTTTGATCTTCCCTGAATCCATTCTGACTATTTTCGCCATGATGTCTATCTGTTTGTCTGTCTATCTGTCTGTCTGTAGACGCTGTAACTCAAAAACGACAAATCGTATAAGGGTGAAATTTTATACTTAAGATTAATTTTTGTCTGGAAAGAACTGCTATTTTTGAAAACGATCTTTGGACCGAAAACGGATGTTTACCTACAACGAATTTTTGAATTTTTCGAATTACATTGAAACAATGCGAATTAGAGATAAATAATCAAATTAAAAATTGTAGCTAACAGTATTATCTATAATAAAAAAAATATATTATTTTTAATAAACATCATTTTCGTCATGACGTCTGTGTGTCTATCTCTCTGTCTGTAAACGCTATAACTCAATTACGACAAATCGTACAAGGGTTAAATTTTATACTTAAGATTAATAATTGTCTATTTTTGAAAACGATCTTCCAACCGGAAAAAGATGTTTACTAACAAGGGAACCTTTTCAAGTCGAAAGTTCGTATCGAGTTTAAACATTTTATATAGTTAGAGGAGGTCAAGGTAAGTAACAAAAAAATTATCACAGCTGCGGTAAAACGGTTTAAGGGGGTGAAACACCCCTACGAAAATGTGCAAAATAATCATATTTTCTCAAATAACTCTGAAACTAATGAAAATTTAAAAAAATCTAAAATACAAAATTTTCATGATTTTTTATGCTTTTTCGAATGGCTGTAGTCAAAATTCGAAAAAATTAAACCGTTAACCCCCACCTCCCGCCCACATTCTATTGGTTCAATTTTTTCGAATTTTGACTATCGCCATTCTAAAGAGCATTAAAAATCATGAAAATTTTGTATTGCAAATTTTTTTAAATTTTCATTAGTTTCAGAGTTATTTGAAAAAATATGATTATTTTGCACATTTTCATAGGGGTATTTCACCCCTTTAAACTGTTTTACCGCAGCTGTGATAATTTTTTTTCTTTTTTACTTACCTTGATCTCTAACTTTTTACAAAGTTTAAACTCGATACGAATTTTCGACTTGAAAAGGTTCCCTTGTGACATCGAAACTCTGTTCACTGTCAGTATTACGTATAAGAAAGTCCCGTGGCAGCTTTTTTTTTACTTCTAATTGCTTTATAAAACATCGTTATTATAAGATTGTTTTGTATTTACAGGCATGCTTGCGGCACCCAGATAGTGCATCAGCGCGAGAAAACCGCGACACCGTGTTCTGCCAGATGCGTCGCGCGATGGACCTAATCCATTACGTGGTGCGCGACGGCGTACTGTCATGTGCCGGGGTGCGCTCACCTACATCCCAGTGCGATGAGTGGGAAGCCGACCGCTCTACCGTTAGTTCGGCTGTTAGACACCTGGAGCACCTCTCCGAGCTGTGCCGCCTTACAGGACATGCTGAGTTAGACCATCCCGATAACTCGGTTGCTGGTAAATAATATTTTTTGAGGGTGAAAAGCCCCCCCCCCTCAATTTAATTTTATTTATTTATATTTGTAGGTGCACAGATGGGTTCAGCGTTGGACTCGTTGATGGAGAGGTCGCATGATTTTACAGATTCACCATATACCTCGCATGAGCACCGTCAGAAGATATTAGTAATGTTAGATACATTGGCTTCGCGGGTTGCGCATCTTATTGAAGCGGTATGTATGATTTAAAAAAAAATACTTTTTAATATTTTATTTCGATTGCAGTGGTTGCTGGGTTATTTGACGGTACGATTCACGATTCATTCCTTCAAAGCTCCCGTCAACCACTGCAAACTGAAATTAAACAGATTAGAAAAAAAGAATACATAATAAAAAATTTTAAAGGACTCCGCAGAATCCTTATGGGAAAGCGGTTGCGGTCAAACTCTTTGAAACGTTGGATTCTGATAGTTCTTGATGAATAGATTAAAAGTGTCAATGGGCACTAAGTCCAAATAACTATGGTAGCAATCGATTATAGATGTCTTTGGGAATATATACAAATAGTTGTGCGAAAATTAAGGTTCTACAATTTTTTTTATTGTAAATTAAAGGCGAGCATGATGCCCAACTTAAGAGGGCTATATCTTAAAAGTTCGAGTTTTTAGGACTTAGTGCCCATTGAAACTTTTAATCTACTCATCAAGAACTATCAGAATCCAAAGTTTCAAAGAGTTTGACCGAAACCCCTTTCCCATAAGGATTCTGCGGGGTCCTTTGGCAAAAAATATAATGTATTACTTTCCTATATATAATTTTTCTTTAAAAGTATATTAAAGTATTAATAATATATTTTTTTTACTCTCCCCAATAAAATTTCCTTTTTTTTTGGTATGTTCAGTTCAATCATTTCAAACTCCAGAAACAATTGAATTAATAAAGATATTATTTTAATTATTTTAATTGACTGTTTAAAACACATGAACATCTTCAGCCTACTGCTAAACAATCTAATAAATATGATAAGTAATAGTAAACCTTACCATTTGTAAGACTCCCGCTTAGAAAAAAGGTTTAAGAACGCCATAACTTTGTCCATAAAATTCTGATGTTGAGAACATGGACAGCAAAGTAACTTCCTGGAATGAAAACAAAAAAAACTTAATTAATGTTGTACTAAATAAGAAATATTTGTTGATATTTGATTACTGCCATTATTGAATCATAATCTATAGACAGTTAACTTTAAAACAGCTTAATTTGATAACATTCGGCTAATGGGCGTCAAAATGGTGGACATTATTAGTGTAATCTATTTATTAATTATTATATTATCATAACATCTGTTTTACGATTCCTTATTTTATAACTTTTGTGTCGTAGTACCGTAGTATTCAACATTTTTTTATTAATTTGCAAATGTTCATCACTGGGTGCCTATTACTGGTTTTACTTTGTTCATTTACTGGAGAAAAATTGATTCAATAAAAATTCTGTTGTTTTATTAGTAACATGAGTTCATGAAAATTACAAAAAAGAAGCCCATCAATCCATAAAACAGTATTTCTTCCTCTTAAGGGGGCAGACCCAGTTAAAGCTCTTTTTTAGGATTTTTTTTGACCACGCATTAAAATAATTAATAGCAAAGGGTTTCCCACATGAAAGATTTGTATTTACAGAAAATATTATAATTTTTTATGGCAAAATATTAAAAAATAAGTGGGATACATCAAATTTGGGAGGGGTCCAAAAAAAGTGTTTTGTCGTGATCACTGCTGCTCGTCACTGGATCATCAGAAATAAAAAAAAAAACAAAGGGGATCATTAGTTAATGACATAATGCTCCGGATAGACGAAGAGATTTGAAAATTTTTGAATTTTCACAAAATGGCGGATGTTGAAAGTCAAAGTTCTTTATTCGACTAAAATTTCACTCGCATTTTCGGCTATAAAAAAATAATCATCGAAAAAATCCTTTGTTCATCCGGAGGACAGTTATGTATAGAATAAGTAAGAAAAATTTAAAACCGATCGGCAAAGCCGTTCTCAAGTTACAGTGATCACCGACTTCGAAAACATGGTTTCGAGAAAAAGCGCACAGCTGCCGCTACCTGCCTACTTGAATACATTAGAGACGGCTTCGTTCAAAGTTATATATCTCCATAAATAACGGTCCGATCTGTTTGAAATTTTTAGAGAATACTTTTGAAATATTCTACTTTGAGAAAATGAAAAAAAAACTGGGTCGGCCCCCTTAAAGATTTTTAGTAAGACGGTATTTGAATATTTTTTAAAATGTCTCAATTTCTCGCAGTACGACGTGGGCGCCAGCGATATAGGCGGCGATGTAAACGGCGTGCTCGAAGCAAGTCGCGCGTTGTGGCTCCAGCTATGGCGATGCGCTGCGGACCAAGCCGCCGAACTACCACAGCTCTGTGCAGCCACACGTGACGCAGTCCATGCCATGCGTTCTGTACCCGCGCAGTCACAATCTGCTCCCGTGCCCGGAAACTCGGTTGCACTACCCAGGAAACCGGACAAGGACTTTCATGACTGTATCGAGCATATGCTAGAGGTAATATATCTGATTAGCGCATTAGACCTGGCGTTACCCGGGTTAATATCCACAAATCATATACATACATTGAAACCGTAAATTATGATTTTATATAAATAAATTATACTTTTTTTGATGTTAAGGCTGAACATGCTATTTGAATTGCCATAAGAATTACTATAGAGAAATTACGGTTTTGTATTTTAAGTTCAGCTCTGACCAGTATTAATAAATCATTTAGGAAAAAATACAGTGATAAACTAGATTAATTTTTCTATGTTATGACATACTTAATTTTTTCAATTTAATTGTTTTATATATTAATAAAAAAAACTAAAAATGTGTGTATTTTTCTTGATATGATAAAACTCAATATAGAACAAAAATTCTTGAAAAATACGGAGAAAAAAATATACCACGACATAGATATTTGTTTAAGCTTTCTAATTTTATAATAATTCTGCAATTTTCATTTGAAAATATTGAATGTAAGCCTAAAAACATAAGAACTAGCTCTATCTTTTGTAGCTTCATCTCTGTTTAATTTCGAGAATATCCCATTTTTCATTCGATCGTCAATTGTCACTGAATTACTTGTATCTGTCATTTCCCCTCAGGGCTAGACTTGTGCAAATAATTTTTGTTTTCTACGGTGGCGACATCTCGTAGAATTTAGTTTCGGAAAAATCGGCATGAACAGCCTTAAATCATTTTTTTTTATAAATTACTTATAGCTAAGAACATGCACTGAAAAATTATCTAACTATTGGTGAAAACCGCATTAAAATCGGTTCAGTAGTTTTCGAGTTTACTTGTAACATGTAAAATATTAATAACACCAACAAATGTTCTTCAGATTTGCAAGCTGGTCAGACATGTTGCTTTGACTGAAACCATGCAAGTTGCTGCACGTTTTGCGGAAACGAATTTACGCGTGTATGGACCACAGGTGAGAATATCAGTTACATATAAGAATATACACTAAAAACTACATATAATAAATATCCAAAAATCTTGATGTAAAGTGCAGAGATCTTTTAGCGCGCTAGCATAAATTTACAATCAGTATAACTTGACACTCAAAGCAGCTAGCATGCTGGTTTTGATCTCAAATTATAGATCTCGACTAGATCTACGATGTAGAAATACAAATCAAAACATTTAACCAGTTTTAATGAGTTAAAACTTTATATTAGAAAAAAATATTTCCACGATTTCGCTTGTTGTAAAAATTAAGGAGGAATGGGAGTAGTGAATGGTAACTAAGCTATTTAATATCTAAAAAAATATTTTTAAAATCTATAAAATAAGTTGCAACAGCGCATTGGCTGCAATAATTATAGTTTGCTATGACTATGCCAGATAAATAAATAAAAAGTACAAAAGTCATTAAACGTATCATACAACATTTACAAAATAATGCATAATTTGATAATTAAAATCATCTTTTTTATATAAATATATAGATACATTTAATGGTTCGCAGTTTTTTATTTGTAAATATACTAATTTTATTCTTTGATAGAAATATTTTAAATTTGGCGCCGTTCGAAGATTTTGCGATGTTGCCATACTTAATAATTTATTTTTAATCACATTGGGGTTATGTTAAATTTTTGTATTTATTATTGAAAATAATTTTAACGGTGTGGTAGAAGTCAACGATTTTTTGGCTAATGATTCATAAATATCATATTTACTCTTGGTGTGAATTCAGAGTAGATGGTAATGTTAGTATAGTTTCTACAATCATTCAAAAATATTTCTCATTTAAGAGCATGTTAAAGAGAAATATTTTTTTAAAATTATTTTCTCAAAAACGGTGTGGACAATCAATCTCAAATTTTGACAGTGATCATTTGGTATAGTTATCTTTAACTCTACAAAATTTCAGATTAATGGTAATGTTTTCAAAAGTACTCCCATTCCTCCTTAATTAATTGAACTGAAACAAAAATAAAATTGTTTATTAAAGTTTTTTAATATGACCTTAGATTTGTAACGTATTCACGTCAATCCCTCGACTGTGCATCCCGACCGTTACACCTATTTTTTGATGCACTTTACTAAAAAGGTTATAAATATTAAACGATTTGTCTAAAATATTTTAAACCATTTGAAAGCCTTTAACTGTAATACTGGCTTGATCAAAAAATCAAAGCGTTTTAATTTTGTAGGTGGTGACAGCCTGGCATACTTTAACGGAACAGCCGGGATCACAAATCGCCGCCGAGAACTTGGAGGTGTTTGCCGATATGTACGAATGGTTGGCGAGCGACGCCAGCGCCGCGGCACGTGACGTACTGGATGCTGGGCATCGTCACGCATCTGCCTCGGACAAACATGTCTACATGTCCCTGCCTAGACCTGGTGTAAATATTACCAATTACTGACAAGTAACACTACCACACTGATTTTCTTGAAACTTTGCATACACGTAGTACATCGAAAAACATTAAACACGTGTTTTTTATTTTGGCTAACAAGGCATTTTAAGGGTAGAAAACATTCGAAAGTTTAACCCCATTTAGCACAATTCTAACTAACGCTACTTATGAGTGTCATTCTCTTACAGTTTTTACGAATTTTTTTCTATAATAATTTAAATTTCATTGTCTGCGTGTTTTTGAGATCGCAAACTTAATAACACCCTTCTTTCAGATGACGGAAACAATAAGAAAATCACGAATTTTTATGAAATTGATCCTTATGAAGATAGGATTATTATATATTTTTAATATTTTCAATTATACAGTTTGCCCACCGACATTTGCCCAAATTTGGATGCGTCATTTAAAATTTTTCATCCACTACTTCTAAGTTGATATAACTGTTATCAAAATCGTAACTATGTATTTAATAAGCATTGCAAGTGATGTTAAATAATTTTTTTGAAACTTTCTCGTAAAACTAATGTCAAAATCGTCATTAGTGATCTCAAAAACACGCGTACAATGAAATTATGATAGAAAAATGTCGTAAAAACTGTAAGAGAATGACACTCATAAGTAGCGTTAGTTAGGATTGTGCTAAATGGAGTTAAACTTTCGAATGTGTTTTCTACCCTTAAAACGCCTTGTTAGCCAAAATAAAAAAACGCGTGTTTAATGTTTTTCGATGTACTACGTATGTGCAAAGTTTCAGGAAAATCGGCGTGTGGCACTTGGGTAGTGTTACTTGTAAGTTTTATTAGGTTTGCTTTGTTGAATTGATACGATTACAATTTTATAGAAACATGGTACAACATCTAAGCCTTTAAAAGCAGTGAGATTAGATTCGGAGGAGCAAGCTAAAATTGCCAAAACAGGGTTAGAGATGAAACTTGCCACCAGTGAAATGGACGCAGAGACTGAAAAGTGGCAAGAGAGTGGACCAGCGGCCATAGAGGTAAACAATTGTTAAAATATACATTCTATTTCTTAAGCAAATTCTACACTTTTCTCTTTGAACTTAAAAAAATCGATATGACTTCCATGTTCCATGATATTTGACAGTGGCATTGAATAGGGTAAGTCGAGGAGAAAAAAAATATTGGAACCAACTTTGGACACTACCCCAGTGTTGGTAAATTTTTAATTAAATGTACTGAATTAGAAATATTTGTTGATATTTCATTACTACCATTACTGGATATTAATTTTTATACATTTAACTGTCTTACAGCGTGATTTCATAATACTTCATAATTTTGTTTAAAAAAAGTGGACAGATAACACTGGTCAGCAAAAAAAATTCTTAGAGATCTGAAGAGGTGATTTAGAAGATATTATTCAAACCATTGCCCAAATGGTTCCATCACGTCAGGTTTTTGAGATATCCGAATCTAAAAGTCCCAAAAATGACGATTTTGGCAATGTTGAGGAATATATTACTAGTAGGTAATTTTTTTCTGAACTTTTCTTTCATGATTACAAATAATACTATCTTTTCTCTTTAAAATGATTTTTTACATTTCACTGTGCGACTTTTTTTCACCGAAATATACTACTTTGAAGATACATGTAGTAAAGTTCATTGTGTCTACTATACTACACTCTATTAACAAAAATATCATATCTTCAATCTAGTACATCTCGGCTAAAAAAATCGTACAGTTAAAAGTTAAAACTCATTTTAAAGAGGAAAGATAATACTATCCGTGGTCGAAAACTTTAGAAAAAAATAACCTACTTGGTAATAAATTCTTTAACATTGCCAATATAGTTATTTTTGGGACTTTTAGGTTAGAATATCTCAAAACCCTGACGTGATGAAACCAATTGGGCAACAAATTCGACAAAAGCCTCCTAAATTACCTACTCAGATCTCTGTTACTTTACAAAAGTATTTTTTTGTTGACCAGTGTAATTATCGTGATTCGGCCACACTATCAAGAAAAGTGTATTTTTTTATGTAAATGCATTATATTGTTTTAAATTTTGTAATGATTAGCAAGTGTCCAACTCTTCAACTTTAAATTCCTTCGAGCCATGGAAATAAAACTATAGGATCTATACATTTTATTTGCAGCAAGAGAATAACGATATTGTAAAACGTGCCAAAAACATGTCAGCCATGGCTTTCTCCATGTACCAGTTTACTAGAGGTGAAGGGTCATTGAAAACGACCCAGGACTTGTTCACGCAAGCAGAGTACTTTGCTGAAGAAGCAAATAGACTTTACAAAGTTGTACGACAGTTTAGTTATCAGGTAAGCGTAATCAATTATCATTTTGTTAATAAATTTAAATAGGCATTCTACATGAAGTTCGTTATTATAAGAGGTCTGTACAAAAGTGATGAGTATTGTTATTCTAAAAAAATATTTAAAATATCCCACGTAGAGTTAGGAGTATTTTAAAAACTCAAAAATAAAATTTTCTTTTTTTCGTTTTTTTTGGTAGGTATAAGTAGATAGGTTGTAATAGGTAGCGGTTTTTAAGGCACTTTTTTATGTATCCATAGAAAAAAGTATTATTGCAATTATGATTTTAAATAATGAAATAGGTTAAAAAGTTCTAAAACATGTATTTATTTTTATATTAAAAGCGAGATTAATATAATTTTATTGTTAAAATAAAAATGCAAAATACAGCAATCCGATGTTAAATGAAACACCAATCAGAGCGAATGACGTCACGCATCAGTAAACGTCTTTTATTTTAGACAAATATCAATTCCTCTAACAAGATTATTAGGTACATACCTTATTTAAGAACTTATATACTTTGGAATTCATTTTTAACACACAAAATAATTAAATTACTGCCAAATTCTGAATGTTTGATTATTGTTGACAAGGGGTGTGACGTCACAACTCTGAAATGTCAACTTCGAGTGTTTTAGCGTCAAATTCAAAATTAGTTTTAAAAGAATCAATTTTTGCTATTAAACCTTTATTTTCTGCAGAAATAAGAGACACGTAAGATCATCATAGAATAGTTTTTTTAATTAGTCATCATGTATATTGTAAAGTTCCAGTGGCGCATCCAAAAAAATTCAGGGAGGGTTATTTTTCTAGTTGTAATTTTTTATGTATTAAAAAAATCATAGTTGTTAAATTATATAATTTATATTGATAAATTCGTGGGAAAGGGATCTAACTTTCTATCACCTAAACTCCCTTTGTTATATGCACCACTGTATACATAGTTGTTCTTCTTTAGAATCATGCGGTGGTAAACATACATATTTATATCAATATTCATTAGGTTTTTTCGTTAGTATATATTTATCACTTAAAAACGTAATTTTTGAATTTAACTCTACGCATGTGTATTAGATGAATGATAGAACATAATTTATTAAACTCCACAGTAAATAAATTAATATATTTTACACGTAATTTTATTTTCATTTAAAGTAGTTATTCTTGTGAATATTTTGAAATTTTGATAAAGAAAAACAAATACTACCTTATATATTTTAAATTAATAAATTAAAAACATTAACAACTAAGTTCCATTTTGAATTGCTATATTATCCACTTGGAATTCTAGATTTTTCTAAATACTACATTAAATATTAAATGAACGCCACAAGCTTTTTAATCTTATGAATTCTGGAATACTTTGTAATAGCTGAAAAATACTATGATAGTTTGAAAATTTATATTTTACTTTTTAGTGCATATGTATGTTTTTTATTCTAATTATTTTATTTTTACAAATGTAAAAGTTTGGAGATAATTTTACATAATAAATATGTATATTCAATAAACACAAATTTAGAAAAAAAATGCTCTGTATTTTTAACAAAACTAAACAAAAAATATTCAACAGAATTCATGTAATAAATTTCAGAGTAAATCAATTGATATTTCACCAATAAAAATCACCATTTACTCTATTACAAAATAATTAATAAAAAATCCATTTATTTAGGTACCCGGTGGTGTAAATAAAAAAGAACTTCTAGAACATTTGGACCGAGTTCCCACATTCGTTCAACAACTTCAGTTTACTGTAAAAGACCCGACCGTCGGAAAAGCAGCGACATTCATCAAGGTCGACAACGTCATTCAAGAGACCAAGAACTTGATGAACGTTATCAGTAAAGTCGTTACCACATGTTTCGAGTGCGCTACCAAAGTAAGAACATTATCAAGTTGATTTTCTACATATTTATGATCATTCTTTTTGGGAAACTTTTCTACCTTTACTTTCTTCTTGCTAGTCTTTTTTCTATTATACATTTAAATGTTTAAACTAGATTTATTCTATGTTCAAATTTAATGTTGATTGTATAGAAAAATTATTTTGAATAGAATTCTTAGAAGACTCATTTTTAATATATATATTTTTTAAGTTTAACCGCCATTTTAAAAGGTATACAAATATTTTTGGTTTAAAATATTATAAAAAAGGTTGTAGCAAAATTGATCATCTGTTTAAAATGCGAAAGATAGAGTTCATACAATATTCCGTTTATTAGATACAGTACGTTTACAAAATCCTTGTAAAACAAAAATTTTGGGCTCTTGCTTGAGGGTGTTTCAGGGCAAAATTTCAGGGAAATATAAATCCCTCACTGCTTAAATTGTTTACATCCTAATTTTACTCCAGTAAAAAATTCTACGTTGCCTAGACTAATTATATTTTACAAAATTTAGTTGTAATGGCATTTGCCGAACCAAATTGTCAAAAATTCACGTTAGTGACATTTTTTTAAAATTGTTTATATTTGAATATTAAATAATTAAGTTTAAAAAAATTATCGACAGTCCAGTTTTTGCATCAGTGAATTTAAGAGTCGACCATATTGTACTTGCCCTTTTTCTGAGCATTTTTATGCTGCTAAGGCTTGAAACTCGTTTTGTAGTTTTCCCTTTTGAGTGGCATATCTTCGAAGTCCATAGTCATGATTCTGACAAAATTTCTATGAGACCACCTCAAGAGTATACTCTTTCAAACAAACAAAAAAAATATTTGCCGGAGTTATGTTCGAATATACAAAAAAAATATATACAGCCAAATTGATAAGTCGGTTAAAAAGTGTTTAATTTCAGTACAAACAAAGGCTAATTTTATTTTGATATGCCAGTAGTGTTTTGAGCTAAAATGTATTCTTTATATGAAATTCGTGACGAAAATATACAATCTACATTAAATTTGTTGAGGAAAGCAATAGTTATCGATGTTTTTTGTAGACGACCTACCAATCCTCTAGTCTAGAAGTAGAGCCACCATTTCCCCCTACTTTATTACAGTGTCCCCTTTAACAATCTACATTAAAGGACCCCGCAACTATCCTTATGGAAAACCGGTCCTGGTCAAATGTTACGAAACTCTGCTAAATGATACTCCTCAATGTGTAGATCAAAAACGTCAATGGGGCATAGCTCTGAATAACTACTGTTCTGAAGCTACAGCCTTCTGATGATATCGAATTCTCGATGAACAACAAGTCCACTGATTCATGGGCGTGGAAAAAAATTCATTATAAAATGACCAAGCCATGCTTGATGTATTTTCGTGCGCTGAATACGAATCCATGGTCGAAATAGATGCATCATCCTTCAATCTTCAAAAAATCGCTGAACTACTTTCAGAAATCTGAAAAATGGCGATATCGGTACGTACATCTCATGTTTTGACGCATGCCGAACGTTTATCCGACGCCAGAATGGCTGTAGCTTCCCTCAGTCTTCAGAAAATCGCTGAAGCACCTTATGTCGCTCAAGCAGTACGTACCGATATCGCCCATGATCCAATAATACAAGGTCTGTCACGATTATTTCGACAGCCGCCATCTATATCTATAAAAGAGTTTGTCCTTAACCACTCACTCACTCATTCACTCACTCATATATCAACGTACAGCCCAAACCCCTGGACCTAGAAACGTGAAATTTCGTAGGTGTCTTCCTTTTATGATGTAAGCACCCATTAAGAAAGGATTTTTCGAAATTCAACCCCTACGGGGTGTCAAAATTTTCATAAAAAAAAATTTGCTCTCGTGCATTTAATTGAAACTTATCGAACATACTCTACAATATAAATAATGAAACAATTATTTCAGCATTTCCCAAAATTTAACCCCTAGCCCATAAGGTGTTTGAGGGATGGAAAAAATTGTAAAATATATTTTTTTTGTATTCACCGAATGAAACATGGCTCAAGTAGGTACTATACAAGACATATATCAGTTACGAAAATTCAACCCCTATGGGAATGTGGGGGGGTAAAATTTTGATATATTTATCTTCATAATTGTTGATACTATTAAAGTTAATTCGGACAAATAAATATTCAATTAAAAATAAAGTTCGATATTCAAGCCCTAATAGCATGGGACAGGGACGAGGATGGATTTAGATATGTTTATCTGCATACCTGCTTTACTTATAAAGGTAAATTCGGGCAAAATAGTCATCTATTAAAATAAAAATTTCGACATTCAACCCCTAATGGCGGGAGTAGACAGGGTCTGTGTTTTTGATATGTTTATCTGTATAGCTGCTTACGTTATAATGGTGGAGTCGGGCAAAATAATCTGCAATAAAAAAATGATATTCGACCCCTAATGGCGAGGGTAGACGGGGTTAGTTTTTTCAATTTTTAACTAAAATCCTAGATATTTACGTTTTTTATAGGTAATGTATAAAAATCAATATAAAAAATATGTCATCCCGTATCACGTATGGAGGGTTCTAATTAGTTTCGAAGTTTACGCGAGCGAAGCCGCGGGATCCCGCTAGTTATTGCATATAGTGTTAATGACGTAGTACATCTGCCAAAAATTTACAAACTAAAAATTGACATTTTACATATTAAGTTTGAATTATTAAATTTAGAATTGAAGAAAATAGAAGTGTGAAGTGAAATAGACACTGTTGACATTATATTGGTTATGAAAAAATGCGGTACTGAGTTGTAAAAATTGTTTCAACTGGAAACAGACAGATAATATAAGTATTAAATTTACTTTTTTAGCTTTGTCCCCCCCCCCATTTTTTTTTAAAGAGAGTAAATTTTCGTATGCATCTAGGCTTCTGGGTATAATTATAGGCAGCGTACAAGTTTTAAAGTTTCCACGGTGATTTTCATATGCATTCATGGATTTTGGGTATAATTATAGGCAATTATACTGTAGTGTTTGTCTTATTTTGTGGTGTTTAATTTATATTACAAATAATTTCTGTTTTGGTTGTGAGTAAATTTTCTGTCTATTTCCTCTTAGACAGTTTTTGCATTCCGTAATAAAAAAAGTTTCACTTCTAACGCTGTTAGTTTTCGACTAACGCTTTCATTTTTTTCATTTATATTTCGTTTTTCACAAATTCCATATTAGACAAATTTAGTGTTGATGACGTCACAGTATAAAGCAAGTGAGCTGTCAAAGACCTTGTATTATTGGATCATGGATACCGCCATTCTTCAAATTTCTGAAGCTGGTTCAGCAATTTTCTGAAGACTGAAGGTTGATGAATCTATTTTGACCACGGATTTGCATTCAGCGCACGAAAATACATATATACACATGATAGGGTTCCGTAGTCATTCTCACTACGATTTATAAAAAGTATTTTTCAAATTTTTCGTGACTGAAGGGTTAAAATCAAAAAGTCATTTGACTTTTATTATTGCATTTTAGGAGACCTATCAAATGATACCCCACTCAATGGTCTAAATGAAAAAAATGTGAGTTCACTTTTCAATCTATGAAAAGGGGGTCCAAAATATTTTTGACAATGTTCGTTATAATTTTCAGTGAAAGTACTAATTAAAAGCTACATTCTGAATTTTATTCAGATTTTTTGAATCGATAGTTTAGAAAATAGAGGGGGGGGGACGCTCTGACAGCGACATTAAAAAGCAAATATATCGCGACTGAAGGGTTAAAATCAAAAAGTTATTTGACGTTTTTTATTGCATTTTACGAGACCTATTAAATGACACCCCACTCAATAGGGTAAGTGGGGAAAAAAATGAGAGTTCACTTTTCAGTTTATAGAAGGGGGGTCCAAAATATTTTTGACAATGTTCGTTATAATTTTAAGTGAAAGTACTAATTAAAATCTACGTTCTAGAATTTTTTCAGATTTTTTTAATTGATAGTTTAGAAAATAGAGGGGGGGGGGGACGCTTTTTTAATGACTTTGGAGAGAAAATACATCATGATCGAAGGGTTAAAATTAAAAATTTCTGTTACATTTTTTGTTGCATTTTAGGAGACCTTTCTAACGACACCCCACTCAATGGTGTAGGTGATTTTTTTTTTAAAACACTTTTCATTTTATGAAAGGGGGGTCTAAAAAATTTTTATTTTCAAAAATCTTATCATTTCTGTTTTTTGGGTTATCAATCTACGACCGTATACCAAATTTCATCTTATTATCTCAAAATTTTTGAAGACGGACGGACATGGAGAAACTATAATAAGGGTTCCTAGTTTTCTACGGAACCCTAAAAATGGCTTGGTCACTTTATAAAAATTTTTATACTCGTGAATCAGTGGGCTTTTTGTTCATCAAAACTTCAGAAGGCTGTAACTTGAGAACAGTATTTTTTCAGACCTAGGTCCCATTGACTTTTTTTATCTACACATTGAGGACTATAATTCAGCAGAGTTTCGTAACATTTGACCGAGACCGGTTTTCTATAAGGAGAGTTGCGGAGTCCTTTGTTGAGGAAAGCAATTGTTTTTGTCTACGACCTACCATCCTCTAGTCTAGAAGTAGAGCCCCTACTCTATTACAGTGTCCCCTTTATCGCTGTTGTTTCCAGTTTGGCATATGTATGCCAGTGCGAGTACCTTTGGACATGTTCCCGCTGCCACAAAGCTCGAACAAGTTACGTACTGCGCGCAGTCGGACATTACCTCCGCGATGATTAGCCCTACACATACGCAGGTTACAAAAACGCCGGCATGCATTTGGCTTACACACGCGTGACTTAACACACTCAGTCAGCAGCGCTGCTTAATATACATTATAAGTAACAGCTAAATCGCCTTAAGATCATTTATAACAAGTAAACGTTGTGCGGTTGTTTTTAAATAGACTTGATTTTATTGAGGTTGGTACAGTGGCGGCGTATATTTTTTATCAGAGGATTTAAATAGTACTTTTTTTTTGTTTACAGTAGAACCTTGTTAGAGTGGGGAGAAAATACGTACTGGGAAATAAAAATGTATAAACGAAATTTACGTTAGTATCGTCAAATAAAATACAGTAGAATCTGGATTAACAACTAACCGTTTTTAGCGACGAAAATGTAAACTCAAATTAGGTTTCATTTAGACGTACAATGAAAACATCCGTATACACAGAAAAAAAAACTGTATTGGACCAAGAAAACCTTGTTTTGTATATAACGAAAACAATATTTTCTTAATATAAGAAACATACTCTTATCCAACTACGTTATTTCTTCGTTTAAGAATACTATAGTTGGTTTAAGAGATTATTGCTTATCTTAAGAAAATATTGTTTTCGTTATATACAAAACAAGGTTTACTTGGTTTGATAAATCCTTTCTACCAGTGTAGTACGACTCCGGTTTAAGCGACCTATTTTGACAATAAATTGTCCGGTTAGAACGACGCGCAGTGTAATGTTTCCAATATCTACGCACAAGCAATACCTCTCCCGGCTTTCTCCTCTCTCCTACGTATGTCGATTGTTGATTAGTAAAATTACAGACTTTCTACGTCAGTAAATACATATTTACATGCATATAATGTAAGTACATTGTATCTCTGATTAAACTGTAATACATTATGTATGGATGTAATGTGCAATGTTTAAGTAAATTCCATTAAAGTTACTTTTTGTTAATTTTAATATTTGTTTTATTTAAATAGAAATTAATTTGACTATGTATATTATTATTTCATAATAAGAATTACAGTAATATTAATATGTACATTATATAATAAAAACAAGCTTAAATTACCCGGTAAATTGCTGAATGTCTTAAAAAAAAGACATAATAACTTGGACGTTAAATAACAAAAAAATTATCCGGTCGTTAAGTGCGTCGTCCGATTAGTACGACCAAGTGTCGCCGATCCCTTGAAGGTTGTTATATCCGGATTCTACTGTATATCGTCAAATAAACTATATCGTTAAATAAAATATATCGTCCAATAAAATATATCGTCAAATAAAATATATCGTCAAATAAAATATATCGTCAAATAAAATATATCGTCAAATAAAATATATCGTCAAAAGACCTCAATAAAATCAAGTTTTGTATTTGCAATAAATAATTGGATAAAAATTAATTCAGGTGACATTGGAATCCTTCGAAATACATATCAAGTTAACATATTATCTACCATAATTATAATTGCTCTATTTTGTACAGTTAAAATTATTTTCTTCTTTTAATTCTAATGGAAATGGTTTAGTTGTGAGAAAATTTCACAAAACTTGATAATATCCATTAAAATTAAAATAAACAAATACATTTTAATTGTTTTCAAAATAAGATGTTGCAGTTTTTAATGGCCTTACCTATTAAACACAAAATTAAAAAGGAAAAATGTAAATTAAAGTTTTAGACTGAATTTATAATTGAAGAATAAAAATGATAATATAGGGTGAATAAAAAGTTAATGATCATTAATTATATAGCCTAATTTTATGAGAAATTACTTTATTGACTTATTTTATGACGTTATTATTTATATCGACAAATAATATAAAACAAAAATCAGGGTGCTATTTTTAAAATAAATCGATGACGTCATATTATATCATATAAAAAAATCTGAGGTAGTCAAAAATATTTTTTTTATAAAGTTGATATTTAATATTTTTTTTATTCACCCTGTATAATTTTGTTCTCAATTTTGTAAGACATTTAGTTAAAATAATTTATATATAATTGGTTTTTGTCGTGTAAAATTAACAAAATAACCTTTATCTTGTAATTTTTTGAAAAAAAAAAAAATAGAACTTAAAAAATTTTGTAGTTATTTTATTCATTTTGAGTTGTAGTTAGTTATTTCAATAGTTTATTAGTTAGTTTGATTTTTACTTAGTAAAATCTTCCTTAACTTCACCTTATTTCAACTTCATTTTTATAATATTTCTAAACAATAGTTCATTTTCATCTTATAAAAGGTAGTGGTATATTACTTAATGAATAACAATTGAAAAAAAAATCTAAAATAAAATTTTGTACATAATAAAAATTGTTTTTTTTTATAATGAATATTCCAAAATAAAATAAAAATCTTTTGCACCAACACAGTGACAGTGGCGTAACTAATGGGGATTTTTTTTATAGATGTATAACATTTTATACTTTTTACAATGGGGGGATGCCCCCTTCTGGTTACACCACTGCAACGTGATAATGTATTATGTTGTCTATGGATTTTCTGCAACGTAGTTTTAAATAACCCACAAATAATAATGAAATTCATAGGCAGCAACTTTTTATTTTATTTGGAAGAATTTGTTTATAATATTGGGCATATGAGAGTTGTTTGATTTAATGTAAGAAAAATATAAACAAAATTAGTTTTTTCTACCTAAGTTAATCAATCAGATTTTTTTCTTAAAGGGGGGAGGTTATCTATCATTTCTATTTACCAGTAATTATTTATATATAATAAACATAGTATCTAACAGCCTTATTTGTTTTACTGTTAAGGGGAAAGAGGTCTCTGAAAAATAATTGTTCAAAAGAGGGTTCCTAGATCACATAAGTTTCAAAACCGCTGGTCTAATACATACCTACATGTTTTAGCAAATTAAAAAAAAATGCTATTTTATATCTCAAATTATTTTCTAATTTTAAAAAAATTTTGATCTGCAGAGATCTACTCAGATTTCGACAGATCTGCATTTTGAGACAACATTATATTGCTCACTGTATTTTTGATCTGTGAAGACTTGCCAAGATCTACAACAGTCTATAAAGATCTAAAATGATCTACAAAGATCTTGAACGATCTACAAATATCTCTGAAGATCATTGTAACGTTTTAATAACTATTACAATCTATAACGATCCTAAGAGATCTTTGTAGATCGTTTTAGATCTTTGTAGGTCATTGTAGATCTTTGCAAGTCTCCACAGATCAAAAACCAGTGAATAATATGATATTGTGCCAAAATGCAGATCTGTCGAGATCTGAATAGATCTCTGCAGATCTACAATTTTTTTCCGGGTTTTGTTTTCGTTAAAGCAATTATTAATAGTTTATCTCCGACATTTCAGTCCTGTCTATGGGGGAAACATTTAAATTTTACTTATGTATTCATGGAAAATTGAAATCTCATGAATTTCTTAAGGTTATTCGATCATTAGAACAATGTATAGATAAAAATCTAAAAATTGAATATGTTATTTATGGATAACTCATATAGGTATTTTACTAATTTTTTTTAAATATTGGATGTATGGTTTTTGAGTAATTAGATATTAAAAATAGTATTTTTAACACACGATAAATGAGAGAACTTGCCGAAAGTTCTCTATTTATTGAAATTCTACACAGTTGGCTATATAGAGATGTTTTAAAAACTAAAATTCAACTCTTTTAAATACTATAAAAATTATAAAACAAATATATTCATTGTAATTTATACAAAATAATGAAAAACTAGCTCTGCCATTACATTGTACAAATTAGTACATGTTACTATTATATACTGTTCTTTCTATTTTAATTTTCAAATTAAATTAAACTTTTTTTACTTTTAATAATAAACAAAGTAAAATATTCCATTAAATGTAGGTACATGTGTTCTGAATATAAATTAAAAACAAAATTTTTCGAAACCAAATCTTTTTTTACAGTGTGCTAGACGTATAACCTTAAAAAAACACTAACCAGGATTTTTTTTAGAAAGGGGCAACATTTTTATGGAGTGCTATATTGATATATTACATATATATATTGCAGGGGGGGGGGTCTCCGTTATCTATATATAGAAATTTGTTTGTATTTTTCGTAAATTCTTCCGCAACTCTCATATGTATTTTTTTAAATTAAATTAACTTAATTTATTTTACACTTCTTGAAAACTAACAAACACCATTTCTACAGTACAAACTCGAGCTGGGCGGTAGCGGTGGCGAAGGTGGCGCGGGCGGTGACTCGCGCGGTGGCGGCGGTTGCAGTTCCGGTGGCGGTGCCGGAGGACAGGGCGGCGGCGCTGTCGGGAGTGGCGAGGGTGGAGCCGGTCTCTGACAGTTGGGCATGTCCCGCCGCGGCAAGGGCGACTCGAGACGCACACGCGTCTCGTTCCTACTGTTTTAGACAGTGGAAGCCTTTGCGCGCACCGGGACATGCGATACACGTTGTTGTTGTCTTTGTCGAGATCATGGCTGTTTATTATAATCTTGTACGGTTCTGTTGATATATTCAAACGATACAAAACATATATGTATAATAGTTGTTATCCGCGGCGATTTTTTTTTCATCTATGTTATTCCGCAGGATGTAAGCTATTTCTCTGCCAAATTTCATCAAAATCGGTTCAGCAGTTTAGCCGTGAAAAGGTAACAAACAAAGTATCTTTCGCAGTCATATCGATCATAGAGTTACTGACAAAAGTTACTGATAATTAATTTTGACGAAAATAATTAAATTGTATCCCCGGGAAAAATGTAGATCTGCGTTTTGAGACATATTTTTTACTTTTTTTTTATCTGTGGACACTTGCAAAGATCTAAAACGATCTACAATGATTTACAAAGATCTATGAAGATCATTGTAACGTTGAAAGTTAATGATTTTTCAACGTTTTAATTTCTATCACGATCTAAAACGATTTTTAGAGATGTTTGTAGATCCTTTTAGATCTTAGTAAGTCTATACAGATCAAAAAATATGATGTCTCAAAATGCAGATCTGATTAGATCTATGCAGATCTACATTTTTTTTCGGGACGTTACTCATTTCGTTATGATTTTTTTTGTTATAGCCCAAAAATTTTTATGGTAAAACTGACTAAATAAAAAAAATACCCCGAATTAATAGACAATTATTTAATTTTATCATTAAAAATAACGATATAAGAATTAACAATTTTGTTTTTTACACTTAAAAAAAGTTATCGTTACAACAATCAATATTGATATTAGTAACGTTAATTTTTTTACAATTGCAATAGTCGAGTGGTTTCCAATCTTTTTCGTTCACAACAAAATTTAAAATTATCAGAAATAAAAAAAAATGATCAAAACCCACACGTGGGTGTTGCCACGCAAGCCAATTAAAAAAAAAAACCTTGCCAATCGATTCGTGAATCAATCCCGAGTCTAACGAGATACATGAAGCCATGTATGAAAATTTTTGAAGGGGGGTGGTCATGACCGAAAAAATTCCTAAAATGGGCTAAACTAGAACCACGGACCTATCATTTAGCGAAAAATCGAGGTCTCTAGGTGTTCAGGGAGTCGAGATCTCGCTGTCGAAAACAGACGGACGAAAAATCGAGCATAAATATATATGTTTTTATTAAATTTATTAACAACTTGATTAATTTAACCCTGTACTAGTCACTGCTAGATTTATAAATTATTAATTTATATAATGAATAACAAGAAATATAGTTATCCATAGACGAAATACTCATAATTAACTATCAAAGTACATTTATTTCATTCTTTTGATAGTGTAATGCAAAATAATAACTGATAAAAAAATACATATATGTTGGAACGTTAGTAAAAAAGATATTATCAACATTACTGTCAAGATAAATACGGTAGAGCCCTAAATATCTGAACTTGTATCATAAATAACATTGAAAAAGGATATGAGATTTCACATTGTTTATTTTATTTTCTAGTCAATATCTATGGCAAGAAAATTATACTATTTTTTCAACAAATACATGTTATTTAACAATTCTCATATCCAAACAGTGATGCGACTAATTTAAAAAAAATAATTAAAATTGGTTCGTATCCTTGGTAAACATTACCGGTTCGTATCCTCGGTAAACTTACCGGTTCGTATATCCGGTAAGTATTTACTTTGGTATACTTATACTGGTTCGTATCTTCAGTAAAGTTATATATATTTACTTGGGTATACTTAAACTGGTTCGTATCCTCGGTAAATTTAACTTGTTCGTATATCCGGTAAGACATTACTTTGTGGTATACTAATATTGGTTAATATCCTCGGTAAACATTACCGGATTGTATATCCGATAAGACTTTACTTAAGTAAACTTTTATTGGTTCGTATCCTCGGTAAGCTTACCGGTTCATATATCCGCTAAATGATAAACTTAAAACGGTTTGTATCCTCGGTAAGCTTACCGGTTCATATATCCGCTAAATGATGGTTCGTATCCTCGTTAAGCGTACCGGTACATATATCCGCTAAATGATGTACTTAAACCGGTTCGTATCCTCGGTAAAAGTTACCGGTTCGTATATCCGGTAAGTATTTACTTTGCGGTATGTATTGGTTCGTATACCGGGTTAGCTGCATCACTGTTTAAAGATCGTGTCATTGTTGGCATATCATGGGTTTCCTATATCGAGAGTGTGACGAAGACGGAAGAAGGCCATGCCAAGACTGAATTCCTTAGATGATGACTGATGAAGCAAAAAAAATGTTTCTGAAGTTTCCGTTACAATCAAATACGTTTTATTCTCTGTCTGAGATATGACGTAGTTTATTAAGCAAATGTTAAAAGTACCTACAGAAATAGTTGTTCGATAAATATTTAAATATAGAAAAAGTAGTTATATATTGTTACTTATTTTTTTATTAGATCGACATGGGGGGTTAAGATATTCTTTATTTTGTTTATATTTAATACAGTAAAAATAAAGTGCATAAAAATTATAGATGCATACAATAATCTCTCGATTTACGCGGTTAAATTGTTCCATGTAAAGAGCGAATAAAAAGAAACGCACTTTTTTTTTATTATAGCATAAGGTGCGGAGCAGGCTCTGCGGGGAATGGTGCGGGTAAGCGCCTGTGGATAAGTACAGAGTGAAGGCAATGTGTGTCTCTATTTTTTTCATACACTGATTAAAGAACGCGGTTCCTAATCATTCTGAAAATTTACAGATATCTTTGTAAATGAATAAAGATTTTGGATCAAATTCTCTCTGTGACTTCACTTTGAAAAGTCCTGTAATGTCTCATGTCATTATACAGTTCTCATACGAATGCATGTTAATTTGTTTATTTAACATCTTTTAAACTATTTTCCTGACATTGAAATTTTGCAAGGATTTTTTTAAAATATATTTTTCTATGATGCCAACTTCCTTAAGGAATAAATACACATCAAAATTGTGTAAACGTGGTGACATCCGGTGTCTAGTAGATTAGTGAACATACTAAAAAAAATCAACCGCTTAAATCGAAGAATTATTGTATGTATTTGACTAACTAAAATTGCATATGATAGTTATTAATTATGTATAATTCCCATGTTGATAGTTGTATATTAAATATTTAAATAATAAAAAGATGCTATTGATATTTTTGTATACA
Source organism: Sialis lutaria (assembly GCA_949319165.1). NCBI lineage: Eukaryota > Metazoa > Arthropoda > Insecta > Megaloptera > Sialidae > Sialis > Sialis lutaria. The sequence continues at coordinate 37,511,478 of OX439232.1, read as the reverse complement.
TGCTAAATACTATTTCGACAGAGAATAAAATTAGTTAGTAGTTGTCATATATTATTATTACGTACATATATAAAAACACCAAGGGTCAGTATGTCGGTAAATTTACAAATAATATTGCAAACATAATTTTACACTGTTGTAAAACCACTTTTAGTTATCAATGCGAAATATTATTTGAGTAATATTTTTTCGGGATACAAAGTAATCTATGTCCTTCCTTAGGATGTAAGCTATCTCCCTGACAAATTTCATCAAGATCGGTTCAGCAGTTTAAGCGTAAAAAGGTAACAAACAGACATTCACAAAAAAAAGGTTAGTGAAAAATATTTATTTAATGTAAACTTGCCAATAAATAAAAAACAACGGCGCCTATGTAATATTTTGCACAGATAACTACAGATAAAGGCTGATTTTCACTGTATGGACCGTCAAAATAGAAATTTTCACGCATATACTATCCATATAACGAAAAATGACCGGAGTTAGGAATGTTATCTCATGTCACTATGCATATGAAGCTTCCTACTCGAAATGTTACATAGTTTGTTATTTCTGTGTGCCGCTCTCTTTATACTAAATGCTATAGTCGACCGCTTAAGTTGTAGTGTTAGATGTGCGGCATATTATTGAGTAATAAACTGGACGTGCCCACAAAATCAAGTCAGTAGCGGATAGTTCAATAAATATTTTTAATTTTTAATGGTAATCTAACATAAATGTATTTGTGTTTGACTACGCCAATGGACTGACGTCAGTCTGGATTTCCTTCCCTTACCGCTCCGGTCATTTTTCATGATATGGACAATAGTTAAATATTGTTAAGTTCATTTTGTATCGGTCCGTTTTCAAACCGTTAACGGTCAGTTACTAATCCGTTAACCTTACGTTTTTAATCCGTTTACGGTCCGTTTTAACCCGTTAACGGTCCGTATAGTAGAGGCTGGCTTTAAATACACCATTTACTCACAAAGTGCAGTGTAGTTGGCGCCTTGCATTTCCAAAAGTACAACCAGGATCTCTGAATATACATATTTATATTTGGTGTTTTTATATTGCACCGTTATTTTTCAGCAGCTGTATTAAATAGAGATATATATACATACATTTATAGACGTCATGTACCAATTCAGATAAATGTAGTTTCCATCATGTCAAATATTTCAGATATAACGTACAATACACAAATAATTTATTTTGTCATTAATTTACTACTTGATGTTGGTTATCTAACTTCATATGAGGTATGTGACTTAACGGACTTTTAATTTAATAGTTAAAAAATGTTTAATTTAAATTTACCTACTTTGTAGTTGATCTCCCAGTTTCACCGATATCATTTATTTTTAACAGCCTGGTAAATCTATAAATGGACATAAGTGAGAACTTCATAAAAACTTATGAGACTGTTAGAAATAGCAGATATTGGGGAAAATTAAGGAAATGTCTTTGTAATTTGTTTAATTTGAAAAAAAAAATCGAATCCGAAACCCAAAAATTTTTTTTTCGTATTTTTAAATAAAAAAAATCATGTCACAATTATATGTGGTATATTTTTTTTAATTTTAGAATAAACGAGCAAGTAGGTACCGTGGTGTAACCAGAGGAGAGGGGGTGATAACCCCCCTCTCCCCTTAAAATGTTGTAAACAACGAGAACCCAGATTATTATAACCTATAACATATATTATGTAATATATATGTTATAAGTATGTCAATGCCCCTCCCCTTTAAAAAAGTCCTAGTTACACAAATATGTCAGAGTTAGAAAGTCGTTAAATATGGATGGAGTTAGTTAGCTATTTCTCTTCTGACCGTGTCATAATATATTATTAACCCATAAGTTCCCCTAGTTTAGAAAATAAAACTACTTTGAAGTTTTTACTGCATTTTATTACTAAAAATATACTCAAATAACTATTTATGAATTTAAAAAAATACGTTTTTTTTTGTTGGGACCTAATGGGTTAATATATTGCATGCTTCCATTGTAATAAATACTCATAGTTGATTTTTATTAGATGTAAATTAATATAAACAAAATGTACAAACGTATTTAGGTAGATAGAAAACGATGTACGTCATATCTGAGATTTAAATATTATAGGAATATTTATAAAGATGTATTTATTATACAGTAAGTTTATAAATGTAGAATTTGATATATTGAGAATATTTGCTGACTTATATACAAACGCAATCCTTTATGTAAATGTTATTTAACATTAGTAATTTATCAGTCTTCGATATTTATAACATATTAGGTACATTAAGTACATAAAAATCATATACATATATGCATTACACACCAGAAATTAAAAAAATAATTACATTACTACTATTATCGTTACTGCTTATTCCTTATGTTACCTAACGTAATAAAATATACAGGGTGAGGCAGTAACTATTACCACCTTAAATATCTTCGAATCTATAAGGCCCAGAGAAAAATTAGTGTAACCAAAATTGTACGGTACGAAGGGGGCTATCATATAGCGATAATAATTTTTATCCAGGGGGAGGCGCTTCAGAGATATCAAGGTCATCTTCATTTTTTTAAATGGATTCGGTACATTTTTGTTCCAAAATATGATAGAGGAACTGAAAACAAGTTGAGAACTCATCACACAAGATCATTGAACAAGATTTATAATTAAGAAAAAACGATTAAAAAATACATTTTTTTATTAAATGAAATTTACATTTAAAGATGTTCGAAGTTGTGGCCATTATTATCGATGTAACTATTAACACTTCGAACATCTTTAAATGTAAATTTCATTTAATAAAAAAAATGTATTTTTTAATCGTTTTTTCTTCACTTTAAATCTTGTTCAATCATGTTGTGTGATGAGTTCTGAACTTGTTTTCAGCTCCTCTATCATATGCTATTAACACTTCGAACATCTTTAAATGTAAATTTCATTTAATAAAAAAATGTATTTTTTAATCGTTTTTTCTTCACTTTAAATCTTGTTCAATCATGTTGTGTGATGAGTTCTGAACTTGTTTTCAGCTCCTCTATCATATGCTATTAACACTTCGAACATCTTTAAATGTAAATTTCATTTAATAAAAAAATGTATTTTTTAATCGTTTTTTCTTCACTTTAAATCTTGTTCAATCATGTTGTGTGATAAGTTCTGAACTTGTTTTCAGCTCCTCTATCATATGCTAATAACACTTCGAACATCTTTAAATGTAAATTTCATTTAATAAAAAAATGTATTTTTTAATCGTTTTTTCTTCACTTTAAATCTTGTTCAATCATGTTGTGTGATAAGTTCTGAACTTGTTTTCAGCTCCTCTATCATATGCTATTAACACTTCGAACATCTTTAAATGTAAATTTCATTTAATAAAAAAATGTATTTTTTAATCGTTTTTTCTTCACTTTAAATCTTGTTCAATCATGTTGTGTGATGAGTTCTGAACTTGTTTTCAGCTCCTCTATCATATGCTATTAACACTTCGAACATCTTTAAATGTAAATTTCATTTAATAAAAAAATGTATTTTTTAATCGTTTTTTCTTCACTTTAAATCTTGTTCAATCATGTTGTGTGATAAGTTCTGAACTTGTTTTCAGCTCCTCTATCATATGCTATTAACACTTCGAACATCTTTAAATGTAAATTTCATTTAATAAAAAAATGTATTTTTTAATCGTTTTTTCTTCACTTTAAATTTTGTTCAATCATGTTGTGTGATAAGTTCTGAACTTGTTTTCAGCTCCTCTATCATATGCTATTAACACTTCGAACATCTTTAAATGTAAATTTCATTTAATAAAAAAATGTATTTTTTAATCGTTTTTTCTTCACTTTAAATCTTGTTCAATCATGTTGTGTGATGAGTTCTGAACTTGTTTTCAGCTCCTCTATCATATGCTATTAACACTTCGAACATCTTTAAATGTAAATTTCATTTAATAAAAAAATGTATTTTTTAATCGTTTTTTTTTTTTTAATTTTAAATTTTGTTCAATGATCTTGTGTGATGAGTTCTGAACTTGTTTTCAGTTCCTCTATCATATTTTGGAACAAAAATGTACCGAATCCATTTAAAAAAAATGAAGATGACCTTGATATCTCCGAAGCTCCTCCCCCTGGATAAAAATTATTATCGCTATATGATAGCCCCCTTCGTACCGTACAATTTTGGTTACACTAATTTTTCTCTGGGCCTTATAGATTCGAAGATATTTAAGGTGGTAATAGTTACTGCCTCACCCTGTATACTAAAATCTGGGTAAAGAATTAATAAAAAAAATAACACGTGAATCGGATAAGTGGTTCTTGAGTGATAAGCGCACTAACGGACAGACAGACAGACAGAGAGACATTACGTTTTATAGGTTGTAAGAGTAATAAAGGTCCCTTTGGCATGACACAAAATTAGTCCATTTTTTTAAGTTTAACTCGCGATTTCCAAAGAAATTGTTGAGTAGAACAGTATTTTTTTTATCAATAGAAATAAAATGGCTTTACTTTTCAATACGTGATAATTTTTGTATTGTTTTTATCGATACCAATGAAAATTATTTAGTAGGAACTATTTTTTTTTAAAGAAAGCTAAAATAAAGTAAATTATCAAATTAAAAAAAATCATATTTCAGATGTGCTAAATGTGTTTAAAAAAATCATATAAATTAGATATGTACTATGAAATATTATATGACAATCATGCTTAAATAATTGAAAACTATTAGAAAGTATGTACTTACTTAAAATATGATTTGTAGTTTTGATAAATAATGTAGTATTGTTTAATATTATTAATAAATAAAATAATATTAGATTATAAATCATTTTTATATCACGATTAGTACATAGCTTAGCTTTAAAAAGTGTAAATGGGGAAAAAAATGATGAAAATCAATTTGAGTACGTCATAATAACTAAATGAAATCGATTCTGGGCTCCAGAATAAAAGACGTGACTTATAAACACACTACCTAAATTTTTTTTTCTTTTTATCTTGAAGAATTTGCTTTATTACAGTTTTATTGTATATTAAAATTTCATATGAGATCTTAATTTTACAACTGTCCAATAAGCGTCGGTTTCTAGAAGATTTTTGGGGGGGGAGGGGGGGGGTAATTCCATGACAGTAACCGACACCTACTGTTTTTTTTTACATCAGTGTTTATCAAAGTTTATGTTTTGAACAACAAATTCTGTATAACTGAGATTTTTTTACTCAGTTTTAAAATAGGCATGGTGACTAATTTAAAAAAAAACTATTCTATGATGATCTTACGTGTCTCCTATTTCCAAAAAAACACTGCAAAAAATAAAGGTTTAATCGCAAAAATTGACTCTTTTAAAACTAATTTTGAATTTGACGCCAAAACACTCGCAGGCGACATTTCAGAGTTGTGACGTCACACTCTTTGTCAACAATAATCAAACATTCAGAGTTAGACAATAATTTAATTATTTTATGTGTTAAAAATGAATTCCAAAGTATATAAGTTCTTAAATAAGGTATGTACCTAATAATCTTGTAAGATGAATTGATATTTGTCTAAAATAAAAGTCAATAACTTTTGACGTTTACTGATACGTGACATCATTCACTCTGATTGGCGGATTGCTGTATTTTGCATTTTTATTTTAACAAAAATTATATTAATCTCGCTTTTAATATAAAAATAAATACATTTTTTAGAATCTTTTTAACCTATTTCATTATTTAAAATCATAATTTCAAAGATACTTGGTTACTGGCATCATGCATATTCTTTACTTCATTATATTGTTCAATATTTAACAGTTTCTGCAGCGTATTGCAAAATAGCGTACTGATGGTAAACTATGATTTACTATAATCGTCACTGCTTCACCGGCGCCGACTACGGTGGGGGGCGAGGGGGGCGATCGCCCCCCCAGATATTATACCAGGGGGGCTGAACTCTAGTTTCTTTTAAATTAAATATACTTTTGTCAAAAAGATTTTTACTTTAAAAAAAGGTGTAAATATTCATATACTTGTCACTTGAGTAAAAATGATCACTAAAAATTTCTTTAAGAAGGAAATTAATACTAAAACATCTTTTATTTCCTTTACAAAGCTTAGTTAGATCAACAGCTTTAAAAAAAATTTACGACTTTTCTACACTTTACTATATTTTCAGCTAAAATCGTCGTTTACGTTTCATGAGCCTCTGTAAATTAAATATAAATGTCCACTTTTCAATTATTTCAAATAATTAAAGTTTGATCGATTTTTATCGAAACTACAATAAATTGATGAAAAAAATTTTTTTTTTTCACATTATTAGTTGCGTTTCTGAAATTTTTGTCGTTATTACAAAAGTTTTTTCTATTTCTTTTATCTTTGGTAAACACTGTTATAGAAAATATATAAAATACAATTGGCATATTTTAGCACCTCAACACTCACAACACTGTTTGGATATCGTAGACTGATAAACTCGCATATTAAATATTTATTAAGCGTATGCAGATCAAAGAGATAATCATAGATAATATACATAACTATATATAATATATAATTGGCTGCAGTATCTCAGCTCAAGTATATAGGTACAGAACATACATAGAAGCTAAAGGATCCAGAACAATTCAACGATTACAATTCATCCCAATTTGTGTCGAATTTATTAAAATGACTTCAAACCTTTTTAATACTTGACTAACTTTTTTAAATTAAAAAATAAGTCGATTGCGTGGTATATCTTACTATATAGTTTATGCTTTTTTCGAAATCCTAAAGAATACTTCAGTGAATGTTTCAACAAAATCAGTTTAGTGGTTTTTGAGATCATCGAATAAAAAAATCAAATTCATAATATCTACCTCTTATATACATATAGCATAGAAACTGATTTTTAGACGATGTGAACCATTTTTAATAAATACATTTTACTCAAAAATACTCAAGACAGAAAATATTCGAAATACAATTCATAAAGATGTAATATACTAACTAGAAATTTTTGCTTTTAATATTCTTTAATCTAAATATGTTTCATTGTCAGTTGTTTCCATGGTTACCACACCATTTCATTGTTCGTTGTTAGACAAGGAAGTGCGATAGTACTCGAGTATAAGCTATCTCTACTGGCACATTTTATCGCTCTAGTTATATTCTATACAGGGTACCGAGTGATCATTGCTAACTTTGTTATTATTGGAGCTAGAAGATCGGTTAAATGGACAAAGTATCAGTATTTTTTCCGGGATGAATTATAGCGGTGTCAAAAAAACAATTGAATGTCAAATTTCAGAGATATATTGAAATACAACTTCTTTTTAAATGGAACACAACCTATATATTATTACTGAATTTTATAGCTGAGAATGTTTTCTTTATAAAAGTGTTATACATGTATGTTGGTTAAGTGTATAGCAAATAAGTTATTACAGTTACAGGTATAAAATTAATAGAAAATATCGAAAAATAGTGTGCTATGAAGATTTAATAAAATGCAAACAAAAATTTAAAACAAATATTTCAAGTATTTGTGCCTTATTTCGCAGATTTTTAATGTTTTTGAGTATTTCATAAAAAAATGTAATTCATTATAATAAATAATTTTTTCGTTATCAATTAAATTCAAAAACATTAAAAATTAGCAAACAAATGGCATAAAAATCTGAAAATATTGTTTTATGTATTTTAATCATTTGTTTGCATTTTATTAAATCTTCAGAGCACACTATTTTTCGATATTTTCTATTAATTTTATATCTGTTATAACTTGTTTTCTATCAAATTAACCAACATACATGTAAAACACTTTTATAAAAAAAACATTCTCAGCTATAAAATTCAGTAATAATATATAAGGTGTTCCATTTAAAAAAAAGTTGTATTTTAATATATCTCTGAAATTTGGCATTCAATTGTTGTTTTTTTGACACCGCTATTATTCATCCCGGAAAAAATACTGATACTTTGTCCATTTAACCGATCTTTTAGCTCCAATAATAACAAAGTTAGCAATGATCACTCGGTTCCCGCGATCATCCTGTATATGGTTGTATTTGATGAATTGTAATACGTTTAATTTTTCGTATACCGTAGGCTAATATATGTATGGCGATATCAGGGTTAATGTAGTTCGGCGACTTCCCTATTTTGAATTAAAAAAACTGTCTTAGGCTAGAGCTATGTTGGTGTGTTAATAAATTGTATGAATCTTGTATTTGGCCAGTTACACATATTTTTTTTGTAAAGATTTTCATGAAATAATGAAATGTATAGAGGGTGTCCCATTTAATGACCAAATATCTTTGTTATAATCAATTTAAAAATGTCTTATTGGGGCATTTTTAATAAATTCGTATCAATTTTTATTATTGAAAAAAAAATTTCATGATTTTTTTTGACATAATCAATAAATTTTGATATGTGTGATAAATTAATGCGCCCTTTGTTCTTTTTGAAACAATTTGTTCAATAGTTAATAGTTTCGAAGATATTTTATGATGGGACAATGTTTTGAATTTTATAAATTTTGCTTGTGTATTAAATCGAGTTATTAACCTTTAGAGGGCTGGGATTTCAGGGGGCATTTCGCCCTCAAAAAACTGATATAAAATGTATTTTATATCATTGATTGGTCATAGGCAAAGTGTCGATCACGGGGTGAGCCAATAATTATGTTTAAAATTTCAAATTCGAAAAAATATTATTTTAAAAAGTTTTTCATTATACAAATATACGTTTTCGATGTATTTTTCAACGCTGAATCCAAATCTGACGTCAAAAATACAGTAAACCTAAAAACAACCCCTATAATAGGGTAAAAACTATGCGTGAACGATTTTTTATTTATTTGTATTAAAAATAAGTAATAATATTGGAAAAATGAATATTTTAATCAAAAAACAAAAATTGAAGATTTTTTGGTGAACCAAAATTTGATTTTCCGGTCCTATAGAGGTTAAATACGATTTAAACAAAGTATTCGTTATTTAATTCAAGGTACAAAACCAATATTTGATTTTACAACGTTGGCAACGGTGTGATTTTTGTTCATAAATGGATGATATTTTTTTTTAAAGATACATATTTTTACAAAATAAATCGATTTAAAATAATAAAAGTAAGTTAAAAAATGCTTTATTAAAAATTATTCTATAGGAGGCTAAAAATTTGATTAAAAAAATAAAATGTTAACAGATAATAAATAAAATGTTTCTGTTCCCATAAAAAATGTTCCTTTTTATAAGGATTAATTTCTAACTACAGTTAATTTAGTTTATAGAAAATTTAGTTAATTAACAATATCTTTATATGCATGCAATAAGGTTGACATAAAGTTCCTACACTTAAGTTTTTATTTATTTAAAAAAATAGTGTATATAGTAGTTTTTTTATTTTTTAAAATGGACAATTTAAATAAACAATATTGCAATTTTGAACTTCACCCTCACGGTTTTTAATCAGTTTGTATTTTGTGTTAAAGAAAATAACCTAAAAAGGGGAAAAATGTATAAAATTTTCTATAAAAAAATTAGGTTATTTTTTTTAACATAAAAGTTCAAAATTGTTATAGAATTTGATGAAAGAATCCAAATACATAATTTTTAAACAAAGGACTCCGCAGAATCCTTATGGGAAAGGGGTTTCGGTCAAACTATTTGAAACTTTGGATTATAATAGTCCTTGATGAGTAGATCAAAAGTGTCAATGGGCACTAAGTCATAAAAACTCAAATTTTTGAAGTTGGGGATCATGATTGTCTTTAATTTACAATCTTTTTTGTAGAACCCTAAATTTCCCTCAACTTTTTGTATGTGTTCCCAAAGACATCTATAATGGATTGCCACCATAAAAAAGTCAACTTTTTAATTAATTGAGAAATGACAACACTTAAATCTTATTGTTACGTTTTTTTAATTATAAACAAATCCAATTGTTTTTAGTACTGCCATTGGCTAAAGAATTATAAAGTTTATTTTTTTATTTATGATTGTTTATTTATGATTATATAAGTATTTGGGAACACATATAAATAGTTGTGCGAAAATTAAGGTTCTACAAATTTTTTTATTGAAAATTAAAGGCGAGCATGATCCCCAACTTTAGAGGGCTATATCTTAAAAGTTAGAGTTTTTAGGACTTAGTGCCCATTGAAACTTTTAATCTACTCATCAAGGACTATCAGAATCCAAAGAGTTTGACCGAAACCCCTTTCCCATAAGGATTCTGCGGGGTCCTTTACCAAAATGAAAACGAAAAGCAATTTAAATACGCTGATATTATTTTTTTTTTAAATTAATATTTTTTTTTATTAAGATGTGTAACTGGGGTGTTCATAAACTTTTTGTATTCATAAATGTCGTTTGTTATTATGTTTTCCGTTCAAATTTGTTTAACTAAATGTTCTTCATTGAATTTTAGGAGGATATTATTAGAATATAAGGTATACGAAAAAATTGGTGTCGTTTGACGACCTAACTTCATGAGAGATGAACTGTACATGTTCTTAGATAAAAATAGTATCCCTTTTGAAGTTAGGCGACTTATTTATTTCCATATTTAGTAAAATATGAAAATAAAAAATATTTGAAACATTTTTTTTTTGATTAAATAATTTATTAACCCTTTCGCGTAAGATTTTACGCAAAACAATGTATATGTGTTAATAAAATAAAGGTTGTGAATAATTATTATTTGTTGATATCCTCTGAAATTCAGTGAAATATTTTTTTAATTTGTAAATACGTTGACAGAAAATAGTAAATGTGCAGAAAAAAAATAACTTATTATATTTTTTAACACAAGTGATATGTAAAATCAGGTTTATTTATAACCAGTGGCAGCCTCTGTAAAATTATAAAGAGTTGTTTTTTTTTATCAAAAATTGTATTTTGTTTCTCAGTGGCTGCCATTCTATGGAGTATGAGAGATTTTTTTTATTTAATGTGCCATATGAGTATCAGTATAGTTAATAAAATTATTTCAACAGACAATATTTCTTCATTAGATTTTTCATGAGAAAATCATATCAACATTAAGTCTTAAATAAGTTAGTTACTTTATTTATTTACTCATATATATTTAAGATAAGTAATGTAATTTGATATCTTATGATAATTAATGTTTTTTTTTAATATTATAATTGTACATATCACAGGTGATTCAAAATTATATAAATTTAAATATTTATTGTATACAATAATGTTTCTTATATGGGGACATAATGATTTTAATTTTTGTTTAACTCATTACTTCCCAATGTCCTTTTTATGGGACATCATATTTTCTAATTTTTTCCTCTGATATAATAACGTTGTTAATTTGATTTACATTACTATTATGTTTTTTAAGTCTCTCTACTTTTACAATAATTTTTAAAACGAACTCTAGAGTTCATTCAATGATTAATTATAACACTTTTAAGGAAACTGTGTAATTGTTCCAGCTAGCTGACATTTTTTCACATAGTAAAACGTTTTTAAATTGACGAATCTATATACAGGGTGGTCCAACTAAAATGAAACGGTCGCGCTTTTGGTCAGTTAAAATAAGATTTTGAAAAAACGCTCGAACACGTCGATTTTGCTTTTAAAGGGGACATCTTTTGCAAAAATCTTTTCAACCCTCAACGTTATGAACACAACCTTTAATTTTTTTAAATAGCATGATAGGGTAAGTGGTACCTCATTTGAAAGTTTTTTTTATTCTAAACAAGGTGCTTTTTTTTTCAAATCAGTTTAGTTTTAGTCCAATTATTTGACTTGCATTGATTTTCTAATCAACAAAACAAACATTTACAACTAAAATTCAAAATAAAGTAGGTTTATTTTCTTATCAAATAATTAAAAATAGTATATTGTGTAGCAAGGGTTGAAACAAGACGATTTCTGACGAGGGCGAGAGTTGACTGCCCGAGCGAAGCGAGGGCTGTCATCGCCCTGGTCTGAAATCGTCTTTGTTTCATCCCGTGCCACACACGCTATTTTTCATATCACATGTATTGAAACAACGAGTTTTGATTTCTGTAGCCAGTCGAAGTAAGACTATTTCAGACAAATAGCGCAGTAATATCTTATACTATTTTAATAATAGAATAATTCAGAAATAAGATTGGCTTTTGTTTATTACAAATGCGACTCTGACAGACTTGAAATAAATAATAAATAAATGAATGTGCCGGGCAGAAACAACGTTGTTTCTTTGTTTTTGCCCGGCACAGTCGCATTGGTCTGAAATTGTCTTGTTTCGACTGGCAAAACAGGGTTCAAAACTAGTTGTTTCATTACATGTGATATGAAAAATAATTTACCAACTTCTAAAACTTTAATTAATTCAATAAATGTTCAAATTGGATGTTAGTAAAAAAATTGAGTTATTTGATAAGAAAATAAGCCTACTTTATTTCGAATTTTAGTTGTAAATTAATTTTTTTTTTTTGTTAATTAGATAATGAATGCATTTATGAAATTAAATATATAAATAACTTGACTTAACTAAACAGATTTGAAAAAAATATATCTTCTTTAGAATGAAAAAACCTTTCAAATGAGGTATCACTCATCCTATTTAAAACTTTAAGGGTTGTGCTCATAGCGCTGAGGGTTGAAAAGATTCTTACAAAAAATTTATAGCAAAAGATGTCCACCTTGAAAACAAAATCGACGTGTTCGAGCGTTTTTTTCAAAATCTTATTTTAACTTACTAAAAGCGCGATCGTGTCATTTTAGTTGGGCCACCCTGTATGTTATACATTACTTATAAGAGTGCAAATAAATCATAAAAATATCAATAATTTCAAATATAAATATCGACGTTAAAAAAGTGCTGTCCTATAAATATGACATTGGGTTCTCATGATAATAAATCTAGTCTGCAACTGATAATTATTATGTCTTGTATTGAATTTATTTTTTTGGTAATATTTTCAACAAGAATCAAAAAAGTAATGGGTTAAAACAGTGGCGGCAAAACATTTCTATTTAAGAGAGAGTAAAATCATTTTTTTTTAAATTTAGTATTTTTTAAATATATAAAGCAAAACCGTATACCATATGAAATAAAGAAGGTGTATTCCCTATTGTTTTTCAATTAATTTAGACACACCCTGTATATAATTAGATACTTTTGAATCAGCCTGTATATAAATCATTGTTATGAAAGAACTAATCATTATGCATATGTTATTTTTATCAGAAATGTTTATAAGTATAAAATGTAATACTGCGTCTAGATAATTTTCGACGCTTAAACTCATGTTAATTTTTTAATCCAGTATTATTTTAATTTCAGTATTTATTTATACCATATTTAGTTTAGAGTATATATTTTGAATAAACGTTGTTTTCAATTTTCACAAAATGCATTAAATAATGTTGAAAAATAAAAATATTTTATAGGAGAAAATCAATGTCTTCTATTTCGAAATGGCGTTTTTGTATGATTTGAATAGTTAATAATAATACATGGTATATATGTATTTGTAGATTGATTGTGTATTCGCGATGTTTGGTTGTTTAAACATTACTTGTTTTATAGAGTATAAGTATCCTGACATGTTATGTAAATCAACAGTTGTTATTTTTCTGAATACAGTATATTATACAGAATATTTGACTTTTAATAACCTATCTATACCCCATACCCATTATTAATAGTAACATGTACTAATTTGCTGTAATGGCAGAGCTAGTTTTTCATTATTTTGAATAAATTACACGTGAATATATTTGTTTTATAATTTTTATAGTATTTAAAAGGGTTGAAGTTTCGAATAATTAGTTTTTAAAACGTCTCTATATAGCGGCTCCATGTTTCTGACACCCCCTTTTTTGAAATTCGAATTTTATTATATGCAGTTCGTTTGTGCTTCGTTTGTGCACGTTTGTGCAGGAAATCCTTTCGTTTGTGCTTTAACTCTTTAGGTGGTATTCACAAAAATCAAATGGGGGGCTGTAGACATGCGAGCCCCCCCTTTTTCGAAATTCGAACTTTATTATATGCAGTTCATTTGTGCTTCGTTTGTGCACGTTGGTGCAGAAATTTTCATCGTTTGTGCTTTAACCCTTTACATGTTATTTATATTTAAAAATACCGAAAATATGTCTCTGGCACCCCCTTTTTTGAAATTTAAGTTTTTGAATGTGCAGTTCGTTTGTGCTTCGTTTGTGCACGTTTGTGCTGAAATTATATTTGTTTATGCTTTAACCCTTTAGGAGCTATTCGTAAAAAAAACTGTTAGTGCGTTATAAACATGATACTTATAATTTACGAATAATTTTTTTCGAAAACTAATAATAATATAATATGTAAATATTAATATTAGTTATCGAAAAAAATTATTCGTCTTGTGTTTCTTATTTATCTAACTAGAAGCTCTGTTTATGCTTTAACCCTTTAGGTATCACAATAGTACTTTTATAGACGCGATTGCATCATAATTTTTATTACAAAATGTAGGTGTATAGGTGTAGCATTTAACCTTTTACTTAATGCATAGTAAAATTTATATTTTTTATATACGAACTATATTGTATACTCACAAGATATATAAAAACATATATAGGTAGTGCCATTGGTCGTTGACCAATCAGCGTTGGGGCGGGAATTGACGTCACCAGGCGGACATATTCAAATGTTATAAATGAATAATTACAACATTCTTTTATTTCTTTTTGTTTTTGTATTTTTTAACATTTTAATTATTTCCTTTTCTACATATTCATAGTTTATGGAAAAAAAAACATTTTTTGTCTGAAATGTTTTTTCAAATACCTAAATTTTATATAATTTTTTTTTTAATAAAAAATTAACATTGTAATTTTTTTTCAATTTAAACATTCTAAAATTTAAAAAATATCCTGACCCTAAATTGTATTGTTTCATTAACATGTTAATAATAATAATAATTATAAATAGTTTCTGATTTTTTAAACAAAAAAATAACAGTAAAATAAAATTCATTAAAAAAATTCAATTATAATAATTGAAAAAACTTTCCAAATAAAAGCTATTTCGTTTTTTCTGTAAAATACAAATATATAAAAAGGCTACTATTACACAAAATGTAGTTGACCTCAAAAATGACCTTCAAATCTCCATTAAAGATAAAAAATTTTACTCTCATTGATTTTCCCTTTCTTAAACCTGAATCTTTTCTATTAAACATTTTTCTCGAAAAACTTTAGTTTTCAAGATATTGGCTTGTCTCAATTTAAATAGATCAGCCTGTATATTGACTACTTAAGATATACTTTTTGTGATTTCGAAGACACTTCATTAATCTCACTTTATCGTCTGTCCATCCATCCGTCCTTTTCAATCAAAACAAAATTTCTCGTAAACTAAATTTTTTAAATAGAATTTTTTTACTGAACGTGTTAAGTTTGCCCTCTAGGCAAAGATATTAAAAATTTTATTTGTATAAATTTTTTATATAAATTTAATTTTTTTATTGTATATTAACATTAATAAACAATTAGGTAACTTGTATCTATAATAATAATGAATAGTATGCAAAAGACAAACATATTATTAGTATACTAGCGGCATCCCGCGGCTTCGCTCGCGTAAATTTCGAGGGGATGACATTAAATTTTTTATATTTAATTTTATTTATTACCTATAAAAAATCATAAACATCTCAGATCTTAGTTAAAAATAGCAAAAACCCAACCCCTGTCTACTCTCGACCATTAGAAGTTGAATATCGAATTTGTTTTATTGCAAATTATTTTTCCTGACTCCACCATGATATCTTACGCAGCTATGCAGATAAACATATCAAAAACACGCACCCTGTCTACCCCCGCCATTATGAGTGGAATGTCGAAATTTTTATTTTAATATATGACTATTTTGCCCGAATTTACCTTTATAACTTAAGCAGGTATACAGATAAACATATCTAAAACCATCCCCATCCCCATCCAATGCTATTAGGGGTTGAATGTCGAGGTTTCGTTTTTAATTGAATACTAATTTGTCCGAATTTACCTTAAAATCATAAACAGTTATGCATATATAAATATACCAAAATTTTACCCCCCCCCCCCCATTCCCATAGGGGTTGAATTTTCGTAAATGCTATCTGTCTTGTAGAGTACCTACATACTTATGCCGTGTTTCATTCGGTGAATACAAAAAAAATATCTTACAAATTTTTCCACCCCCCTAACACCTTAGGGGTTAAATTTTTGGAAGTGCTGAAATAACTGTTTCATAATTTATATTGTAGAGTATTTATGATAAGTTTCAATTATTAAATACGAACAAAAAAATATTTTTTTATACAAACTTTGACACCCCGTTTTAACCCCGTAGGGGTATAATTTCGAAAAATCCTTTCTTAGTGGGTGCTTACATCATAAAAGGTTCAGGGGTTTGGGCTGTACGTTGATATATGAGTGAGTGAGGGAGTGAGTGAGTGAGTGGTTAAGGACAAACTCTTTTATAGATATAGATTATATTTATTTATTTTTAATTAAAATAAAATAAAAATCAACACTATCGAAGTGACACCTAAAGGGTTAAAGCGTTAACAGAGGTTCTAGTTAGATAAATAAGAAACACAAGACGTATAATTTTTTTCGAAAACTAATATTGAGAATGTAATCATGTTTATAACGCATTAACAGTTGTTTACGAATAGCTCCTAAAGGGTTAAAGCATAAACGAATATAATTTCAGCACAAACGTGCACAAACGAAGCAGAAACGAACTGCACATTCAAAAATTTAAATTTCAAAAAAGGGGGTGCCAGTGACATGTTTTCGGTATTTTTAAATATAAAACATGTAAAGGGTTAAAGTACAAACGATGAAAATTTCTGCACAAACGTGCACAAACGAAGCACAAACGAACTGCATACAATAAATTTTAAATTTCAAGAAAGGGATGGCTCGCATGTCTACAGCACCCCATTTTATTTTTTTGAATATCTCTTAAAGGGTTAAAGCACAAACGAAAGGATTTCCTGCACAAACGTGCACAAACGAAGCACAAACGAACTGCATATAATAAAATTCGAATTTCAAAAAAGGGGGTGCCAGAGACATAATATAGCCAATTGTGTAAAAGTTCACTCATTTATCGTGTGTTATAAACTCTATTTTAATATCCAATTAGTCAAAAACCATACGTCCAATATTTAAAAAATTAGTAAAATATATCCATAAGTAATATATTAACATTTTAGACTTTTATCTATACATTGCTCTAATGTTCGAATAACCTTAAAGTAAATTATTAGGTAGCCTTTTCAGTGTTATTAGTTGTTTTTTAAGTCGTTTTTCCCTAAATTAAATTATACTTTTTTGATTTTTAATAATGAACAAAGTAAAATATTCCATTAAATGTATGGAATATAATATAAAACAAATATATTCACGTGTAATTTATTCAAAAGAATGAAAAACCATCTCTGCCATTACACTGTACAAATTAGTATATGTTACTATTATATACCGTTCTGTCTATTTCAGTTTTTTTTTACTTTTAATAATCAACAAATTAAAATATTCCATTAAATGAAGGTACATGTGTTCTGAATATAAATTAAAAACAAAATTTTTCGAAATCAAATCTTTTTTACTGTGTGTTAAACGTATAACCTTTTTGTTGAAGTCGTGACCAATTTAAGATTTTCTCTTTATTTTTATTTATTTGTAAGACAAGTATCAGGAGAACAGGATAATGCGTCTGATCATATTCTCTTGATACGTATTTGATAAATTGCGCCTCCACCATATGGTGAAGGTGCAGAACACATCCTTACATATTACTTTTAACCAAAAGATCGGTAATGATGTGTTCTGTAGTTGGTAACATGTCGATTCCCCTTTTGAATAACAGAGGGCGATACAATCCTTTATATTTTAAGGATATTTCAACTATTTATAATTGCACACCCCAAGCAGGCTCTGCTTGTAAGTGTGTTCTACTCTCGTCCTAAAATTTTTTTTCGTATATAAATTGATAAAATGAGTATTATATCTTAAATTTCTTCAGTATCTCACTTACATTTTTACATTTTCTGATAGAAAACATTACAGTCTCCATTTTTGCTTAGTTTAATATCGATCGGTTTTAATTTTCTGTTATAAAAACATAAATAAAGTTCAATTTGTCGATTTAACCCGCTTTTTTGATAGAAACGCCGAACTACAGGTCACAATTCGAAATAAATTTGCACCAATCCTTTTGAATTCACTTCATCTATTATCAGAATAGAACCCTATTAAAACTCAACAAAATTGGATAACTAGAAGTAACGAAATTTGCAGTTTATTTAAACAAAAATTCATATTTTGACAAGAAATTTTTTTATAAATAGAGTAGTTGCTATTTATAATTTATTAATAGTAGTAGGCGCTATTTCTTCATATGTCACTTCAAATTCCATAATTATTATATTGTGTTAATTAATATATAAATACATGTACATCGATACGTGCTGTATTTTAATTATTTTATTCAAAGCCAATCAATCTTTTTAATCAAGATAAAATCTGGTAAGTTTGCATTTTTAAAACAAATATATAATATACGTCATATAACCTATAAACGTTACATTGTTGTTTCATTTTAAATGCTAAATATCAGGTGAACACAGATGTTATCGATGCAAAATGTGGATGTATTTATCTTTTTAATTATTATTATTAATTAATTTATTTACTTTATACATTTTACAAAAAAAATATGTTTTATAAAACTTGTAAATTAAAATGATTGTTGTTTTATTACAATACATCCTAAATTTAAATAAAAAAAGGTAATAATCGATTGATATCAAGATTCATTGTTGATTTTCTAAAAAATCTTAATGAGTGATAAACTTCATATTATATTATATAATATTAATTACCTCCAATCTTTTTTTCAAACATCCTTTTAAGTTTCACCAATTACATATATTGTACCTGTACCGTATTTATTTGATATTATAAGTTAATACATTTTTTTATGTTTAAGGGGTGTGCATTTTATGGCCTAGCCATAGTATTTTTTATATTTTTCGAGATAAAAATTATTTATTGAATTCAAATTTGTTTAATTAGACAGTGTTATAAACACGACTACAGTAACTATTTTTTAAATTTGAATTCCCAAATTGTTGCCCTATTTTTATGACGCTTTTGGCTGTTCTAAAATGAGTAGTCAATTTGTGTAAAAAATCTATTTTCTTAAATGTAATAAAACCTAAATGTTGATTTAATGAAAAATTACATGACAAATAATGAAATTTATTATTTACATAGAGTTATTTATGATTTTATTTCTTGTTTTCTTATCTTTAAGTTGATATTTTTATGAGAAATTGAAGTTTGGCACATAAAATATTACTAAAAAATTTTGAATTTTAGATTTCGTTAAAAGTATGTTTATTATATAGAAAATGATGTGAAAAGTTGAAATTTTCAAACCACAGGTCTGTATCTCAAACCGTTCTCGAGATATAGCCTCTTAAAGTTTCAGTTTTTTCAAAATTTTGGAGAAAAATGGCTGTAACTTTTGAACGTGTTATTGGATTTGGTTTTTGTTGACAGATTTGGAATCAGCGTGTCAAAATCTATATAATGACATGTACAATACTTCAAAACTCGAGAAAAAAATTTTCGCGAAAAATCGAAAAAATTCAAAGGGGTATACCTTAAAAAAATGTCGATTTTTGACAAAAATTTTTTTGTCGAGTTTTAATGTATTATACATGTCATTATATAGATTTTGATACGCTGATTCCAAATCCGTCGATAAAAATCAAATCCGACCACACGTTCAAAAGTTACAGCCATTTTTCTCCAAAATTTTGAAAAATCTAAAACTTTGAAAGGCCATATCTCGAGAACGGTTAAAGATACAGACCTGCGGTTTGAAAATTTCAACTTTTCGCATCATTTTCTATATAATAAACATACTTTTAACGAAATCTAAAATTCAAAATTTTTGGGTAAAATTTAATGCATCACACTTGAAAATTAATTTCATTTACCTGTGTTATATACAAAAATTCTGTAGGAAAAAACAAAACTGCTTTTGAAAATCACTTTATATCATTTAGTTCAAGAATTCAAGATGAAATATTTTCAATTTCAATATTTGAATTATTTGAAATTATTGTATTCAATTACAAAAATATTCATGTAAATCCAACCTTTTTCCTACATATACCCCTGTAAAAATTATATTTTTTTTATAGACCCCTTATATTTCTACATAAATTCTAAAAATCATAAATATACTGAAAAATGTAGAAAGCAAAAAAAAATTAATGCAATTTTATATAAGTACATAGATAAATATAGTAAAAAAGTAAAAAAGGAAAATTTTAAAACGAAAATAAACTCCTGAAATACTATTGACCCTTTTTAAACTTTCACAGACCCCCGAAGGGTCTACTTGGACCCCCTTTGGTAATCCCTGATATAAATCAAAAGCAAAACAAACAAAAACTATGAAAATTGTAAAAGATTTCTAAGTTAAGTACTTTTCGAAAGAAATATATGTTTCTTTAAAGCTAGGAAGTAAAAAAAAGGAAAATTTAAAAAAACGATAGACTCCTGGAATACTATAGAACCTTTTTCAACCTCCACAGACCCCAAGGGGTCTACCTGGACCCCGTTGAGAATCCCTGATATAAATCAACAAAAGCAAGACAAAAAAACTGTAAAAAATTTGAGGGGTTTGCAGCAACAACGAGTTAACTCCATTTTTAGGCCAAACAGAGTTAACAACCGTTTCTTAAGGGGAAAAGAAATCATTCTTTCGTTTGGTTCAACAAAGAGTTACCTACCGTTGAAAGATGAGTAGTTTTGGTAGTTTTGCATTCTTATTTATTCTTTGGAGCTTCATTTTTCATGTACTAAAAATAATGTTTTTGGGCTTAGAATTTAGTTAGTACACTCGTTACTGTGTTCTTTCTTGAAATAAACCAATTTTCTTGAAAATTGTCCTTATTCAATGCCTCCTTACTTTAAAAAGAAAATAATTTTAAACTATTTGGGCCAAAAAGGAGTTAACTCCAGAATAAAATTGACGAATTTGACGAATTTCTCAATGGAATTTGGCCAAAACATGAAGTGGTAGGTGACAAAGAATAATTAGACGAAGACAAAGTCGATTTAAATACATTCATCATTTTTTACAGTTTTTTTTCTATTTTCCCACAAATTATAAAAACTGGAGCTAACTCCTTGTTGCTGCAAACCCTTCATTTGTAAGTTAAGTATTAAAGAAATTACTGTTTCTTTGAAGCTGGGACATAAACTAGGTATGTCAACAGCTTTTTGCCTAGTTGATCGTGTTGGCCTCTGACCCATTTACATTCGCGTGTGTGAATGCGTGTGTATGTTACAAGAACGACCTTGTGAAGTTATTGTTATGTTGTTAGTTTGTCGGCTTGTGAGGAATGCCTTTGCCCGCAAAGTTAGGCCTCGGCGCTCTTGCTGCCGCAGGTGGCTGGGCGCCCACATACACACACATATGCAGTGACGTAACTATTATAAAACGCGGACAAGCAGTGTTTAAAGCAGGCGTGGACAGCCACTTAATTTGAATTTCTTGCAAAAATTCACAGCTCTTATATATTATTATTTCGAAATTAATTGAGATGAAAATTTCGATACTGTATTAGAACCCTTAGATCAGCGGTTCTTAAGCTTATGTCATCTAGGAACCCCTTTTGAACAATCTTTTTCACCCCCCCCCCCTCTCTGACAGAAAAAGCAAAGAAGGTCGTTAGATACTGTATTATAAAGGAATTTATATGTAGTAGTCTATGGAAAAAGAAGAGAAGATAAAAATAATTAATATAGAATTTGTCATAAAAATATACTTGTGTAATTGTATAAATAAATATATTATAATAACAATACATGGTGACAGCGGCGGCCTGCTAATATATAAGTACTATAATTATAGGTACGTGTAATAGCAGAATAAAAAAAATAAAATAAAAAAAAATAAAAATGTCAAACAAGAAAGATATAGTTGGTAATAGTAATACTGCATATCAAGTAGCTATTCCAACAGAATTCGATTTTCGACAACCAAATAAATGGTCAAGTTGGATACAAAGATTTGAAAGATTTAGAATTGCGACAGCGTTACATTTAAAACCAGGTGAAAATCAAGTAAATATGTTACTATACTGTATGGGTGCAGAAGCTGATGATGTTATAAATGCAATGAGTTTATCAAGTGATGTAATGCAATCGTATATAGAAGTGAAAGAAAAACTGACGAATTATTTTATTGCAAAGAAAAATATTGTCTTCGAACGTGCAAAATTTTTCAACCGAAGACAACAGCCTTATGAACCAGTAGAAGTATTCATAAATGATTTAACAAAATTAGCAGAAACTTGTAAATTTGAGTTGTTAAAAGAAGAATTAATTAGAGACATGATTGTCATAGGAGTAAAAGATGACAGGTTGTCGGAAACATTACAAATGGATTCAGAACTGACTCTTGAACGAGCAATTTCTAAAGTCAGGCAAGCAGAATCTATTAAATCACAACAACAAGTTGTAAGAAATATTAATGATAATAATGTTGAAGTAATAAAAAAACAAATGAATTATAAAAGTTATTAAAATTGATACAGGGGCAGATGTGTCCGTTATTGACAAAATATTAGCAGATAAATTATTACTGCAAGTGAATCAAACTAATAAAAAATTGTTTGGTGCAACAAAACAGCCAATTAAGTTACTCGGTTTGGCGAATGTGGAAATGATACACAATGAAAACAAATGTTTTGAACAAATATTTGTTGTGGAAAAAGAACAGACCCCTTTACTAGGACGTCCAGCTATCCAAAAATTAAAAATTATTAATTTTATTAATGAAATTCTTCAAAAAAATAAAATTATAGAAGAATACAAAGATGTTTTCAATGGCTTAGGAAAATTAAACAAAGAATATGAAATTGTTTTAGAAAAAAATTACAAGCCATTTGCAATTGCTTGTCCACGCCGTATTGCACTTCCATTGAGACAAAAAGTCAAAGAAGAGTTGAATAAAATGGTAAATGAAGGTGTCATTTCACCAGTAGATGAAGCCACAGAATGGTGTTCACCAATAGTGGTAGTTCCAAAGAAAAATGGTGCAGTACGTATTTGTGTCGATTACACAGAATTGAATAAATTTATACGAAGAGAGAGGTTACAACTACCGTCAGTAGAAGAGTCATTAGCTCAAATAGAAAAAGGGAAAATATTTACACTTTTAGATGCATCAAGAGGATTTTGGCAGATCCCATTATCAAAGAAAAGTATTCATTTTACAACATTTATAACACCGTTTGGTAGATTTTATTTCAACCGTCTCCCATTTGGTATTAATTCAGCGCCAGAACATTTTCAAAAGAGAATGCAACATGTTCTTCAAGGATTACCTGGTGTTGTAAATCAAGCTGATGACATATTAATCGTAGCAGATAATGAAGATGAACACGAACATCGAGTACGGGCAGTATTAGAAACATTAAAAAATAATAATATAACATTAAATAGAGAAAAATGTGTTTTTGGTGTAAGAGAAGTTAAGTTTTTGGGCCACATAATTTCTTCTGGAACGATTAAACCAGACCCAGAGAAAATTGAACCAATAATAAATATGAAAGCACCGGAAAATGAATCAGAAGTAAGACGTTTTCTAGGTATGGTTACATATTTAACAAAATTTTTACCAAACCTTGCAGACAAAACACATAAATTAAGAAGTTTGTTGTCTAAAAAAATTGAATGGTCTTGGACCAGTGATCATAACAAAGAGTTCAATACATTAAAAGAAGAAATAACGTCAGCATCATCATTAGCTACATATAATTGGGATGCAAGAACCCGAGTAGCAGCAGATTCATCAAGTTTCGGGCTCGGAGCAGTTTTAGAACAATTATCAAATGATCGGTGGCGACCAGTAGCATACGCTTCACGTAGTCTGAATACAACTGAAATGAAATATGCACAGATTGAAAAAGAAGCTTTAGCTATTACCTGGGCATGCGAAAGATTCTCTAAATTTATTCTAGGAAAAGAAATACAGATATTGACAGATCACAAACCTTTAGTATCCTTATTACAAACAAAACCAATGTCAGAATTATCTGCACGGTTACAAAGATTCAGAATGCGTTTAGTACAATTTAATTATAAAGTTATTCATGTACCAGGTAAACAATTTTATATTCCGGATACACTTTCAAGAGCGCCATTGAAAGTAGCTGATATGCAAAATAAAGATATATTGGATGATGAAGAAGAGTTATTCATTCAGAATGTCATTGCAGAACTTCCGTTTACAGATATGAAATTAAATGAAATATATCAAGCACAAGAAAATGATACTCAATGTAAAACATTAAAAAATGAAATATTATATGGATTTACAGAAAAACAATCCATATACTGGAAATATCGTGGTCAGTTATCAATTAGCAAAGGGCTAATAATGTATAACAAGCGGTTATTTGTTCCCAAATTATTACGGCAAGAGATGTTAAATAAAATACATGAAGGTCATATGGGTATTACAAAATGTAGAAGACGAGCTGCTGAATCAGTATGGTGGCCTGGATTATCAAACGAAATAATGCAATTAGTTGAAAATTGTGAACAATGTTTAAAAGAAAAGAACAATAAAGCAGAACCTCTAATGATGTCAGAAATACCTAATAGACCGTGGAAAAAATTAGGTATGGATTTTTTGCAAAATAATGGGAAAATCTTTTTAGTTATAGTTGACTATTTTTCAAGATATTTCGAACTTATCGAAATGAAAAATATTACAACTAAATCAACGATAGAAGTTTTAAAAAATATTTTTGCTCGTCATGGTATCCCAGAAATTATAAGAAGTGATAATGGACCACAATTTCTGGGATACGAATTCAAAGAATTCAGCAATAGCCTCGGATTTGTGCATGAAACCTCAAGCCCTAAACATGCACAGAGCAATGGGTTAGCAGAAAAAACAGTGGCAATAGCTAAGAGTATTTTAAATAAAAATAAAGACCCAAATATTGGACTACTTAACTACAGAAGTACTCCTTTAGAATCAGGATTATCACCAGCAGAATTACTATTTGGACGAAAAATTCGTACGATATTACCACAACATCCGATAAATTTGGAACCAGAGTGGAAGGGAATGGAAGAGTTTAAAGATAAGGAAAATAGAATAAAGAAAAGAAATAAATTTAATTTTGACAAACATAAGGGTGCTCGTGATTTATCAAAATTAGATAATAATACACGAGTTTGGATACCAGACTTAGAGAGATATGGAAGAATAGAGAATAGATCTTTATATCCTAGATCATACCAAGTTAATACAGAAAAAGGAATTATACGAAGAAACAGGAAGTTTATTATACCTTTACCCGAGTCAAAAATAGTGGAAGAGGAAGAAAGAACTGTACAGAATAATAGACAGAAATTAGAACATGCCTTTCATACCACTAGATCAGGCCGTATATTTAGAGCATCACAGAGTTCAGCTTTTTAAGAAAAGAGGATGTATTATAAAGGAATTTATATGTAGTAGTCTATGGAAAAAGAAGAGAAGATAAAAATAATTAATATAGAATTTGTCATAAAAATATACTTGTGTAATTGTATAAATAAATATATTATAATAACAATACAGATACTAATTAATCAATGATAAATAGAAATGTACTTTAAAATTTATGTCAAACATGTTTTACGTATGTCTCCGGTAAAAGTTATGTGGACTTTAGTTTAAGAACCACTGCCTTAGAGCATTTTTAAAAATTTTACTAAGAACATATCTTGAATGTATTTGACGGTACGATACACGATTCGTACCGTCAAATCACCCGGAAATCACTGAGAATTTAAATGAAACAGACAATAGTTAATTTTTAAGGGAATTAAAAATTTTGAAGTAGGATTATTGTACAACAACCGGCCCAATTTTTTTTTATACAAACAAATATAAATTATATCTAATGCAGGTAATTTTATTCTCTGGTATAGTAATATTTTAAATATTGTTTAAAAAGCATTAGTTTCAAATATTTCACATATTTTTTGAGTTTCTTATATTGTTTTCTTAATAATGAAATGGTCAAAACGTGTAATTTTTATTTAAATAATTACATAAATGTATACTTTATGATATCCTTAATTTTCAAATCAATCTTATTGTATTTTTTAATTGATTTTTATCATTTTTCTATATTTTAACAATCTATTTTCATCAAGTATTACAAATTGATCTTTAATATTCATTTTCTTAAAGATTTTTCTTAAAAATCTGAAATTTCAGTATTTCATTCTTTTTAAGTGTTTAAACAATTATAAGAAATTTTAACTTATTCTTACTGGTTTGACGAACTACCTAACCTCCTTAAGCATACTACAGATAAAGTGTGTAAATTTTACCGAACACTCTTTGTAAATAATAAAATGTACCATCAAATTATATTTTAAATTATTTATTTTATTTCGTTACGAGTCAAGTTTTCTGAAGTGGGCACACAAAAAATCAACTTGTTCAGATTAAACTTTTTATTGTAGAACTTTGAAGATTTATTGATCAAAATTAATGCTCTAAGATATTTTTTGAAAATTTTCAAAATTTAAAAAGTTATGAACAAATGAATTTTTATATACGTTTTTTTTTAAATTGCGATTTCTCAGTAATTACTGAATAAAATTTAATGAAATTCTTATGGTAGGACTAAAAATAATTCACAATTTAGATGAAATAAAATTTTTATAATTTTTTTTTTTAATATATAAATAATAAATATTTTAATAAACAAATAGAAATTTAACCAACTTCTGCACTAGATAGAAACAAAATTTTTATACAGTATTGTTCTGTAAAATCTACACAACTTTATCCCGAAAAAAAATTTTAGTACATTTCATAAAAAAAAAAGTTACGAGTGTTTAAGTGCCGTCAGATAGACGCGCGGCGCGCTGCCACGCGAAGCACACGGGGCGTTCACGCGCTTAGCTACCTCAAACTGCTTGTTTAATCATTCCCATTAAAGTAGTAAGCTAATTTACATATATGTTATGGTTGTTTATTATAGATTTGGGTTCAGAGAATTCGAGAAAAATAAACCGGACTGGCAAAAGGTGGTGCAACACCCTTAAAAATGGGGTTGAAGTGTGAAACCCCCGTTTCCAAGTGTATTTTCAATTTATTTCAAAATCTAAAGCGACAATGGGGTATTTTTATGAATGATATTTGTTAAGGGCACTGAGACGAATCGATTGAGATCACATATACTGAATTTGACCAAAAATTACCCCTTCCAAAATGTTTAATTTAGGTAAAAATGCTTCTTTTTGATGAAAATAGTTTAAAAATTAATAACTTTGGTTATAATCATCCAAATGACTTGAAATTGGTCTCAAATTATTCCTGATGTTCCAAAGAATAATGAACAACTATAATTTAAAAAAATATTATTTGTTTACCCAATGAAAATTGCTCATTTTTAAGAGCAAGCGACGTAAATTTTTGGAAAACTGCCTTTTTACTAAATTTTCAATAAAAACATAAGGATTGAATATTTTTAAGTAAAACCAACGAGGATATCTTTAATTTGTACATATAAACAAAATGAGCTCCTCCCAAAAAATATTCAGTCACTAGAACGGATGCAATTACACTAAAATGCACCGAATTTTTGTTGCATATAATTTTTATTTTATAAAAATGAATATACGTATTATTGAAAAAATGCACTTTCGCATGCATTATTTTGAACTCATATGAGCTTATATTGATGCATAAACTTAAAATTTACGTTTAAAATGCATATAAATATGTTAAAATCATAATTTACAATTTTATTTGAAAAAAATGTAATTTTTTAAAAATTGTAAGCAACAAAAATTTGGTGCATTTTAATGTGCAATTGCATGCGTTCTAGTGACTGAATATTTATTGGGAGGGGCTCATTTTGTTTATATGTATAAATTAAAGATATCCTCGTTGGTTTTACTTAAAAGTATTCAATCCTTATGTTTTTATTGAAAATTTAGTAAAAAGGCAGTTTTCCAAAAATTTACGTCGCTTGCTCATAAAAATGAGCAATTTTCATTGGGTAAACAAATAATATTTTTTTAAATTATAGTTGTTTATTATTCTTTGGAACTACAGGAATAATTTGAGACCAATTTCAAGTCATTTGGATGATTATAACCAAAGTTATTAATTTTTAAACTATTTTCATCAAAAAGAAGCATTTTTACCTAAATTAAACATTTTGGAAGGGGTAATTTTTGGTCAAATTCAGTATATGTGATCTCAATCGATTCGTCTCAGTGCCCTTAACAAATATCATTCATAAAAATACCCCATTGTCGCTTTAGATTTTGAAATAAATTGAAAATACACTTGGAAACGGGGGTTTCACACTTCAACCCCATTTTTAAGGGTGTTGCACCACCTTTTGCCAGTCCGGTTTATTTTTCTCGAATTCTCTGAACCCAAATCTATAATAAACAACCATAACATATTTGTAAATTAGCTTACTACTTTAATGGGAATGATTAAACAAGCAGTTTGAGGTAGCTAAGCGCGTGAACGCGCCCGTGTGCTTCGCGCGGCAGCGCGCCGCGCGTCTTTCTGACGGCACTTAAACACTCGTAACTTTTTTTTTTATGAAATGTACTAAAATTTTTTTTCGGGATAAAGTTGTATAGATTTTACAGAACAATACTGTATAAAAATTTTGTTTCTATCTAGTGCAGAAGTTGGTTAAATTTCTATTTGTTTATTAAAATATTTATTATTTATATATTAAAAAAAAAAAAAATATAAAAATTTTATTTCATCTAAATTGTGAATTATTTTTAGTCCTACCATAAAAATTTCATTAAATTTTATTCAGTAATTACTGAGAAATCGCAATTTAAAAAAAAACGTATATAAAAATTCATTGGTTCATAACTTTTTAAATTTTGAAAATTTTCAAAAAATATTTTAGAGCATTAATTTTGATCAATAAATCTTCAAAGTTCTACAATAAAAAGTTTAATCTGAACAAGTTGATTTTTTGTGTGCCCACTTCAGAAAACTTGACTCTACATGAGTTATAATGTGAGATCATATTACTTTATAATTAAAAATTAACCGCTACGCTACTGCACACATACACACACACACACACACACACACATACAGAGAAACTCTCACACGGACCACAGAGAGGTCCTTTCTCTGTGAACTCCGTTGATGGAATGTCAACCGCAGCGGGTTTGCCGCTTCACTTTCGGCATCTCCACCAAAATGTTGGACCTTTAAAAACTACCTATACAATATAGATACATACACACCTCTACTATAATAAAATATAGCTTTTACTTTCTCATTTATGTTTTAAATTGTTTGAAAAATATCGATAAATTTTCGATAAAAACAAAAATATAGAAATTATTGCATAATTTATTTGGTTCCTTATATAATGGAGATTTTTACATACAGTACCTTCCAAAAGTTCGGGCCATCTAAATAACTTTTGAATGATTTGAAATATAAGATTTAAATTTATAGAGATTTTTTTTTAACCACAAAAAAATGGTGTAAAAATTTGTTAAGTGTATTAAAAAATTAAAAATGGTTGTATCAAAACAGTAGAATTCTGTAAGATGGTTTAGTGAGTTCTAGTTGCCCCCCCCCCCCCCCATTTACTTAAAATATTATCTATCTATATACAGGATGATTCAAAGCATGTGGAACAAATTAAAACAGTTGATCAAGACAAATATTTCAAGTAAAAAAGTTCATATGAACATGTGTCCGGAAACTCTTCGTAAGGAAGTTATATGTTTTTATTTAATTCATTACTTCCCAGTGTCCTAACATATTTTCTAATTTTTTTCTCTGACATAATAACGTTGTTAATTTGATTTACATTACTAATATGTTTTTAAGTCTCTCTTCTTACAATAATTTTTAAAATGAACTCTAGAGATCATTCAATGACAAATTATAGTGACAGTGCAATTATTCTAGCTAGCCGACATTTATAGTTACAGTTTTTTCACTTATTGTTAGTAAAACGTTTTTAATTTGATGAAACTACATATATATAATATTACTTATAAGAGTATAAATAAAGCATATCAATAATTTCAAAAATTAATCCAGGTACAGACTATCGTCGATAAAAAAATGCTGTCCTATAAATATAACATTGGGTTCTCATTATAATAATCTAGTCTGTGACTGATAATTGAGGGGTTTGCAGCAACAACGAGTAAACTCCATTTTTAGGCCAAACAGAGTTAACAACCGTTTCTGGGGGAAAAAAATCATTCTTTCGTTTGGTTCAACTAAGAATTACCTACCGTTGATAGTTCTCAAGGTTTCTGCTAGAAAGAATTAGCTGCTTTATTCGCTTGGGTCAAAATGGAGTTAACTCCAGTTGAGTCTTTGTTTTTGGGCTTAGAATTTAGTCATTACTGTGTTCTTTCTTGAAGTAAACTAATTTTCTTGAAAATTGTTCTTATTCAATGCTTCCTTACTTTAAAAAGAAAATAATTTTCAACTATTTGGGCCAAAAAAGGGTTATCTCCAGAATAAAATTGACTCTAGAATTGCGAATTTGACGAATTTCTCAATGGAATTTGGCCAAAACATGTGGTCGGTGATAAATAATATTTGGACGAAGACAAAGGCGATTTAAATACATTCTCAATTTTTTAAACAGTTTTTCTATTTTCCCAAAAAACTGGAGATAACTCCTTGTTGCTGCAGATCTCTCAATTATTATGTTTTGTATTGAATTTATCTTTTTGGTAATATTTTCAACAAGAATTGAGAACTTGATAAAAAATTCGAAGAAATAAAAAATGGGTTAATATCTGGAGAACCTATTGTGATACAGTTATGAAATTTGTTTTATCGATTGTTCTATCTGATATGTCACACCCTGTATATAAATATCTAAATTCGAACACAGGTAAAATGAAATTAGTAAAAAATAAAAACTATTCGAACAGTTACAAGCAGACTAACTAAAGAACAAAATTTCGACAAAGACGAGATAAATTCACCAAACACCCTGAAGCGTTCCACATAAAAGTTTGAATCGCCTAGTCGTAGTAGGTCTGATTCTAATCCTAAAGTTCCATTAAAACTGAAATTGCGTAGTACTCGGTATGTGTGTATAGATGGCAGCAGCAGCATTACAAATACGACTGTGGTTTAAATATGGCGTATATATTACTCTAGCAAGCAAATATTATATGCGGTTTCGTCATAGAGAACCATTTATTGGAAATGGAGATAAGGCAGATAGCGGTATTACCGGCGGCGTTTTGTCGTGGTGGAGGAGTCGGTAAGATGTCACCACTGTAGCAAACATAGCCAACTTTATTTTCAAACAATTGTATGTAGTAAATTTTCTCTATGTTCCAATCGTGTACGCGCTTTATAAACTTATGTAATCGATATTTTGAATATTTTATATGGGGGGGGGGGGGTGTTTCTATTGATGTTTCTTTGTTTTAGGAGAGTAGTGTGGTTATGGCGGTTGTATGTAGATCAAAGGTTTTGGATACAGAAAGTGTTTTTATTGTTCCCAAAAAAACGTCATTTTTTTTTTGAAGCCACATAACATTTAAGAGGTGTCCCATTTACTTAAATATAGAAGTGACTAGTTATAGAAGTTTCCCACTTATCCAAGTTTCATTGTAATTATAAAAATTAAGAAGTTTGACTGTATATCTTCCGCCTTTTTAAATAAGGAGCTACAATTTTTTGTGTGAATTTTTACTAAATTTGTATGAATAAAAAAATAAATAAATAGAGTCCCGTTAAAAGTTTTTTTTTTAAATTAGATATTTAATATAATAATAATTAATAATGATTGGTTTTAAGGTTATACGTCTAGCATACTGCAAAAATGATTTGGTTTCGAAAAATTATGTAATAAATTTATATTCAAAACACATGTACCTACATTTAATGGAATATTTTACTTTGTTAATTATTAAAAGTAAAAAAAAGTTAAATTTAATTTGAAAAATGAAATAGACAGAACGGTATATAATAGTAACATGTACTAATTTGTACTGCTGTAATGGCAGAGCTAGTTTTTCATTATTTTGAATAAATTACACGTGAATATATTTATTTTATAATTATTATAGTATTTAAATGGGTTCAAGTTTGAAATAATTAGTTTTTAAAACGTCTTTATATAACCAATTGTGTAGAATTTCAATAAATAGAGCACTTTTGGTAAGTTATATCATTTACCGTGTGTTAAAAACTCTATTTTTAATATCCAATTACTCAAAAACCATACGTGCAATATTTTAAATAAAAATTAGTTATCCATAAATAATATTAAAATTTTATACTTTTATCTATACATTCAGGCCCGGATTTACCATGCAGGCAGTGTAGGCACGTGCCTAGAGCGGCAAAAATTAAAGGGCGGCAAATTTTGGCGGTAATATTGGAAAAAAGGTCTTTACATTTTTTTTTATTAATTTCTATATTTGTAATAAACTTTACATGAAAAACCTAAAAAAAAGGTTTTTTATTTGAAGGGGGGTGGCAACTTTAGCAACTGCCTAAGGGCAGAAAATTTCAAAATCCGGGCCTGTATACATTGCTCTAATGATCGAATAACCTTAAGGATGTACTGGAGGTATCTCAAAATAATGAAAAATGCATGAAAATTGGTGGGAATGTTCTCAATAGCATTCTGATGCTATAAACGAAATATTAAATTGTTTGTCTACGCCGTTTAGGAAATATACTGATTTTAATTTAACATGTGTTCTTATGGAAAACTGATGTTTTTTGCCATTTTTTTGTTAAAACACATTGATAAAATAATGTCGTTTTTTTAATTTTTGGGGAGCGTGTAGTACTTGATTAGTAGAACATTTATGCACAATATCATTAGTACCTATTCACTAAACCATTTCTGAGAAAATAATTATAATACAACAAAATTTCAAATTTCGCGCTCTGCGAAAATTTTGAGTAATATATTTGGCAACGTGGCATATAACGTATTTTTTGCATGGACATAGGAATATATACAATATGTGTTCGTATGTATATGTAGTTCAATTCAATCTAAGGGGCACTTATTTCATAAATCTGCCGAAATAGCCACTGAAAGGGTGAAAACCATCCTCATATTTTAAATTTTAAATACCAATAAATTCATGTTGCCATGAAAACAAAACGAAAAATTCGTTTTCTCAAAATGAATTTGACGTATAGTAATGTTAAAAACTTAAAAATAATAATTATAATTTTCAATATTTATCGAAATAAGCAACAGGAATTAAAAAAAACACATTTCTGTTTATTAATTTAATATATATGCATTTACTAGCAATTTTTAGTTCTTATACTATACCAAAGTATATATTCATCAGACTCGAATATGAGTTACTTTTCCTACTATTGTACCTCCAGTACATCCTTAAGAATAAAATACTAAAATTTTTTAATGAATTTTTTACTAAATTTGTATGAATGAAAAATAAATAAATACACCCCTGTTTTAGGTGCTTTTTTGTGTTAGATATGAAATATAATAATAATAATAATAATAATAATAATAATAATAATAATAATAATAATTAATAATGATCGGTTTTAAGAAGTTTGACTGTATATTTTCCCCCTTTTTAAAAGAGTTGAAAATAAGTATTTTTACATTTGAATAAAAAGCATTGAAATCACCAGACTAAGGCATTATCTAAGTATCAAAGTCATCATTTGATGATAGTTCTATCGGCATCTTTAACATCACTACTGCACAAAGTGTTTTGAAATCCTGCGAGGCGTGTAATAACCGCACAAAGATTTTTTTTAATCATCGCCCGCCTGTGAAATGAGCGCATTTTATGTTTGCGTTTGACTGACATCTATCGTATTTGTAAAGAACTACTGGCGACAATCCGCGCACTCTCCATGCGCGTATACAAGGGGGGGGGGGGGTAAAGATCATTAAAATTCGAAAAAAATAAACCGTTACCCCCCAACTACATTTCATAGGTTTAATTTTTTCGAATTTTGAGTATCGTCATTCGAAAGAACATAAAAAATCATGAAAGTTTTGTATTATAGTTTTTTTTAAATTTTCATTAGTTTCAGTTATTTGAAAAATATTATTATTTTGCCTGCT
This sequence comes from Sialis lutaria, assembly GCA_949319165.1. Classification (NCBI taxonomy): domain Eukaryota; kingdom Metazoa; phylum Arthropoda; class Insecta; order Megaloptera; family Sialidae; genus Sialis; species Sialis lutaria. The sequence continues at coordinate 37,477,375 of OX439232.1, read as the reverse complement.
CTAACTATACAGGGTCCTCCAATAGTGCGTCCGGCATTGTTTTACGCCCAAACTATTGAAGATAAAATTTTAAGATAAAAAATTTACTATACAGGGTGTCTAAATACCAGGGGACACCATGGGGATCTCGGAAACTATAAGAGATAGAGATTCGGTTAAATGAGAGAAAAGTTACCTTTAAGAGGGAACAGTTCAATGGTGCATTTACATTTTACAAAATTTTCATAGCTTACTAGATATTAGCCAAAAACCATTTTACTCCAAAATCTTTCATCGTGAATATTTCTTAAGCGACTTGAAATTTAAAAAAATGTTTCAAATAAATGCTGTAGGGTTTAGTATTGTCTATTTAAAAATATTTTTTTAATTTCCAGAAATCTCATTGTTTTTGAGATATGATACTAACTTATGTTTTCTTAAATGGAAGCAATATGAAATTTTATAATTTTTGAATAGAAGATTTTATTACCTTTTCAATGATATGCAGCTTGATATACTTATTTTTCAAAATATCTCAAAATATGATGAAAAAGTACTTTTTATTTATTTAATACACTGGATCATCCTAAGATGGCTATGACAATTAACAATAAGATTAAAAAACAACTGAAAATTTACTTATAAGACTCTTTAGTATTCTTACAAACAGGCAAAATAATAATTTGTCAATTGATTTAAAATTCTCATTGTTGACAGCCATTTTTGATTGGAAATAAAAAAAAATGTGTTTTTTTTTAAAATAAAATAGCTTCTTGTTTTTTTTTATATTGTTGTCGATAGCCATAGCCTTCTTTGGCTGGTATTTTGTAATTTAATAAATAGAAATATGTTTTCTTTTTATAAATAAAGTAGTTAATTCATGCTATGTAAGCTTATAAGTAAATTTTCAGTTGTTTTTTAATCTTATTGTTAATTGTCATAGCCATCTTAGGATGATCCAGCGTATTAAATAAATAAAAAGTACTTTTTTATCATTTTTTGAGATATTTTGAAAAATAAGTATATCAAGCTGCATATCATTGAAAAGGTAATAAAATCTTCTGTTCAAAAATTATAAAATTTCATATTACTTCCATTTAAGAAAACATAAGTTAGTATCATATCTCAAAAACAATGAGATTTCTGGAAATTAAAAAAATATTTTTAAATAGACAATACTAAACCCTACAGCATTTATTTGAAACATTTTTTTAAATTTCAAGTCGCTTGAGAAATATTCACGATGAAAGATTTTGGAGTAAAATGGTTTTTGGCTAATATCTAGTAAGCTATGAAAATTTTGTAAAATGTAAATGCACCATTGAACTGTTCCCTCTTAAAGGTAACTTTTCTCTCATTTAACCGAATCTCTATCTCTTATAGTTTCCGAGATCCCCATGGTGTCCCCTGGTATTTAGACACCCTGTATATATCGACCCTAAAGAATTTCAGGAAAATTTTTTCAACCCCCTAAAACCGCTCCTTTGGGGGTAGTTTGAGGGGTACATGCCCGTTTCTCAGTAAAATCGAATGTAATGGTATATCAAAAAGTACATATTTGTAAAGATCATAAAAAAATAAGAAACTTTTGTAAAACAAAAATTTTCATACTTTCACTTGTTTAAAAAATATGTCGACTTGTTCTCAAATTTCTAAGTTCGTTAAATATTAACGGAATTTTATTATTTTTTCAAATTTAGAAAGTAGAAATAATGAACTTTATAAAGATGTATGACTATTTGTGATTTTGATAGTTTAAAGTGTCATACGCGATATATCAAAAATTCAAAAGTTCAACTAGGGATAATTCGAAATTTTCAAATACAACGGTATATTAATTAGTACTTTTTATTAAAAAGGATATGTAAATAAACAATTTTTGTAAAGAAAATTTAAAATTATAATTTAAAAATTAAAAACTGAAAATTAAAATTTATAATTTTAAATTTTTTTATCAAAAGTTGTTTATTTACATATCTTCTTTAAGAATAAGTACTAATTAAAATACCTTTGTATTTGAAAATTTTGATTTATCTCTAGTTGAACTTTTGAATTTTTGATATATCGCGTATGCCACTTTAAACTATCAGAATCACAAATAGTCATACATCTTTACAAAGTTCATTATCTCTATTTTCTAAATTTGAAAAAATAATAAAATTCCGTTAATATTTAACGAACTTAGAGCACTTTTAGTAAAACCCTAAAATTTGAGAACAAGTCGCCATATTTTTTAAACAATTGAAAGTATGAAAATTTTTGTTTTACAAAAGTTTCTTATTTTTTTATGATCTTTACAAATATGTACTTTTTGATATACCATTACATTTGATTTTACTGAGAAACGGGTATGTACCCCTCAAACTACCCCCCAAGGAGCGGTTTTAGGGGGTTGAAAATATTTTCCTGAAATTCTTTAGGGTCGATATATATAGTAAATTTTTTATCCTAAAACTCTATCTTCGATAGTTTGGGCGTAAAACAATTGGAGGACCCTGTATACATACAAAGTTTAAACTCGATACGAATTTTCGACTTGAAAAGGTTCCCTTGTAATAATAATAATAATTTTTAATCTGTTGTAGAAGGCGTCAATACATTGCAAATGAAAAATATGGTTAAAATTAAATTTATAGTTAACAATTAAAAATTATTTAGATGTTAAAACATTAAAAGTTAAAATTTGAGAATTAAAATTGTTGTAAATATAAAAATTTAGGATCCTCCGAGGCAAATTTATTTGCATTAAAGTATTCTAACAAGCTATAGTGTATTTTTAATATTTGTTTTAAATTCTGTTAATGGGAGTTCTTTAAAATTTCCTGGTAAATTGTTAAAACACCTGATACAATAATTTAGCGGCCCTTTATACGCTGTTACAAGCGTTGTGGCTGTCGCTCTGTATTGGTGTCCTGTTCGGGTATTGTAGGGATGCATAGGTACATTTTCATTGAAGTGTTCTTTGTATTTTTTAGGGAATACACAGCATTCATAAATATATAAATCATATATATGTAGTTAGTATGTTTGTTTGTTTAAAAAGGGGCCTGCAAGATGTTTGAGAATTAATACCCCAAGTAGGGCTTGCAAAAAACCGACTAAATTTCAAAAACCGGTTTTCGGTTTTTTCGTAAAATGAAAACCGGTATACCGTTTTTTTTCGGTTTTTTTTTTTTTTTTTAATTAATTAAAATAAAACAATAAATTGATATTTAAAAATAAAAACGATTTATTGGTGTATATTTTTTCAAGTTCAAATTGAGACTACTCTATTGCAAATTGGGAATAATCAGTTTCAAATTGGGAATTATCATTTTTAAATTGGTTAAGTTTAAAAGCTAGTGTTAATTGTGATTTAGGCATTGAAGTATCACATACTCATTGGTGAAGGCAGAAAAATGCCTGGAACTGAGTTTCGATTACAGTAGCTAAAAAAATTCGCGAATGTATTATTGTTGCTAATTGTAGCTGATATATCACTCATGTTTAAAGATTCAAAACTGATGCATTGATTATACTTTGTTAATTTTAATAATAGTAAATCATTGGGAGCTTGATTTTAAATAAAATTAAAAATAGTTAATTTATCTCATCTTTACTAATTAATATTCGTAATAATAAGTTAAATAATAATTGAAACAGTGGCCCCTACATGAGCGGGAGGGAGGGGGGCTAACAAGACTCTAACCTGGGGTCGAGGATTAGGGAGGACTCGGCGCGGCGAGCAAAAATAAATATCGGAGAATGGTATATTTACGTATTTGAATATTTAATTGAATGGTCGAAAAAAAAAGTCATACAAATTTGAAATTTCTGTTATTGAAAGACCAAAAAATAACCTGGTCAAGAAAAAAGTTTGTATTATAATACATTATATTATAATAAAATAAATGATTTATTTATTTCCATCTCAAATCTGAAATTCACAATTCTCAATTTGAAATTGATTAGTCTCTATTTGAGCTACAATAAATAGTAGATATAGATAGATTTAATTTGGATCTCATTTATTATTATTATAGACTTCACGAGTGAAACTCAATTCCATTTACTCCACTATAATATTTTTATTTGTACATTGCGCGTTCTTTCATAGATGTCACTCTTTCCCTTTTTATTTGAATTTAAATAATTTTACAACATAAACACTTCATGAATGATAGATACATAAAATTATTTTTCAGATTGTAGAAAAAAAGAAGATATAATTGACTTCCGGTTTTAAAATCGGTTTTTTCATGAAAAAACCGGTTTTTCGGTTTTGGTAAATTTTAACGAAAAACCGGTATACCGGTTTCGGTTTTAACCGGGTTGCAAGCCCTAACCCCAAGTTAAACGACCTAAGATAAATTGTATAGCTCTTTGTTTTAAGGTACTTGATTACCTTATAAATTTCAAAAAATCGATTTTTTGTTTTTTGCATTTTCTCAATCCTTATACTTTTAAAAATCACCCCCAATTTTTTTATTAAAATCTAATTCTAACATAATGAAATTAGTGAAATGGTTCGCGCGCTTCCATTACTCCATACTTGCTGACTTTGACTGTTTCTCGAAACTACTTTTTTTCAAATGGCGGATAGTTAATCTCCTAAACTACTCGGCCGATTTCAATAATTTTGGTTTTGTTTTGTTCGTTGAGCTGTTTTGTATGTATGCCAATTTACCACATTTTGCCAAAAATTAATTATAACATTTTTTTAGTAAAATTTTTTATTGCAAAATTCGAATTTTTAAGTTATTAAAATTTAAATTAAATATTTTACAGTCAAGAAAATGTTTGTTAACTAATATCTCGTGCAAACAACAGCTCTAAATAAATTTTGATTAACAGATTATTAATCAGCGAATTTTTCTGAATAAGTGAAATCCTGTTCTGGGACTGCTTGTATATATTTTTTTTGCAAAAATATTTTGAGATTTATTATAAGTTTATTTCAAATATTTAGGCTGCTTTTAGGAAGGTTTTTCTAAAAGTTAAATTTATATATTTTTTTATATAACCCCCTCTGAGAAGTTAGGTTGTATACGCACTTGGCACCCCCATCCCTCGACGCTTTTCTAGCGTAAAGTTGTTCGTTTGACTTGGGTAGATTAAAAATATATAACTTGTAATTTTTTCGATTCTAATCATGTAAAATATTATTACTTATTACTTTAAATGTTTCGTAAAATAAAGGTTTTAAGTGAATATTTTTTGGTAAGTACACATGTTTTAGGGTTAGAAGGGAGGAACTAATGGAGGTAAAAATTTGGATATTGAGTAGAGATTTCAATTCTTTTCATTTGCCAAATTAATAAATGATTTATTACACCAACTAACGAAACTCTCAAATAGATTAAACATAGTGTTTCCAAATTCCCGGGAATTTTCCAACGCCGGGAATCGGGAACAGGAAATCGCAATTCCCGGGAAAAACGGGAATTCTCGAAATTTATATACATATTTTTTTACATTTTCATAGCTTCTCTTAAAAAGTAATAATAAGAACAATAAAAAATTAAGAACACTTTTTGAATTTTAATATTAATCGGTGATTATCTAAACACAATACTATCACATTTTAAGAAAAATTGTTAATTGAAAATTATAAGGAAAGAAATAATGAAGCATAGATATAATCATGGGCGTACCCAGCATTTTGTTAAGAGGGGGGCAGATTTTTTTTTATAAACCGATTTAGCAGCTGCCCCCCCCTCGGTACGCCCATGGATATAATAATGCTTTGGATGAAGAAAATATTATATAAAATAGAAAAATAGTCTAACAATAAGTGGAAGCAGAAACTATTTTATATTAGAAATATTTTTTTTTTCAAAATTTGCTGTCTCTAGCAAAATGCGCCCCAAAGTGAGCACCCCCTCTACAAATGGGCAGTAGTAACACAATATAAAGTTATAAAAGCAAATAGGTACTATTTTAATAGAATTTTAAAAACAAACAAATATGCCAAGTCTTATTGTTAGTTTAGAGTTTAGACTCTATCTAAACTCTAAACAATCATTGAATGCAAACTGACAATTTGAATTTTTACTATAATAAACCTTTTCTTTTTAACTTTAAAATGCATTTTTTTATTCTTTCTCAGAAAAATACAATGCACAAACAGCTAAAACAACCCTTGCAAGAATTGCAAGCTAGTAAGATAATTTTAAATTACATCCTGATTTACCAAACAAAAATTTAACTTCCAATCCATATTCTTAACTAAAAGTACATACCATACATTATACATTATTGAATATAATAACAATATAAGTGCCCCTACAGTTGAAAGTATATATTTCAATGATTATTTTTATTTCCCGAAATTCCCGAGAAATAATTTTATTTTTCCCGGGATTCGGGAACTGAAAAAACTACAAAATTTCCCGGGAATTCCCGCCCGGGAATTCCCGGGAGGAAACACTAATTAAACATAATGGTTGTATTAATAAATATTTATCAGTGTGAATATTTTTTACACCACCCAACTAGTGAAAGTGCAATTTTCAATATGGTAAATTCAGTGATATCTTTTATTAAGTATTTTTTTGTATTTAAAATATATGTTTTCAATACAAAACAAAATTTTCACCGTGATAAGAACATTGTTAGTAATAATATACATTTATCAATAAGATAAACGTGGATATTTCTATATTGGTAAAAAAAATGTCATATTAACAAACAACCCAAATCGATTATGGATTTTTTTAAATTGATCATATTTTTTAATACAAACAAATTATATTTTTCACTGTACCACAAACGGTTTTCAAAATATTAAACACAAAAACTAATTTTATGCATATTTTTTTCCTATAAAGAATTTACTTTATATAGAATTATTTTTTTCTATCTATTCACTATTAAGCACGCTATTTCCGAATCATCCTTTAAATAATATTCAAATATAAACGGTAGAATTTATTGAACCTAAAACAATTCGATACATATTTCTCTAAATCGAGATAATAGCCGTCATAAAAATAAATTTTGGCATATTTTTTTTCTTTCGAAGAATTTACGTATTACTACTTTTGAATCATCCCTTAAATAATATTCATATATAAAAGAGAGAATTTAATGAATCTAAAACAATTTGATACATATTTATCTGAGTCGAGATAGCCGTCATATTATCGTATATATTTGCATTATAGTTATCAAAATGTAACTTGAGCTAAAACACAAGATAGGTTGATCCTTGACACGGGTGCCCGGCAATAAATTGTAGCAGCTAGTGTGGTGTTGGGAAGCGGTCCCAACGGTCCCAGAGGTCCTAGTGGTCCCGTCTCGAACCACGACAATGCTCTTTAAGTGAGAACACAGTCGCGATCGCCTAACATTATTATACCGTTACAGAAAACACAATTTTATAATGCACTTTCGATTTAATGAAATTTTTAAACCTTTTTTACGTGTTTGGTTTCTAATTAATTATTATCTATTGAATGATAAAGGGTTAAATTTTATTTTAAGGATTATTTTTCGTCTACGAAAAAAAGGGTCCGTAGGATATTGTAATGTATGAGTTTTTCATTTTCAACATTAACCCATTAACGCCTGCCGTACACATTTGTGTTAACCTCATTTTATAGTTAGTGGTGCTGTCTATGGATATTAATTCACAATATTTCAGTTAGTAGAAGTGCAACAAACAAAATCTACGTTAATAGTTTCATAAGTGTTTTAATTGTTCTGAATAATTTTTGTATGAAAAGAGGTACGTGGTATGCTAATATATTTTATCCAACTAGAGCATGTGATTTCGAATTTTGTTCAAATCATATGAAATAACTTAAATATACATATAACATAATTTTTAAATGAAACTCTAAATAAAAATAATATCAGAAAAGCAGTCTCACACAAAATAGACTTCATATCTGCCCAATTTACTCGCTTGAATACACATAGTTATTTTTTTTTCTAAATATTAAAAAAAGTTTGTGTTGTTTATTTAGTTAAATACAGGGTGTTTGGTTCGGCGATACGAATATTGTGAAGGAAGGTAGAATGGGTCATTTGGAAGTGATTTAAGCAAATATACCTATATACAAAGTGCTACAGTTTTTTTTATATCGGCCTTTTTAGTAAATTTTTCAGAAAACCCAGATTTATACATTTTAATGGCAAAAATTCAAATGTTAAAGAGCTCATCTTTTTCAAATATGATTTTTATATTACTTAAATGTCTATGCTACACTATCAGATCAAAATAAAATTGATGAATAACAAAAACAAAAAATGGCTGCAGGTTAACATTTGACTTATTAAGATTAGCATAACAGGATCAACTCACTGAAAAAATGTAGAAATCGTACTTATTCTCGGATAAATTACGTTTTTTCACAAAAGTAACCCATCCATGTAGGTGATACGGCATGTTTTTCGAAAGAGTATAAAATAAAGCAGTTTTTAAAACCATTTGAACGTCTGTAAGTGTGCTAGATTTTATAAAATAATTAATTTTATCCAAATTTTATAAGTTTTCAAATGTTAACCTGCAGCCATTTTTTGTTTTTGTTATTCATCAATTTTATTTTGATCCGATAGTATAGCATAGACATTTAAGTAATATAAAAATCATGTTTGAAAAAGATGGGCTCTTTAACATTTGAATTTTTTCCATTAATATGTATAAATCTGGGTTTTCTCAAAAATTTACTAAAAAGGCCGATATAAAAAAACTGTAGCACTTTGTATATAGGTATATTTGCTTAAATCACTTCCAAATGAGTTATTCTACCTTCCTTCAAAATATTCGTATCATTAAAAAAAAATCTTTTGCATGTTTTTGTTTTCTTTTGGGCGTTAGTGGGTTAAGGAGGTCCCATTTAACTATGAAAAAAGTTTGAGGGTGTCTTCTCTCGTTGAATAAGCTAAAAAGATTTTTTTCTCGTTAGTTAACTATATTTGATGAATTTTTTTTTTCAGTAACTTGTAAAAAATCTAAAGATACCCGGAGAAAATGTAGTCGATTTTTTAATAAAAATTACAGTTGTCGATTAAAAATTTCAATTTTGTATCAATCAGTTTTAATTAACATGTACCTACCTGTTGTCGATTTAGTAACTTCTACAATCTCCAATTTTTACTATAATTGTAAAAATCATTTACATGATTTATTCTTAAATTTTTGTTAACATAAATATTAAATACAAAGATTGTGTAAAGTAATAATTATTATAACAAATTAAAGGGTGCCCCATTTTAATCTATCACCCCCCTATTTTTTTTATCTATCAAGTAAATCAAAAAATGTTTCAAATAAAAGTTGTTTGATTTTGAGGGGGACCCAAAATGGTGTTATTAATTTTTGATTTTTTGGACGTCTTCATGGTCAAATAAGGACAACTTTTTTTTCAAATGGAAACCTATATTTTATATTACGGTTTATTATTGTTTGGAAAAAAACAAGCAGCTTTTTTTTAAATAATTTTTTGTTTGACTTCATTTTTTTTTTTATATTTAACAAAATAATTTTAGATTTTCATTAATTTTTTACTCGAAACCCATTAACTTAAGAGGAAAAGTGTAATAAACAAAAAAAATGTTTGTTTTAATCTGATATAACTATGATTTCAGATTTTTTTTAATTTAATTTTTTTTGTTTTAATATTTTGAAGAGCAAAAGTTAAAAAAATCCTGATATAATTTTTCTAGTTATATCAGATTAAAATAAACATTTTTTTTGTTTATTACACTTTTCCTCTAAAGTTAATGGGTTTCGAGTAAAAAATTAGTGAAAATCTAAAATCTAAAATTATTTTGTTAAATATTTAAAAAAAATCAAGTCAACCAAAAAATTATTTAAAACAAAAGCTGCTTGTTTTTTTCCAAACAATAAGATACCGTGATAAAAAATACAGGTTTCCATTTGAAAAAAAAAGTTGGCCCTATTTGACCATGAAGACGTCCAAAAATAAAAAATTAATAACGCCATTTTGGGTCCCCCTCAAAATCAAACAAATTTTTATTTGAAGCATTTTTTGATTTAATTGATAGATAAAAAATAGGGGGGTGATAGATTAAAATGGGACACCCTGTATATCAATAATATAGATTTAGATCCTGTACGCAATAATTACTAATTGATATTGTAACTTTAGTAACAAACATTAACCTACCTAGCAAGAATTACAATATTTGTATTTTTCTCCGTGTACCAAAAGTTAAAAAAATGACATTTTTTCTAATAATAAAAATACTATATGAAAATGAAAAGGATAATAAGCTATTTTGAGGATGTTGTGGTACGTTTTAGAGCAGCCTGTCGCGTAAGAATTCACCGATAATGAATTATACGTAAATTCAGAGGGAATTTCTATGAAATAATAAATTTAATAACAAATCTGCTTTGGCGTAAACTTGAGCGTCTCATTATTTGAAACCTAACTGATAAATAATATAATTTCCTGTTTTGAAGTAGATATTTGAGAGCACTTTAGAAGCTGCAGCATTGAGAAATCAATTAGGAGCTGTAAGGACGAAGCTGTTAAAAGGACGGTTATATAAAAATAGAAAATAAAAATAACACCAGTTGGACAAAACCGAATGCTATACAAAATTCAACAAATTAATATTTTATAAATATTTTACGTCTTTATTTATTATTAATACTTTCTTATACACATGTATATGAAATAAACATATAGTATTGTAAAGTCGATTTTTTTTCAAAATCCGGATTTTGATTATCCATTTTCCGCAATCTAATTTCTATAGAAACAAATATTTTTGTAAGTCTCATAACTAAAGAAATTTTGTACCAAATTGTTGTTCAATTATGTCACATAATTGAACAAACCGAGCACATTTCAGCACAACATTTATTTTATAAATTTATTTTGTATTATTTTTTCCTACTAATAATTTCTACTACTAAGGAATTTTATTTCGACCAACTCTCTAAGGCGGCTATTACACTATCAAATAAATATGCCAAAGATTTGATCATATATTAAATTATAAATAATTTCGTAGCCGAAACCGTCCACGAACACTTTTCAGTCACCTTTATGATTTATCCGGCAAAAAACTTTGATTAAATATAAGAAACTGTCATTATCTATGATAAAAGAAATATTATGAAGGTAAATATTACGTAAATATTATAAAAGTTGACATATTACACTGTCATATTTCTTTGATCAAAGAAATTTTATCACATTTCTTTGATAGTGTAATGGCCGCCTGAGGTTGACCAGTTATTAATTGTTTTAAGAGTATTTTAAATCAGTCGCCTTAAAGGACCACTGACGGCTTTTTGCATATTTAATAGAAAATCGTCCTCTGACATTTATACATCAATAACAATAACATCTACTTGCTCGATGTTTATCAAAAAATCTTTTCATTTGTCAAATTAATAAATGATTTATTACACCAACTAACGAAACTCTCAAATAGATTAAACATAATGGTTGTATTAATAAATATTTATCAGCGTGAATATTTTTTACACCACCCAACTAATGAAAGTGAAATTCAGTGATGTTATTAATTAAGTATTTTTTTGTATTTAAAATATGTTTTCAATACGAAACAAAATTTTCACTATGATAAGAACATTGCTAGTAATAATAATATACTTTTATCAATAAGATAAACGTGGATATTTCCATATTGGTAAAAAAATTATCATATTAACAAACAACCCAAATCGATCACGGATTTTTTACATTGATCATATTTTTTAACACATATACAAATTATTTTTTTCTGTGTATCCGGGATGTACCTACAAAAAAAAAGTGTATTTTTATTCATGTACACCCAAAAATACATATAAAAAAATTATACAAACGAATTGAAAATGTAATTTTTTTTTTAATTCGACTAAGGCGGCTATTACACTATCAAATAAATATGTCAAAGATCTCTGACACAGATTTGATCAAATATTGAGATTGTATTTATCTATGATCAGAAAAATATTATGAATAATATAAAATATGACTTATTACACTACCATATTTTTTTAATTTAAGAAATTTTATCACCTTTAACTTATTGTTAGACAGATATTACACTAACAAAGAAATATGATAAAATTTCTTTTATCAAAGAAATATGACAGTGTAATATGTCAACTTTTATAATATTTACGTAATATTTACCTTCATAATATTTCTTTTATCATAAATAATGACAGTTTCTTATATTTAATCGAAGTTTCTTGACGGATAAATCAAAATGGCGATTGAAAATTGTTCGTGGACGGTTTCAGCTACGAAATTACTTATAATTTAATATATGATCAAATCTTTGTCAAAGATCTTTGACATATTTATTTGATAGTGTAATAGCCACCTTATAGCAGCTTAACGGTTACTTTCCGGTCAAATTTAATACTTAACGTAATAAAAACTATAAAATCAACACACATATCAAGTTAATATAACACCAAAAAACAAAATATACTTATACAAAACACAGGTAAGAAAGAATAAAGAAGGTGCAACGCGATTTGATTACCGAAGTAAAAGAAAAAATCATCTCGCAAGAGCAACAGGATGCGCGCGTCTCCGGGCGCACGCTCCGGTTTCACGCGGACTCTGTGAAGACTCCAGTCGGCTCCGGAGAGCGCTCTGATACAGACACACAGACACACGATACCCGACGCTGTCGCCGCTCGTACGACGTACGCGTATTATAGAAATTATACGTGCGCGTTATTTCTCTTTCTTCTTTATGTGTTGTCGGACTGGAGTTTTTTCCTTGTTGTTTTGGTGAAAGTTTTCCGGATGATCTTTTGATGATTAAAACTATATTTATGTGGTTCTGTAATTATTATTATTGCTCTTTTTTTATGGGAGATACGTTAAAAGTTATGTTTAAGAAGGATAGTTTTATTGTTTGTTTGTTTTTTTTTCGTTGTAAACAAGTTAAAAAATAATCTGGTTTAATTATTGCGTATTTTTTTTAAGTAAATTGTTTTTAATTTCAATAGGGAAAGGATACTTTATTTATGAATTTTATACATTTAATAAAATAAGAAAAAATAAGTTAAATATGTTTATAAAAATTTGTTTTTAATTTTTAATTTCAATAGGGAAAAGATACTTTATTTATGTAATTTGTACTTTAAATAAAATAAGAAAAATTAAGTTAAATATGTTTATAAAAAATCAAAAATTTTAAGAAAATTGTTTTTAATTTCAATAGGAAGAAGATACTTTATTTATGTATTTTATAGTTTAAAATATTAAGAAAAATAAGTTAAATATTTAAAAAATCAAATAAAGTTTTTTGTTGTGAACAAATTAAAAAATAGTTAGTTATTCCAGGTTTAATTATTACGTTTTTTTAAAGCAAATTGCTTTTAATTTCAATAGGGAAAAGATATTTTATTTATGTATTTTATATATTAAATAATATAAGAAAAATAAGTTAAATATGTGTATAAAAATAAAAAAAAAATTTCGTTGTAAATAAGTTAAAAAATTATTATTTTTTTTAAGCAAATTGTTTTTAATTTCAATAGAAAAAATATACTTTACTTATGTATTTTATACATTTATTAAAATTAAAAAAAATAAGTTAAATACTTATAAATACAAATAAAGTTTTTCGTTGTAAATAAGTTAAAAAATAATTAGGGTTATGCCAGGTTTAATTATTGCGTTGTTTTTTTTTTTGTTAAACAAATATATTGTTTTTAATTTTAATAGGAAAAAATACTTTGTTTATGTATTTTATAGTTTAAAAAAAATAAGTTAAATAAATAAAAAATCAAATAAAGTTTTATTATATATTATTCTTTTATAAAAGCTAATTTAAAATTAGGGTTTTCACAATAAATTTCTTTTAATTTTAAAGTGATTTAAAATTCAAATCTTAACCCAGATTTATAGTAAAATAATTGAAAACTTTTTTTTGTTATTATTATTTTTTGTTTTTATTAAAAAAGTGTAAAATGTTTTTATCTTTAAGTAAATAAAATGAAAACTATTTTTTTTAAATTGATAATTTTATATTCATTCAATTTTTTGGGGGGTTTGTGCATTTTGGAAGGTTTATTTTAAAGATTAGGGACGGAAAAATTAACTGTCTGCATTTTTTTTTAAAAGAATTACAATCGAAATTGGTAATAACCTTAGATTGAGGATGTTATTTTAAGCAAAAAACTCCATATGAACATGTGTCCGGAAATTCTTTATGAGGGAGCTACAGCCTTCCAAAGATTTCGCTCAAAATTAGTGTTCATTTAAGAACCCATTGTGGTAAAGTTATGAAATTTGATACCTAGGTTAATATTAATAAGAATTAACAATTTCCAGTATCAAATAATAATAATTTAGTCCAGGGGTTTGTAGGGCCAGTAGGTCCACCAATTTTTTTCAAGTAATAAAATAAAAAAAATTGAATTTAACAGTAAGGCCCTTTCGATTTTAAATAAAACTTTAAGATTTGGGATCAGGATCTCAAAAAAAACTTTTTTTATCATTTCATAAATATTTTTATAAATTTTATCAATATTTTTTTTTTATTAAATTTTAATTTTTTTGTATTTTAATTGACATATTTATTTAAAAAACATTTAGGATAATAAACTAATGTGAAAAATAAACAATAACATATAAAGTATTGACAGTCATTGTTGTTATATTTTATAACAATTAAAAACAATTAATTAGACATTAGTGATTCGTATTTGGAAAAAGTTTATATAAAAAACTGTACAAAAAAACATTCTAAGGCTGTATTTTGTAACCTCAACATACAGATTGGTGAGTATTAAAAAATATACTTATACTTAATATATTATAATATTAATGATGCAAAGTTAGACGAAAGTTAATCTAGAAACAGCTATTGTTGCATTATTTTTATTTTTTTAAAACCCATTACAGCTTGACTTTTTATTTCTTCGAATTTTTTGTATTGTTTCAATTCTTGTTGAAAATATAACCAAATAAACTGCCTTGGCAGGCACGAGACTTTTTTATACATCATGACACCGAAGTATTAATATGTGATTACTTTTATAATTTAATATTTGATTTTAAAATTTTTTACTTACAAAATGATTTTCACTGAATGAAATTATGACACTTTTAATAATAAATGCCAAAATTTTCATAGATAACTAGATTTTTTGTATTATACAAATCATTTTTAAATTAAAACCATTAAAACTAAAATAATTATTTTTTTTGGTTAATTCATAAGATACAACAAAAAAATAGAACATAAATTATAGAAAATAATATTCTCTACAACTTGTATCTCAAACATTTTTTTCTAATACCTATAACCGTTTAAAAAATAAATCGAAAAAATTAAATTTTTTAGAAAATCAATTATTTCCTAAAAACAAATTTGGGGGGGGGGGTAATGGATAGAACATAAATTATAGATAAATACCCTCTACAACTTTGATCTAAAACCTTTTTTTTCTAATGTGCACCGTTTATGCATCATGACACCGAGTATTAATATGTGATTACTTTTATAATTTAATATTTGATTTTAAAATTTTTTACTTACAAAATGATTTTCAATGAATGAAATTGATACATTGTATTTAATATTGACATTAAATATTAAATGAAATCAATTAAGATTAGTGATTATTGTATTAACAAGTATTTATTTTGCTAGATTTCAATTTTGACAGTTCTAAAAATAAATTCCAAAATTTTCATAGATAACTAGATTTTTTGTATTATGATATCATTTTTAACTTAAAACTAAAATTATTCTTTTTTTGGTCAATTCATAAGATACAAAAAAAAGAATAGAACATAAATTATAGAAAATAGTATTCTCTACAACTTGTATCTCAAACATTTTTTTCTAATACCTACCGTTTAAAAAATAAATCGAAAAATTTAAACTTTTTAGAAAATCGATTATTTCCTAAAAATAATTTTGGGGGGGAAAAAGAATAGAACATAAATTATAGATAAAAGTCCCCTCTACAACTTTAATCTGAAATATTTTTTTCTACTGCGTACCGTTTCAAAAATAATTCGAAAAGTTCAAAAATTTACACCAGTAAACATCCGTTTCCGGTTTAGTGATGGTTTTTAAAAATAGGAGGTGCACATCTAGAGCATAAAAGAACCTTAAGTTTAAAATTCCACGTTCGTAAGTATTACAGTTTTGGCTGTAGAGCGTTCACAGACACACAGACAGACAGACAGACACACAGACACACACACAGACGTCATTGAGTTAATGGTGGTATATGATTCAGGGACCCTCAAAACGTGTAATTCCGTTAAAATCTCGAGTTCGATTTTTTTCGTGATCACTATACTTTATTTATACATTACATTTCATGTATGTATAAAAAAGTAAAAAATAAATTCAATACAAGACATAATAATTATCAGTCACAGATTAAATTATTATCATGAGAACCCAATGTTATATTTATAGGACAGCACTTTTTTTCAACAACGATAGTCTGTACCTGGATTTATTTTTGAAATTATTGATAATTTTATGCTTTATTTACACTCTTATAAATAATATATATTATATGGGTCAGTCCGCGGTGACGGTCGTGACATTTCAACTCGGATTGGAGTTCATAATTTCTAAATAATACTAGTTAATAACATGGTTTTACCATTTTTCTGTAGATCTTAATGCAATACATGTATATTGAAAGAATAAAAGGTCTACGGTTATTTTACAAAAAAATGTCAGCTTTTAAAGCCCTGTGACGGTCGTGACGCCAACTATTGCAAGTCTTGCAACCTCGAAAATATTGAAATTACTTTATAATAATCATACATTAATATGTTACGAATAAATTATTTTTTAGTACCACACGAACGTCAGGTAAATACGTAATGAATTTAACTGGTTATTACTCAACAAACATTGTGACGATCGTGACAGAAAATTGTGACGGTTGTGACACGTTGAATAAAAGGATACAATAAGAGTACAATTTGTGTGTTTATTTGCTTTTTGATATTATTAACTAATACTTATAACAATTATTTATCAAATACATCAATAAACTCATTAAATTTATAATAAATGCGGTCACCCTCAGTCATTATTGTTGGTGAAGGTAATTTTTTGTTAATTTGGTCAAACGTCACGTTTGATATGTAATTGTCAAAGACTTTTAATAGTTTGCCACGATCATCACTTATTCTTAAGTAAGTTATTGTGATTTCACCTTATTTGTTGTCTTTTTGGACATTTTTTGTAAATTTTTGGAAATATTTTGAAAATTAACCAAAATTTTTCTTATTTTCTTTTGGTTTATGAAAATTGATGTTAAATAGCTTGTTTTTTTAATATTTTAGTATTCATTTTCGTAAAATATTTTTTTGACTATCTAGTATCGATTAACGGGGACTGACCCATATATAGTTTCGTCAATTTAAAAACTCTTTACTAAATGAAAAAAGGGGACCAATCCCCCCCATGGGTTATTATAAGATGTTTATAGTATACTAAGATGTTTATAGTATTTTTTCAATAATGAATTCTAAGTGAAGAATATAACCAATTTTGTACTTTACACCCACAGAAAAGATGATTTTCATAATGAAAAATATAATTTTATGAGATTTAATACTGTCATATCACCCCCCCCCCCCCCGCACCCATCGCAAAAAAGCTATATACGCCACTGTCGTATAATCGTTACAGTCATTTTATTAAAGTATGTACCTACGTCAAAAATATCGGCTTACTAATAAATATTTAAATTCTAGAATTATAATAATTTAAATGATTTTGAATCGAACATGACCTCCGGTTGGACGGCAGATAGATAGTAACGATTTTTTTTTGATACCTTAATAAAAAAAATAGGAGGTGCACATCTAGAGTATACACGAACCTAATGTTTAAAATTCCATGTTCGTAAGTCTTACAGTTTTGGCTGTAGAGCGTTCACACACACACAGATGTCATTGAGATAATGGTTATATATGATTTAGGGACTCTCAAAACGTGTTATTCCGTTAAAATCTCGAGTTCGATTTTTTTCGTGATCACTATATTTATACATTACATTTCATGTATGTATAAAAAAGTAAAAATGTGTATTAACTAAATTTTTAAAATTATTTTGATATACAGTCGAAATCTGTTATAACGACATCGAGTTGAGTCATATTAAGTCATAAAATCCGATAGCTGTAAAAATCGGTAAAAAAGTCAATTATATGGGATTCAGTATGAATTTTATTTTGATTCGTTAAAACCGATATGTAGTACTCAATGATGTCGTTATAACAGGTTCCGACTGTATTCTTATTATAGATTGTAAAATGAATAATGATTTTTTTCAACCCAATTGTTTTTTTTTTATATAATGTAAGCACAAATAAATTTAGTTCTTTTTTATTTTGCGAAATTTTACGTAACAAAAAATTGTAATTAAATTTTAGTTTAAGTTGTGTTTAAATATTGACAAATAAAAAATAAAAAGTAAAATTAAAAACTTAAATAAATATTTTTACATAAATAATTTAATTAAATTTTTTCTTAACTGTTTATATAATAATTTTATCCATCATCTTTATGTACATATTATAAAATAAAACGGGCAAGTGTTTGTTGGGCACGCACATGATAGGGTTCCGTAGTCATTCTCACTACGATTTATAAAAAAAGTTTTTTTACAAAATTTTCGTGACCGAAGGGTTACAATCAAAAAGTCATTTGGCTTTTATTATTTCATTTTACGAGACCTATCAAATGACACCCCACTCAATGGGGTAAATGAAAAAAATGTGAGTTCACTTTTCAATCTATGATAGGGGGGCCCAAAATATTTTTGACAATGTTCGTTATAATTTTCAGTGAAAGTACTAATTAAATGCTACATTCTGAATTTTTTTCAGATTTTTTGAATCGATAGTTTAGAAAATAGAGGGGGGGACGCTCTGACAGCGACATTAAAAAGCAAATATATCGCGACTGAAGGGTTAAAATCAAAAAGTTATTTGACGTTTTTTATTGCATTTTACGAGACCTATTAAATGACACCCCACTCAATAGGGTAAGTGGGGAAAAAAATGTAAGTTCAATTTTCAGTCTATAAAAGGGGGGTCCAAAATATTTTTGACAATGTTCGTTATAATTTTCAGTAAAAGTACTAATTAATAGCTACATTCTGGAATTTTTTCAGATTTTTTAAATTGATAGTTTAGAAAATAGAGGGGGGGACGCTTTTTTCACGACTTTGGAGAGCAAATACATCGTGATTAAAGGGTTAAAATCAAAAAGTTCTGATACATTTTTTGTTGCATTTTAGGAGAGCTTTCTAACGACACCCCACTCAATGGTGTAGGTGAAAATTTTTTTTAGAAAACACTTTTCATTTTATGAAAGGGGGGTCTAAAAAATTTTTATTTTCAAAAATCTTATTATTTCTGTTTTTGGGTCATCAATCTACGACCGTATACCAAATTTCATCTTATTATCTCAAAATTTTTGAAGACGGACGGACGGACGGACGGACGGATGGACGGACATGGAGAAACTATAAGGGTTCCTAGTTTTCTACGGAACCCTAAAAACGTCTGTCTGTCTGTCCTTTAGTGCGCTGATAACTCGAAATCCAATTATCCGATTTACATGTGTTTTTTGTTTTTTGTTTTAATTCATTATATTTTATGTTCTTTGCTCAGGTTTTAGTGTATATTTTATTACGTTAGGTAACATAAGCAATAAGCATTGACGAAAATAGTAAATCAAGTCGTTTTTTACAATAAGCTGCCTAAACTGTTAAATATTGAACAATATAAGGTACAGTGATGCCTCGCATAACGAACGCTGCGAACAACGAACTTTCTGTTCGTTCATTACGCGACTCACACAACGAACCTCGCTTCACGCAACGAACTCTCCTACGTATCACGAAGTCGCCCGAACTTCCAAAGTCGCACGCAGTCGATGCTCAAACTTGCACAAACATGCATCAACGTGCGTCAATCGTTTTTTTCTGCGCTTAACTCACACACGTGTATGTTTTAATAAATGTAATTTTGTGTGTGAAGATTTGGCCCTGCAAGCCTCGGTAGACTCTCCTTAATCTGAGTCTGACTAAAAAATAAAAACGTGTGTACAATCTTTTTATGTTACAGTACCATATTTTATGCTACAGAACGAATTAAAATTTTTAATATGTATTGTTATGGGAAAACGCGTTTCACCTAACGAACTTTTCGCATAACGAACTTGCTTCTGGAACGAATTATGTTCGTTATGTGAGGCATCACTGTACCTAGTAAAGAATTCTGTAGTTCATGCAAGCGAAGCTACGGATATAGCTGGTATGTATGTATAGGTACTTAAGCATGATATGACTTAACCTAAGTATTTATTTATTTACATCTCATTATTATTTATGAAAACTCATTGGCAGTACCTACATACAAATATTATGAATTTAATTGAAGACTTTATTGATACTAATAAGAAAATATAATTAAACAGAACGCTGTAGATTTGGGGAAAATAAGAATGACAAGAGAGAGAGAAAGAGGGAAATAGAGGAAAGAAGTGTGCTTCAATATTTTCCCAGCTTTTGTGTATTTGTTACGCGCAGAACGTAGATTGAAAAATTGAAAAGTTGTCTGACATAAAATAAAATTAAGATGTCAATTATTTCGTTACAAAGTTACTTGAAAGATAAATGGGACATTTATTATTGAACAAGATTGTATACTTTATTTATCCGATTATTTATTTTGACTGGGAGGTCTTAGATAATTAAATATATTTCGTTAACTTAATTTTGATATATCGAGAAAAAAAAATAAAAAAAAAACGGTTCCTGTTTAGTGATAATCCGGTGCAGTTAGCTTTTTATTTCGGAAAATGGGTTTTTATGGGATTTTTTCATTTAGTTTCTAATTGTATGAACTTTAATCTTTTGGGTCAATCAGCGGTAATCGATACCAGATAGTTAAAAAAATATTTTACGAAAATGAATACTAAAATATAAAATTAACAGGCTATTTAACATCAATTTTCATAAACCAAAAGAAAATTAAAAAAATTTTAATTAATTTTCAAAATATTACAAAAAATTTTAAATTTTTTTCGAAAAAGACAACAAATAATGTGAAATCGCAATAACTTACTTGACAATAAGTGACGCTCGTGGCAAACTATTAAAAGTCTTTGACAATTACATAACAAACGTGACGTTTGACCGAATTAACAAAAAAAATACTCTCACCAACAAGAATGACTAAGGGTAACCGCATTTATTATAAATTTAATGAGTCTATTGATGTATTTGATAAAGAATTGTTATAAGTATTAGTTCATAATAATATCAATAAGCAATTAAACACACCAATAGTACTCTTATTGTATCCTTTTATTCAACGTGTCACACCCGTCACAATGTTTATTGAGTAATAACCAGTTAAATAGATTAAGTATTTACCTGATGCTCTTGTGTAACTAAAAAATAATTTATTCGTAACATATTAAATTATGATTATTATAAAGTAACTTCAATATTTTCGCTAAATTTTTGAGATTTTGAATAGAGGTTGCAAAAATTGCAATAGTTGGCGTCACACCCGTCACAGTGCTTTGAACGCTGACATTTTTTTGTAAAATAACCGTAGACCTTTTATTATTTCAATATACATGTATTACATTAAGATCTACAGAAAAATGGTAAAACCATGGTATTAACTAGTATTATTTAGAAATTATGAACTCCAATCCGAGTTGAAATGTCACACCCGTCACCGCGGACTGACCCTTTTACATTAAAAAAAATATTTAATGTCCCATGAAAATCCATTCACTATATAGACGAGTACATAGGTTTTACAGTTTTCACGGCTAACTGCATCGGACTGTTTAAAAAAATCCCATTTTCAAGGAGATGTTTTTTCAAGACTGGGTAGAGTTAACAAGTCAATTTTTTTGTACATAATACTATTATGTAGTACTATTATGGGTTGAAATTTTAGATTTTTATCTGGTCCCCCAGAATTAAAGAGCTTTGAAAAGTGCTATTATTTCAAAATTTCAAACTTTGAAAATTTAAAAAGGGGTGTCAGTCTTAGAGTTCAACTTTGATGTGTGAGCATAACTCGTTCCCACTTCTTTACAAAAAAATGTTTACTTGTAAATTTTATCCCTTCTTGCAAAAACATCCCCTTGAAAATGAGATTTAAAAAAATAGAGATACGAGTTCAAGCTGAAATGTAACCCTTTAAGACTACATTTCGAAGGAAATGTCTATATTATCTTGTAGCTAATTCTTTTTTGAATAATTTAGTTTTAGTTTCATGTCGATAGGATAAATAAATACTGGGATATTACAGTTTCCGCAAACCATTGAGTGCAAAAAATACTTGTTTTCTATTAATTTTACCACCATACATGTATAACATTTTTGAAAAGAGAACGTTCTCAGCTATACAATCTTTTTATATACAAAAAAAGTTGTATTTCAATATTTCTTTTAATTCGGCATTCAATTGTTTTTTTGACACCGCCATTATTCATCCCGGAAAAAAATATTAGGGTGATTCATTTCCGCAAAACATTTTTTTTTCAAGGTCCTCAAGCAAAATTTTAATCTACATATAGAAAAAAAAATTCTCACCAAGATTGAGCTCTTAATTCCTATTTTAAGTACTTGCAATTTAAATATGAAGTTTTCCTATTTAAAATGCATGTAAAATTTTTTTTTTCAAATTTCTAATGCTTAGACACCTTTTATCATATTGGGAATCGGTTTGATGGACCTTACGGAAAATTTCACGCTCTTTAAAATTGCCTTTGTGTTTTTTTCTGTAACTCACACTGGTTCGCCAGTAGGAGTCATCTAAATACAGTTTTTGGAATAAATTTTTTTTTCCATTTTTTTAGCAAACCGCAAAAATTAGGGAGAAAAAAAGAGCTGACTCGAAAAAAATAGTTTTTTTTTACCAATATTTAATGAATTTACAGCCATTTTTAGGCCTTAAAACGCAAGAAATTGATAAATACTAACTAATAATGCTAGATGATAATAATTTAGATGACTCCTACTGGCGAACCAGTGTGAGTTACAGAAAAAAACAGTAAGGCAATTTTAAAGAGCGTGAAATTTCCCGTAAGGTCCATCAAACCGATTCCCAATATGATAAAAGGTGTCTAAGCATTAGAAATTTGAAAAAAAAAAAAAAATTTTACATGCATTTTAAATGGGAAAACTTCATATTTAAATTGCAAGTACTTAAAATAGGAATTAAGAGCTCAATCTTGGTGAGAGATTTTTTTTTCTATATATGTAGATTAAAATTTTGCTTGAGGACCTTGAAAAAAAAATGTTTTGCGTAAATGAATCACCCTATTGCTCATATAACCGAGCTTCTAACTCCAATAGTAACAAAGTTAGCATTGATCACTCGGTTCCCGCGAACACCCTGTAGATACAGTCGAATTGATAGAATATCTCCATGTGCCCACAATTAAATACTAGAACTATACGCCACTGCTTTATATCAATGATAAATAGCTAACACCTTAACACAACGTTCGTAGCTTAAGGATTGAAACCCGTTAACAATCTACGTAAGAGAAAAATGGCATAAGTTTCTAACAACAATGAATTGGCGTGTACTTTACCTTAATACTATAAATAATAGCCGTAATTTTTGTGTCTGCCGCGATAAAGACCAAAATTCTTTTATTTAAAGATTTGTGCTTCTGGATAAGACATACTGGATCGTTAAATGTCAATGGAAATATAATTAAATCGACATGATTTAGGTGTAATATTTAAATTACTGTATTTGTTGAATGTATTGTGAGTCAATATCAGTACACCTATCTCTATTTACACGGTAGATACGTTCTGCACAAAACCGTGTAAACTAAAATCTTGGATTTTGCTAAAATCGTGTAAAACAAAAAAAAGTAGAAACAAAATGTGCATGATTCAGAAATTTTTTTAAGTAAAACATAAGTCAGACATCTTGGAAAACTCAAAATTCCTTCACTTAGTTCATAAAACAACAAACATATGAAAGTAATATAAGTAGATATTTAATTTATTTCACAAACGTATACATACGCACACATTACTGGGATTCCCCTAAATGTATGTTTTACAAGCCCGGGATCCTCTGTTCTTTTCATCAGGTTGCCAAAGGAAAAAAATTAAAAAATGCCATCAAATTTTTGTATACAGGGTGACCCATTTTAAGTGCACACCTCTAATAACTTTTTATGGTGATTTGTTATCAAAAAACTTTTCAGATAAAAGTTACACGGTTTGGAGGGGGACATAGACGTACTCAGATGAAATTTTTTTAGGTGGTGTTTTCAGGGTGATATGAAGGTCAACATCATTTTTTTAAATAGGAACCTATAGTTTAAATTAAGTAATTTTATTTTACGTGAAAAAACACGTATCTTTCATTGAAAACTTTTTTTGAACAACTTAAACCTTTCCAAGATATATAACAAAATAATTCGAGATTTTGAACTTTCAATATTTTTTTACTGAGAAACCATCAACTTTAGAGAAAAAGTACAAAATACAAAAAATGTTTATTTTGATCTAACAAGACCTGAAGAATTATTTTAAAATTTTAAAACTTTTTCAATTTATTTTATTTAAGCAAAAAAAATAAAATTGTTAAAAAAATTTGAATAATTCTTTAAGTTTTATTAGACCAAAATAAACATTTTTTGTATTTTATACTTTTTCCCTACACCTGATGTTTTGTGAGTAAAAAAATATTGAAAGTTCAAAATCTCGAATTATTTTGTTAGATATCTTGGAAAGGTTTAAGTTGTTCAAAAAAGTTTTCAATGAAAGATTCGTGTTTTTTCACGTAAAATAAAATAACTTGATAAAAACTATAGGTTCCTATTTAAAAAAATGATGTTGACCTTCATATCACCCTGAAAACACCACCTAAAAAAATTTCATCCGAGTACGTCTATGTCCCCCTCCAAACCGTGTAACTTTTATCTGAAAAGTTTTTTGATAACATTTCACCATAAAAAGTTATTAGAGGCGTGCACTTAAAATGGGTCACCCTGTAGACGTATATGGAGCGGAATAAACAATTTTACTAGTTTTTTGAAAATTGTCAATTTATAAATCGTGTAAATCGGGGGATAGGTGTATACAGAAATATTAAATACTATTTGATGCAGTAATTTTGAAACAATGGTCCTAAATATTGTAATTCTTGCTAGGGTAGGTCACGTGTTTGTTAAATTACTAAAGTTACAATATCAACTAGTAATTATTGTGTACAGGATCTAAATCTATATTATTGGTATAGTTTAATTTGTTATATCAATAAACAAATATACTATATATATAATTAATACACAATCTTTGTATTTATTGTATTGTCTTTTAATTGAAATTAAATAATTTGTATGGCAATTTATAAACAAATAATTTAACTTTTAAGCTGAGTAAATCATTTAATGGTAATTACGAATATAGTAAAAATAGTGTATTTTAAAAATTATAATGGATATTGCATATTGTAAAAGGTAAACAATTGACTGTAGGTATACCTATGTTAATTAAGATTATTCGATCATTAGAGCAATGTATAGATAAAAGTCTAAAATTATAATATGTTATTTATGGATAACTCATATATTTTACTAATTTTTATTTAAAATATTGTACGTATGGTTTTTGAGTAATTGGATATTAAAATAGAGTTTTAAACACATGATAAATGAGAGAACTTGTCGAAAGTGCTCTATTTATTGAAATTCTACACAATTGGCTATATACAGACGTTTTAAAAACTAATTTTTCGAACCCTTTTATATACTATAAATATTATGAAACAAATATATTCACGTGTAATTTATTCAAAATAATGAAAAACTAGCTCTGCCATTACATTGTACAAATTAGTACATGTTACTATTATATACCGTTCTGTCTATTTCAATTTTCAAATTAAATTCAACTTTTTTTACTTTTAATAATTAACAAAATATTCCATTGTGTTTTGAATATAAATTAAAAACAAAATTTTTCGAAACCAAATCTTTTTTACAGTGTATAACCTTAAAACTAATTGATACAAAATTAACATTTTGAATCGGCAACTGTAATTTATATAAAAAAATCGTTTCGCGTATATAAAAAAAGGCAAGTGCATGTGGGGCATGCACATGTTAGGGTTCCGTAGTCATTCTCACTACGATTTATAAAAAAAGAGTTATTTCAAAATTTTTGTGACTGAAGGGTTAAAATCATAAAGTCATTTGACTTTCGTTATTGCATTTTAGGAGACCTATCAAATGACACAGCACTCAATGGAGTAAATAAAGAAAAGTTCACTTTTCAATCGATGAAAGGGGGGTCCAAAATATTTTTGACAATGTCCGTTATAATTTTTAGTGAAAGTACTAATTAAAACCTACATTCTCAATTTTTTCAGATTTTTTTAATTGATAGTTTAGAAAATAGAGGGGGGGACGCTTTTATAATGACTTTGGAGAGAAAATACATCGTGATCAAAGGGTTAAAATCAAAAGGTTCTATTACATTTTTTGTTGCATTTTAGGAGACCTTTCTAACGACACTCCTCTCAATGGTGTAGGTGAAATTTTTTTTTGAAAACACTTTTCATTTTATGAAAGGGGGGTTTAAAAAATTTTTATTTTCAAAAATCTTAAATTTCTGTTTTTGGGTCATCAATTTACGACCGTATACCAAATTTTATCTTATTATGACAAAATTTTACAAGACGCACAGACGTACGGACATGGAGAAACTATAAGCGTTCCTAGTTTTCTACGGAACCCTAAAATCTTTTTAGATTAACCCTTACGACGTTGTTTGAGTAAACTCACATAACTAACACCTGAAAGGTAGACGGCATGGCAGTTGACAAAACAATACACTGTTAAATGTACTGTTAACTCAATCAATCGTTTGATTAAATAATTAACTGTACAAATAGTTCAGAGAAACTATCAACATTCAATTGATTTATGTACTCCAATATTTAGAATATCGCTAAGCATTTACCTAATGAAAATGAATATTGATTTAAATGTAATGTTAGATTTGACAATATGACGATTTTCTTCATTATGAAATTATGATAATAATCTATATCTATAAAAGAGTTTGTCCTTAACCACTCACTCACTCATATATCAACGTACAGTCCAATGGTTTTCAAAAATAGGAGGTGCACATCTAGAGTATACAAGAACCTTAAGTTTAAAATTTCATGTTCATAAGTCTTACAGTTTTGGCTGTAGAGCGTTCACAGACACACACACACACACACACACACACACACACACACACACACACACACACACACACACAGACAGACGTCATTGAGTTAATGGTTGTATATGATTCAGGGACGCTCAAAACGTGTAATTCCGTTAAAATCTCGAATTTTTTTCGTGATCACTTTACTTTATTTATACATTACATTTCATGTATGTAAAAAAAAATTAAAAAAACAACAATCACCATTTTCATAATAAAATCACGAACAATTAAACACTAACAATTTTAAGTACGCGTTTTATGTAACACTACTACAAAGATACATATGTAAAACCATATAATCCTTATTATATGCAATTATATCGTGTAGGGGCACCCCCCGTCCCCATTCTACGGTCATTCACGAGCATCATGTTGATGGCATTTCATTGTTACATTGGGATTACTTTGTACAATATTAAATTAACCTTTATAACGACATTGCGCTAAATTAATTAGTTCCCAAAAGTCGAAAACTTATAATTTAATTAAGTCATATCAAGTTTTGTCACAGATAGCGAACTTTAAAGTTCTATTAGACTCTGTGAACCTATATATCAATTTTAGTTTGATGAAGTAGAGAAATACGAATAAATTTGAAATCGGTAACTTTATATTGTCGCGTGTAACTATATGTGTATGTCTTTACAACAGTGTGTATGTATGTGTGTGTGTGTTTGTGTAAAAAACAGTAGCGGGTGTTGAGTTTAAATATATTGTATATAAGGAAATCAATGATATTTTAAATAGATACAAAAAACGAAGTCAAGTAAGAAAAACCGTAAATTCTATTCATTTAGTTTTTTTATAGGATGATTTAAAAAAAAATAAATGTGGTTCTTAACAGAGAAATATCTGACTTTCTTATACGTATTACAGGGATTGAACAGTGTACGTGTTTGCTATATAGGTATCATGGGACTTTCTTATATGTAATAATGAGAATAAACAGTGTGAATGATTCTAAATAATTATTAAAAAAAATCTTTCTGGCTAAAACATAAATGTTTGAAAAAATGTATGATGAATAAATTATAGATAATAATTAACCCTTTGTAGCTCACGATTTTAAAAATTTAAATTATGTTGATATTGAGACAAGTTTAGGCATATAAAAAAAACACGTATTTTTCAGAAATTTAAAATTATTTATTTGACTTTTTTGGGAGTGACATTACTATGAGTTAATCGTAAAAAAACACTTATGTGGTATGGCAGGATTTGAAACAGTTATTTTGTTTGTTGTAGCATAATGTTACACCGCATTTTTCGCAAATTGTTTGTGAAACGCCAGTACACTGGGGAAACTTACAACGTATTCATTTTTCTACCCAAATCGGCCAGTAGCCGATCTGGTCCTGCCTTACTTACTACCAATAGTTACGTAATAATACGTAAGTCAATAAGTTATGCCATCTGTGAATTTTACTTGATACTAAGTTATTCACTGGTAGGTATGTTAATTCAAAAATTGACAAGATTGAGTAAACATCCATTTTACTTCCATGTTCGAAGAAATGGAAGTATTGTAATACCGTCAAAAAATCATGTCCCAAAAAAAAGCAGATTCTGATTGTACTAACTTCAAAACGTAAAGAAAAGTTAATTTCCGCATGGCGGCTGTGCGTGTGTCTGTGTGTCTGTGTGTCCGTGTGTCTGTCTGGATGTAGAATTTTCTTCCGTGTACGATAACTACTGTAGATATGCACCGATTTGAATTATTTTTGGGGAAAATGTTTGCCTCAGTGAGTACTCCAGACCTATTGATTTTGGTGCTAATCGGATTAGGGGTTTCCGAAATATTCGAAATTTTGTACCTATTATCGTCTGAAAAGTGAGTATTATCTCACCAATTTTGATAAGACTTGGTACATTTGTAGTTCAATCCAATCTAAGGGGCACTTATTTCATAAACGTGCTTAGATAGCCACTGAAGGGGTGAAAACCACCCTCAAAATTTTAATTTTTAAATACTAATAAATTCATGTTGCCATGGAAACAAGCGCAGTTAAATTCAAATGTCAGATTATTATTTTACAAAAATGTGTATTGTATTATACAACTGACATTAGAATATTAGAAAACTAATATTTATAATAGAAAGGTGAGTTTTATATTAACAATTATCTATTGTAAAAGATATTATAGAACATGGAAGTCATGTATGGTTCTCCATACCGATAATTTAGTTTAGTAATTATACATTAAAAAAATAATTTGATATATAATGTATAAAATAATATCGCACTCCCTCAAAAAAGTGTCACAACTCAAAAAATATAGTTTTGTGGAAATAGGAATAAATGAAATTATAACAATTTAGGTAAATCAAAATTGTAAAGGTAGTATAGGAAAAGGACTGATACACAGTATTTAATTTAAATATTTCAGTATTCCTGTGATGTTTGAAAAATAGTAACTATTAAACACTTAAGCTACGGTTTCCTAGAAAAGCGGTGTCGTTATCTAGCGGCCGTGATATAGCAGTTGGTGACGTCACCAAAACGTTGTCTAGGAAAACCAATGGTGTTGGTTTCCTAAAAAGCGTTGAATGTGAACGTAACGTTAAATAGCGTTGCCGTTATTTATATGATGGTCGCCATAGCGGTGACGAACATTTGTCGAACGTTTTTTCACGTGTAGCGGTGAACGTTCCATTAAAAATAATGAGTGGAAACGTGATTTGGACCTACAAAAATGATAAAAAATTGATATTGTCAAAAATCATCAAGCATTATACAAGTAAATGCAAAGAGAAGCCCAGTTAAAACAAAATCTATGGAACAATATCGGAACTATACATCAATAAAACGGCCAGTCTATGGACGGGGGGTGCAATTTTTTTTTACAGTGTTCGTTATAATTTTCATTGAAAGAACTAATTGAAAGCTACATTATGAATATTTTTTAGATTTTTTACATCGATAGTTTAGAAAATAGAGAGGAGGGGACGCTCTGATAATGACTTTGGAAGCAAATATATCGTGACTAAAGGATTAAAATCAAAAGATCCTAAAACATATTTTATTGTGAAATACACACCTATTAAAATGTATTAATTATAACTTGAAAATATTATTTTCTTAAATGAATATGTCACAAAACTATAAATGAATACAAAAACTGAAAAAGTATTGCACAAATAATAATTATATGACATTTATTATACGTTAATCCAACAATTATAATTTTTCATATTATCAATAGGTAATATTTTCTAGGAAACCACGACTTTGTCACCGTTAAGACTGCCGTCAAAAACGCCCGCCATATCACGGCCGTTTAATAACAGTACCGTTTTCTTAGGAAACCGTAGCTTTAGTGATTAATTATTTTAAAAAAATGTGACATTTTTTTAGAATATGCTAGCTTTTACGGTATAGGTACACGAATAGAAATATATAGTAATTTGGAATCATTCTACATATTTATCTCAAATATGATATTTTTTAAGATGTGATACTTTTTTTCGGGGGTGTGACATTATCTATAGTTTAAGTCCAGTTAATTTTATAAGTTCATCAGAAATTTTTTTAATAAAATAAGAATCAAGTACACTGTTCATTGTCAGTATTACGCATAAGAAAGTCCCATGGTACCTATGGCAAACACGTACACTGTTCAATCTCTGTAATACGTATAAGAAAGTCCTATGTCACTCATTTATGATCATGATTTATTCTATAAAAATCATTCTTAAAAAAAAAAAAAAAAGTCCCTTTATATTTTTATAAAATATTTGACACATACGATTCAATAATAATGTTTATATTATCATCAGCTGCCACTGGTTTATATATATACCCATGTGCGTTTGTGTATCAGTGTGTGCCGTAGCAATGTTATTGTGAAGTTGTAAATTCTGTATTGTAAAAGTTTTATAGCTAATGATATTATTGAATACTTGGCATTCCCGAATTTACCCTTTCGTCTGGTTAAATTAATTCAAACTAATAAAGGAGAGAGATGTGTGCTTTCTATAGAACATAAAAAACTCCATTCCACTTTAATAAGTTTCAAATAAAGTAACTATTATATACTGTACACAATTGTATACAATTGTCATAATATTTAATAACTTGTCGAATGAACATGAGTCTTTCTTGGTTTCATTTCAATTATTAGTAAATTTCTTCAGAAACTACAGTCAGTTCGCGGTGACGGTCGTGACATTTCAACTCGGATTGGAGTTCATAATTTCTAAATAATACTAGTTAATAACATGGTTTTACCTTTTTTCTGTAGATCTTAATGCAATACATGTATATTGAAAGAATAAAAGGTCTACAGTTATTTTACAAAAAAATGTCAGCGTTTAAAGCCCTGTGACGGTTGTGACTCCAACTATTGCAAGTCTTGCAACCTCTATCCAAAATCTCAAAATATTAGAGAAAATATTGAAGTTACTTTATAATAATCATACTTTAATATGTTACGAATAAATTATTTTTTAGTACCACACGAGCATCAGGTAAATACGTAATGTATTTAACTGGTTATTACTCAACAAACATTATGACGTTCGTGACAGAAAATTGTGACGGTTGTGACACGTTGAATAAAAGGATACAATAACAGTACTTTTTGTGTGTTTATTTGTTTTTTGATATTATTAACTAATACTTATAACAATTATTTATCAAATACCTCAATAAACTCATTAAATTTATAATAAATGTGGTCACCCTTAGTCATTATTGTTGCTGAAGGTAATTTTTTGTTAATTTGGTCAAACGTCACGTTTGATATGTAATTATCAAAGACCTTTAATAGTTTGCCACGATCATCACTTATTCTTAAGTAAGTTATTGTGATTTCACCTTATTTGTTGTCTTTTTGGATTTTTTTTTTTAATTTTTTGAAATATTTTGAAAATTAACCAACATTTTTCTAATTTTCTTTTGGTTTATGAAAATTGATGTTAAATAGCTTGTTAATTTTATATTTTAGTATTCATTTTCGTAAAATATTTTTTTGACTATCTGGTATCGATTACCGCGGACTGACCCTACAGTATTTGTTATAATTTAGAATTATTTAGAAAATATAGGGAAACATGATAGGGTTCAGTAGCCATTCTCACTAACATTATCTACTTGATATAATACGTATCAATAGCTATTTCACGTTGACCAAAAATTTAATCTCTTGCTACAGTGTTTGTTATAATTTAGAATTGCTTAGAAAATATAGGGACACATGATAGGGTTCAGTAGTCATTTTCACTAACATTATCTAACTTGATATAATACGTATCAATAGCTATTGCACGTTGATCAAATATTTAATATCTTGCTACAGTGTTTGTTATAATTTAGAATTGCTTCGAAAATATAGGAGCACATGATAGGGTTCAGTAGCCATTCTCACTAACATTATCTACTTGATATAATACGTATCAAGAGCTATTTCATGTTGATCAAATATTTAATCTCTTGCTACAGTGTTTGTTATAATTTAGAATTGCTTAGAAAATATAGGGACACATGATAGGGTTCAGTAGCCATTTTCACTAACATTATCCACTTGATATAATACGTATCAATAGCTATTGCAAGTTGATCAAAGATTTAAAGTTTTGTTACAGTGTTATAATTTAGAATTGTTTAGAAAATATAGGGACACATGATAGGGTTCAGTAGCCATTTTCACTAACATTATCTACTTGATATAGTACGTATCA
Source organism: Sialis lutaria (assembly GCA_949319165.1). NCBI lineage: Eukaryota > Metazoa > Arthropoda > Insecta > Megaloptera > Sialidae > Sialis > Sialis lutaria. Next base: position 37,444,496 of record OX439232.1, on the reverse strand, counting down.
ATAGCTATTTCACGTTGATCAAAGATTTAATCTCTTGCTACAGTGTTCGTTATAATTTAGAATAGTTTAATAAATACAGGGGGACACTCTGTTAACGACTTTGAAAGCAAATATCTCATGACTGAAGGGTCAAAATCAAAAGGTACTAAAACTTTTTTGTTGAACTTGAAGAGACTTATCTAAAGAACGGTTTAAAGTATAAAAAAATCTCAATTTTTATTTATCAAAATTAGATGAAATGATATAAAAATGGAATAAGCTTTCTTTGTATCTTAAGCGAGATCTAAACAGAAAAAAATAATGTGTTAAAAATTGTGATCAATGTAAAAAATCCGTGATCGATTTGGCTCCGATAGACGTTCTTTGTTAATATAATAATTTTTTATTAATATGGAAATATCCACGTTTATCTTATTGATAAATGTATATTATTACTAACAATATTCTTATCACGGTGAAAATTTTGTTTCGTATACTTAATAAATGACATCACTGAATTTATTATATTGAAAATTGCACTTTCACAAGTTGGGTGATGTAAAAAATATTCACACTGATAAATATTTATTAATACAACCATTATGTTTAATCTATTTGAGAGTTTCGTTAGTTGGTGTAATAAATTATTTATTAATTTGACAAATGAAAAGATTTTTTTAGATAAACATGAAGATATATTTTTCAAATCAATAAAAATATCCTTAATAAGATTTTTTATAATTATTAAATTTATTATTATTAACAAGATAAATTTATCAAGCCTTTTTTTCCATCTCAATTTTTTTCTGTCTAGTTGAGTAAACACGCCTTAAGTATAAATAGACCACTAGATTTCCTCTTGTAATACACTGAAAATCAGTGTATTCGCGTTTGATGTGACCCCACTCTCCCCTACATAAAAATACAAAGATTCACATTTAAAATATTTTAAAATATATCCGAGATACAAATGATAAATTATTGGAATTTTCATTTAAATAGTCGACATCCGCAGTGCGTTTAATGAATTCATTTTTAATTATTAAAAATTCCATGAGACATATTTAATTTGGTGGTTTTTCTAAAACGGATAATATTATATTTACTTGAATCAGGGTGATATTTTATAATTGCTTTCTCGTTTATATCACATCAAAAATATTGATATTATTTTTGTGAAATATAAAAAAACGTTATTAAGGTAGTTGATCCGTAAACATGTTTTCGTCAGATTTTGTTTAAATTGCACAAGAATATTCCCTAGATTAATATCTGAAAAATAGCCCATTTTTATTAAAATTGACCATCTCAGTCATGAAAAACGATCTCAAAGTTTATATTTTTAACACAGCTTATATGGACTAACCGTACACTAACGTAACGTTTTATTAGATAAAATTTAAACGTAGCGTCAGTTTTTCATAAAAAACTGACATGTTTTATATTTATATGAAAGAAAACAGTATACAAAAAATTGAAATTATTGACCATCCCGTTAATTAAGATTCAACCAGATTTAACTACCAAACCATCACATAAATTACAGTATTGTTGACAATGTGGCAACAACGTATTCATTTGATTATAGTAAAAAATACACGAAATAATGAAATAATTTTTTACAAAATATGATAAGTGGATTGAAGGGAATTATAATCGATTTCATTAATTATTAATATATTCTGTGGTAGTTTAGATGATAAAATATAATCATTTGACAAGTAGTTAATGGTAGATAATGTACAGCGTTGCTATAATCATTTCTCTAAATTAAAAATATGTATTCATGGCCTAATGTGATCACATTATGATGGACCAACTACCTTAATAACATAATCCAGAGGTCTTCAACCAACGTTCACTAGAATACTTAAAATTTTCTGTGAAAAAATATAATTGAGTCAAAAATCCTACTCTTTTCATTTGAGTCATTTTTTAGTGGATTTTTTTTGATACAATGGTGACACGACATGCTGATAAACGTCAGTTTTTCAAATGGATCTGTTTTTAATTTATTTTATAACAATTTTGAAAATGTATTTAACCTAATCAAAAGTTTAAAATATCACAACTCTTTGAAAAAAAAATCGTTTTCATTTCGGTAAGCCCTTTCGAACGAGCCCTCACTCAACCCCATGTGCCATTTGTTTCCCCTCCCCCACGCCTCACGGGGATATGCAACAGGGTGTTTTTTGTGGTTAAATAATAGAATCTCTATAAATTTCAATCCGATATTTCAAACCATTCAAAAGTAATTTAGGTGGCCCAGAACTTTTTGAAGGCACTGTATAAAAAAATATTGTAAAATCTAGATAACTGGAATCTTATGGGAACAGTTATTTTATCCCACTTAAAGAGGTGTCCCATTTACCCAGTTTCCCAGATATCCAAGTTCATCCAAGTGATTTTCTCATTTAAAGAAGGTCCCACTAATAGAAGTTAAAACAGAACTTATCTAAGTTATATAGAGATTTCTTTCCAAAACGGTTCAATTTTTCCAGATAGAGATGTGTTATAAATCTCACTAATAGAGATATTTTAATACCGAAGTGATAAATTCTAGTTATAGAAGTTTCCCACTTATCGAAATCCCACTTAATCAAGTTTCACTGTATATCCATAAACTACACCCAAATCTCTAAACGACGACCATCCTATTAACGTACGATCCGTGAAACGATTGGCCAACCGTTCCATATAACGACCTTCCCCTATCCCTACCACAATACTACCGTGACTGCTATATTTCTGCGTGAAATTTAAATTCACCAATTAACGTTTAAGTCGGAACGGTAGCGAGTGCCCCTTTAGCTGTCATTGTTAGGAGATTTTGAATTACTGATGTCGTAGTTATTCAGAGGAACGAGTGTAGAATATTCGCTTGAAGCTAATTTCCATATAGGAGATCAGCGACGACACCAGTTTGACAATCAAAGACATAAAGAAATCTAACCATACTTTGTACTTTCATACATACATATATACCTTTTAATACATACCCTTGTAAAATACATCACAATGTTCACATCAAAACCAACAAATGTGCAAACAACTACTTAACAAACATTGTTTTACAACACGTTTCTCATACAGCACAAGTAGCATCTGTTTGAAAGAACCTCTCCCTATTTCTTTTTTAACAAAAGAACATACAGACAAACTCACCGCGTTTTTCCATTATTATCAAATATTACGTAACTCAGTATTTTCATCACCCCTATATTCAACTTATCTTTTCAGTAAATAGAGGAGATTGTAACAAATATTGTTATTGAATTATTTTGGCTATTTTCACTTATCATGGAAGGTTTAAAATTTGGTATACATACTCCAGGCATGATTATAAGGAAAGCTATTGAGCCTTTTTTAAAAATAAATTTATAAATGAGTGAGGGCACTTGCTTGTTTATACAGGGTCCTCCAATAGTGCGTCCGGCATTGTTTTACGCCCAAACTATTGAAGATAGAGAGTTAGGATAAAAATTTTACTATATATATCGACCCTTAGAGTTTTACTCAAAGTGCTCTAATTTCATTAAATATTTATGGAATTTTATTATTATTTTAAATTTAGAAAGTAGAAATAATGAACTTTGTAAAGATGTATGATTATTTGAGATTTTGATAGTTTAAAGTGTCATACTCGACATACCAAAAATTGAAAAGTTCAATTAGGGATAATTCAAAATTTTTAAATACAATGGTATATCAATTAGTACTTTTTCTTACAGAAGATATGTAAATAAATAATTTTTGATAAAAAAAAATTAAAATTAAAAATTTTAATTTTCAGTTTTCAATTTTAAAATTATAATTTTAAATTTTAAATTTTCTTAACAAAAGTTGTTTATTTACATATCCTTTTTAAGAAAAAGTACTAATTGATATACCGTTGTATTTGAAAATTTCGAATTATCCCTAGTTGAACTTTTGAATTTTTGATATATCGCGTATGACACTTTAAACTATCAAAATCACAAATAGTCATACATCTTTACAAAGTTCATTATCTCTATTTTCTAAATTTGAAAAAATAATAAAATTCCATTAATTTTTAACGAAATTAGAGCACTTTTAGTAAAACCCTAAAATTTGAGAACAAGTCACCATATTTTCATAATTGAAAGTATGAAAATTTTTGTTTTACGAAAGTTTCTTATTTTTTATGATCTTTACAAATATGTACTTTTTGATATACCATTCCATTTGATTTAACTGAGAAACGGGTATGTACCCCTCAAACTACCCCTCAAGGAGCGGTTTTAGGGGGTTGAAAATATTTTCCTGAAATTCTTTAGGGTCAATATATATAATAAATTTTTTTATCCTAAAACTCTTCAATAGTTTGGGCGTAAAACAATGCCGGACACATTATTGGAGGACCCTGTATATAAGATAACGTAATTCTGTATTTTCTTAACCCCTATAATCAACTTATCTTTTTGTAAATGGAGACTCAAAATATTGTTATTGGATTATTTATAACAAATATCTCAAAATTAGTATATTAACAATCTTAAGACCGCTCTTTAATTTCTGATTTATTTCTTATTTTCTAATAACTTATACAGGTTGGTTCATTTTTAATTAAACCATTGGCATATAAAAATGTTTCGAAAAAAGTAGTATATCCTTTTCTAATCAAATCTCACAAATAACAATACCGAAGTGCCACTTTCCGATTTTTTTGAAACTTTGAACACATGTAGTACATCGAAAAACATTAAAACATGTTTTTTTTATTTTTTTTTTGGCTAATAAGGCGTTTTAAGGGTAGAAAACATATTTGAAAGTTTAACCCCATTTAGCACAATGCTAACTAACGCTAATTATGAGTGTCGTTCTCTTACAATTTTTACGAATTTTTTCTATCATTATTTCGGCTCCATGTCTCAGGCACCCCCTTTTTTGAAATTCGAATTTTATTATATGCAGTTCGTTTGTGCTTCGTTTGTGCACGTTTGTGCAGGAAATCCTTTCGTTTGTGCTTTAACCCCTAAGGAGATTTTCAAAAAAATCAAATGAGGGGCCGTAGACATGCGAGCCCCCCCTTTTTCGAAATTCGAACTTTATTATATGCAGTTCGTTTGTGCTTCGTTTGTGCACGTTTGTGCAGGAAATCCTGTCGTTTGTGCTTTAACCCTGTAGGTGGTATTCACAAAAATCAAAGCTAACCGTTCTCGAGATATGGCTTTAAAGTTTTCGATTTTTGAAAATTTTGGAGAAAAATGATCGTAACTTTTGAACGTGTGGTCGGATTTGATTTTCGTCGACATATTTGAAATCAGCATGTAAAAATCTATATAATGACATGTATAATACTTCAAAATTCGAGAAAACAATTTTTCGCGAAAAATCGAAAAAATTCAAAGGGGTATACCTTAAAAAATGTCAATTTCTCGCAAAAAAATTTTTATCGAATTTTTAAGTATTATACATGTTATTATATAGATTTTGACATACTGATTCCAAATCTGTCAACAAAAATCTAACCCGACTACACGTTCAAAAGTTAGGGCTATTTTTCTCCAAAATTTTGAAAAAACTGAAACTTTGAGAGGCCATATCTCGAGAACGGTTAATGATACAGACCTGCGGTTTGAAAATTTCAACTTTCCACATCATTTTCTATACAATAAACATACTTTCAACGAAATCTAAAATTCAAAATTTTTTAGTCATATTTCGTGCCTCAAATGTCAACTTTACGTAGAAATATCAATTTAAATACAATAAAATAAGAAGGAACATCATAACTTACTTAATAAATAATAATTTTAATTCTTTTTCATATAATTTTTCATTTAAATCACATTTATTTAAACATAAAATGCGCGAATATCAAAAAACTCACATCGGGTCACAACCGTGACCCGAAAAATTCACGACTTACAGTTTTATTTTTCAGAATTGCCGATTATTAAACTAAAAAATTCATAAAATAATACGAATTCAATAACAGGCACTACTGTAGCTTCTTTCAAAAACGACAATGTTCTAAATGCTTTAATCGACGCCAGTCTCCCCTATTTTTTCCATATGTATTTCCGACACCCTACAACGTATCTTTATGGTACCTTTTATAATACTAAATGACGTATAAGATCAAAGAAGCATGTGACAATGACCATTCTGCAAGAAAAAGAGAGAGAAATCAATAGAAAAACTCTCATGAAATATTTAATTGTTATCTGTAAGATTAGGCTCGGTCGGTAAAGTAGTAAGCCTAGGGGAGGTTCAGACTGAGTTATTAATTTAATTGTCGGACGAAAGATTATACAGGAAAAGTGAGGGGAGGGGGTCAGATAATGTATCAGTGAATTATTGTTTGATTGGAGTGGTTTGTTATTTTCTGCTATTGTTTTTACTTTATTATACCCATGTTTATGAAATATATCTACTATTTTCTTATACGTAATAATACGAGAGTAAATAGTGTGGCTGATTCTTAATAATTTTTTAAATAAATTCTTTCTTAATTGGAAAAAAATGTATTGGGAATAAATTATATATAATAATTTGTCTAAAACATTTTTTTCTAATTAAAAAAAATAATCGAAAATTCAAAAATATCGCCTAAGAAATTTTTCTTTAAAAAAATGTTCCCTATAAGGCTTCAGCGGTAATCTATCGAAGGTGTATTTATATTATTCACATGTATACTCGGAGAAAAGTGTAGATTTTTTAATGAAAAATTACAGTTGCCGATTGAAAATTTTAATCAATCAGTTTCAACAAACATACTGTCAATTGAGTAACTTCATGAAGATAGAGACTGGTTCTATGCTTCATGAAGAAACTTCTACAATATATATATACATTGTAATTTTTATAATACGCTATTTTTACTATATTCGTAAATATCATTTACATGATTTGTTCTTAAGTTGAATTATTTGTTAATAAAGTGATATACAAATTATTTCATTTCGATTAAAATATGTACAATACACTACAAGGATTGTGTAAAGTATTAATTATATTAATAGTTTACACAACTACAAAAACTACTGGGCCTAATTTTTTTTTATTTGGCATATCGATAGTATGAAAAAAACCGATAATTAAGTTTTTTTGCAAATTTTTATTCACCATACTTTAGATTTTACAGCCCTTTAAATTTCAAAAATGATCAAAGTAACCCCGGTTTACGGTACCGTTTACGTCAAATCATACCTCCGTAAAAAAGTGTCACAACTCAAAAAATGTAGTTTTGAGGAAATAGGAATAAATTAAATTATAACAATTTAGGTAAATCAAAATTGTAAAGGTAGTATAGGAAAAGGACTAATACACAGTATTTAATTTAAATATTTCAGTATTCCTGTGATGTTTGAAAAATACTAACTATTAAAACGCTTAGTGATTAAGTATTAAAATAAAAAATGTGACATTTTTTTAGAATATGCTACTTTTGACGGTAGGTACACGAAGTACATTAATGACAATGTTTTAGTAGAAATGTATAGTTATTTGGAATCATTCTACATATCGTCCCTTAGCTAACAACACCGCATAAGTCAAAAATTAGTAGTTTTAACATTGTAATGCCATTGGATAGAGCTACTCATTGCGCGTCGATCTACCAATCACATTCTAGACGTTTCGGACAATAAAAGACCAGAATTAAAAAAATAGTGACAGCACGCAAGCCGGTAGCCTATTCGCAGCATGCGCGATGACAGCGCCAACTAATGGGTGGACTTTAGTAGCAACTTGGGTGGACTTTGACGTACATACTAACAAACAAATAATTTCAATAAAATATCGTAATATATACATTTTAGACGATTATTTATGACTATTAGCTATGTGCACGAAGTCTATTAGCGCCGCTAACGGGTAATAGAGAAGGGTTTAATGGATTTAACTCTAACTATTTTTTATCATTGTTTAATATGTTTAATACCGTGAAATTTTTTATTAAACAAATATCATTTAATTTAGCTGTTTACATATAATATAAATAGTATAGCATAAAACGTACGTGAAAATTATTTATTTTGGGTATCTTTTTCTCTTTAATTATGACGTATAATAGAGAAATAATTCATTCGTTTACATTGACAGCATAACCTCAAATTTTGGCGCCGATAATTTTACAATATTGCTCACCACGAACACTCGCATCGATATTATTTCTAACTCCACCCCCTTGCACATAGTCTATAGTGGGATTAACCATGTTGACCTTTCTATTTTCAGTTAAAAACGAGTCTATTAAAAATGACAGTTAGTCCACCCAAAGTGTTATTTTTTGCCACGTTGTGCGCTGTGATCGATTTCGTTTCCCCCACTACCTACTTTGCACCTAGCGAATATAAAACATACACGGTTTTTTCACTCTCCTGTAAAGTTGGTCAAAACGACTTGAGCGGTGTTGTAAGCTAAAGGACGATATTTATCTCAAATATGACATTTTTTTAGTTGTGACACTTTTTTTGCGGGGGTGCGAAATAGTAATATTTATTTAAAAATTGACTTTATTGTTTTGAAATATTTTTCTCCGTGTATGAATATCTAATAGTAGAAACTAGTGGGTGTTTTAGATCCATCACGGAAACATGTATAAGCGGCGAGTGCAGTGGCACATATACACAGCTATTGCGGTCGGAATAGTTAAGTTTTAAACAATTCCTGCGTTGTGATCATCCATGTGAAATCTCAAGTTTATATTCCCTCCCTCTCTCTCTAACAGTGGCTTACAGAGATTACTGCAAGACTGTGAGTGTTCTCGAGCCTACTTTACCCAATGTTGTGTTCTTGAAGGGAACACAGTGGCGTACGCAATTATTGGAAACAAATATTTAATTTAAAATATTTTTTATCTCTATAAAATTTAAAAAAAATACTGAATCGATTTAAATGCGGTTTTCACCAATAGTTAAATAATTTTTAAGTGTATGTTCTTAGCTATTAATATTTTATAAAAACTTAAAATTTTACATCAAAATCGTGATTTGTTTCTATTATGTTACAGCATAAAAATGTAATTTATATAAAAATGAATAAATAATTCTATGATTTAAATTTTTGATATTTTAGGTGTTTATTTTGTGGATTTTAACCCGGGTAACACCCAGTCCAATACACTAGTAAATTATAATTATTGATATTTTATATTGTAAAGTACGAACTAATCAATTAAAGGGGAGGGATGTCTTTGAAATGGTAAAACACTTAAGTATTCCATTAAAAAATGGACAAATACTTTATAAAAAATTACACTTCTATAAGCAATTTAAGGAAAAATAATGTGTTATGTGAGTGAGCAAGTTGGGTGGGAAAGTTGGGTGGATCTTTGAAATAATACATTCCATTAAAAGTTAGATACATAGTACCCAATTTTAAGAAATCTATGAAAAATAATATGTTATGTGGGTGAGCAGATTGAGTGGGCAAGTTGGGTGAGATAGTGGTAGAAACGAAATTTTGCATGGTATGATTAATTACTGTCGTGCCAAACTTAAACAGTAAATTAATAAAAATATTTTAAGTAAAAAAAATCTGATGAACATGTGCCCGGAAATTTTTTGTTAGGAACTACAGCCCTCCAAAGATTTTGCTCAAAATGAGTTATTATTTAATACCTAGCACCGGCGCCGACTACGGGGGGGCGAGGGGGGCGATCGCCCCCCCAGATAATATATCAGGGGGGCTTCGCCCCCCCAGTGCAGCTGAACTCTAGTTTCTTTTAAATTAAAGATACTTTTGTCAATAAGATTTTTACTTTAAAAAAAGGTGTAAATATTCAAATACTTGTCACTTGAGTAAAAATGATCACTAAAAATTTCTTCAAAAAGGAAATTAATACCTACTAAAACTTCATGACTAAAACATCTTTTAACAGCTTTAAAAATTTTTTTTTTCACATTATTAGTTGCGTTACTGAAATTTTTGTCGTTATTACGAAAGTTGGATATTGCACATTTTTTAAGGAAATTTTTTTCACCCCCCCCCCCCCCATTATGAAAATCTCGCCCCCCCCAGGTTAAATGAAAAGTCGGCGCCTATGATACCTAGAGAACCCTTTGTGATAAAATTATGAAATTTGTTTACAAATTATAAGTGTTATCGATTTTTCGCATTAACTAATTATAATTTAAACTAGGGATGTATAGGGCCAATGGGCCCATTGTTTTTTAATCTAGTATTACTTGTTCTTTAATTTTTTATAAAGTTGGGCACTTATTTAAGGTTATATGACACAAAATACGCAAAAACGTACTTTGCTTATTTGTCATAGGATTAACCGTTTTCGAGAAATATCGATGGAAAAAAGCATGCAGACTTTAACCTAATACGGATGCTTCAAATTACAAAACATAAATTTATATTTTCTATGATTAAAGGTAAAAAAAAGTTTTAAAGAAACTTCCTAATATGAATCCTCTAAGATCTGTAGCCAGTTGTATTACTGTAAGATGTACTTTACTAACTTGACTAAAAAAGGCTATTTGTTGATAAGGATGCATTTTTTGAAGTATACTTATGTTAATTTTTATCATAGAACAAGAATATAAATATATATCTGTATCTAGATTTGTTCTATTAATCATTTTATTTTTTAGGGGAGTGGGGGGGGGGGGGTAATTAAATATGAGTTAGTTGACTCTGCTGACGTTTTTCTCATATATCTACATATAATATTCTGCGGTTACAAAAATGAGATAAAATTAGAATTAATATTTAATATTATTTTTGTTGCACGTCACTGGTATGTGAGGAGAATCTCCTTGAGGTTATTGTATGAGAATAACAGAAATATAGAATCCGTGTAATGTACTTAGGGATAGTAGAGAAATAGTTAATGTTATATAAGGGTCCAGGGTTCGAAGGTTATCGTTCACATACGTGACCGAATAGACCCTCTTGTGTATGATTCATATTTTTGCTTTTTGATATTTAACCTACAATAGCTACATTTCAGTTTTGTGAAAATATCTAGAATTTAAATATTTTTATATTTATTTGAACAAACGATTTCACTTAGAGAATTTTCGAAATTTGTATATTAGATGATTAATAAAATTATATAAAAAATACCTTTTAAAATCAAGCTTTTATTAAAAATGCACTAAAAAGTAAAAAATAAATTTTCAGCTATCAAAAAAATTTCAGGTTTTTATGACTAAAACCAATAAAAACGCGGGACGCTCACGAAGGCAAATGTATAAGTTTTAATTAATTAATTATTCCATTATTGTATATTTGTAAAATTGTTAAGTAGTTTATGAAAATTCTATATATTTATTTGATTTAATGTACTTTTCTATCAATTTATAGGTACTTCATTTCTTATTTTGCATAGTTTTTTTATTCATACATATGTCTTTATAGCGTCCCGCGCTTTTATTGGTTTTAGTCATAAAAACCTGAAATTTTTTTGAAAGCGGAACATTTATTTTTCACTTTTTAGTGCATTTTTAATAAAAGCTTGTTTTTAAAAGGTATTTTTTTATATAAATTTATTTTAAAACTTTTAGTTACTGATTGACTGACTAACTAATATACTAACAGGTAAAGCTCGACAAACTCTTTCATTTGATACCCATATCAAGATGGTTATAAAGAAAAAGGTAATCCGCCTTCTTGGTGCGTCCGCCATATTAGATTTAGAATGACGTCATATAGCTAATTGTATTTTACTCATCAAACCCTTTCATTTAATACCCATATGAAGATGATCATAAAGAAAAAGGTAATCCGCCATCTTGAGACGTCCGCCATATTGGATTTAGAACGATATTAGATATACTATATTGCATTGTCACCGGACTTATATACGTATACAAATTTTCAAAGCTCTAGCTTAATTAGAACTAGTCGAAATTTTGATTGCAATATTTGATCTTAACTAACTAACAAACAAACAAACAAATAAACAAGTGAAGTTAAATAAAAGCTTTTAAAAAAGTATTACATAGGTATTCATTTTTCTACACCTTTGTGTCAAGATTTTAAATATTTTTTTTATTTAAAATTTAAGGAGGTTGATCTCATAGAAAAATAAGAAAAATATTTCGATTAAACTTGAAAATAACAAGACATTAATATTTAAAAAAATCCTTACATAATTTCAAGGTAAATTAGATACTTCTCCGACATGAGGGAATTAACTCAAAATATTCACAAATTATACCCTTAAATTTTCCTTGTGAAACACTCTATTTATTAGTGAAAACCGCAATAAAATCCGATCAATAGTTACTGAAAAAAATTGCGCAAAACTTAATTTTTTTTAATGACTTTGGAGAGCAAATACAACGTGATTAAAGGGTTAAAATCAAAAAGTTCTGATACATTTTTTGTTGCATTTTAGGAGACCTTTCTAACGACACCTCATTCAATGGGGTAGGTGAAATTTTTTTTTTGAAAACACTTTTCATTTTATGGAAAGGGGGCCCAAAAAAATTTTTTTTCAAAAATCTTATCATTTATGTTTTTGGGTCATTCATCTACGACCGTATACCAAATTTCATCTTATTATCTCAAAATTTTTGAAGACGGACGGACGGATATGAAGAAACTATAAGGGTTCCTAGTTTTCTACGGAACCCTAAAAACGGGCAAGTGCATGTTGGGCACGCACATGATAGGGTTCCGTAGTCATTCTCACTACGATTTATAAAAAAACAGTTATTTCAAAATTTTCGTGACTGAAGGGTTAAAATCAATAAGCCATTTGACTTTTACTATTGTATTTTAGGAGACCTATCAAATGACACCCCACTCAATGAGGCGAATAAAAAAAATGTGAGTTCACTTTTCAGTCTATGAAAGGGAGGTCCAAAATTTTTGACAATGTTCGTTATAATTTTCAGTGAAAGTACTAATTAAAAGCTACATTCTGATTTTTTTCAGATTTTTTGAATTGATAGTTTAAAAATAGAGGGGGTGGGGCGTTTTTAGAATGACTTTGGAGAGCAAATACATCGTGATTAAAGGGTTAAAATCAAAAGATTCTATTACATTTTTTATTGCATTTTAAGAGACCTTTCTAACGACACCACCAGTGAAATTTTTCAACACTTCATTTTATGAAAGGGGGGTCTAAAATATTTTTTTTTCAAAAATTTTATCATTTCTGTTTTTGGGTCATCAATCTACGACCGTATACCAAATTTCATCTTATTATGTCAAAATTTTTACTAGACGGACGGACGGACATGGAGAAACTATAAGGGTTCCTAGTTTTCTACGGAACTCTATTCTTATGTAATATGTTTCCAAAAATCACTTTTATATTTACGTAATAACATTTGTATTATATAATATGTAAAATATATTGTCGATACTGAACAAAATAACTGAATTTTCATTTCTAATAAATTCAAATTCATACACTGAATTTCGTCCAATCGACAAAAGACTTTTGCCTTTCTTTGGGAAGCAGATGTTCATTTGCTCTCTTAGAGTTTCTATATCTTATTTTATACACAATGAATGGAAGAAAATGTAAAATATCTTTGTGCAAACTTTCTCATGGAAGAATGTTTGCAGTCTCAGATTTTAATAATAAATTGATTTGAATATATAACTTATTATATTTAATTGAAAAAAAAAATGTTTTGATTAAAAAAAAATATTTTTTTTATTAAGGGGTTAAACAGGTCCTAAAATGGATATTTAAAAAACAATAAATGTGTAAAAGAAATGAAAAAAGTAAAAAAATTCACTATTTAAATTTTGGGGTCCATCAGACCTAAGAATATACCTATGTACCTTTATGTATTTAAAAATCTGAGATTTTAATAATAAAACGAAATTTTTTATTAAGGAGTTAAACAGGTCCTAAAATGGATATTTAAAAAGCAATAAATGTGTAAAAGAAATGAAGTAAAGTAAAAAAATTCACTATTTAAATTTTGGGGTCCATCAGACCTAAAAATATACCTATGTACCTTTATGTATTTAAAAATCTGAGATTTTAATAATAAAATGAATTTTTTTATTAAGGAGTTAAACAGGTCCTAAAATGAATATTTAAAAAAAAGCAATTAATGTGTAAAAGAATTGGAAAAAGTTAAAATATATTCACTATTTAATTTTTAGGGTCCATCAGACCTAAGAATATATTTATGTACCTATATGTATTTAAAAATGTGTAAGAATTTGAGATTTTAATAATAAATTGATTTGTAATATAACTTATTATGTTTAATTGACAAAAAAATTGTTTTGATTATTAAAAAAAATGTTATTTTTAATTTTTGGGGTTAAACAGTTCCTTGAATGTATATTTAAAAAGCTATTAATATGGAAAAAATAATAAAATATTTACTATTTAACTTTTTGGGTCTATCAGATCTTAAAATATATTTATATGTATCTAAAAAAATGTGTGAGAATTGAAAAAAGTGAAAAATTAGTTAATAAATACAGTGAAACTTGTATGATTAGTGGAACTTGAATAAGTGGGAAACTTCTATAACTAGAATTCATACTGAGGTCCCGTCACTTGTATAAGTGGGTAAATGAGACACCTCTTTAAGTGAGATAAAATAACTGGTCCTTTGAGATTCCAGTTATCACATTTCAAAAAATATATCAGAAAAAATAAAAATATTAATAAATTAAATAAAACTTACAAAAAACTTGTAGATTTAGTACCTGAAACAAAAAAAAATACAATAATTTTATTTTGATAGAGAATTTAAAAATGCAAAATTTTTTACAAATTTTCAAACGCGCATAACGAATCAAAAAAAATCGTACAGGGATGAAAAAATAACATTTTCAAGAGAAAATAGCAACCTTTCAAACGCTTTTATCGAATTTCATGTAAAAATTTTTACGCTTTTAAAATTTATAAAAAATTGAGGGATAATTTTGGCACAAAGCGATGATAAAAAACCAGGAGATGATAAAATTTTTTTAGCTTTTGATCGAAAAACTAGAAAGTACAAGCTTATGAATGAATTTTGGATCATGCAAAGCCAATCATTTTTCGCGGAGATATAATTGTTAGAAAAGGCTATAGGGGGATAAGAATGGGTAAAGTGCCCCCGCGCCAATTATGGCTGTTATATTTTTTTATAGTAACTACTAACACAGGTAACAATTTGACCAAATTTTAACCCTCAAAAATTTACCCCCAAGGGGTGAGAATTAATTTTGAAAATTTCGTAAAAAATTAATAACTTTTGAAAGAGTCAACCGATTTGAATAAAATTTTAATATGTCATATATGTCACTAAGGTGCTTTATAGAAAAAATCGGTAAACCTGAAAACTTAACATAACCTCAAAAAAAAGTGTTTTATATTTTAAAAAATTTTTTTTTGCTCACTTTCAATTTTGGCACAATCACCAAAATATTTGTGTGACTTTCTAGCATAGTTTTTTATAATATATGTTTTTTTCAGATTTTGTTTCCAGCTGCGTGACACCTAAAAAAAATTTTATATTTTTCTAAAAATTTTTTCACTCACTTTCAATTTTGGTACAGTCACCAAAATTTTTTTGTGATTTTCTGGCATAGTTTTTTATAATATAGATTTTTTTCAGATTTTTTTTCCAAGTGCGGGACACAAAAATTTTTCAAAAAATTTTTCAAAATTTTTTTTCGCTCACTTTTAATTTTGGTACAATCACCAAATTTTTTCAGTAATTGTCTGGCCTAGGTATTTATAATATATATTTTTTTTACTTTTTTATTCCAGCTGCGTGATACCTAAAAAAAATAAAAAGTATTTTTTTAAATTTTTTTTGAGGTTATGTTTGCCGTACAATCACAAAAAATATTTTGTATCTTTCTATCATAATTTTTTTATATATTTTTTAGATTTTTTTCCAGTTGCGGGACACAAAAAAAATTTTTTTTTTAAATATTTTTTTCGCTCACTTCAATTTTGGTAGTCATCAAAAAAATTTTGTGGCTTCCAGGCATAGCTTTCTATAATATATATTTTTTCGGATTTTTTTTCCAGCTGCGTGACAAAAAAAAGTTTTTATTTTTTCTTTTTTTTTATTGCTGGTTATGTTTGTATTATTTATTACTCATATATGTAGATGTTTTATTCGTAAAAAACTAAAAGCAAAAATATACGTATGTATGAGTATGTACAAAGTAAATTAAACAAAATTGTAGTTAATCAATACATACAATATAAAGAAACGGTTATGATATTAAATACACATAACAAATTGAAAAAAAATAAAGAATGAAAATAAAAAAGTTATATTCCCTCTCGTAATTATTACATGTACCTATTATACATTTCTTGTATAAAAAATCTTTTAATCTATTTTTGAAAGATTTTATATCGTCAATATTCTTCAGGTAGTCTGTCTGGCAGTGAAATGTAATATTTACTACCTTTTCATAAAGGGCTATTGCTATATCTAATTGTCCTACAAAAAATCAATGTATGTATATGTTATTATCCTGTCTTTATTAATATATTTATAATTGTGGTTACCTAAATGTAACTCTAAGTTGCTTAAGATCTGCTTTATGACATATATTATACAAGTGTCCATTATGTTTCTAAAATAATTTTTTTAGAGGGGACCACATTTATGCAATTTTATATCTCTTGTTAAATTAAAAAGTTTTCGTACTGTTCACAAGCTACTATTCCAAGCAGCTTACGAACTATTTACAATTTTACTTGTTAAAGTAACACGCAGCTGAAAAAAAATCTAGAAAAATACGCCAGAAAGTCACTATAAAAATTTGGTGCCTGTACCAACATTGAAAGTGAGCGAAAAAACATTTTGAAAAAATAAAATATTTTTTGGTGTCACGTAGCATGAAAAAATCCGAAAAAAATATTTATTATAAAAAAATATGTTAGAAAGTCCGAAAACAATATACAAACATAAACTGCAATAAAAAATAAAAAACTTTTTTTTTGTCACGCAGCTGGAAAAAAAATCCGAAAAAATATATATTATAGACAGCTATGCCTGAAAGCCACAAATTTTTTTTGATGACTACCAAAATTGAAGTGAGCGAAAAAAATATTTAAAAAAAAAATTTTTTTTTGTGTCCCACAACTGGAAAAAAATCTAAAAAATATATAAAATATTATAAAAAAATTATGATAGAAAGATACAAAATATTTTTTGTGATTGTACGGCAAACATAACCTCAAAAAAAATTTCAAAAAATACTTTTTATTTTTTTTTAGGTATCACGCAGCTGGAATAAAAAAGTAAAAAAAATATATATTATAAATACCTAGGCCAGACAATTACTGAAAAAATTTGGTGATTGTACCAAAATTAAAAGTGAGCGAAAAAAAATTTTGAAAAATTTTTGTGTCCCGCACTTGGAAAAAAAATCTGAAAAAAATCTATATTATAAAAAACTATGCCAGAAAATCACAAAAAAATTTTGGTGACTGTACCAAAATTGAAAGTGAGTGAAAAAATTTTTAGAAAAATATAAAATTTTTTTTAGGTGTCACGCAGCTGGAAACAAAATCTGAAAAAAACATATATTATAAAAAACTATGCTAGAAAGTCACACAAATATTTTGGTGATTGTGCCAAAATTGAAAGTGAGCAAAAAAAAATTTTTAAAAATATAAAACACTTTTTTTTGAGGTTATGTTAAGTTTTCAGGTTTACCGATTTTTTCTATAAAGCACCTTAGTGACATATATGACATATTAAAATTTTATTCAAATCGGTTGACTCTTTCAAAAGTTATTAATTTTTTACGAAATTTTCAAAATTAATTCTCACCCCTTGGGGGTAAATTTTTGAAGGTTAAAATTTGGTCAAATTGTTACCTGTGTTAGTAGTTACTATAAAAAAATATAACAGCCATAATTGGCGCGGGGGCACTTTACCCATTCTTATCCCCCTATAGCCTTTGTAAAAAAAATTAAAATTACACAGAAAAAAAACTCGATCTTATTGAAAATTTGAGATGGAAAAATGTTAAGTAAATTTATTTTGTTAATATAACAATATTTCCTCAATATAATAATAAAAAAAATTCTTATTGAGGATATTTTATTCATTTGAAAAATATATCTTCATGTGTATCTAAAATCTTTTCATTTGTCAAACTAATAAATAATGTATTACACCAACTAACGAAACTCTCAAATAGATTAAACATAATGGTTGTATAAATAAATATTTATCAGTGTGAATATTTTTTACACCACCCAACTAGTGAAAGTGTATTTTTTGATATTGTAAATTCAGTGATGTCATTTATAAAATATTTAAAATATATGTTTTCAATACGAAACAAAATTTTCACCGTGATAAGAACATTGTTAGTAATAAATATACATTTATCAATAAGATAAACGTGGATATTTCCATATTGGTAAAAAATTATCATATTAACAAACATATCGGAGCCAAATCGATCATGGATTTTTTTACATTGATCACGTTTTTTAGCACAAAGACAAATTATTTTTTCTGTGTATCCTTTAATTTGATTTTTTAACATAAATTTGCTTTCACTTCAAAAATCTAATTTGTCATATGTATATATAAAAAAAATAATCTATCTAAAACTATTCTCAACGTCATACTGGGGTCTAAAAGACCTTTGCTTCATAAGTGGGCTCTCACACCGGATCAATATAGCAATATAGCAACTAGCAACTTATAACTAGCTATATTATTACTATCTGTCAATATACATTGAATCGGACATATTGTCTCACACTAAAGCAATATGATATCGCTATATTGCTAGTTGCTAATTGGTAGTTACTTTATAGCAATATAGCAACTAGCAACTTATAACTAGCGATATTATTGCTATTTGTCAATATACATTGAATCGGACATATTGTCTCACACTAAAGCAATATGATAACGCTATATTGCTAGTTGCTAATTGGTAGTTACTTTATAGCAATATAGCAACTAGCAACTTATAACTAGCGATATTATTACTATCTGTCAATATACATTGAATCGGACATATTGCCTCACACCAAAGCAATATGATATCACTATATTGCTAGTTGCTAATTGGTAGTTACTTTATTGCTGTGTTACTATATTGCCATATTGCTCCGATGTGAGAGCCCACATAGAGTACATATATGTAGCAATATTAATATTTAATAAATAAAAAAATCATGATACAAATTATACAACTTACTCCACTACTAAAAATAAAGTGAAAAATCTCAATGAAAATATCTTAAATGTTAAGCTACCGACCGTGAATCAGCCGAGAACAAATTTCCAACCGGGACGAAAAAGGAAATAGAGGAAAGAGTGGGAAATACAGGACACCCTGACTGAAGGGGAGGGGGTAAACGGGGTGAACAGGGGCTGTGTAATGAATTGCAGTCATGTTCCACTTCGTTTCGGGTACGCGGGTTCTACTATAGACGTAAATTCAATAACAATGCGAAAAAAGCCGCTACCAGTTCTGACAATACCTACCCGTATTCTACACTTAATGGATATCGGTTGTTTTTATATTACAGACGGAAATTGATAATGTGTTTATAAGTTTTTCTATATATTACTTTGTGATATATAGTTTGCCATTTTTGTGGACACTTTGATATTGTTTAAGAAGTATTAACTTCCCAGTTTTCGCTGGGTGCAAAGTAGGTAGTGGGGGAAACGAAATCGATCACAGCGCACAACGTGGCAAAAAATAGCACTTTGGGTGGACTAACTGTCATTTTTAATAGACTCGTTTTTAACTGAAAATAGAAAGGTCAACATGGTTAATCCCACTATTGACTATGTGCAAGGGGGTGGAGTTAGAAATAATATCGATGCGAGTGTTCGTGGTGAGCAATATTGTAAAATTATCGGCGCCAAAATTTGAGGTTATGCTGTCAATGTAAACGAATTAATTATTTCTCTATTATACGTCATAATTAAAGAGAAAAAGATACCCAAAATAAATAATTTTCACGTACCTTTTATGCTATACTATTTATATTATATGCAAACAGCTAAATTAAATGATATTTGTTTAATAAAAAATTTCACGGTATTAAACATATTAAACAATGATAAAAATAGAGTTAAATACATTCAATCCTTCTCTGTTACCCGCTAGCGGCGCTAATAGACTTCGTGCACATAGCTAATAGTCATAAATAATCGTCTAAAATGTATATATTACGATATTTTATTGAAATTATTTGTTTGTTAGTACGTCAAAGTCCACCCAAGTTGCTACTAAAGTCCACCCATTAGTTGGCGCTGTCATCGCGCACGCTGCGAATAGGAAGGTTATTGTAATCATTCCGAAAATAAAAATAATTTGTTTCAAGATCACTGTCACTACACAGAAAAAATAACACTATACGCTAGGAAACCATCGATCCTGGCGCCGCCAAGTGGCAAAAATAAATAACTTTGGGTTTCTGTCAAACCAATCTGTCATATAATTGAAAGGAAAAAATGGATAATTGCCGTTATATTATGTATGTTATATTAAAATTTGTATTGATAAGTATCAACCTTTGTATATTATTAGAATTTGACTCCGAAATTTTCTTATTTTGAACCGACTTCTAAAAAAGTGGAGGTTATCAATTCAATCAACATATTTTGTTATGTATGTTCGAGCATAACTTCGACAAATATGCGCCTATTCGGTTGATTTTTGTTTGTTTGAAAGAGTATACTCCCGAGGTGGTCTCATATAAATTTTATCAGAATCTGACCATGGACTTCAAAAAAGGAGAGAGTTTTCAATTTTTTTATATAATTTTTTATGTATTTTCGGGTATAACTACGACAAATATGCACCTATTCGGTTGATTTTTCTTTGTTTGAAAGAGTATACTATCGAGCTGATACCATATAAATTTCATTATAATCAAATATATGGTTTCAAAGATACGCCACTCAAAAGAAAAAAAGAAAAAATCGTAATAGAGTTGATCGAAAATAGACAAATTTCGCGGGTCGAATCCTTATAATCCGCAAAGGTTGATACTCTTCAATACAGATTTTAATATAACACACATAACTTTGTGTTTTAACCCCGTAATTTACTCATTGGGTAATATCGGACATTTGAAAATAAAAAATAAAAATTTGCTATGAAAAAAATTAGTAAAAATAAAAAATTAATGTTTTTCAAGACCTTATATTACCTTTAAGTTTTACTGAAAATATCATCCAATTATATCAAACCATTAAGTAGAAAAAAAAAGGTTTTCGATTTTCAAATTTTAATTAATTACAGCTAAAATAATTATTAAAATTAATTAAAACTTGGTCAAGTACTTCTTCATACATAGGTTTATAGATAAGAAAAAAAATTAACGAAATCGGAACTTGGGAACATTACTTTCGGCTGTCCTTTTTTAAAAGTAATATACTCAAAGTTGCTAACGGCGCTCACTAGGTGGCGACGTGTCGTTTTTGACAGATGGTTTCCTAGCGTATTCAACAAAAAAAATACTTTTGTAATATAACAGAGATCTGAATAGAAAATTTAGCATGCCGAAACCGAATTTGTTGCCCAATTGGTTTCATCACGTCAGGGTTTTGAGATATTCTAACCTAAAAGTCCCAAAAATATTGGTAATGTTAAAGAATTTATTATCAAGTAGGTAATTTTTTTCTAAATTTTTCGGCCACGGTAACAAATAGTATTATCTTTCCTTTTTAAAATGAGTTTTAACTTTTTACTGTACGATTTTTTTAGCCGAGATGTACTAGTTTGAAGGTATGATATTTTTGTTAATAGAGTGTAGTATAGTAGATACAATGAACTTTACTACATATATCTTCAAAGTAGTATATTTCGGTAAAGAAAAATCGCAAAGTAAAATGTTAAAAATCATTTTAAAGAGAAAAGAAAGTACTATTCGAAATCATGAATGAAAACTTCAGAAAAAAATTACCTACTTAGTAATAAATTCCTCAACATTGCCAAAATCGTCATTTTTGAGACTTTGAGGTTCGGAAATCTAAAAAACCTGACGTGGTGGAATCATTTGGGTAACGAATTCGGTTTCGGCTTGACAAATACCATCTAAATCACCTATTCAAATTTCTGTGAATTTTTTTGTTGCATAGTGTAATTTGTCTATGTGTTAAAAAATTTGATCAATATAAAAAATCCGTGATCGATTTGGGTTGTTTGTTAATATGATAATTTTTTTACCAATATGGAAATATCCACGTTTATCTTATTGATAAATGTATATCATTGCTAACAATGTTCTTATCACGGTGAAAATTTTGTTTCGTACAAAAATTCGTAGAAATGTTTACTTGAGCCAAGTAAACCTTGTTTTGTATATAACGAAAACAATATTTTCTTAAGATAAGAAATATATTCTTAAACCAACTATAGTATTCTTGGACGAAGAAATAATGTAGTTTGATTAAGAGTACTTTTCTTATATTAAGAAAATATTGTTTTCATTATATACAAAACAAGATTTTCTTGGTCCAATACAGTTTTTTTTGTGTATTGAAAACATATATATTTTAAATACAAAAAAAGTTTTTTTTATGTGTAATCGATCCGAAAATAAAAATTTGTTTCAAGGTCACTACAGTATATTTACACTACTTTCAAAAAGATGAAAATGAATAATGAATTCTACTTGTGTGTAATATACAAAGTTACAATAAAAAATATTGTCACTTATTTAATATTATTTTGAAATTGTAAAACAGAGTCCCCTGGTCGGTTTCAACCCAGAATAACTTTATTTCAGAAACACGTAATTAGAAATATTAAATTCACTATCATATTTTCAGAGATTAATTATTATCATATGCAAATATAATGTGAAATGGTTAAATGTTTATTAATGTAAAAATTTTATAGTAAAATTTTAAGCACTGTACCCTGAATCACTCAAATAAATAAGTAAAATAAAGAATATTTTGTCGCACCAGAAAATCGTCAATTTTTGTTTTTAGATTAAAATACATCGAAAACGTATATTTGCACTTCCAAATAAATAAAAATCATTCACGCGAGGCAAAGGGATATTTTTTAACCCTATTATAGGGATTCATTTTGGGTTTACTGTATTTTTGACGTCAGATTTGGATTCAGCGTCGAAAAATACATCGAAAACTTATATTTGAATAACGAAAAATGGTTATATGTACTATTTAAAATAATATTTTTTCGAATTTAAAATTTTTAACACGGGGTGTTTCGGAAAGCCAATATATGGGCTCATCCGTGATCGACACTTAGCCTATGATCAATCAATGATATAAGATACCTTTTATACCATTTTTCTGAGGGTTAAATGCCCCCTGAAATGCCGACTCTTTAAGGGGTTAGGTGTAGTCAGAGACATGAAAAAATGACAATTTTAAATAATTTTTTTTTGCCAGTAAATTATTTTATTTTATAAAAGTAAAAACTTAGCATCATTTAAATAAGGTTTCGACTTGACTTGACAGAAATTTTAGAAAAAAAAATTAATAATTTTAAAAGTAATGGTTGTTTGTGTTGATCCAGTTCCAACCGAAGCTCCTTGCGGTGACCATCACTTATCCTTGGAGATTCATCCAAATTCAATCGGACAAAAAAAAATAGTTTTATTTATAGATAATCTAGTGCCTGATCGAAGCTTTTTTTTTCTTTCTTAAATTAACAAAATGGCAGCCTCAGGAAATTTTTTTCAAGATTTTCGGGAAAAAAACCAACAGTTAATTGTTTATAACAAATCAAAATTTAAAAACAAAAAAAAATCCTTCGATCAGGCACTAGTTTTTCATGTTTTCAAAAAGCTGTATAAATTTCATTAAAATCTACCGAGCGGTTTTCGAGCTACAGGTGGTCACCAGTTCAAAAAACATAGTTTTGAGAAAAACGCATTTAAAGTTTTACACTCAATTTACGTAAAGTAATATACGTATTATTAAATTACTTACACCGAGTCAACTATTCATGGGCCATAAAATAGTTCTTCAGCCGTTGTAGCAGCTTCCAAAAATTCAAAAAACAAAAATCGATTTCTTGAAAATTCTGACTACACCTAACCCCTTAAAGGTTAATAAACTAACGAAAATATAAAATAAAATTTATCTTCACCATTAAACCTAACCTAACGTTTATTTTATATATAAATTTTACAAAATTAAAATAGAATTTTTTATTACTTTACTATAATTTCATTTTGCATCATTCTAAAAATATAACAAAAACCCAAGTGAAATTCAATTTTCGAACATTAAGGAAGATGGGACATTTTCTTTTTAAGGGTTGTTGTAGCGACTATAGGAAGATTTTTCCCCTTTTTTCTCGTGACGTCTGATCCTGTAGTCGGGGGTGGGGGGAGGGGGTGAACAGGCGAAGGGAAATTTATTGTTGGCTCGTTGAATTTAATTCAAATTTGGCGACAACTACTGTTTCGTATTTAAGTTGAATGTGCTTTGAATGTTGATTTATAAATAACTTTATAAAACAAACGTCTTAGCTATGGAGTTTTCTTAAAAGTATTCTTAATCTATTTTTTATTACCTTTTGTTTTATTTTATAGTTATATGGGTAGGTATATCTACATACTGCACCCCCGCAAAAAGTCACATAACTCAAAAAATGTAGTTTTGAGGAAATAGAAATCAATGAAATTATAACAATTTAGGTAAATCCAAATTGTAAAGGTAGTATAGGAAATGGACTGATACACGGTATTTAATTTAAATATTTCAGTATTCCTGTAATGTTTGAAAAATAATAACTATAAAAAAGTTTAGTGTTTAAGTATTTAAAAAATAAATAAAAAATGAGACATATTTTTAGAATATGATAGTTTTGTTGACGGTAGGTACACAATTTTTAGTAATACTATATATAGTAATTGCAATCATTCTACATACAGCCATGGCCAAATGATGAATAATTTTGGAACTAGGTAATTTTGAAAAAAAAAAACTAATGTATACCAGTTATAGTTATATCATTTTAATATAAAATTAATAGTCACAATTAATATTTTATGAACCCCCCTCCTGATTTTATTAAAAATTTAATATACCGTGGTATATTATACACTAATATCTTGTGTAATGGTGTGCCATTCTTCTATAATTTTTTGTCTTAAACAAATTTTTTTTAACTGAATTTATGTTTTGCAATATTTCTGTTTAAAATGTGCCACAAAATTTTAATTGGTGGTGGACCAGGGGACCGGGGCGGCCACGATAACAGTTCAACGCTGTTTTCTTTAAGAAATTGCATTGTTTCGCGGAATTTGTGGCATCTTGTTGAAATAAATAATTCACTGGATCGGTTTCAACTAATTTATAAACAGAAGGTTCCAAAACTTCTTCAAGCATGTCTAAAAACCGTCTAAAATTCACGCGCCCTCCGCATAAAAGATACTTTTTCGACGCCACTGGCAGAAATGCAATCCCAAATCATGATACTACCTCCTCCAAATTTAACAGTACCATAAATATAAGACATTCTTGCTAAAAAACTTTACCTATTCTTCTTTGAACGTAGCAAGCCCCAGGTAGACCGAAAAACAAATTAAATCAAAAGAAAAAAGAAAAAATGATGTTTTGTTGATTTTTCAAGAAGGATGCTGAATTTTTTGAATGTAACTGTATTTATAATTAGTAAAACATTAGTTTAACTATTCCTTTACGTTGGATTCATCCATCTATATCACTTTAGTTCATTTCTCTTTTGTCCAATCATTGTATTTTTTCGCCCAAGAAACACAAAATTTTGTCTGTCTGTCTGTCAGACTTCCTGTCAATTTTATTCCATGAACCTGCACACAAGTTTTTTTTTCCTATTTTGTAGAGAGATTCGCTCCAAAATACGGTCCTGTCTCGCACTGGTTTTTCAATTTTGGCCACTTTTGATTCGATTTATCTTCTCAAAAGTCATTAAGGCATCTAATAAAAATACCTATAATCCCTAATTCCCCTGAAATATGTTAATTTAAGGCGGTAAACTAGAATTTTTTGAAAATCTAATTTTTTTTTGGCTTAAGAGTTCTTTAATATTTCAAAAATATCCTGGAAAAGTTTCAACCATGGGTCCAGTCTCTAAGTGCCCGAATTTTGAATGTAGCGCGGGCCTCATAATCCGTGCGCGTGCTGCTGGTAATAAGAACGCTTTTTTCTCGAATTCACATTTTCAAAGTCGGGCGGTAAGTTTACTCGCACAATTTTCAACCGATCGACTTCAAATTTTATCTGTATATTCCTGACTGCTTTCTCTACAGAAGTACCTGTGGTTTTTGTAGTATATTAATTTTTTCAAAAGTTATTAACAATTTTTTAGTGAATTTTTAGTAGTTTTTTCATATTTTCTGTTCAAAATGACGCCATTTTGTAAACAATCGATTTAAAATCAAAAGCTCAGGTACTTCTGTAGCTATTCATATATATTTTCGAAATTTTTGTGTCTCATGTTCATATCTTTAATATTGTAGGTAAAACGCTACCGCCCCCGAAGCACTAAAAAAAAGACGTCTCAGGGAAAATGCTGCCAAGCCGCCATTTTGTTTTTTTACAGCCAATATAAATATTGAAAAACATTGTTCAAATGTTGTATAAACAAGAACTTTTTACCGAATTTTAATATCTAGTATAGTTTTTTTAATAACCTATCCCGAAATTTGATCAATTTTTCGGTCTCTATGGTGGTTTACCGCCTTAAGCAAAGTGTCTAAAATCACTAGGTGCCTAATACATTTGGCCATGGCTGTATATTCTTGAAAATTTATTCATTCCACAAATAAAAAAAAATCAATTTAAAAAAATGTTACACTATCTACAATTTACTACACTCCCATAATAGAAAAAATCTATTAAATTCATGGCTAAAGTAACCACATTTCATTGAAAATATTGATCATCTATCAAATATTTAACCAACCTTTAAGTCGCACACAAAGATTTTTATCAAAATTCAATAAGGGATATTTGAAACCGCTTCGGTAGAATAAAATATTGTTTTATATAAATCGTAATGAACGAAACTTTATTCGATTCTTATAATAATATAGGGTAAAATAGGGGGTTGTGATAGATTTGTGTGCGTTTACAGAGGGGGGGGGGAGAAAAAGAAGGGGGAGGGGTTGAATATAATACGTCAGTCATAAACGTTCTCAGTTTAAGTGAATTCGTATGTTTCCATACGTTACTAGATTCCATTACCATTATTTTTCTTCTTTTATTGTACAGGATTGTGGTGTAAACCAGTTTATGGCGAATAAAGTATTAATTCTATAGTAGAACGTTATGGGAACAGTTTCACACTGTTGCAGAAACTTCTTTGTGGTCCATGTGATGCTGGGTTACACATCGAGAGTAGAAAAAATTGGATTGATTTGGAGGAAAAAGTTTTTAACAAATTTTATGTGGTAAATAGGGGAACTGTGGGTAATTTGGGATACATAACTAATTAATATTATTAACCCATTAACGCCCAAATGAAAACGTACACTTGCAAAAGATTTGTTTAATGAAATTAAGTACATATTCAATATATTTTAACTAAATATTTTAGAAAAATAGTGTATTCAAACGAGTAAATTTGGCAGATAGTTTGTGAGAGACTGCTTTTCTGATATCATTTTTATTTAGATTTTCATTTAAAAGTCATGTTATATGTATATTTAAGTTATTTCATATGATTTGAACAAAATTCGAAATCATATGCTCTAGTTGGATAAAATATATTAGCATACCATCATATAAAAATTATTCAGAACAATTAAAACACTAAATACTTATGAAACTAATAACGTTAACAGAATTTGTTTTTTGCACTTCTACCAACTGATTTTTAAGGAAATATTGTGAATTAATGTCTATAGACAGCAGTACTAATTATATGTAAAATGAAGTGTACGGCAGGCATCTTTTGTTCGAAACATTTTTTATGATATGAAGAAAACTAAACAGAAAATGGATTTTAAATTATATTTTACTCGAAAACTATCAATTTTTATGAAAAATTACAAGATTAAAAAGGTACTTAATACTAAGCAAGGATTCTCTAAGAATTGTTTTTTTTATGTAACTTTTTTTTAAAATTCGGAATTTAAAAAAAAATCTCTGGCAATCTTTACTTAAATCTTAGTACTTTTTATACAATTATTTTTAAAAATTGATAGTTTTCGAGTAAAAAATATTGAAAATCCATTTCTAGAAATTTTTAGAAAATTTTTAAAATTTATTTGCTACAAAAAATATAGATTTGTATTTGAAAAAGAAAAGTTGAACTTGAAAACCCATTAATGGGATCTTTTTAAGTTCATCTCATAGTGTCAATACTTAGCGCCTTCAAAACCATAAAACTTTTATCTGAAAAGTGTTTTTTTTAAATTAATTATTTTGGAAATAGTCAGCTGGAAAGTCTTTAAAAAACACCTAACGATATATTTTGACAATATTTGTTTTAAATAAAGTAACTCTGACAGTGTGTCTGTCTGTTTGTTTGCTTGTTACTTTTTCAAATCTAAACAGCTGAACCGATTTTGATAAATTTTTGGCAGGTAAATAGCTTTCATCCGAAGATATGACATATGCCATTTTAGTATATCCTGAAAAAAATTATTTAAAAAAATACAAAGGACCTCGCAGAATCCTTATGGGAAAGGGGTTTCGGTCAAACTCTTTGAAACTTTGGATTCTGATAGTCCTTGATGAGTAGATTAAAAGTGTCAATGAGAACTAAGTCCTAAAAACTCAAACTTTTAAGATATGGTCCTCTAATGTTGGGGATCATGCTCGCCTTTAATTTGCAATAAAAAAATTTGTAGAATCTTAATTTTTGCACCACTATTTGTATGTGTTCCCAAAGACTTATATAATCGAGTGTCACCATAAAAAGTACACTTTTAAATTCTTTAGCCAATGGCAGTACTTAAATCCTATTGTTACGTTTTTTTATTATAAACCAATTGGGTTTGTTTATAATTAAAAAAAACGTAACAATAAGATTTAAGTGTTGTCATTTTTCAATGAATTGAAAAGTTGACTTTTTTATGGTGGCAATCGATTATAGATGTCTTTGGGAACACATACAAAAAGTTGTGCGAAAATTAAGATTCTACAAATTTGTTTATTGCAAATTAAAGGCGAGCATGATCCCCAACATTAGAGGACCATATCTTAAAAGTTTGAGTTTTTAGGACTTAGTGCCCATTGACACTTTTGATCTAATCATCAAGGACTATCATAATCCAAAGTTTCAAAGAGTTTGACCGAAACCCCTTTCCCATAAGGATTCTGCGGGGTCCTTTCACACGGACGAAGTCGCGGATAGCAACCAGTTATTAATAAAGGGTAAACATGTCATTTTATTGAGTTGACCGCACATAGTTACTTATTTGTTTACATTTACAAGAAATACTTTTAATATCACAACTTTTTTTTCATTACACGAATGGTATAATATATTTTATTAATTATGTATGTTTCTGTTAGGTTACATCTAGATTATTTTTGTTTGTATTCGAGTTTTTTTTTGTATCAACGTTGATAATCTCTACAATATAGTGTAGTTAAACACATACAAAGGGGCCAGCACAAGTGTATGAATTACTATGAATATTTACAAAAATATCTGATTCGTGTAAAAATTGAATTACAAATCATTTAATCACATAGGTAATTCTCCTTTCACCGCATTTACTAGCTCCATGTCTCTGGCCCCCCCTTTTTTGAAATTCAAATTTTATTATATGCAGTTAGTTTGTGCTTCGTTTGTGCAGAAATTTTCATCGTTTGTGCTTTAACCCTTTACTTGTTATTTCTGTTTAAAAATACCGAAAACATTTCTTTGGCACCCCCTTTTTGAATTTTCAAAAAAGGGGGGGCTCGCATGTCTACAGCACCCCCTTTGATTTTTGTGAATACCACCTAAAGGGTTAAAGCACAAACGACGGGATTTCCTGCACAAACGTGCACAAACGAAGCACAAACGAACTGCATATAATAAATTTCAAATTTCAAGAAAGGGGGGGCTCGCATGTCTACGGCCCCCCATTTGATTTTTTTGAATATCTCCTAAAGGGTTAAAGCACAAACGAAAGGATTTCCTGCATATAATAAAATTCGAATTTCAAAAAAGGGGGTGCCAGAGACATGGAGCCGCTTTTACTGAATGCTGATTTGGAAAATTGTATGTATTTTATTTCACAGAAAAAAAAAGTTTACTTAAAGCTGCAGATAATATTGTTTAGAACATGTTTTTTTAATTCAATCAATTTTTTTAATGTATGTTTGGGTTTAACTCCGAAAAATTTAAACGATTTTTTGTTTATTTGAAAAATAATATTCGCGAGATGGTCCTATATAAATTTTATCAGAATCTGACCAAAGATTTTGAAAATACGTCACTGAAAAGGAAAAAATAAAATACTTTTTATGAAAACTTAAAAAAACTAAAAACAGTGAAACTTGATTAAGTGGGACTTGGATAAATGGGAAACTTCTATAGGTTTTTTACCTCTAATTCAAGTTTTTTCATTTCAAATTAAATATTTGAAAATAAATTGATATATTTATTTTTTAATTTTTTAAACTGAAGAAACTACCTAACAAGGAAACCTTTTCAGGTCGAAAATTCGTATCGAGTTTAAACTTTGTATATAAGTAGTTAGAGGAGGTTAAAGTAAGAAAAAAATTATCACAGCTGCGGTAAAACGGTTTAAGGGGGTGAAACACCCCTATGAAAAGGTGCAAAATAATCATATTTTTTCAAATAACTCTGAAACTAATGAAAATTTAAAAAAATCTATAATACAAAATTTTCATGATTTTTTATGCTCTTTCAAATGGCTACAGTCAAAAATCGAAAAAAAAAACCATTTTCATAGGGGTGTTTCACCCCCTTAAACCGTTTTACCGCAGCTGTGATAATTGTTTTCTTACTTACTTTAACCTCCTCTAACTATATACAAAGTTTAAACTCGATACGAATTTTCGACCTGAAAAGGTTTCCTTGTAAGTACCTACTTTTAAACAATTAAAAAATAAATATATCAAATTATTTTCCGATATTTAATTTGAAATGAAAAAAGTAAAAACTTGAATTAGAGGTAAAAAACCTGTATAACTAGAATTCTTACTGAGGTCCCGTTACTTCTATAACTGGGTAAATGGGGTAAAATAACTGGTCCATTGAGATGCCAGTTATTCATGTTTCACTGTCATAATAATTTAATTAAATAGTTTTTGAAGTCGATGCCAAGTTAATAAAAAACCTTCTAAGAAAAAAAAATTAATTATTAACTTTTCAGTGTTTTTATGTGTTTTTTTTTTAAATCGCATTTATTTTTTTCCTATTTTATTATTATTATTACAAAAAAATTTTTTCTTGATGTTGACCCTATGATTACAATTCATAGTGAAAACTATTTTTGAATCCATAAATAACTTCCTTATAGTATCTACTTAAACACTGAATTAAAAAAAAATGTAAACGTTAAATAACAATATTACTTCTTACAGCTGATCGAGCCATATAGCGACATATTTGAAAAATTACATTTTAATCATGTGATTTTCGACGACCATCACACAAAAACTATTAACTTTAGAAATATGAACTTTATTGTTTTTAACACGAAATTTCATTCTCTATCAAACTGGCTCTGTTCATTTTTGCTCTAGCTCACATCGTTTTCGCTGCATCGATGATTTAAACATAAGCGGAGGTCAAGTTTTTTTTTTTTTTTGTGTATTTCCTGGGGGCCCACAACCTTGCAAATTTAATATTTTATTAAGGATATCATTACCCATCGATCGGTACTAAAATTATTCTGGTGAATATTGATTCTATTTAAATATCTAATTTGATTGGTCTAAAATAAGTTAAAAGTACAGTGGTGCCTCGCATTACGAACTTAATTCGTTCCGGGACCAAGTTCGTTATGCGAAAAGTTCGTTGTTTGAAACGCGTTTTCCCATAACAATACATGTTAAAAAATTTAATTCGTTATGTAGCATAAATATGGTACTGTAACATAAAAAAGATTGTACACACGTTTTTTATTTTTTAGTCAGAATCAGATTTAGGAGAGTCTACCGAGGATTGCAGGATCAAATCCTCTTTCTAATTATTTCTTGTTTCATTTCAACAGAAATCACCTTCCTGCTTTTTTTAGAATTCATAATATAGACACACAAAATTATATTTATTAAAACAAACAGGTGTGTGAGTTAAGCACAGAAAAGAACGACTGATGCGCGTTGATGCATGTTCATGTAAGTTTGAGCATCGACTGCGTGCGACCTTGGAAGTTCGGGCGACTTCGTGATACGTAGGAGGCACCACTGTAACTGTAAAAGTATACGTAAATTATGAAAAAAATTGAATGTATAAAATAATTTTTTTACGAGACAATATTGTCAGTTATTAATCTCGTTTCGCACAAATCTCCTTTAGATAACATTTATACGCGCATATAAAATACAACATTTAACACTATTTGCAAGGGATTTGTATATTTAGTAAATATAAATCAGGCATAATTAGTATGACGTGGAGTAATTAAAAGTGTCGTATAAGTTGGCATTTAACATGGATGTTAGAATCGTATATGTAATCATATAAATTATAGCATTGTTATGTACTTAGGATGTTACATATAATTGTATCACAGTCTAATCTAATGTAATAATGCTTTGTGAATATTCAAATCAAATGGGATTTACTTTTTTTATAGTTTTAAAAGTTTTTATAATGGTAATTGTGTTGACATATTTTTAGACGCAGAAATTCATCGTGTTAATAATGACAGATTACATTTATATCCCCAGATAATACAAAGTCCAATGTGCTTATTTTAAATAGGTAGAACTAAAAATATAATAAAGTACTTTATTATATTTTTTTCTTTTAATTCACCTGTAACTCCAATATAATTGTATGTACAATTATATTGGAGTTACAGGTGAATTAAAAGAAAAAAGCTTTGTTACTGGAGATTTAAATATTAAGTAACTTTACAGAAAACATTTATCTTCAATTTTAAATAAGCTAAATAATAATTTATAAGGGTATGCGGTAACTAGGGTTTCAAATAGACAAATAATACTTTATCAATTATTTGTATTTGAGGATGTATGGCACGTACAGTCTGAGTCAACAATATTGTAAATTTAGATGCAATGGACGATCAAAATCAAATTATGAATTATTCACTTTAAATGCTTGTAGGAAAGTCAAATTCGTTTATAAACTACTTAAACAATATTAGTACTTATGTTTAAAACCTTATTTCCCATTTTTTAACTGTTATTTTACAATTTTAGTCAAATACATAATATTTGTGTTGATTGCATGAAAAAATTTTATTCTGAATTTATCTGTCAGATTTAAAAACAAAAGAATCATTTTATTATTATAAATTACAGAAATTCAAATATAATTAAATAACATTGTTTAGAACATACGTAGAATATACAAATGCAATGAAAACAATAATATTAGTAGTTTATATGCTTTAATATATGAAAAACTATGTAATAAAACAAATCATTACATTTAAGAACGCCATTTTTTATTTTTTTTTCAATATTTTTCAGCAATAATTATTTTTTTTCTCGGAATTTAGGTGTGAAAGAGTATGAATTTTTTTATGAAACTTGTTGCTAAATATGTAAGTAACGTATTGTGAAAATTTCAAATTTTTCTCGGTGCTAGAACCATGTGTTTTATTAAAATTTAACCGTCAATACATCATTCTGCCATAAGAGCCCATGTTAATTTCTTTAATTTAAAAAAAATAATTACTCTCAAACTATGTAGTAGAACCTTCTGAAATTTTGTGTGGGTACTTAAGTTTTATTAAGGAATAACTCCTCCAAATTTAAACCATTTCTCGGTGAAATGAGATACCTGCCATACATCCTTAATTGATACCCAAACTGAATTTTGATTATTTAATATATTTTTTAAATAGAATAAAACGAAAATATACATCTAGGATATATCAGAAAATTTAACTGACTGTTCAAAAAGTGAGAAACAAAACAAATAATTATTTTATTCAGTTAAAACAATTTAATTAGTTTAATGTAATGACGTTAATGTGATTACCAAGGATTATTTTATATGAATAAATAATTTTAATGTTTAAAAAATAGTTTTTCAATTCTAAATTTAAAGCCAAATATTAACAGCGAGCACATATTTATTTTCCCCCAGGCTGTAAAGTTAAATACATATACCTCAAATTCAACTCAAAAAGGGTTCACATCAAAAAAAAAACTAAAGAAATATATTTCGTTTATATTGGTAGAAATATTTAATACAAATCATGAAGGGGTAATTTGAAAAACTACGGTTATATCATTGAAATGTTTATAAAAACATAAAAACAATTCAAATCGGTGCTTATTTACATAGTAGTTATCGTGAACGGAAGAAAATTCTACATCCAGACACACAGACGCACACACGCACAGCCGCCATGTGGAAATTAACTTTTCTTAACGTTTAGTTAAGTTTACTGAAGGTAGTACAATCAGAATCTGCTCTTAACTCGGACACGATTTTTTGACGGTATAACAATACTTCCATTTCTTCGAACATGGAAGTAAATAAATGCATTATAATTTTTTTTTGATAATAAGTATAGCAAGTGACATAACGTTTTAAAATAGAGTAAAAAAACACATTCAAATATGCTATAGTCAACAAAGTGGCCCATAAGAAAAACTAAAGTTAGGGCTTGTAACTCGAAAACTAAAAGTGATATAAAAAATCTAAATGCACCAATATTGATTGGTGCATTTAGATTTTTCTACACAAAAAAGTGCCTAAAGAAACTACAAACAAAAAGTACTTATCTACTTGAACAAAAAAGTTATTGCCATTTAAAAAAAATTTCAGTTTTTTCAGTATACCGCCTAAACCATATAGAATTACGAATATTTTTTGGTGTAGTAATACTCACCCCTTTCTTACAAATAATTCATCTCATTAAACCAAACCTGTATAAGTTATAGATACTGAGATCCCCATGCTGGAAAAGTTATCTGGGACACCCGTTAAAATTAACAGTTTATTGGTCTATTTTCTATTAAACAATTCAACTGGAAATACATATTTAATACCACACAAAACAAAAACAAAACACCAGTTGTACCACCTTGACGGGCAGTTACAACCCCACACCCACACCCACCCTTATACACATCCGCCAATCCTTATCTCACGGTCGAATTTGGTATTCAGTATGCGCTCTACTAGTGTCACATCATCTGGCCTGATAAGTCTCTAATTAAGGAGTACGCAGCACGTGTTACTTAATTGCTCGGTTTTGACTAGCTCTTGTCCTTTGCTTCCCCCCCCCCCTTCGCATTATATAATTACGTGACATTGTAGCGAACATAAGTCATTGTTGGGTCGTGTAAATGGTGACGGGATGATACCACGTGCTTGTGACATATCCACGATGTTTGTTTGTTTACGTTATTATGCCTTTGTAGAGTTTCTGTATGATTTTGAAACACGTGCTAAAATTTATTTGTGTATAATATATATAAATTTGGTAGTTTATAGTCAGGATTTTTTTGTATAAAATGCACCAAAATGGTGACGTTGTCCTAACTCTTTTTGGATCAATTTTGTATCAAAAAATATTATTAGTTTTAACAAACATGTATCTACTGTCAATTGAGTAACTTCTACAATCTACATTGTAATAATTATTTTTAATATGTTATTTTTATTATTTTCGTAAATATTATTTACATGATTTATTGAAAAAGTTGAATTATTTGTTAATAAAGTGCTATATATACAAATTATTTCATTTCAATTAAAAGAAAATACAATAAATACAAAGATTGTGTTAAGTATTAATTATAATTGAATCGGTGAGTGAATGAACAATACAAGTGCCAAAAATGGCAATTTTAACTGAGATAGGCAAAATGTTTAAAATTTATAGCTCTATCACATAGCAAAATAATAATACATCGACCAACATCGTACGTGCGACGGGGGGTAGTTTTACCTTACTTTTCTGACGAAATCCTCGAATTTTACTACCATATTATTTATTGGAAAGTCAAAAATGAAGATTCTGAGTAAAAATTACAAATAATTTTTTTTGTAAAATAATAAAAAATAAAATAATAAAGCCGAAAATAAAGCAATAAAAAAAAATTAGCATTTTTTTTTAATTGAGTGAAAGAACAGTATAACTGCAGGTCATTTTTTTTCAAATATCTTTTTTTGCAACTTTTTTTTAATTTATTTATGTATACGTATTATTATCGGTTAACATAAGTTCTATAATGTCACAATACATAATTAGACCAAATAATCCATAGTTCTCCTTTAAAACAGTTTTTTTCGTTTTTCTCAAAATGGTCATTTTGGAGGTATATTGTTCATTCACTCACCGATTCAATTATATTAATAGTATATTTGTTTATTGGTATAACAAATTAAACTATACCAATAATATAGATTTAGATCCTGTACACAATAATTACTAATTGATATTGTAACTTTAGTAACAAAAACGTGCACAGAAAAAAATAATTTGTCTACGTGTTAAAAAATGTGATCAATGTAAAAAAATCCGTGAACGATTTGGCTCCGATAGAGGTTGTTTGTTTGTTAATATGATAATTTTTTACCAATATGGAAATATCCTCGTTTATTTTATTGATAAATGTATATTATTACTAACAATGTTCTTATCACGGTGAAAATTTTGTTTCGTATTGAAAACATATATTTTAAATACAAAAAAACCCTTAGGTAATAAATGACATCACTGAATTTACCATATCGAAAATAGCACTTTCACTAGTTGGGTGATGTAAAAAATACTTACACTGATAAATATTTATTAATACAACAATTATGTTTAATATATTTGAGAGTTTCGTTAGTAGGTGTTATAAATTATTTATAAATTTGACAAATGAAAATATTTTTTAGATAAACATGAAGATATATTTTTCAAATTAATAAAATATCCTCAATTTTTTTTTTAATAATAAATTGAGAAAATATTGTTATATTAACAAGAAAAATTTATTAAGCATTTTTTCATCTCAAATTTTCAATAAGATCGAGTTTTTTTTGTGTGGTCTAGCAAGAATTAACAATATTTTGGACCGTTTCAAGATGACTACGTCAAATAGTAATATTTCTTTAACCTTAAGACCGACAAATTACATTTTTCTTTTAACTTTTTTTCAGATGCTTTAATAAAAGACTATTAGTCTCTAATTAAATCAAAATATTGTCTATAACTTTGGTTTATTTATTTCAACACATACTTTACCACTAATAAATATTAATTTTACTAGGCTGTCATAAAAAAAAGATAAAAAAAACAGGCTCTAGAACTTTTGGTCCCAGGGACGCATATGTACAGGTGGCCCAAGTAAAACGAAACGGGCGCGGTTTTGATCATTTAAAATAAGATTTTGAGAAAAAGCTCGAACACGTCGATTTTGCTTTCAAGGGGGACATCTTTTGGTATAAAATTTTTGCAAGAATCTTTTCAACCCTCAGCGCTATGAGCACAACCCTTAAAATTTTAAATAGCATGATAGGGCAAATGATACCTCATTTGAAAGGTTTTTTCATTTTAAATACGGTGCTTTTTGATTTTTTCAAATCTGTTTAGTTTTAGCCAAGTTATTGATATTTTGAATTCCATAAATGCAATGATTTTCTAATCAGAAAACAAATATTTACAACAAAAATTCAAAACAAACTAGGTTTATTTTCTTATCAAATAATTCAAAATTATCCAATTTGGACATTTATTGAATTAATTAAAGTTTTGGATTTTGGTAAATTTTTTTTAATAAATTTTTTTTAATTAATTCAATAAATGTCCAAATTGGATGTTTTTGAATTATTTGATAAGAAAATAAACCTACTTTGTTTTGAATTTTAGTTGAAAATATTTGTTTTTTGATCAGAAAATCATTGCATTTATGGAATTCAAAATGTCAATAACTTGATTAAAATTAAAACTAAACAGATTTGTACAAATCAAAAAGCACCGTATTCAGAATGAAAAAACCTTTCACTTGCCCTATCATACTATTTAAAATTTATGGTTTGTGCTCATAGCGCTGAGGGTTGAAAACATTCTTGCAAAAATTGTATACCAAAAGATGTCCCCTTTGAAAGCAAAATCGACGTGTTCGAGCTTTTTCTCAAAATCTTATTTTAAATGATCAAAACCGCGCCCGTTTCGTTTTACTTGGGCCACCCTGTATATGAAGGTTAAACAAAAATATAATTTAAATCTATAAAATAATTCAAATCAATATGATATAACAGTAACCCTTTCCCCCTAAATTCAGTTCATATTTGATTAAACACATCAAAAAAAAGTCAGAATCCATTTTAGAATAAAATCAATCACGTTAAAAATAATTTTAAACCGATTACAAATATTCAGAATCAATTACCATTCGTTATAACGGCACTGAAAGGGTTCAGCAGACAGACGGTTGGCGTGGGTGTGTTGCAAAGCGGGTGGGTAAGCGGGGTAGACTGTACGCACAGAGTAACAATATTTGAGTTTCCGAAGGGGCGGTTATTTTAAGTATGGAAAGTGATCAATCATTAGTTGGTTGGCGAAACATAAAACGACACGCGAAATACCGCTAAAATGGCTTGAAAAATATGTTTCTAACATTTACAGTTAATGTGTGGCTTGCTGTATATATGGGGTTCTACCTAAAACATGATCTGCTCAAAAGACAATACGACTAACTCATTTTTTAGAGTAACCGATTTTATGCTCGATTTTCCGTCCGTCCGTCCGTCTGTCATCCAACGCGAGATCTCGGCCCCCTGATCACCTAGAGACCTCGGGATTTCGCTAAATGGTAGGTCTGTGGTTAGAGATGGGCTTAATAGTGATTTTTAGATAGCAGTGATCACAGAGAGCAGTTAAGACAAATAGCAGTTAACAGTAGCAGTGATATAATCACAGTTTGTTTAGATCAGTTTTTTTTAAATCTATAGGCGTTTCGAGTAATCAAATTTATTTACATAAGGCAGAGGCGAAATGTTCAGTTCAAAATCCTTTCCAAAATTTAACACGCATTTATACCCCCTCCCCCCCCCCCCGAAAAATATTACTCCCCCCCCCCCCGAAAATTTTTCCACTGACATAAGGGGTAGTCTAAATAGCACGTAAAGGTGAAATACATAAATATAAATATTAATTAATGCCAAATTATGAAATTAGCCTTAATAACTAAAAAATTTTAAATAGTTTTTTAGTTTCCTTAAAATAAAAATTAAACGTTTACTTTTAAACAGAGAAAATAAGATTTACATAAATAGCTAGTACCTAATTATTATAGTTTAAAAATAACGTGGGACTGCTACTGCGATAGCTGCTATTTGAAAGAACAGTGTTCTTTTGAAGAACACTGTTCTTTAAAAAAACACTGTTCTTTAAAAGAACACTGTTCTACGGAATAGCAGTGATCGCAGTAGCATTATCGATATGTCTATCTTTGTTTGGTGCACGGAAAATGTTTTAAAATGGGAAAATAAAAAAAGTAATGTCTCTTTTTTGTCCAAAACAATATTTTTGATAAATAAATAAGCTTAAGACAGTTGAAATCAAAAATATTTTGTTTATTTCTTGGATTAAAAAAAAAAATCAAGAACAGGATAGCAGGTATGTTAAAGAGCAGAGCAGTTCTCTGTTCAGTACAAATAACAGTGTTCTCAGTAGCAGCTATCGCAATAGCAGTCTCATCTCTATCTGTGGTTCTAGGTTAGTCCATTAAAAATAATCCGGTTATGCCCCCCTCCCCTCAATTTTTTTCATATATGGCTTCATGTACCTCGTTGGACTTGGATTTGATTCACGAATCGATTGGCAAGGGTATTTGTCCAAGTGGCTTGCGTGGCAACACCCATGTGTGAGTTTTGATAAATTTTTTGTCAGTTTTTTCATATTTTAACACCTTAATAGATGTTTATTTTTCAAAAATATGTGTTAGGAACGCATGTGACAGGGTTCTATAGTCATTCTCACTAACATTATCTTCCAAAATTAACAACTTTTACAGAATATAATATCTGCATCGATAGTTAAGAAATTAGAAGGAAATATACTCTGACATTAACTTAAATTACCAAATATATCGTGACTGAAGGGTTTAAATAAAAAAAATCCTAATTAATTTTTTGTTGCATTTTAGGAGATCTATCTTAAAACACCCCAGTCAATTATGAATACTCTTTATGGGGGGGGGGGGGGGGCAAAAAACATTTAATTTTTCAAAAACCTCGTTATTTCTATTTTTGGGGCGATCAATTTTGTTCATAAATCAAATTTCATCTGAATTTATTCAAGACAGACAGACCGAAAAGAATTTTTAATTTTCGCCAAAACCTTAAAAATAAGTTATATTTCACTGGCGTGGTGGAAAAACAACTACTGAGATTAGTAGTGACATCTATCGAGTAAATTCACAACTAAAAATCTGTTTTTTAGTGACTATCATAACAGATATTAACTACATCTACACGAGTGAACTAACCTAACTTCATTCTGTTAAATGTTCTTCAAAGCACGGTGCACGCGAATTCCAATGCATACTTAAATTTCACCTCAACGCACATGTAGAAGTATCACTTCTCGTTTTTATTTTGTATCGTCTACGAGATCAAGAAAATAATTCGTTCACAAAACTAATAGAAAAACAATAATAGAAAATCACCCATTTTGTTATTTGTATATACACATAAAAATCATTAAAATCCCGAAATATAAACAATTAAAGCAATACGATTTAATTTGTACCAACAGAGAAATTAAAATATAGCGCGTGAAAAACGACACCGTCGGATCAACACAAAGAGAGACAGAGATAGAGGCATTTAAAATCAATTATTCGACAATTACGCGCTTTTTCAACAGCACAGAAAATAGATTAAATATTCCTACACACTAGCGCTGTTGGGGCAGGTCCGGACTTACAAAGGACCCCGCAGAATCCTTATGAGAAAGGGGTTCCGGTCAAACTCTTTGAAACTGATAGTCCTTGATGATAGATCAAAAGTGTCAATGGGCACTAAGTCCTAAAAACTCAAACTTTTAAGATTTAGCCCTCTGAAGTTGGGGATCATGATTGTCTTTAATTTGCAATAAAAAAATTTGTAGAACCTTAATTTTCGCACTTTTTATATGTGTTCCCAAAGACATCTATAATAATCGATTGCCACCATAAAAAATTAACTTTTCAATTCATAAATCTTATTGTTACGTTTTTTTAATTATAAACAAATCCAATTGTTTTATAATAAAAAATGGTTTATAATAAAAAAAACGTAATAATAAGTTTTAAGTACTGCCATTGGCTAAAGAATTTAAAAGTTTACTTTTTTATGGTGACAATCGATTATATAAGTCTTTGGGAACACATACAAATAGTTGTGCGAAAATTAAGGTTCTACAAATTTTTTTATTGCTTAAAGGCGAGCATGATCCCCATCTTTAGAGGGCTATATCTTAAAAGTTTGAGTTTTTAGGACTTAGTGCCCATTGACACTTTTAATCTACTCATCAAGGACTACCAGAATCCAAAGTTTCAAAGAGTTTGACCGAAACCCCTTTCCCATAAGGATTCTGCGGGGTCCTTTACCAATATGACATTGTAATTTTTCGTTTACTTTATTTAAAATTCTACTGACTTTTCTGTTAATTTTTTTCAGATATTGATTCTGTCCTCAGGTTCATAGCATTTTCTGTTAATTTTTAATAGAATATTCTCTCCGTGTATACAGATATGTTTTCATAGTACATCTATATATATGAAACTTAATTTGAGTTTGCATTTTGTCGCTAAAAACGGATAGCCGTTATATCGGGATTCTACTATATGAACTTTTTGTCTTAAATTCATGCACACCCTGAACTTATGAAACATCCTGTATATGTTCATTGTTATACTTTTCTAAATGGTCCTGATCATTCTAGACAGTGTTAAAATAACTTGTTATAAATAATAAATAACTTAAAATAACTTGTTATAAAAGTCTTATGCATGCAAAGTGTTTTAAAAGTTTTAGAATAATAGAAAATATTAAATATCATGGTATATTGGGCTAAGCCGTCCATGAATACGACAGTGACGGCATCTATCGGCAGCGGTGTCAATTACGGCACAAACAAATGGTGCGTGGTGACGTGGCAAAATGCCTGTTGACGCGCGACCAGTTTTTCATTGTTGAGGTTATAACTTCCGGTTTAGCGAACGAACGGATATGTTTAAAACAAATTATGTTCGACTGACACATCGCTCATTTATGAATAAAAAAAATGCACTTTTTACAAAATAGAAAACATGCAACGGGTTTTTATTGTTGTGTTGAAATATTTGTTAAATGAATGGAAGTATTTTAAATTAGAATTTGTATTTTTTATTAAATAAATTTTGGGAAACAAAGTACTCTATGTCCTTCCTCAGGATGCAAGGTAACCCCTTGCTAAATTTCATCAAGATCGGTTCAGTGGTTCAGCCGTGAAAAGGTAACAAACAAATATATACAGAGTTACTTTTTTGACAAAATTACCTTGGTCAACAAAAAAATAATTTTGTAATGTAACAGAGATCTGAATAGGTAATTTAGGAGGTTTTTGGAATGCCGAAACCGAATTCATCACGTCAGGGTTTTGAGATATTCTAGCCTAAAAGTCCCAAAAATGACTATAATGGCAATGTTAAAGAATTTATTACCAAATAGGTAATTTTTTTCTAAAGTTTTCGGTCACGGTAACAAATAGTATTATCTTTCCTCTTTAAAATGAGTTTTCACTTTTTACTGTACGATTTTTTTAACCGAGATGTACTAGTTTGAAGATATAATATTTTTGTTAATAAAGTGTAGTATAGGATACACAATGAACTTTACTACATATATCTTCAAAGTAGTATATTTCGATGAAGAAAAGTCGCACAGTAAAATGTAAAAAATCATTTTAAAGAGAAAATATACTACTATTTGTAATCATGAAAGATAACTTCATAAAAAAATTACCTACATACTTTGTAATAAATTCCCCAAAATTGTCATTTTTTGGACATTTAGGTTCGGATATCTCAAAAACCTGAAGTGATGGAACCATTTGGGCAACGAATTCTATGTCGGCATGACAAATACCTTCTAAATCATCTATTCAGATATCTAAGAATTTTTTTTGTTGATCAGTGTTTTTTTATCGACGAAATTTATAAATAAAAGACAATATCTCGATAAAAAATACAACTCGTTCAAATTCTATTACAGTGTCAAAAAGTGACGTAATAAACATACATATAATGCCTACGTGTTAATATTTTTTTTAAATTACAAGCCGAAAATAAAAATTTTAATATTTTAAAGTCCATATTAAAAAATATAAAAAAGAAAGACACTAAAGTTTTGAATACAATTCTTTGTAATTTCTGTAGATTTTTCCCGTCCTTCGCGTACATTTTCAAAAACTAACAGAAGCGGATATGGCCACTAGTTTCTGTAATTAATTTTTACAACTTCCGTGTAAAATACAACCAGCTTCCTTAAAACTGCGACTCGTAACGAGTGTCGGGATAATTACACTATGTATATATGTGCACTGCTATAACAGTTTGGTGATCGTAACTTCAACCGGCATTACTTGTTATAATTTGTACGGGGTCGGAGCTAAATAAGTTAAGAAAATGTATATTTTTAATGTACGCTCGTAGATATACTTTACATTAATTGCTATGATATCGCTCTAGGATTATACATTTATTTATATATTACTAGTGCATTGGACCCGGTGTTACCCGGGTTAATATCAACAAATCATAGTGACCTAAATTAATAAAATATTCAAATCGTAATTGAAAGGTTTGCAGTAACAAGGAGTTAAGGGGTTACATACAGTTGGAATTTTCAAAAAATATAAATTTTTTTATTTCATTTTCGTAATGTACATATATTTAAGTACACACAAAAAAATTTCAAGTCAATCCGGCGATTATTTTCGAAGTTACACGCATATTTGTAAAGATGTCTCAGAGCGTTTGAAAGTAGGAGGCCGGAGTTAAGGAGTTATATACAGTTCGAATTTTCAAGAAATCGATTTTTTTAATTCCATTTTCGTAATGTACATATATTTAAGTACACACACAGGAAATTTCAAGTCAATCCGGCGATTATTTTCGAAGTTACACGCATATTTGTAAAGACGTCTCAGAGCGTTTGAAAGTAGGAGGCCGGAGTTAAGGAGTTATATACAGTTCGAATTTTCAAGAAATCGATTTTTTTAATTCCATTTTCGTAATGTACATATATTTAAGTACACACACAGGAAATTTCAAGTCAATCCGGCGATTATTTTCGAAGTTATACGCATATTTGTAAAGACGTCTCAGAACGTTTGAATGTAGGAGGTCGGAGCGGCAGCGTGTTTTTCTCAAATCTGTGTTTTTAAAGTCGGTGACCACTATTCCTCGGAAAAGATTGAACCGACCAGTCT
Organism: Sialis lutaria; assembly: GCA_949319165.1. Taxonomy (NCBI): domain Eukaryota; kingdom Metazoa; phylum Arthropoda; class Insecta; order Megaloptera; family Sialidae; genus Sialis; species Sialis lutaria. Next base: position 37,400,125 of record OX439232.1, on the reverse strand, counting down.
CAAATTTTAACACAAGTTTCTTAAGAATTTTTTTTGTAATTAATCGAAGACTTTTTCTCAACGATAAATTTTTTTTTTAATAAACAATTTAAAGTTAAAATTTTTGTCAAAAATCGATTTTTTTTAGAAGCCGCCATTTTGTCAAAAAAATTTATTTTGCTTATTCCTTTGAGTAAGTACAAGATTATACATTACTTTAACGAAATCCGTTTGGGTTTTTTATTTTAAAAGATGCAGTCCAGAGATATCGTGGTCACCGCAAGGCACCTTTTTTGAGAGGACCTCCTGGAGAACATCTGTAGCAACTTTCGAAATTATTATTTTTACAAATAAAAAATGTTAAAATACAATTAAAAGTTACCATAATATGTGTACAAATTTTTACATTAATAAATTATGAAAGTCTTCTCTTAAAAATTTTTTTGAAAAATAACTTTTTTTTGGCCTTCTGAATGTATGTAACCCCTTAAAATGTTATATTTAACCTTTTTTGTCACGTGATCGCAAACGCGTCTAGCAGTATCATAGACTTATAGAATGAACTAAGCATTTCCTATCCAACTGTGAAGTAAATACTGGCGAAAAAGTGTGACAGAGACAAAATGAATATGTAGCCAATACCTATCTCTTTCTAAACTTATAATTGGTCACGTCACAGGTTTGCAGTCATTACAGACCTACAGAAAAGAGATACATATTCGATTTGTCTCTTTAAAGAGAGTGGTCAATTTTTTGTGAGGCAGAACTGTCACCGGTATGACGTAATTACTTGCTAAAAAAAACGTCAGAATACTCGATTCCTATTGGTTGATTTCAGTTTGGTTTAGTAAACAGTTACGTCACAGGGCATACCACGTGACTTTGAATGCTCGCTTAAGTGGGAATTTTTCCATTTGAATAGAAAAATTTTCAACGTTTTTTCGGCATTATTTTTGGAAAAAAATAATAAAGAAGTATTTATTATACAGGGTGTTCGTGGGAACTAGGTGTCATTGCTAACTTTGTTATTATTGTAGCTAGAAGATCAGTTAAATGTGCAAAGTATCAGTATTTTTTTCTGGGATGAATAATGGCGGTGTCAAAAAAAAACAATTGAATATCGAATTTCAGAGATATATGTATTTATGTATTGGAAAACAACTTTTTTTTTAAATGGAATATTGGATTTTATAGTTGAGAATGTTCTCTTTATAAAAATGTTTACATGCATGGTTGTAAAACTGATAGAAAACAAGTTATAACAAGTACAAAAATAATTGAAAATATTGAAAATTAATGTGCTATGCAGATTTAATAAAATACAAACAAACGATAAAAAATTTTAAAACAATAGTTTCAGAATTTTATGTAATTTGCCACAAATTTTTTAATGTTTTTGAATTTAATTGATAAGGAAAAAAATGATTTATTATAATCTATATCTATAAAAGAGTTTGTCCTTAACCACTCACTCACTCATTCACTCACTCACTCACTCATATATCAACGTACAGCCCAAACCCCTAGATCTAGAAACATGAAATTTCGTAGGTGTCTTCCTTTTATTATGTAAGCACCCACTAAGAAAGGATTTTTCGAAATTCAAACCCTAAGGGGTTGAAACAGGGTGTCAAAGTTTATATAAAAAATATTTTTTTGTTCGCATTTAATTGAAACATATCGAACATACTCTACAATATAAATAATGAAACAATAATTTCAGCATTTCCCAAAATTCAACCCCTAAGGTGTTAGGGGGGGGGGGGGAATTTTGTAAAATATATTTTTTTTGTATTCACCGAATGAAACATGGCACAGTAGGTAAGTAGGTACTATACAAACAAATATCTTATGAGAATGGGGGGGGGGTAAAATTTTGATATATTTATCTTCATAACTTTTGATGATATTAAAGTAAATTTGGACAAATTAATATTCAATTAAAATTGAAAGTTCCATATTCAAGCCCTAATAGCATGGGACGGGGACGAGGATGGATTTAGATGTTTGTCTGTATACCTGCTTTACTTATAAAGGTAAATTTGAGCAAAATAGCCATATAGAAAATAAAAATTTCGACAATCAACCCCTAATGGCGGGGGTAGATAGGGTCAGTGTTTTTGATATGTTTATCTGTATAGCTGCTTACGTTATAGTGGTGGATTCAGGCAAAATAATCTGCAATAAAAAAATTCGATATTCAAACCCTAATGGCGGTGGTTAGTTTTTACAGTTTTTAACTAAAATTCGAGATATTTACGTTTTTTATAGGTAATGGATAAAAATCAATATAAAAAATATGTCATCCCCTATCACGTATGGAGGGTTCTAATTAGTTTCGAAGTTTACGCGAGCGAAGCCGCGGGATCCCGCTATTAATTATATTTTTTAATGAATAATTCTCGAAAACGTTAAAAATCTGTGAAATAAGATACAAATACCTGAAACTATTGTTTAAATTTTTTTTCTAGTCGTCGTTGAATGGAGTGGTTGAATTACCGACACCGTCGTTTTGTAGAGCGTTGAGTGTATAGTAAGAAAGTAAAAATGAATAACAAACGACAAAATCATTTTCCATTATTTTATTTTGAAGCTTTGTACTCAATCTTATTCAATCTTGATCTAGTTTGAATTTATATTGTAACAATTTCAATAGTGGAATTACCATAATATGTACCGAGCCAAATCAGATATGTATATGCGCTAAAATGCGCTTATATATGTATAACACTTTTTGTAGCAGAAAATTTATAATGCATTAGAATAGACAATATCTGTCTACCATTTACAGTAAAAATACGTGTCAATGTTATACAATTTTTTATAAAAACTCCTACAAAAAAACTGCCATAGCTCTTCAATATTACGATATCAAGATGAAGTATAATATGTCGTTCAATTTTCGTTTATCCATATGTAATGTATTTTTAAATCCTTATTCTAAAATTATTTGCATTGTTTCGGTTTTTTCTGTAATACAGTTGAAATCGGTTAAAAGGATATCGAGGGGACCTGTCATATTATGTTGTAAAAGTCGATAGTCGTAAAAACTGGTAAAAAAGTAATTATATGGGATTCAGTCGTTCATTTTTCTAATTTTAATAAATATAACATTGGTAAAAACTAGAAAATATCATATCTGAATTTTCTTTGATATCATTTAAAAAAAACATCTGGGTCAGTCCGCGGTAATCGAAACCAAATAGTTAAAAAAATATTTCACGAAAATGAATACTAAAATATAAAATTAACAGGTTATTTAACATCAATTTTCATAAACCAAAAGAAAATTAGAAAAATGTTGGTTAATTTTCAAAAAAATTCCAAAAATTTTCACAAAAGACAACAAATAAGGTGAAATCACAATAACTTACTTAAGAACAAGTGACGATCGTGGCAAACTATTAAAAGTCTGACAATTACATATCAAACGTGACGTTTGACAAAAAAAAAAAAATACATTAAAGGGTGACCGCATTTATTATAAATTTAATGAGTCTATTGATGTATTTAATAAATAATTGTTATAAGTATTAGTTAATAATATCAATAAGCAATTAAACACACAAATAGTATTCTTATTGTATCCTTTTATTCAACGTGTCACACCCGTCACAATTTTATGTCACACCCGCCACAATGTGTGTTGAGTAATAACCAGTTAAATAGATTACGTATTTACCTGATGCTCTTGTGTTACTAAAAAATAATTTATTCGCAACATATTCAAGTATGATTATTATAATGTAACTTTTCGCTAAACTTTTGAGATTTTGGATAGAGGTTGCAAGACTTGCAATAGTTGGCGTCACACCCGTCACAGGGCTTTGAACGCTGGAATTTTTTTGTAAAATAATCGTAGACCTTTTATTCTTTCTATATACATGTATTTCATTAAGATCTACAGAAAAATGGTAAAACCATGTTATTAACTAGTATTATTTAGAAATTATGAACACCAATCCGAATTGAAATGTCACACCCGTCACCGCGGACTGACCCATCTGCCAAGTAAATGCACAGTGCTTCCTCGTGTTAAATTTAACAAAGGTATATTTTTTTACCACTTTAGTCTGTGGTCTCTTTGAATAAAATTTCTAAATGTTAAAAATTAACTATACAATATTTTATGGTTAGGATAAACATGTCAGCGCTGTTAATGCAAGTGTTAAAACTTTTAAACTACGGTAAAAGCTTGTAGAAATAATTTTAAAGATTTAATTAGCATCAATCATGGAATATTTGTAATATAAACAAAGAAAATTAATTAAAAACATTATTAATCATTTAAAGTACAATCTATACAGGGTGTTCGCGGGAACCGAGTGATCATTGCTAACTTTGTTATTATTGGAGCTAGAAGACCGGTTAAATGGGTAAAGTATCAGAATTTTTTCCGGGATGAATAATGGCGGTGTCAAAAAAAACAATTGAATGTCAAATTTAATACATATATTGAAATACAACTTTTTTTAAATGGAATATCCTGTATTCTATTATTGGATTTTATAGCTGAGAATGTTCTCTTTATAAAAATGTGAAACATGCATTGGTGGTAAAATTGGTAGAAAACAAGTTATATCAAGTATAAAATTAAAAGAAAATATCGAAAAATAGTGTGAATAGTTATAAAGATTTAATAAAATACAAACAAATGATAAAAAATTTAAAAAAATAATTTCAGGTATTTGTGCCTTATTTCGCATATTTTTAACGTTTTTGAGTATTATTCATAATTAATTATAATAATTTTTTTTCCTTTATTCAATTAAATTCAAAAGTATTAAAAATTTGCAAACAATCAACATAAAAACCAGAAACTATTATTTAAATTTTTAATCATTTGTTTGTATTTTATTAAATATGCATAGCACACTATTTTTTATTAATTTTATACTTGTTATAACTTATTTTCTATCAATTTTACCACCATGTGTGTCACATTTTTATAAAGAGAATATTCTCAGCTATAAAATCCAATAATAATATACAAGATATTCCATTTAAAAAAGTTGTATTTCTATATATCTATTCACACTGATAAATATTTATTAATACAACCATTACGTTTAATCTATTTGAGTTTCGTTAGTTGGTGTAATAAATTATTAATTAATTTGACAAATGAAAAGATTTTTTAGATAAATATGAAGACATATTTTTCAAATGAATAAAATATCCTCAATAAGATTTTGTTTATTATTAAATTGAGAAAATATTATTATATTAACAAGATAAATTTATTAAGCATTTTTCCATCTCAAATTTTCAATAAAATCGAATTTTCTTCTGTGTGCTTCCTCAGGCAGACATATTAAAAAAGTCGTATGGTGGCCACACCAGTTTATTTTCTATATGTATTTGATAGCATAGAACCCTCAGGATGCAAGCTATCTCTCTGTCAAATTTCATCAAGATAGTGGTTCAGCCGTGAAAATGTAACAAACAGACAGGCAGACATATTTTCATAAAAGTCTTATGGTGGTCACATCAGTTTATTTTCTTTATGTATTTGACAGCATAGAAGCCTCAGGTTTCAAGCTATCTCTATGCCAAATTTCATCAAGATCGGTTCAGCGGTTTAGCCGTGAAAATGTAACAAACAGAGAAACAAACAGACACATTTAAAAAGTCTTATGGTGGCCATATCAGTTTATTTTCTATATGTATTTGACAGCATAGAAGCCTCAGGTTTCAAGCTATCTCTCTGCCAAATTTCACCAAAATCGGTTCAGTGGTTCAGCCGTAAAAATATAACAAACAGAGAGACATGCAGATATATTTTCATAAAAGTCTTACGGTGATCACATCAGTTTATTTTCTATATGTATTTGACAGTATAGAACCCTCAGTATGTAAGCTATCTCTCTACCAAATTTCATCAAGATCGGTTCGGAGACAGGCAGATATATTTTCATAAAAGTCTTATGGTGGTCACATCAGTTTATTTTCTATATGTATTTGACAGCATTGAACACCGTTTTCTCGCCATGTATGTATGTATGTATTAGGCACAACGACGACTAGTCCGCGAGCGGCTGCATGTGGCGCCATCTATGTATGTATGTCCGCGCATAAACAATGAGCCGACCGACGCTGCCGAATTTCCCGCCGCGTCCACGTAGCGCATGTTTATGAGAAACGTCTGGACTGGACAATGAGTTAATTTCAATGCAAATCATCTGATATTTTTTTATTGCTTTTTTATTTTCGAAAAACGTTTTTCAATGCGACTTTTTGGAATTTTTGTTTAGGGAATGTTATAGCGAAATTTATAACTAGTTTTTAATGCCTGTGTAATAAAAATGATTGCATTTTTTTATATAATGTACGTGCAGACAAAATTGTAATGTATTGTTTTAATTTTTTTTATTTGCATGCAGATACCATATATGTAATACTAATATAGCCAGCCGAAAAAGAAGGTCAGAGTAATCACTCGAGTGCAGACAATCGTTTCTCACTCGCACAGAGGTAGCTATGCATCCTTCTGCGCAAGCTCTTGACAGTTTACATGTTTAGTACATATCCTGACGTGCTGCATATGTATTATTTATACTCCTTACTTCCATGCCAAAAAATCACGATCGTATTTTCCGGTTAAGGGGTTACATACAGTTAGAATTTTCAAAAAATCGATTTTTTTAATTTAATTTTCATAATGTACATATATTTAAGTACACACACAGAAAATTTCAAGTCAATTCGGCGAATATTTTCGAAGTTACACGCATATTTGTAAAGACGTCTCAGAGCGTTTGAATGTAGGAGGTCGGAGCGGCAGCGCGTTTTTCTCAAATCTGTGTTTTTAAAGTCGGTGACCACTATTCCTCGGAAATGGTTGAACCGATCAATCTCAAATTTTAACACAAGTTTCTTAAGAATATTTTTTTAGTAATTCATCTAAGGTTTTTTCTCACAGATAATTTTTTTTATAAACAATTTAAGGTCAAAATTTATGTCGAAAATCGATATTTTTTTTTTTGAGAAGCCGCCATTTTGTCAAAAAAATTTATTTTGCTTATTCCTTCGATTAAGTACAAGATTATACATTACTTTAAATAAATCCGTTTGGGTTTTTTATTTTAAAAGATGCAATCCAGAGATATCGTGGAAACCGTAAGGCGCCTTTTTTGAGAGGACCTCCTGTAGAACAGCTTTTGAAATTATTATTTTTACAAATAAAAAATGTTAAAATACAATTAAAAGTTACCATAATATGTGTACAAATTTTTACATTAATCTATATCTATAAAAGAGTTTGTCCTTAACCACTCACTCACTCACTCACTCACTCATATATCAACGTACAGCCCAAACCCCTGGACCTAGAAACGTGAAATTTCGTAGGTGCTTTCCTTTTATGATGTAAGCACCCACTAAGAAAGGATTTCTCGAAATTCAACCCCTACGGGGTTAAAACAGGGTGTCAAAGTTTATATAATTTTTTTGTGTGTTCGCATTTAATAGAAACTTATCGAACATAATATAAATAATGAAACAATTATTTCAGCATTTCTCAAAATTGAACCCCTAAAGTGTTAGGGGGGTGAAAAAAATTGTAAAATATTTTTTTTATTCACCGAATGAAACATGGCACAAGTAGGTACTCTACAAGACAAATATCAGTTACGAAAATTCAACCCTTATGGGAAAAGGGGGGGGGGGATAAAATTTTGATATATTTGTCTTCATAATTGTTTATGATATTAAAGTAAATTTGGACAAATTAATATTCAATTAAAAATGAAAGTTCGATATTCAAGCCCTAATAGCATGGGACGGAGACGAGGATGGATTTAGATATGTTTATCTGCATACCTGCTTTACTTATAAAGGTAAATTCGGGCAAAATAGTAATCTATTAAAATAAAAATTTCGACATTCAAATTCAACCCCTAATGGCGAGGGGGTTAGTTTATACAATTTTTAATTAAGATCCGATATTTACGTTTTTTTATAGGTAATTAATAAAAATCAATATAAAAAAACATAATATGCCACCCCCTATCACGTATGGAGGGTTTTAATTAGTTTCGAAGTTTACGCGTGCGAAGCCGCGGGATCCCGCTAGTAAATTATAAAAGTCTTTCCAAATTCTTGGAAACCTTTTTTTGGCCTTCTGACTGTATGTGACCCTTTAACAAGTTCAAAAAACGAATTGAAATTTAAGAATTTTGAATTTTTATTTAAATAATTTTTTTTGGCTTAATTTTTCAAATATGAAGAAAAACAAAACATTAAATATTTCGATACTAGTACCAGAATGATATTTTTGTAAAATATTAAACAAAATAAACAAAAAACAGTGTTTAAGTGTAATGAAAACAGTTTTTACAATCAAAGAATATAAATTAGACAGATGGAAATGTTTAAAATGTTAAAATTTTTTGTTCCATAATATGTATGAAGTTTTATATGTTAAAATAATATGTAACATAGAGAAAAGACATATGGAACCTTTGTTTGTATCTGTGGTTTGTTTATAATGATAAAGTTTTGTGTACGTATTGTGAATAAACGAAAAATTATATTTAGAATATAATGTACGAGTATGTATAATAAAGATAATATGAAAATTAACATAGAGAAAAAGTACTTGTTTAACTTAAGGTAGTTGGTCCATCATAATGTGATCACATTAGGCCATGAGTACATATTTTTAATTTAGAGAAATGATCATGGCAACGCTGTACATTATCTACTATTAACTACTTGTCAAATGATTATATTTTATCATCTAAACTACCACAGAATATATTAATAATTAATGAAATCGATTATAATTCCCTTCAATCCACTTATCATATTTTGTAAAAAATTATTTCATTATTTCGTGTATTTTTTACTATAATCAAATGAATACGTTGTTGCCACATTGTCAACAATACTGTAATTTATGTGATGGTTTGGTAGTTAAATCTGGTTAAATCTTAAAAACGGGATGGTCAATAATTCCAATTTTTTGTATACTGTTTTCTTTCATATAAATATACAACATGTCAGTTTTTTATGAAAATCTAACGCTACGTTTAAATTTTATCTAATAAAACGTTACGTTAGTGTACGGTTAGTCCATATAAGCTGTGTTAAAAATATAAACTTTGAGATCGTTTTTCATGACTTTGGGATGGTCAATTTTAATAAAAATGGGCTATTTTTTAGATATTAATCTAGGGAATATTCCTGTGCAATTTAAACAAAATATGACGAAAACATGTTTACGGATCAACTACCTTAAATCAATACTAATATTATAAATTATGTTTGTTACCCTTTCACGGCTAAACTGCTAAACCGATCTTGATGAAATTTTGCAGGGAGATAGCTTACATCCTTAGGAAACCTTAAGGAACGTTTATTTAGGTCTCTCAATACTAATATTATAAATATTGTTCGCTACCCTTTCATGGCTAAACTGCTGAACCGATTTTGATGAAATTTGGCATGGAGATAGCTTACATCCTGAGGAAACCTTAAGTAACGTTTATTTAGGTCTCTCAATACTAATATTATAAAAATTGTTTGTTACCCATTCACGGCTAAACTGCTGAACCGATATTGATGAAATTTGGCAGGGAGATAGCTTACATCAAGATCGTTTATTTAGATTTCAGCCGCAAAACTTTTATTAATTTTTCGTAGTAGAAAAGAACAGTTTTTTTGTAGATAATATTTAAAAAAATACACACTAATTTGAGATACACCATTTTTTGTTTGTTACCTTTTCACGGCTAAACTGCTGAACCGATCTTGATGTAATTTTGCAGGGAGATAACTTACATCCTTAGGAAACCTTCAAGATCGTTTATTTAGGTTTCAGCCGCAAAACTTTTATTAATTTTTCGTAGTAGAAATTAACGTTTTTTTGTAGATAATATTTTAAAAAAAATACATACCAGTTTGAGGTGCACCAATTTTTCTTTCGATGCAATCTAGAATAAAATTATAAAACTGTGTTAAAAAAATCAAACATGTATTGAAAGTAAGAAGGGTGCGGGGTCGGCAATACGGGGCAAAATGTGTCTCTCTTAGGAGCATGATAAATCACATACACAGGTAGAAAGGTTCACTTGAGCCAAGTAAACCTTGTTTTGTATATAACGAAAACAATATTTTCTTAAGATAAGAAATATATTCTTAAACCAACTATAGTATTCTTGGACGAAGAAATAATGTAGTTGGATTAAGTGTACTTTTCTTATATTAAGAAAATATTGTTTTCATTATATACAAAACAAGATTTTCTTGGCCCAATACAGTTTTTTTTTGTGTAGATTTTTTTTTACACACTTATCATTTTTTAATTAAAAATTAAAATGATCCCTAATCATTCTGAAAATAATAAATAATAATTAATGTATTCTGAAAGTTTCATCGAATTCTCTCTGTCAGATAACTTTGAAAAGTCCTATCATGTCTCATGTCATTATGCAGTTATCATAAGAATGCATGTTAATTTGTTTATTTAACCTTTAGAGGGTCGGAATTTCAGGGGGCAGTTCGCCCTCAGAAAACTGGTAAAAAGGTATCTTATATCATTGATTGATCATAGGAAAAGTGTCGATCACGGGGTGAGCCAATATATTGGCTTTCCAGACCAGCCCGTGTTAAAAAATTCAAATTCGAAAAAATATTATTTTAAATAGTATATAACCTTTTTTTCATTATACAAATATAGGAACGTTTTCGATGAATTTTTCGACGCTGAATCCAAATCTGACGTCAAAAATACAGCAAACCCAAAAACAACCCCTATAATAGGGTAAAAACTACTCCTTTGCCTCACGTGAACGATTTTTATTTATTTAGAAGTGCAAATATACGTTTTTGATGTATTTTAATCTATATAAAAACAAAAATTGAAGATTTTCTGGTGCGCCAAAATATTGTTTTTTTCAGCCCTCTAGAGGTTAATATCTGTTAAACTATTCTCCTAATGACTTTGAAATTTTACAAGGATTTTTACAGGGTGACCAGTATTTTTTTACCGTTTTTCCCTGTTTTTTATATTTAAAATTAAGATAAAAAAACTAAAAAAAGTCACGTAGATAAAATTTAAATATTTGTGAGAATTTGCATTTTTATAAAAAAATTCCCTGACTTCTAACCAAATTCCCTAACTTTTCCCGGTTTTCCAGAAACTAGCTACCCTGTTTTATTAAATATCAATGTCTTATCGTTATTTTTCTTAAAAGAAGATAGTATAAAACATGATATGAATAACGAAATTAAAATGGGCCACAATAAAGATCAAATATCTGTTATCTATTTCAATTGTAAGTCTAATTAGGTCGCTCTCGACTCCCACTGCGCCATATATATCCTTTTATCCGACCAGTTTTAAAATACGGATCGTTTGAATTTATTAAAATTTCAAGCATCGCACCTATAAATATCAAGTAATTAGCAAAACATTAAATTCATTAATCTTCATGCATTTTAGGCGTTTTCTACACATTCGGGCCGTTTCACCGTCCAGATCTGCTGCTGACAAACACACACACACACACACCCGCAAACGATATATAAATCACACACTCATACACTCTCGTATACATACTCGTAAATATATAAATACAGGGATACTCAAAAGTCAAGATATAGTGATCTACACTGATTGTCACAATTAGTGGGACACTTTTTCAATGTAACACAGTTTTGTTAAAAATTGTCATATTAATACGAAAATTCAGAGAAATCATTAATGTGGTGTAGTATCAAAGCCCAATAAGTGACAGCTTTGTCTCTTCATCAACAGTGGGTGTGCAACCCTTACAGTGGTGAAAATTGGAAAATGGCATTTTCAAGTATTGAAAAAAAAGTTTAAAAAGTGATTATTCCAAAATAAAACTCAAATTCAGAATAATTATTATCTGTATAACTTCTTTGCACCCTTAAGGTACTATCTTATTAATTTTAATAACATAATATTCTATTTACTTTTTGGTATCACCCCCTAAGTTTAGGTCAACAAAAATATAGGAAGATATGAAGCAAATTTAAAAAATGTTTCATAATTCGTTTAAAAAAATTACAGTTAATATAAATTTACAATTTCAATAAAATCCAATTATTTTTAATATTTTTCTACCCTTAATTATTTCAACCCCATTACATAATAATTAATTCAAACAACATAGGTAAAGATACAGTTGTGAAATTTACAAAATGGTTAATAAACTTTGTATACAATGGTATCGTGTATTAAAAAACACAAATAAGTTATTAGGGTAGGCATTAACCCTTAAATACTAAACCACCCCCAATAATAAGGTAAAAGATTGAATTCAAGTATTATTTTATAAAAAATCAATGAAAGCGGTTTTTCAACGATCTTTGTGAAAATTTTGTGCACCAAAACTCACCCCTACAGAATTAGCTACCCTTAATTGAAAAAATATATACTTTTTTAAAATCATCATATCTAAAAATTCACCGTAATTTTTTTTCTATCCTTTTGTGAAATAAAAGACCCATATTTGGTCTTTCATCACCGGTAAAATTAAAACAATACAGTATCTGGAACAACTCTAAAAAAACATTTGTCTTAAAATTAAAATAGTTTTTATGCCAATTTATATTGAAAAAATAGGTAACTATGGATATTTATGTACATTTTACAAGATATTTTCAAGTTTGGATAAAATTAATTTAATCGTTCGGAGACGTTCCTGAAAGAAGATTGTATTAATTTTTCCGGTGATGAATGATCAAATATTGGTCTTTTATTTCACAAAAGGATAGAAAAAAAATTACGGTGAATTTTTAGATATGATGATTTAAAAAAAGTATAATTTTTTTCAATTAAGGGTAGCTAATTCTGTAGGGGTGAGTTTTGGTGCACAAAATTTTCACAAAGATCGTTGAATAACCGCTTTCATTGATTTTTTATAAAATAATACTTGAATTCAATCTTTTACTTTATTATTGGGGGTGGTTTAGTATTTAAGGGTTAATGCCTACCCTTATAACTTATTTGTGTTTTTTAATACACGATGCCATTGTATACAAAGTTTATTAACTATTTTGTAAATTTCACAACTGTATCTTTACCTATGTTGTTTGAATTAATTATTATGTAATGGGGTTGAAATAATGAAGGGTAGAAAAATATTAAAAATAATTGGATTTTATTGAAATTGTAAATTTATATTAACTGTGATTTTTTTAAACGAATTATGAAACATTTTTTAAATTTGCTTCATATCTTCCTATATTTTTGTTGACCTAAACTTAGGGGGTGATACCAAAAAGTAAATAGAATATTATGTTATTAAAATTAATAAGATAGTACCTTAAGGGTGCAAAGAAGTTATACAGATAATAATTATTCTGAATTTGAGTTTTATTTTGGAATAATCACTTTTTAAACTTTTTTTTCAATACTTGAAAATGCCATTTTCCAATTTTCACCACTGTAAGGGTTGCACACCCACTGTTGATGAAGAGACAAAGCTGTCACTTATTGGGCTTTGAAACTACACCACATTAATGATTTCTCTGAATTTTCGTATTAATATGACAATTTTTAACAAAACTGTGTTACATTGAAAAAGTGTCCCACTAATTGTGACAATCAGTGTATTTGGGTAGCTATCAAATATAGTCATGGAAAAAATTAAAGGAACACTCGATTTTATCGAAAAAATTGCTCATTTTCAAAGTAAAAAAAATCTGTGAAGGGGGTGAGATTAAAATCTTATTTTTTTTCTAAAGATGCTTACAGTAGTAAGGTTTAAAGGCCTAGTGGTGTTTTTCTGATTTTTTTAATTTTTCTAGCCACTTAGTGTCCTGCAATTAGACTGAAAAACATCAAAATCACGCTTTAAAAATGAAAAATAAAATAAAAATCAAAAATTTTAGTAACTCCAATGCAGCTGTATCGTGGACTTAAAAAAACATATAGGCGTCGCGCGGCAACTTACGTCACTGAAAAGGGGCAGTAGCATCTGTAGAAAAAAATTTCCATTTTAATCTCACCCCCTTTGTAGATTCTTTTTACTTCGAAAATAGCTAATTTTGGAGTTTTTGCATTTTTTTGATAATTTATAAATTTCTGGCAGCTAAAAAAATTAAAATAACAAAACGAATCAAATTGCCCTTTTTAGATAATTATTAAGAGCATTTGTAAAAAAAATTCAGCAATTTATCTTGCCCCACACATAACTTTTATTTGCTTCGAAAACAGCTGTTTTTGGTGTTTCCGTGATATTTGTGATATTTAACTTAATTTTTTTAATAGAAAATGTGCATCAATCAAGCTGATTTTTTGTGGGTACTGAGTACTATATGTGAACATAACTTACGCATAATTACAGCTTTCTCGGTTAAACCAGAAAGCCACTGAAAATTTTGAAAAAAAGATAAAATGACAATTTCATAAATGAAATTGAAAAGCCTTTATTACGAATATCTACAACGAAAATAACCTAAACTTAAAATTGAGTTAAATCATTTTGAAACTAGACTCTTTAGGCTTTTAAATGACCCCAAGTTCATTATAATTGTTTAATTAGAACGCATGCTATAGCGAGTCGAAAAAACGTTAAAAATCGATGAAATCTTCATATCTTACGAGGGTAAAACGATCACCACCTCCAACCTGTGAACATTTAAAATTTTCTAATTACAGTGTTTGCTAACTAATACGTATAACTAACTGACTAAACTTCAATCAAAATTAAAAATGGTGTAACATCTCCTTTTTTTATAACTGGAAGGACTCCGTTATATTGCTCGTATTAAAAAAAGTTCCGAGTTTTTTTTCCGGCAACCTTCAGAATTTCATTCTTTACATCTTTCTGAATGTAAATCACCAACTCTTATGAATCCTAATGGTTTTTCAAACGGAATGTAGCCTGGCTCCCGGTCTATTTGGCATTACTTTGAAAATAAGCAATTTTTTCGATAAAATTAGTCCAGAGATAGTGCGAAAAAAAACTAAAAAAAATTTTTTTTCATTCTCAAGTTAGAATATCACAAAAAAATATTTGGCAAAGTTATTCGATTTTAACATGCCAAAAATCTTTGGAATCGCCTATTTAGATATTCTGGTATATATAAAAATGATGTCAACCTATGTTATTATTGATCGCCATAGACTTTTGAGTACCTTAATGTACATATATGTATATGCATTTCCGGTTTTGTGAGTTCCGTTAGTATAATATGTAATGCATCAATGTGAAGTTAGCAGTTATGCTTTATAATTAGATTATAAGTTACAACTTTACTGTAGCGAATGTTAGAAACCAATTTAAATGCAGCATACATATGTGTAGGTACAAGGTATAGACTTTTATAATGGACTGAGCATTCAACTGAAGTAAATACTGGCGAAAAAGAGTGACAGAGACAAAGCGAATATGAAGTTAATGCCTGTCTCTTTCTAGAATTCTAATTGGTCACGTGACAGGTTTGTTTGCAGTCATTACAGACCTACAGAAAAGAGACAGGTATTGGTTACATATAATCGCTTTGTCTCTTTAAAGAGAGTGGTCAATTTTGTGAGGCTATTGCTCAGTCTATGGTACAAGGTATACCGGGTGTCCCAGATAACTTTTCCAGCATGGGGATCTCAGTATCTATAAGAGATACAGGTTTGGTTAAATCAGATGAATTATATGTATGAAAGGGGTGAGTATTATTACACAAAAAAATATTCATAATTTTATGTGGTTTAGGCGGTATACCCAAAAAACTGAAAATTCGGAATTTCATTAAATGGCTATAACTTTTTTGTCAAAGTAGATAAGTATTTTTTGTAGACGGTTTCTCAAAGCACTTTTTTGTGTAGAACCGATTTGTGTATTTAGATTTTTTATATCACTTTTAGTTTCCGAGTTATGAGCCCTAACTTCAGTTTTTTATGGACCACTAAGTTGGCTATGGCATATTTGAACGTGTTTATTATAATGTTAAAAATTATAATGTATTTTTTTTAAAAGTTAATTGTTTTCAAATAGTCATTTGTTATTTTGATTGTTGTTATTGTGATTTTTGTTTACAATTTTTGTTTTTCATGGCTCACTGAAATGTTTGTAACACAATACTTAATAAATATCTTTGGCATTTAATACATCGACTTATTTTCGGTAATAAGTATGGCATGTGGCATATCGTTGTAAAGTAGAGTAAAAAACACGTTCAAATATGCCATAGCCAACATAGTGGCCCATAAGAAAAACTAAAGTTAGGGCTCATAACTCGGAAACTAAAAGTGATATAAAAAATCTTAATACACCAATCGATTCTACATAAATAAGTGCTTTAAGAAACCGTCTACAAAAAGTACATATCTACTTTGACAAAAAAGTTATAGCCATTTAAAGAAATTCCGAATTTTTTTTGGGTATACCGCCTAAACCACATAAAATTATGAATATTATTTGGTGTAGTAATAGTCACCCCTTTCTTACTAATAATTCATCTCATTTAACCAAACCTGTATCTTTTATAGATACTGAGATCCCCATGCTGGAAAAGTTATCTGGGACACCCGGTATACATGTAATTTGTTGCAAATTTTAGGCTTGAATTTAAATACACTTTTTAGCGCAACTCACCAAGGGTGGTAGCGCTTATATACTCGATTTTCGTCCGTCTATCTTCGATAGCAAGATCTCGGCCCCCTGATCATTTAGAGACCTCAGGTTTTCGCTAAATAGTAGGTCTGTGGTTCTAGTTTAGCCCATTTTAGGAATTTTTCCGGTCATGACCCTCCCCCTTCAAAAATTTTCATATATAGCTTCTTGCACCTCGTTGGACTCAGGATTGATTCACGAATCAATTAGCAAGGGTATTTTTTGAGTTGTGTCCGTAAAGTGGGTTGCGCGGCAAAATTTAGGTAACGTAGAATTTTGTACTGGTGTAAAAAATATCGTTTGGTCACATAATACAGTATATTTGAAAATTTGAAATATAACAATTTTAAAATTAAATATCTTTAAAAATAATGCCTACGAGACTGAATGTTTGGACACATGTTTTATTTTTACTCTAGTTTCACCCCCCAAAAGCTGACTGGAATCTCTCATCCCTTGAGTGCGAACTCCCCTTGTTTGAAAAATATATAATACCTAATTAACACTAGAAAGACGGGAAAATCTACCTACCTACAAAGACGGCGACCGGTCAAATGACTACAAATTTACTAAATATCTTTTTTTATGAGTAATTAATAAATGTCAAGTAATGAAATAAAAGTAGATGTAATGTATGTTTAATTTTAATATTTATACACAATTTTTACATGTTACAAGAGCCGCAAAGCGGTTTTTTACAAAGTATCGCATACCTTATTAGTTTAAATTTTACATTTCTGAATAAGACATTCTCGCCTTCTTCGAATTTCCTGGGCTTTTTTCACAAATTACTCACAATAATATCGATACACAATTACAGGCTTATTTTACTGACAATTCATATATGTATTTATTGTTGTACCCTCTCATACAACAATTAAAAACATATTTATCAGATCATAGCCATCAAAAGACCGCCGCCGTCTTTGTCGGTATATCAACATTTCAAACAATAAAGAAAATAGATGTGAATTATTTTGATACATAGTTTCATTTAACTACTAGTATTAATAAAAGTCACAAAGTCTCATTACGGTAAGTCAAATAGTTTTTGAATTATTCAATATTGAAATTGAAATTACCGTCAAATGACTGCTCCCGTCTTTCTAGTGTTAAATTTAACAGTTTTTAAAGTCAATTTTATTTAATTTTTCGGAAAACAAAGTAGCCTATGTCCTTCATAAAGATGCAAACTATCTCCCTGCAAAATTTCATCAAAATCGGTACAGCAGTTTAGTCGGTAGAAGGTAACAAAATAGGCAAACAAACTATCGCATGTATAAAATTAGTATAGATGGGTAGATTTATAAAAAATCTAGAAGTAAGGTAAATTTTAATATTCAAGTTTAATGCAGATGCAATATATTTTATATGAAAACTTTGCATACTAGTTAAAATAACTAGAACAAAAGTTTTGAAGTTCATATAAACTTGACTAGTTTCTTAAATATAGTTTATGATATATTACGTATTATGTAGCTGTGTAGATATATATTATAATTAGTTTCAGAAGTAATTGAAATTGAATTAAGTTAATAAAAACAATACCTAATTGTAATATTAATTATGTATTTTTGCAATAGGTATGCATGTTGCCAGTAACAAAGTATCATTGAAATTATAATTTTAAATAATGAAATAGGTTGAAAAGATTCTAAAAAATGTATTTTTTTAATATTAAAAGCGAGATTTATATAATTTGCATCAGTAAACGTCAAAAGTGATTGACTTTTATTTTAGACAAATATCAATTCCTCTTGCAAGATTATTAGGTACATACTTAATACTTTGGAATCCATTTTTAACACACAAAATAATGAAATTGTTGTCTAACTCTGAATGTTTGATTATTGTTGACAAGGAATGTGACGTCACAATTCTGAAATGCCACCTGCGAGCGTTTTGGCGTCAAATTTAAAATTAGTTTTAAAAGAGTCAATTTTTGCAATTTCCAGAAATAAGTATTTTTTTGGAAATAGGAGACACGTAAGATCATAGAATATGTTTTTTAAATTAGTCATCATACCTATTACATCAATATATTGTTGGATTTTTCTACTATAACATAGGAAATTTATTGTACCTCACACATTTATTTTTATTTTTACTCTAGTTTCACCACCCAAAAGCTAACCGGAACCCCTCATCCCTTGAGTGTGAACTCCCCTTTTAACCAGTTTTTTTTAAAGTAGAGTAAAGTCGGTATATATGGACCAGACGGGTAATATGGACACCTCCTTTTTTGCTCCATTTTAAATTTCATAAAGACAACATTAATACCTATCTAAGCTTACACTTCTAAGTAACTGCGTCAGTTGACATGACAGTGTTTGGAGTACCGGTATGTCATTGAGGGCAACTTAATGAAATTTGTCATTTTTTATTATTTTTGTTAAATTAAGTTAGTTCAAATTTGTATTGTATTAAAATGTTTAAATTAATTACATTGCTATTTAAACATAAAGCTACAAGGGTTGGCCGTATGAACAGTGATTTTAATCCACGTAATAATGATTGCCTCGGCGATGCAAATTTTTTTTCGAATACAAGTGGTTGCGGGTATTATGGACTATGGGGTATTATATGGCTATGAAGTGTAATAATTAACTAGAATCGTGGTAAGACAAATAGTATGAAAAATATATTAATCATCCAGTACTTCTTAACTTCACTTCCGCAAAAATCCTTTTTTTAGTACAAATCTTCATAATGGTACCCACTAAATGGGTTACTAATAAGGAGGTTCTGCCCGCGTACTCTTTGCTACGTCACTGCTTTTTTACAGTGACAACATATACGTTTGAAATAAAAATAACAAAATAAATTTAAAATACAAATGTTTTAACCACCTAATACAGAATTATCTATATTCGGTGGTTAAAACATTTGTATTTAAAATTTTTTCTAAGAGGCTGATTTTCGATTGTTTTTTTTATTATTATTTTGTTTTAATTTAAGAATTTTATTTTTGCCTGCTCGATCTGTGCTGATAAGTGCTGATTTTAAATAATATTACCATAGTTTTTTTACCAAAAACATTAATGGTGTTCCATATATACCGACTTTACTCTATTAGTTATAAATAGTGGACCGATATAATAATATAAATATATGATTGTCAGGATCTAAATAAATCCTGAAAGAAATTGAAAGGGTAAGTGAATATATTTAACATTTGAAAAGAAACGATGTCGGAATCAATCTACATAAATTACAAACAGTTGAAATCGCGCGACTCGTAAATAAATTAAAGGTTTACTTATTGTTAAATACGGCGATAAAGCAGCACAGCACAGCAGAGCGAGGCTTCTGTGTGAAAACGACGCACTCTTCTTTATTTATCACAATGATTTATTGTTTATGTCATTACAATTATATGTGCTTTCGGGTATTATATCGATTTTATATACACGGTGACTGTCAAACTACTTATTTCTAATTTGCTTCTTTTTACGTATTTTATGTTAGGTACTATTGGCACCAGTAATAAATGTTTTAACACTAGAAAGACGGGAGCAGTCATTTGACGGTAATTTCAATTTCAATATTGAATAATTCAAAAACTATTTGACTTACCGTAATGAGACTTTGTGACTAGTAGTTAAATGAAACTATGTATCAAAATAATTCACATCTATTTTCTTTATTGTTTGAAATGTTGATATACCGAAAAAGACGGCGGTCTTTTGATGGCTATGATCTGATAAATATGTTTTTAATTGTTGTATGAGAGGGTACAACAATAAATACGTATATGAATTGTCAGTCAAATAAGCCTGTAAATGTGTATCGATATTATTGTGAGTAATTTGTGAAAAAAGCCCAGGAAATTCGTAGTAGGCGAGAATGTCTTATTCAGAAATGTAAAAATAAAACTAATAAAGTATGCGATATTTATACTTGTAAAAAACCGCTTTGCGGCTCTTGTAACATGTAAAAATTGTGTATAAATATTAAAATTAAACATACATTACATCTACATTTATTTCTTTACTTGACATTTATTAATTACTTATAAAAAAAGATATTTAGTAAATTTGTAGTCATTTGACCGGTCGCCGTCTTTGTAGGTAGGTAGATTTTCCCGTCTTTCTAGTGTTAAAAGCAAGAAAACGTAGGGGACCATCTGTCCTCTTTTGAAGAGGACACTCATTTATTTTGACCAAATGTTGTCTATAGAAAACTTATCCTTTTTTTTTAGTTTTCGAAACTTTTGTCCTCTTTTTTTGTTATTTGGTAAAATATTATCCATAAAATTACAAAAAAATGAATATTTTATTTTTCTCAAAAAGAATAATAATTAATGAAATTATTAAAAAAATAAAACTGAATTAAAATTTATAATTTCATTTTAATTTATAAAAATTATTTATAATTCTTGTATATTGTGCAATACATACGAGTACATATTTGCAAAAAAAGACGTATCAATTCACTTTAAATAACTTTAAAAATAATTTTTTATAAAATATTCGAAGTCCGAAAATAAAGTGACCTTTTTCCGAGGAGTTTTTTGAATTGTAGGGAGGGAACCCTTATTTTGAAGTTTTGTTCTCTTTTTTATTTTTATAATTCTGGTCACCTTAAGGCAGCGGTTTCCAAACTTTCTGTAACTACGCCTCCCTTTAAAAAAATTTAATCTCTTGCGCCTCCCCCCCCTTTATTTTATAAAATTATACAGACATATTTTAAAAATGTATAAAATGTATTTTTTTGCGTATAAAAATTATTAATGCGATGAATATGCTTGTCTATTAGCACAAACTTCATTAAATCTAGGTGTAAATAAGGGGAGTGCTTTCACTCTGAATTTTTTTTAGAAGTATCGCATGATAATTCTATCAGTTTTGCTTTTTCAATAATAGTTGTCAGTCTAAAACTTCACAGTAACGTCCCTTTCAGTATACAAAAATAATGTTATGTTATAAAAGTTTATTTATATGTATACATTACATATATTTTTTATTTATATAACTTACTGTGATGTATTGAAAATTAAATTTCTGTTAAACTTTTCGCGCCTCCCTTTGCACTAGTCCGCGCCTCCCCAAGTAGGCGCGCCTCCCAGTTTGGAAACCACTGCCTTAAGGTAACGTACTGGCACCAGTTTTGAACGTTTTTTTGGATTGTTGGGCCACTTTTTTGTAATTTTCATGAACAACATAAAACAAATAACTCTTTATTAAATCAATTTAATTATTAAAATTTGTAAATATAGTTTATTTTTTAAATTATAGCCTTTTATTTTGTATATGTTTTTTCTCCAGTAATGGACAAAGTAAACCCAGTGATGAACACAAAAGTTATTAAATAATGAATGATAGAATTTGAAACAATTTAAAGCAAATGCTATGATAATATAATAATTAATAAGTAGATTAATCTACTTAGATATACAGGGTGTCCCATTTTAATCTATCACCCCCCTAATTTTTTTTATCTATCAATTAAATCAAAAAATGCTTCAAATAAAAGTTGTTTGGTTTTGAGGGGACCCAAAATGGCGTTATTAATTTTTTATTTTTTGGGCGTCTTCATGGTCAAATAGGCCCAACTTTTTTTTCAAATGGAAACCTATATTTTTTATTACAATATCTTTTTGTTTGGAAAAAAACAAGTAGCTTTTGTTTAAAAAAATTTTTTCTATGACTTCATTTTTTTTAATATTCAACAAAAAAATTATAATATTTTGAAGAGCAAAAGTTAACAAAAAATACTGATATAATTTTCCTAGTTATATCAGATTAATTTTTTTGTTTTTTACATTTTTCCTCTAAAGTTAATGGGTTTCGAGTAAAAAATTAGTAAAATTCTAAAATCTAAAATTTTTTTGTTGAATATTAAAAAAAGTCATACAAAAAATTTTTTGAAACAAAAGCTACTTGTTTTTTTTCCAAACAAAAAGATATTGTAATAAAATATATAGGTTTCCATTTGAAAAAAAAAGTTGGGCCTATTTGACCATGAAGACACCCAAAAAATAAAAAAATAATAACGCAATTTTGGGTCCCCCTCAAAACCAAACAACTTTTATTTGAAGTATTTTTTGATTTAATTGATAGATAAAAAAAATTAGGGGGGTGATAGATTAAAATGGGACAGCCTGTATAGTAGATTAGTTTAAATGTCCACCATTTTGACACCCATTGACCGATTGCCATCAAATTAAGCTGTTTTACAGTTAACTGTAAAACAGTTTTTATAGATTATGATTCAGTCAGTAATGACAGTAACCAAATATCAACAAATATTTCTAATTAAGTAAATTTAATTTAAAAAATGTCCAACACTGAGGTATTATTGTCCGAGACTAGTTCTAGTACCTTATTTAGTTTTTATATTACAACTAGCTGAACCGGCCACGCGTTGCTGTGGTTAACCTATACTTTAGCAACATGTGGTGGTTATGCTATTAAATTGTAGGTTATATGAAACGTTTGGAAGTTTGACATAGCGCCATCTATTGAATACTTACTCAATCCAGTCAACAGATGTCACCATCTGTTAGAATCGTTTGGAGCTAACAGATAAAGACAAATAATTTGCAATAAAATAATATTGCGATCATAAATTGAGATGTAAGCTATCCTATCTTTCAAGTTGGATCAAACTGCACACGGTGTACAAATTTGATTAAAATCGGTTAAGTAGTTTAGGAGTCCATCGCGGAGAAAACAATGTGACACGTAATTTATATATATTAAGATTAGCAGGTAAAGTAAAGAATCAGTTTATGAAATAACATTTTCTTTTTTAACATCTACTTTTCATGTTTTTATTGGGACAGAGCATTTAGCTAAAATGATGGCAGATATATCCGGATTTTTTTTCTTAATGCAGCTATCCGGTTCTTATTTATACAAAGGAAATAGCAGTGATGCATTCGTAGACATCTCTATCGCATATATCGATTACCTATGTTATTAGACATTTTTATTTTTAATGTGAGCGTATGAATGTAATTTTTTTTAAGTGAAACTTTTTTAGCGTGCTAGAAATGACCTAAACACGTTTTAAAATACGACAGTTTTTCAAAATGAAACGCTAAGAAGAGTATGAATGTAATTTTTTTTAAGTGAAACTTTTTTAGCGTGCTAGAAATGACCTAAACACGTTTTAAAATACGACAGGTTTTCAAAATGAAACGCTAAGAAGAGTATGAATGTAATTTTTTTTAAGTGAAACTTTTTTAGCGTGCTAGAAATGACCTAAACACGTTTTAAAATACGACAGGTTTTCAAAATGAAACGCTAAGAAGAGTAAGAGAGTGATTAGTATATGTATAAGAGAATGCATATAATATACGACTCAATTTAAGTCGCTGTTTTGTATACGATTTATACTTCAAAGTAACACGTTTAACATTATTTATTTAATTTGCATTGTTAATAAAAACAAAATAAGTTTTACTTCAATATGGGTGACGTGTACACAATTTTATTTGATAAGCTACATTTCGTTTATTATGTCAAATAAATTTTGGCAAAATATAAATATATTCCATTTTGTGGCACATATATCTGGTTGAAAATAGAGCTAAATACCAAGACAAGACTTTCAAAACGAAACCAAGAAAAGAGTGCTTTAAATTTGTACGAAATGAGACCGAGAAGATATTGTCTAACAAGACGAGACTTTTGAAACAAAACCCAAGACAAAAGTGCCTTAAATTTGGCCAAACTTTATCAAGAAAAGATTGACTTAGTAACGAGACGAGACTAACAACGAGACGATATTCACTTCACTCATAAATCTCGGTCGAGAATCTCACCGAGTCTTTTTTGTCACAAACCAACCATATTATGTAATACTTACATCCTCAAAGGAATATACGTATGTAAATTCAAAAATTCAAATGTAACACTGTAATAATAATAATGTACAATACATACTCGTACATATATGACAGTTTTATCAACTTTTGACAGAAATCTAGTTAATAAAACTTTGATTAAAATAACCACACGCATCCACCATACATGTGTGTGTGTGTGTGTGTAACTATGGACACGATGGACCATAAATGTTCATCTATGTACAGGAATCAGATAGGTATATAGTATGTAGTTACAAGACGAAGTTGTATTTAAGCACAAGTTAGTAATAAGTTAATTAGTGATGCATATAGCCTCAGCATGTGTCTACTTACGTACGTACACATGACCTCCCCCCCCCCTCCCAACCCTATAATCTGACTTGAGAGTCTGTCTATCACGTATACAGGGAAGGACTTTAAGGGGGATGGCCACTGTGACGGGTCAAAAAATTGTCAATGTTTGGGAATTTTTTTCACAGATATTACTAATTATTTATGAATCAGGTAAAGGACATTTTATTTAGTATATATTCAACTTATTTAATATCAATTTTTATTGAAAAATATTAAATATTTACAAAGTTATGAACCTCGATGTGACAACCAAAAAAAATTTTTTTCTCTATGGTCGACTCGAAATTTCGAGAAGGGTTATATGAAAAAAATAAATAAAAATTTTATCAGTATCTATATGAATGTAGCTATCGTTGCACGTAGCCGTTTTTTTTACAAAATGGCGATCGTTTGAATTTTTTTTTTCATTTTTAAGACCTATTTTTTTATTAGAGCGGTTTTAAAAATAGTAACTATCAAAATTTCAAAAATCGGCTTCATGCAACGATAGCTACTACAATTACGAAAATTATAAAAAAAAAATATGAAATCGGTTCATTAGTCTTTCAGGAATCGTGTCAACCAGGTCGAAAAATGTCATTTAGAGATAAACGTGTTTAATGTGCTGCCTCGTGTCACAAAATTGACTAACAAGGGAACCTTTTCAAGTTGAAAATTCGTATCGACTTTAAACTTTGTGTATAGTTAGAGGAGGTCAAGATAAGTAAGACAAAAAATATCTTAGCTGCGGTAAAACAGTTTAAAGGGGGGAAACACCCCTATGAAAATGTGAAAAATAATCATATTTTTTTCAAATAACTCTGAAACTAATGAAAATTTAAAAATATCTACAATACAAAATTTTCATGATTTTTTTATGCTCTTTC
This sequence comes from Sialis lutaria, assembly GCA_949319165.1. Taxonomy (NCBI): domain Eukaryota; kingdom Metazoa; phylum Arthropoda; class Insecta; order Megaloptera; family Sialidae; genus Sialis; species Sialis lutaria. The sequence continues at coordinate 37,374,524 of OX439232.1, read as the reverse complement.
GAATGGCGATAGTCAAAATTCGAAAAAAATTAAACCGTTAACCCCCACCCACATAAGTTCAATTTTTTCGAATTTTGACTAGCACCATTTGAAGGAGCATAACAAATCATGAAAATTCTGTATTGTAGTTTTTTTTTAATTTTCATTAGTTTCAGAGTTACTTGAAAAAATATGATTATAAAATAAACACAATTTTTTGTATATGTTACATATTTATGAATATGCATACTTTGAAAAAATGTAAGATTTTTTTTCCGTCAGCGGCTTTCTCCCTTAATATGTATTCTAAACTTTGCTAAACTAAGATTTGACCAATGGTCATCCTTAAATCTAAATTCAACTCTGTCCCCCCATACACACACACACACACTTATGTACAAGCAATGTATTCAGTAAACTATATATAGTTTTCCGTCTAAATTATCTTTGAACAGTCTGTAGAGAGTCGTGTCGGTTTTGGCAGGGGCAGGAGGGGGGGGGGTTGAATGGGGGCTCTGATGAACGGTGTAATACGCCCTTAACCAAACATAACAGTGGCGATTTGTTGAATATTCATGCGAGAGAGTATACGTCAGATTGGTGCACCAGCGGATGCTAAACTTTTTGTTTTTTGTTATGTATGTATTGTGTATTGTTTAACCCAGTTTTGCGACTTGTTTTATATCCGGATTGTTTTTTGTTACTTTGTTTATATTTGGAATGTATTTTATGAATATAATTGTGAATTAGTGCGATTGAAAAAAAATATGTGTTCGAATATCATTTTTTGAATCGATATAGTAATATTTTCAGTATTGATTTAATTTGTCTATTTTCATAATGATTTTTGTGAGCTAATAACCGTGCAAAAGTATTTGGAAAGCTGTGATTTTGAATGTAAATATAGAGATTTCAGTCAATAAAAATACACAAAATAGTGAAAAAAATATGTTTACTCGTAGTTAAAATAGTAAAAAAACAATTTCTCGTTGGCTTGAAAGAAACTGTGCATCAATACTTTTAACTTGAGTAAACCTGACCTTTCAGGCATATAATTCAAAAATTTTCCTTTACATGGAAAATTGTAAATGCTGTATTTTATATATGGTAGAATTATTATAAAAGTTGTAATTAAGTACCCTTATCAATATTTAAGGTTTTTCAACAAACATTTTTGCAGTTTTGTATTTATAATGCGCAAAAAATTGAGTGTCCAAAAACTTTTGCCCGGTAGTGTAATTGAAAATTAATAAAATGGGAGCGTGAAATTTTAGGCTTATATTAAAATGCACTTTTTATTTCATTGTTTTCACTAAATGACAAATATACTGTACGAAAATTTCAAATTATTCAACACTAAACAAATATATTTAACTTAAAACAAATTATGACACTTTAAATAAATAGTTTTCACTAAAAATAACACTTAAAAAAAATAATACTTTGCACTAGACCTAAATTAGGACCTGTCAGATTTAAAAATTACATATTTTTGATTCTTTTGATGTATTTATTGTAATTTTTGTGATTTTTTATGATAAAATTTTATCATTTTTTTGTATTTTATTAAATCTGCAAAGCACATTATTTTTCGATATTTTCTATTAATTTTATACTTATTATAACTTGTTTTCTATTAATTTTACCACCATGCATGTGTTACATTTTTATAAAGAGAACATTCTCAGTTATAAAATCCAATAATAATATATAGGATATTCCATTACATTTATGTATACCGGGTGAACTTTTAACATTTAATGAATAATAACTCCACCGGTAAGTGAAATAATAAAAAAGATTTAAGATAAAAGTTGTACGGTTTGGAGGGGGACATAGACGTACTTGGATGAAATTTTTTTAGGTGGTGTTTTCAAGGTGGTATGAAGGTCACCATCATTTTTTTAAATAGGAACCTATAGTTTTTATTTAACGTGAAAAGACACGAATCTTTCATTGAAAACTTTTTTTGAAAACCTTAAACCTTTCAAGATATCTAACAAAATAATTCAATATTTTGAACTTTCAATATTTTTTTACTCAAAAACCATCAACTTAAGAGAAAAAGTACAAAATACAAAAAATGTTTATTTTGATCTAATAAGACTTGGAGAATTATTTTTAAAATTTTAAAACTTTTTCAATTTATTTTATTTAAGCAAAAAAAAATGTTAAAAAAAATATAGAATAATTCTTTAAGTTTTATTAGACCAAAATAAACATTTTTTGCATTTTATACCTTTTCCCTAATCCTGATGGTTTGTGAGTAAAAAAATATTGAAAGTTCAAAATCTCGAATTATTTTATTAGATATCTTGGAAAGGTTTAAGTTGTTCAAAAAAAGTTTTCAATGAAAGATACATGTTTTTTCATGTAAAATAAAATTACTTGATAAAAACTATAGGTTCCTATTTAAAAAATGATGTTGACCTTCATATCACTCTGAAAACACCACCTAAGAAAATTCCATCCAAGTACGTCTATGTCCCCCTCCAAATCATGTAACTTTTACCTGAAAAGTTTTTTGATAACATTTCACCATAAAAAGTTATTAGAGGTGTGCATTTAAAATGGGACATCCTTTATACAGTGCGTTCACGATGAAAGGAACAAAATCGTTTAAAATTTAGGTAATTATTTTGTGGAAAAACGTTCGGACCCGTCGATTAGTATTTTGGATTTTTTGACATATGAAAAATGTATATAGGGTGTCTCAAGAAGAAGATACGCAGATATCATTGATTTTTTTAAATGGAACACCCTATATATTATGCCATTTTTGAATTTTACAATAATTTCTGAACACTTTTTGTACAACATACCATAGCTCTAAAATCAGCAGTTTTTGAAATAATGACGTATGAAATATATCTTAAGATGAATATAATGCAGTTATCATTGATTTTTATAATGGCACAGCCTGTATTTTATGCCATTTTTGAATTGTACGGTAAATTCTGAACACTTTTTTATACAACATACCATAGCTCTAAAATTAGCAGTTTTTGGAATAATGACGTTTGTAATGTGATAAATAAATAAAAAATTAATGAACTTTAATAATAAAATATTCAAAAGAAATAAAATTATTCCTAAAACCACTGATTTTAGAGCTACGGTATGTTGTACAAAAAGTGTTCAGAATTTACCGTACAATACAAAAATGGCATAAAATATAGGCTGTATTGATGACTGCATATATTCATCTTGAGACACATTTCAAACGTCATTATTCCAAAAACCGCTGATTCTAGAGCTATGGTATGTGTACAAAAAGTGCTCAGAAATTATCGTACAATTCAAAAATGGCATAATATATAGGGTGTTCCATTTAAAAAATCAATGATGTCTACATATCTTCTTCTTGAGACACCCTGTATACAATTTTTTTATGTCAAAAAATCCGCAACTAAAAATACTAATCGACGGGTCTGAGCGTTTTTCCACAAAATAATTACCTGAATTTTAAACGAATTTGTTCCTTTCATCATGAACGCACTGTATATTTCAATTGTTTTTTTGACACCGCCATTATCCATCCCAGAAAAAAATACTGATACTTTGCACATTCAACCGATCTTCTAGCTCCAACAATATCAAAGTTAGCAATGATCAACTCGATTCCCGCGAACACCCTGTATATATTACTGTGCCAAATTATCCAATATACTCTAATACTTATTACATAGATAGATAATGTTATTTAGAACTACTTACATATGGTACATACCTACTTCTAAACAACATTATCGACTAATAATATTGAACTGGGAATACAGTATGCACACACTGTCCAGCGCACGATAACGCCTATATACAAGTTGTGGCAGTGGACGTGTTATGGTGTCGGCGCCGGTCACTGATGGACACTTGTGCATGATATATCACCTGCGCCGTCATTGTACCGCTATCAATTACTCAGTGACCTCATCCACTCATATACTTGTTAAAACGATCAAAAATTATTTCGTTGTCATCTATTGATTTTTGTGTTTTGATATATTTATCATTTTGTGACGGTTTTGTTAGTTATAAATTAACTAATGGAAAATGGTATTAATTTATCACGTGGTTGTATAGTTTTCGTAATGGAAAACCCACTGGAAATAGTGGTGTCTAATATGTGATAAAAATTATTTTGGTAAGACTTGTCGCATAGTCACCATTTAAAAATCATTTTAATACTTAGGGACTCGCGCCTTGATTTGTAACATAAATACTCGCTACCGGGTGCGCTGAACTCAGTTTAATATCAAATGTTTATTCCAAAACTGCTGAATAGAAGTGCACATTTACTTTCTTATAAGGATAATTTGTCAATAAAGAAAGATAATATTCAATCATATACTAATATTTATTGTTTTTAATTAATCAAACAGTGATTACAAAAATAAAAGGAATTTTTCCATACTTTTATGACAAGATTTAGAGTAATTGTTGAAATTTCTGTAATTACTTATTTTAAACAAAATCTTCTATATTTTCTTACACTACTATAATGTACTTATATGAATTAACAATGAGAGATCAATCACTATAAAAAAAAACAACTTTGAAAATTAAAAAAATTAAAATATCTTCTTTGGGATAAAATCACATCTCAGTCGCTTTCTTTATCAAATTTAGCTATGACAATTTGAACAAACTGATGACTATGACCGTCATCTGCCGTGCTATTCTATCGTTGAAAGATACTGAAAGCGGCAATGTCGCACACTTCAAACTTTAAAAGATTTTAACCAAAATACGAAGGACTGGGTCCGTTAGACCCAGTAGCGAGTCCCTAAGTGTTAAAGGTAACTTACGTCAAACCAATAGGAAATCTTTTCAAGTGACAAATTTTAGAAAAAAGAATATTTAGAGGGGGTCAGGGTAAGTAAAAAAAAAAATATGTTAACTGTGGTAAAACGGTTTAAGGAAGTGAAACACCCCTATGAAAATGTTCAAAATAATCATAAATTTCTATTGACTATTACAGATTTTTAAAAATCTATGATGTTACATTTTCATGATTTTTTATGCTCTGTTGAATGGCGACAATCGAAATTCGAAATTAAGAAACTGTTAACCCCAACTCAGCGCATTATTTATTAACCCATTACTTCCCGAATTTTTATTTCTTTGAATATTTTGATCAAGTTCTCAATTCTTATTGAAAATATGACCAAAAAGATAAATTCAATACAAGACATAATAATTATCAGTCGCAGACTAGATTATTATCATAAGAACCCCATAGTACTTTCTTTAACGATGGTAGTCTGTACCTGGATTTATTTTTGAAATTATTGTTATGCTTTATTTACACTCTCATAAGTAATATTATATATACTTTCGTCAATTTAAAAACACTTTATTAAGTGAAAAAATGTAACTATAAATGTCGGCTAGCTGGAATTATTACACTGTTACTTTCAAAGTGATATAATTTGTCATTAAATGACCTCTAGAGTTCGCTTTAAAAAATAATTGTATGTAGAGACTTAAATAAGGTATTAGTAATTAAATCAAATTATGTCACAGAAAAAAATTTGAAAATATGATGCCCTATAAATAGGACACTGAGACGTAATGGGTTAAAAAATATTTTTGTAAGCTTTAATTATCTTTCCCCTTTTTTTAACCTATATCCGCCCCTGTTTTCAACTTTAACATTTGTTACAAAATTTAACAAATTCCTAACAAGATAACAAAACACATACACAAAAACTCTCTGTTAACCTGTTTAATAAAAACAACAACGAAAAGAACATGAATATAAAAAAGTTACAACAATAAAAATTTACGATTAACACCGCTTTATTTCGCAGCATGGCCAACGCGATTATAAATGTTTTTTGGTAATCAGAATCCGCGTGATTGTTATTTTTCACGTTTGTTTCAAATGTTGTTGAGTGTGGGTTAATTCACGCATGTCTGCGTGTCTGTGTGGGTGTGTCTGTGTGAGATTGCACGATGTTTCATTTTTATTTTTTTCCTCGAATGCTATTTTGAATTTAAAAAAATACAGAAGGAAAAAATTATCCTTAAATTTGAACCTAACAGTTTATCGAGAGAAAAATTATAGATCTGCAGTTATCTACTCAGATTTCGATAGATATGTATTTTGAGACAACATCATATATTTGATCTGTGGAAACTTGCAAATGTCTTTGGACACTCATTTTTTTGCGTATTGTAAATATAAAACTGCAAAAATGGTTGATAAAATATCTTAGATGTTGATACGAGTACTTAATCACAACTTTTGTAATAATCCTAGCATATCTAAAATACAGCATTTACAATTTTCTATGTTAAGGAAAAATTTTGAATTTGAAAGGTCAGGTTTAAGCAAGTTGAAAGAGTTGAAGCACAGTGTCTTTCAAGCTAACGAGAAGTTGTTTTTTACTATTTTGACTGCGAGTAAACATATTCTTTTCGCTATTTTGTGGATTTTTATTGACTGAAATCTGTATTTTTACATTCAAAATCACAAGTGTCCAATGACTTTTTGCAGTTATTAAAAGTAAAAAAAGTTTTTAATTTGAAAATTGAAATAGACAGAACGGTATATAATAGTAACATGTACTAATTTGTACAATGTAATGGCAAAGCTATAGTTTTTCATTATTTGTTTTATATTTTTTATAGTATTTAAAAGGGTTGAAGTTTCGAATAATTAGTTTTTAAAACGTCTCTAAACAGCCAATTGTGTAGAATTTCAATAAATAGAGCACTTTCGGCAAGTTCTCTCATTTACCATGTGTGAAAAACTCTATTTTTAATTTCCAATTACTCAAAAACCATACATCCAATATTTTAAATAAAAATTAGTAAAATATATGAACTATCCATAAATAACATATTAAATTTTTTTACATTGCTCTAATGATCAAATAACATTAAAAAAAGGGTAGAAGTAACCATTTTTTTGTGTATTATAATAATTAAGATAATTCTACTACCACCAAAATAAATTACTTTTTAATAAACAAACACTAAAAATCACTAACACCTAAATATTTTTATCAACTGAAAATATGCATCAAAACTCACAGTAAAACGCAGGGAAAAAAGAGGGTCACATAACCCCGAGTGGTGCAACATTACCCTGCGCCCCCACCACATTACCCGGCGCCCCCTCCACACTACACCGCGCCCCCACCACAGTGCTCAGCGCCTCCACAACTAACCCACGAGGTCGTTTCCGCAATTAGGTACTCCACCTGTTTTTTATGGCGCGATATTTTGAATCAACAATGATTTATTGTCGGATGATTATGTTACACAGCTAGGCCGTGTGTCATCTGTGAACTGTATTTTTAATTAAATTATGAGTATATTGTTGACACAAAAAGGATAATGCGGTCGGTGTCACTAGCGCTTTGTGGCCGTTTAGTGTTTAACACGTTTACGGTCACTCACTATTAATTTTTAGTTTTTTTTTTACTTTAATCGTATTTGAGATAAGATCACATTCTAATGTTAGTATTCTCATAATGAATATTATTCACTAATTGAAATACCAAACGGGTAATACGACGTATTGGTTTAAACGATCCAAAATAAAAGTCCTACTGAATCTCATATAATTACCTTATAATATACCGTTTATAACGATATTACTTACAACGAAATACCGACTTTTGTTTTCATTTTTATTTTAAGGTAGTTGGTCCGTAAACATGTTTTCGTCAGATTTTGTTTAAATTGCACAGGAATATTCCCTAGATTAATATCTGAAAAATAGCCCATTTTTATTAAAATTGACCATCTCAAAGTCATGAAAAACGATCTCAAAGTTTATATTTTTAACACAGCTTATATGGACTAATCGTACACTAACGTAACGTTTTAATAGATAAAATTTAAACGTAGCGTCAGATTTTCATAAAAAACTGACATGTTGTATATTTATATGAAAGAAAACAGTATACAAAAAATTGGAATTATTGACCATCCCGTTATTAAGAATTAACCAGATTTAACTACCAAACCATCACATAAATTACAGTATTGTTGACAATGTGGCAACAACGTATTCATTTGATTATAGTAAAAAATACACGAAATAATGAAATATTTTTTTACAAAATATGATAAGTGGATTGAAGGGAATTATAATCGATTTCATTAATTATTAATATATTCTGTGGTAGTTTAGATGATAAAATATAATCATTTGACAAGTAGTTAATAGTAGATAATGTACAGCGTTGCCATGAGCATTTCTCTAAATTAAAAATATGTACTCATGGCCTAATGTGATCACATTATGATGGACCAACTACCAATAGTATTTTTTTATATGACTAATTTTCATAACAAAAACATTGAATATACACTGTTTTTTAATACAGTTGTGATAATTATAATTTAAATTATGTGTTTAATATATTTAGCTATAACTTGAACAAATTTTAAGGGGTTACATATAGTCAGAAGGCCAAAAAAAAGTGTTTTTTCAAGAATTTTTAAGAGAAGACTTTTATAATTTATCAATGTAAAAATTTGTACACATATTATGGTAACTTTTAATTGTATTTTAACATTTTTTATTTCTAAAAATAATAATTTCGAAAGCTGCTACAGCTGTTGTTCTCCAGGAGGTCTTCTCAAAAAGGCGTCTTGCGGTGACCACGATATTTCTGGATTGGATCATTTAAAATAAAAAACCCAAACGGATTTCTTTAAAGTAATGTATAATCTTGTACTTAATCGAAGGAATAAGCAAAATAATTTTTTTTTGACAAAATGGCGGCTTCTCAAAAAAAAAATATCGATTTTCGACAAAAATTTGACCTTAAATTGTTTATAAAAAAATTAATATTTATCGGTGAGATAAAACCTTCGATTAATTACTAAAAAATATACTTAAGAAACTTGTGTTAAAATTTGAGATTGATCGGTTCAACCGTTTCCGAGGAATAGTGGTCACCAACTTTAAAAACACAGATTTGAGAAAAACGTGCTGCCGCTTCGGTCTCCTACTTTCAAACGCTCTGAGACATCTTTACAAATATGCGTGTAACTTCGAATATAATCGCCGTATTGACTTGAAATTTTCTGTGTGTGTACTTAAATATATGTACATTACGAAAATGATATAAAAAAAATTTTTTTTTTTTAAATTCTAACTGTATGTAACCCCTTAAAGTAATCGTAATCGGACAGAAACCATTATTTAGGGCATTAAATTTTCTATGGATTTCTAGCTGGATTTTATTGTATTCGGTGTAGAAGGTCTTCTCTGTAGTCATCGAAAAACATGAATAATTTTCTTTAAATATTTGTAATACCTAGAACTTTGAGAGCTTATAACTCAAATATTTTTCGAGATTTCGACATTGGGTGCAGAGCACTATTTAGGGCACTCTTTTCTTTATTTAAACTTAAAATTTCATTTTAAAATTCAATTAAATACATATTAAATACAGCGGTCGAACGGAACTCTGCATTTTAGGCGTAATCTCTAAACTCGAGGTCACTAAATGATTTTTTCGCAGGCTTTATTTTAAAAACTATTTAAGGTAGATGATTTTGAAAAACACTATTTTGTTCGTAATTTTATCAGCTTTAAGATTACACCAATACCTCACTTTGCGTCGTGGTTACGTTCCAAAACAACACGACGCAAATTGAAACGACACAAAGTGAATTATGATTTTCTATAGCAAACCATATAAAGATCGAAGATAGGTTTCAAGGTAACAATAATACTACTTTTTAAAAAGAAAATTGAACAAAGTAAACTTTGAAAAAACAAAAATAATATAAAATTTTATTACATGACATTCAAAATATCGGTATGGAGAACCATACATGACTTCCATGTTCTATAATATCTTTTACAATAGATAATTGTTAATATAAAACTCACCTTTGTATTTATAAATATCAGTTGTATAATACACATTTTTATAAAATAATTATTATCTGACATTTGAAATTTACTGCGTTTGTTTCCATGGTAACATGAATTTATTAGTATTTAAAATTAAAATTTTGAGGGTGATTTTCACCCCTTAAGTAGCTGTTTTGGTACATTTATGAATTAAGTGCCCCTTAGATTGGATTGAACTACAAATGTACCAAGTCTTATCAAAATTGGTGAGATACTAATCACTTTTCAGACGATAATTGGTACAAAATTTTGAATATTTCGGAAACCCCTAATCCGATTAGCACCAAAATCAATAGGTCTGGAGTACTCACTGAGGCAAACATTTTCTCCAAAAATAATTAAAATCGGTGCATATCTACAGTAGTTATCGTACACGGAAGAAAATTCTACATCCAGACACACAGACACACAGACACACGCACAGCCGCCATGCGGAAATTAACTTTTCTTTACGTTTTGAAGTTAGTACAATCAGAATCTGCTCTTATCTCGGACACGATTTTTTGACGGTATTACAATACTTCCATTTCTTCGAACATGGAAGTAAAACAAAAAAAAAATTAATCACTGTCTGATGAGTCCATAGTGGCTGTTGTCGTAAGTCGGCTTTCTTTCACAAAAAATTGGTCCAATGTTTGCTGAACAGCTTTTTTTTTTCAACGTAAAATAAATTTCCTTGTAGCAATTGATATTCGTAGCTACCGCCTGGGACACTTTAAAACTCCTTCCGCTGTCAGGATCGTTTTTAAAAAAAATCTCCATAGCTTCGTCAATCAAACACATCGCTTTGGAAATTTGTTTGAAGGTTAAATTAAAAACTCTGTTAAAATTAAAGACTCGAACCCAAAACAACGCAACTTCGAAAATCTAACGACGCACAGTGAAAATTAGTACTAATTCAACAGCGACGCAACTTCGAAAAAACGCAAAACAAAACGACGCAAAGCGAGGTATTGGTGTATTTAGTTTCCCTCAAAATGACTTGATTTTCTTTCGCATATAATTATTAACACAGTTGGTATTTATTTTATATTTCGATCGTTAGATCTTCATCAGAATGTTTTATTATTAACACATGTATATTAGTTGATTGACAACAACAGTAGTGGCAGTATACGTGTTAACAGTGAAACTGCAAACACATATCGCTGTTTGATTTTCGAACTGTAATAAGTTGTTTACGGTTACTACAGGTGAGCATGTTTTATTAAATTACAAACACTGTTGTTATTTATCGGTGCAGTTAATGTCGCTGTGCCTCATTAAGTGCCCACTTAATATCCCTGTACAGATTTATGTGCGTTTTTTGTAAGTGGCAATCATTGGTCGACTTCAATGGGTAACATTAAAAATATTGGTTGTGAATATATTTCGTGTTAATGATTGTTTATTACTTTTTTATTTTTTTATACATACATGAAATGTAATGTATAAATAAAGTATAGTGATCACGAAAAAATTCGAACTCGAGATTTTAACGGAATCACACGTTTTGAGCGTCCCTGATCATATACAACCATTAACTCAATGACGTCTGTGTGTCTGTCTGTGTGTGTGTGTCTGTCTGTCTGTCTGTCTGTGAACGCTCTACAGCCAAAACTGTAAGACTTACGAACATGGAATTTTAAACTTAAAGTTCTTGTATACTCTAGATGTGCACCTCCTATTTTTGAAAAACATCCGGAAACGGATGTTTACTGGTGTCAATTTTTGAACTTTTCGAATTATTTTTGAAATGATGCGCAGTAGAAAAAATATTTTAGATTAAAGTTGTAGAAGGGATTTTTATCTATAATTTATGTCCTATTCATTTTCCCCCAAAAATTTGTTTTTAGGATATAATCGATTTTCTAAAAAAAATATTTTTTCGATTTATATTTTAAACGGTAGGTATTAGAAAAAAATGTTTGAGATACAAGTTGTAGAGAATATTATTTTCTATAATTTATGTTCTATTATTTTTTTTTGTATCTTATGAATTAACCAAACAAAATAATAATTTTAGTTTTAATGGTTTTAATTTAAAAATGATTTGAATAATACAAAAAATCTAGTTATCTATGAAAATTTTAGCATTTATTATTAGAAGTGTCAAAATTGAAATCTAGAAAAATAAATACATGTTAATTAATACAATAATCACTAATCTTAATTGATTTCGTTTAATATTTAATGTCAATATTAAATAGAATGTATCAATTTCATTCACTGAAAAACATTTTGTAAGTAAAAAATTTTAAAATCAAATATTAAATTATAAAAGTAATCACATATTAATACTTCGCTGTCATGATGTATAATTAAGTCTCGTGCCTGCCAAGGCAGTTTATTTTTGAAATAATTATGGTGTTGGTTAAAGGTCACTACACATCACCCAATTTGCAGGTGTATGGGTAAGTCGGGGCAATTGTATACACGAAAAAAATTGGGTCGATTTTTTAATAAAAATTTTAGTTGCCGATTAAGTATCAATCAGTTTTAGCACTTAGGGACTCGCGCCTTGGATTTGTAATATAAATACTCGCTACCGGGTGCGCTGGACCAAGTTTAATATCAAATGTTTATACCAAAACTGCTGAATAGAAGTGCACATTTATTTTCTTATAAGGATAATTTGTCAATAAAGAAAGATAATATTCAATCATATACTAATATTTATTGTTTCTACTTAATCAAACAGTTATTACAAAAATAAAAGGAATTTTTCCATACTTTTATGACAAGATTAAGAGTAATTGTCGAAATTTCTGTAATTACTTATTTTAAACAAAATCTTCTATATTTTCTTACACTACTATAATGTACTTATATGAATTAACAATGAGAGATCAATCATTATAAAAAAAAAACACTTTGAAAATTAACAAAATTAAAATATCTTCTTTGGGATAAAATCACATCTCAGTCGCTTTCTGTATCAAATTTAGTTATGACAATTTGAACAAACTGACGACTATGACCGTCATCTGCCGTGCTATTCTATCGTTGAAAGATACTAAAAGCGGCAATGTCGCACACTTCAAACTTTAAAAGATTTTAACCAAAATACGAAGGACTGGGCCCGTTAGACCCATTAGCGAGTCCCTAAGTGTTAACAAACATGTACCTACCTATTGTCAATTGAGTAACTTCTACAATCTCCATTGTAATTTTTACTATATTCGTAAAAATCATTAAGTGGTCCTGAAATTTACGTGGTTTAGGAACCCCCTTCTGAATAATTATTTTGGACCCCCCCCCCTGACAGAAAAACAAAAAAGATCGGTAGTAATTAATCACTGGTAAATCTAAATGTAAAGTACCTACTTTAATTTTTGCCAAACCTGTTTCAGGGACACCCTCGTCTAGGTTATTATAATTTTGTACCAATGTCCTTAAATTAATTTTTTACGTACTGTGGGGGTTTTTAAAAAAAAATATTTTTTTCTAATCGTTAATCGCTTTGTTTCTATGTTCTCTACGGTAATTCGAGATTTAAATGAAAAATTATTTGTGAAATATGAAAAAACTTAAAAAATTAAAATGAAAATTATTGTTTGTATAGTTAGTTAATAGTCCAGTACCAATCCGATTAAAAATTAAGTTGTTATTTTTATGACAAATTGAAGTTTGATGCGTGAAATATTGCTCAAAAATTTTGTGATTTCGATTTGATTAAAATTGGAATCAGAACCATGAAAAATTACTAATTTTTTTTTAATTTTAGATTTAGTTAAAAATATGTTATTAAATAGATAATAATGTGAAAAATCGAAATTTACAAACCGCAGGTCTGTATCTTTAACCGTTCTCGAGATATGGTCGTTCAAAGTTTTAGTTTTTTCAAAATTTAGAAGAAAAATAACTTTAACTTTTGAATGTGTGGTTGAAATTAATTTTTGTTGACGGATTTGAAATCAGCGTGTTAAAATCTATATAATGACATGTATAATACTTTAAAATTCGACAAAAGATTTTTTGTGAAAAATCGAGATTTTTTTAAGGTATACCCCTTGGAAAAATTTCGATTTTTTGCCAAAATTTTTTTGTCGAATTTTAAAGTATTACACATGTCATTTTGTAGATTTTAACACGTTGATTTCAAATCTGTCAACGAAAATCAAATCCGACCACACGTTCAAAAGTTACGACCATTTTTCTCCAAAATTTTCAAAAATCGAATACTTTAAAAGGCCATATCTCAAGAACGGTTTGAGATACAGACCTGCGGTTTGAAAATGTCAACTTTTTATGTCATTTTCTATACAATAAACATACTTTTAACGAAATCGAAAACACAAAATGTTTTAATCAAATTTCATGGTTAAAATTTCAACTTTTTATAAAAATTTAACTCAAATACAAGAAAAAACAAAAAGAGAACCAAAAAAATACCCTTGCCAATCGATTCGTGAATAAATCTCGAGTCCAACGAGGTACATGAAGCCATATATGAAAAAAATTCTATGAAAAATGGACATTATGCCAGATGTAGGGTCATGACCGGAAAAATTCCTAAAATGGGCTAAACTAGAACCATAGACCTACCATTTAGCGAAAACCCGAGATCTCTAAATGGTCAGGGGGTCGAGATCTTGCGGTGGAAGACGGACGGACGGACGGACGGAAAATCGAGCATATAAGCGCTACTACCTTTAGTGGGTTGCACTAAAAATACGTGGCTTACTCAGAAAAAAACTGTATTTGACCAAGAAAACCTTGTTTTGTACATAACGAAAACAATATTTTCTTAATATAAGAAACATACTCAATCCAACTACGTTATTCCTTCGTTCAACAATACTATAGTTGGTTTAAGAGATTATTGCTTATCTTAAGAAAATATTGTTTTCGTTATATACAAAACAAGGTTTACTTGGTTTGAGAAATCCTTTCTACCAGTGTAGCAAGAATTAAAATATTTTAGACCTTTTACGTCAAATAGTACCTACTATTTCTTTAAAAATTCTTTAGATTTATTAAATCTAACCGTTTCCAATAATTTAAAAAAATAAATAAGTAACGTTACTTAAAAAGGATTGTAGCAACTCAAGAAAATATTTATATAGTATATTTTTATTTATTAAATAACACAATACATTTAACGGATATTAAAAAACCGTTCACCAAATCAAACATTTCGACGAAGAAAATATGAAAATTGAAACATCGAGTAGTCTGGGCTTTTTGTAACAGAAAGAGAAAGTATACAAACGTCTGACGCACTAAAGTGAGACAGGCAATCAACAATTCTACCAACTTAATCACATTACATTCCTGACCGCATTTTCGTAGTTGGAATTCAGTCCGTTTTGCTTGCCAAGATGACCGGCGAGTTGAGAAATTAAATTGTTACATTAGATGTTGGTTCATATTAAAATATTATTATGGCCTTTTCTGCTCTAATGCCCGCCAAAATTATTACATGTAACAAGTAGAAAATACTATGGCTAGGCCATAAAATGCACACCCCTTAAACATAAAAAAATGTATTAACTTATAATATCAAATAAATACGGTACAGGTACAATATAAATGGTGAAACTTAAAAGGATGTTTGAAAAAAAAGATTGGAGTTAATTAATATTATATAAATATATAATATGAAGTTTATCACTCATTAAGATTTTTTAGAAAATCAACAATGAATCTTGATATCAATCGATTATTACCTTTTTTTATTTAAATTTAGGATGCATTGTAATAAAACAACAATCATTTTAATTTACAATTTTTATATAACATATTTTTTTTGTAAAATGTATAAAGTAAATAAATTAATTAATATCTAATAATAATTAAAAAGATAAATACATCCACATATTGCAGCGATAACAGCTGTGTTCACCAGATGTCTAGCATTTAAAATGAAACAACAATGTAACGTTTATAGGTTATATGACGTATATAATATATTTGTTTTAAAAATGCAAACTTACCAGATTTTATCTTGATTAAAAAGATTGATTGGCTTTGAATAAAATAATTAAAATACAGCAAGTATCGATGTACATTTGTACATGTATTTATATATTAATTAACACAATATAATAATTATGGAATTTGAAGTGACATATGAAGAAATAGCGCCTACTACTATTAATAAATTATAAATAGTAACTACTCTATTTGTAAAAAAATTTCTTGTCAAAATATGAATATTTGTTTAAATAAACTGCAAATTTCGTTACTTCTAGTTATCCAATTTTGTTGAGTTTTAATAGGGTTCTATTCTGATAATAGATGAAGTGAATTCAAAAGGATTGGTGCAAATTTATTTCGAATTGTGACCTGTAGTTCGGCGTTTCTATCAAAAAAGCGGGTTAAATCGACAAATTGAACTTTATTTATATTTTTATAACAGAAAATTAAAACCGATCGATATTAAACTAAGCAAAAATGGAGACTGTAATGTTTTCTATCAGAAAATGTAAAAATGTAAGTGAGATACTGAAGAAATTTAAGATATAATACTCATTTTATCAATTTATATACGAAAAAAAATTTTAGGACGAGAGTAGAACACACTTCCAAGCAGAGCCTGCTTGGGGTGTGCAATATCATAAATATCAAACATATAAATTTTTTTCGTCTTTATACGTATTTTCAAATCGTTGTAGATCTTTGTACCAAGATCATTTAAGATCTTTGATTATGACCAAACTAAAAAACAAATGTTTATACTTTTCTATTCAAATAAAGTACATCTACTATTTTATTTATTAATTCTATTGAATATGATTTAAAATAAATTTTTATGGTTATACGTCTAGCACACTGTAAAAAATTATTTTGGTTTCGTGATTTTTTTTTAATTTATATTCAGAACATATGTATGTACCTACATTTAATGGAATATTTTACTTTGTTTAGTTATTAAAAGTAAAAAAAGTTTAATTTATTTTGAAAATTGAAATAAACAGAACGGTATATAATAGTAACATGTACTAATTTGTACATTGTAATGGCAGAGCTAGTTTTTCATTATTTTGAATAAATTACACGTGAATATATTTGTTTTATAATTTTTATAGTATTTAAAAGGGTTGAAATTAGTTTTTAAAACGTCTCTATATAGGCAATTGTGTAGAATTTCAATAAAAAAGAGCACTTTTGGTAAGTACTTTCATCGTGTGTTAAAAACTCTATTTTTAAAATACCATTACTCAAAAACCATACGTTCAATATTTTAAATAAAAATTAGTAAAATATAAGAGTCATCCATAAATAACATATTAAAATATTAGACTTTTATCTATACATTGCTCTAATGATCAAATAACCTTAAGAATTTTTTTAACTATTTTTCAATTCACACCGTTTGGCATTTTCGTTGATTTTCTAGTTCAAAATTGATAGGGATAATTTTGTTGGTCCTTCAATGAATAATTAATGCAAAAAAAATTATTTTGCTTAGTAAAAATTCAGGTCTCAAAGGGTTAATATTTATATTACAGTAACACAACAAATTTAGCGCAAAATATACTATTTTTGGGATTGATAGGCTTCTTTTCTGTAAGTCTCATGAACTCATGTTACCAATAAAATAACTATTTTTTTATCAAATCAATTTAATAACCAAAATACGCAAATATAGTTTTTTTTTTAATTATAGCCTTTTATTTTGTACATATTTTTTCTCCAGTAATGAACACCCAGTAATGGACACTTGCTTAACATTACAAAATGATTAGTAATACTACAAAAAAGTTATAAAATAAAGAGTCCTAAAATTTCAAAAAATACATAAGAAATAGTATATTGTGTAGCAAGGGTTGAAACAAGACGATTTCTGACGAGGGCGAGAGTTGACTACCCGAGCGAAGCGAGGGCTGTCATCGCCCTGGTCTGAAATCGTCTTTGTTTCATCCCGTGCCACACACGCTATTTTTCATATCACATGTAACGAAACAACGAGTTTTGATTTCTGTAGCCAGTCGAAGTAGTCGAGTCAATGAAGCTCGAAAATGGCTAAAACTTCGGAACCCTCAGAAACAGCACCGATTTTGATAGAATTTATTTTAAAATGTTCGTTATACCATACTATTTGAAATCAGAAACATTCTAGTCGTCGGATTTAACCCCTCCCCCCCAAATTTTGAAAATTTGTATAATTTACTGGTTTCATATATTAAGTCCGATTTTCGACGAATTTTTTTTACCTATAGGGGTTTAGAGGGTCGCTGAATAAGAATATTTTGTCAAAATAAGGATTTTCCGGGAATTTTCCCGAAATTTTCCAATTTTTTTTTTAATTTTTGTCTAAATTTATTGAAAATTTTGATAGAAATGTGTATTCGCGGTGTTTCTTTTCACAAATAAAGTTGAATTATACAAAATTTTTTAGGAATTTTCCAGAAATTTCCCAATTTTTCCTCAAAAATTTTGAATTTGTAATAAATAACATTGTACCATTTAAAAAAATGAACCTAGAGGGCTAAAAATTTTAGAAACATTAGGTAAATGTATTTTAAATAAGCATAATATTTTTTGTCAAAATTGTTTGTTTATTAGCAAAACGGGAAACGTTTATTGTCTTATATGCGGCACGAGCGGATAGTAAATTTCGTAGCCTAACTAGTTGTAAAATGAAAAATATTGCTAGTGACGTGCTCGTAATTTTTTTACTGCTAAATTAATGTATTTCAAACAATTACGTAAGATTTCATCAAAATTCAGTAAATATTTTTAACAGAGTAAAAGGATCTTGTCGACGAACGTGCCGCTAACACGCGAAAAATCTGAGGAATATACTGCTATAGAATTGAAAATAATTAACCAAAAAGACTAAAACTTTCAAAAACATTAGGTAAATACATCTCAAATAAGTACAATTTTTTTGGAAAAAATCGTTTGTTTATTTGCAAAAAGGCAAACGTTTATTGTCTATACGCGACACGAGCGGATAGTAAATTTCGTAAGATGTTGTAGTTGTAAAATGATTAATAATGTTAGTGACGTGCTCTTAAATTGTGTACTGCTAAATTAAAGTAATTCGAACAATTATGCAAAATTTTATAAAAAATCAATAAATATTTTTTACAGAGTAAACGATCTTAGTGACGAACTTACCGCTGACGCGTGAAAAATCTAAAGAATAAACTGCTCTAGAGTTGAAAATAGTTAACCAAAAGGGTTAAAACTTTCAGGAACGTTAGATAAATACATCTCAAATAATTACAATTTTTTTGGACAAAATTGTTTGTTTATTTGCAAAACGGCAAACGTTTATTATTTTATTCGCGGCTGGAGCGGATACGAAATTTCGTAGCAAAACTTGCTGTAAAATGATTATTATTGCAAGTAACGTGCTCTAAAATTTACTAGTATTAAATAAGGGTATTTCGAACAATTTTGCTAAATTTCATCAATATTCAATAAATTCTAAATATGTATATTAATTTATGAATTTTTGCGTCAAAATGTCAACGATAATTTATTAAGCAAATTATTTAAATAATTGAAAAGTAACGTTTGCCAATAAAAATTAAAAAAAATTTTTTGCTCATTTCCTCAAATAATATTTATTCAACTAAGTTATAACAAAAAAACACACTTTTGCTCAGTTATCATCGAAAATTTTTTTATTTATATACATTTTTTTTGAGCAAAAAAAATATTTTTTTGAGTCCGACGGCTGGAATGTTTCTGATTTCAAATAGTATGGTATAACGAACATTTTAAAAAAAAATTCATTAAAAGCGGTGCTGTTTCTGAGGGTTCCGAAGTAAAAACCTTCATTGACTCGACTAAAGTAAGACTATTTCAGACAAATAGCGCAGTAATATCTTATACTATTTTAATAATAAAATAATTCAGAAATAAGATTGGCTTTTGTTTATTACAAATGCGATTCTGACAGACTTGAAATAAATAATAAATAAATGAATGTGCCGGGCAGAAACAACGTTGTTTCTTTGTTTTTGCCCGGCACAATCGCATTGGTCTGAAATTGTCTTGTTTCGACTGGCAAAACAGGGTTCAAAACTAGTTGTTTCAATGCATGTGATATGAAAATACACTTTTTTTGATAGTGTGGCCGAACCGCGATAGTTATTTATCCACTGTTTTCAAAGAAAATGATCAATTATCATCAAATCACGCTGTAAGACAGTTAAATGTATATAGATTAATATCCAATAATGGCAGTAATTAAATATCAACAAATATTTCTAATTCAGTACATTTAACCTCTAGACCAATATTTTGGCGCACCAGAAAATCTTCAATTTTTGTTTTTAGATTAAAATACACCAAAAACGTATATTTACACTTACAAATAAATAAAAATCGTTCACGTGAGGCAAAAGGGTAGTTTTTACCCTATTATAGGGGCTGTTTTTAGGTTTACTGTATTTTTGACGTCAGATTTGGATTCAGCGTCGAAAAATACATTGTATATTTGTATAATGAAAAAAGATTATATAGCTACTATTTAAAATAATATTTTTTCGAATTTGAAATTTTTAACACGGGCTGTTCCCTTCCGGGTCGGAAAGTCAATATATTGGCTCAGTGGCGTAGATAGGGCGCGGGGGGGGGATTAATGGGATCAATCCCCTCCCATGAGTTCAATTTTTATACTTTTCACCATATAAAAGATGATTTAATACTGTCATATCCCCCCCATGACTCTGATACAAGGGGTTCTGCGTTGCAAAAAATTATAATGAAGGGCCAAAAAAAAAAAGTTGCTGATGACTAAAAAAAAATTTGTCAAGACATACACCAGTGTATGCCATAAGCGTTCCGAAGTATATACTACGTGGACTGTTTAGAGCGATTTACAGGTGCATATTTGAGTTAAAAATAAATATAAAAAATAGGATCATATTCTATTAAATCAGATCTACATTTTGACACCCCACAAGCCTAGATATGAAACTAAAAAAAATTCCATGACGCCCCTTCCTATTTTTCAAAATTTGAAATGATATTGTTGATTTTAGTATTTGTCGTTACTAGTATTATAAAAACCCCATTACCAATTTTTTTTCAGATTTTTTGAGTCAGTATTTACCGAGTTAGAGAGGGGTGGACAAATTTTTGTTTACTTGAAGCCCCCTGTAGGCGCCATTTTTGATTTATAAAAAAAATAAAAAATACTGTCATATTCTACTCATTGAGATCTACATTTCGACACCCCACATGCCCAGATAAAAAAATAAAAATAAAAAAATGTATGACACCCCTCCCTTTTTCTCCAAAATTTGAAATGATATTGGTGACTTTGGTATTTGTCGTTGGTAGTCTCACCAAAGCCTCATTACCTAATTTTTTTCAGATTTTTCGAGTCAGTAGTTACCGAGTTAGAGGGGGGGGGGTGGACAATTTTTTTTGCTTGGAGCCCCCTGTAGGCGCCATTTTTGATTTATAAAAAAAATAAAAAATACTGTCATATTCTACTCACTGAGATCTACATTTCGACACCCCACATGCCCAAAAATAAAAATAAAAAAATAAAACATTGGCAACGACTAAAAAATATAACTTTTCAAAATTTGTAAGAAAAAAATAAAAAATTCAAAAAGATCTTCGGTTCAAATTCCCTCCCCCCATCGCAAAAAACTATCTACGCCACTATTTTGGCTCACCCCGTGATCAACACTTTATCTATGATCAATCAATGATATATGATACCTTTTATACCAGTTTTTTGGAGGCGAAATACCCTCTGAAATCCCGACCCACTAAAAGTTAATGCAAATAAAAATGTCCAATACTGGGGTATTGTCCAAAACTTGTGCAAGGACTTTAAGTCTGAATATATCTGCAATGTATTGCAAGATGTTTCAATCTTCAATTCCCAACTGACGTTTATTTGCACTGTTATTTATGAATAGTAAAATCTAGAGATGCATAATGATTTATGCATTTATTCATATTTTTATAAAGTTTCAATGAAGAATTCGTTCTGTTCTATCATGAAATATGTATGTAATAATTCATAACTTTATAAGAATTATAATTTTAATGGTATTTATTATTTACTTATTATAAAATATGAGTCGAATGTGGCATAATTCATTACAATAACAAAAAGTTTCAATAGGACTTTCTTATACGTAGTAATGTTAAAAAAAAAGTTTTTATATTTCGTCAGGTTAAAGCATGATCCAAAAACACAAGGTATGCTGAACAGTTAATTTTTAGGGTTCCGTAGAAAACTAGGAACCCTTATAGTTTCTCCATGTCCGTCCGTCCGTCCTGAAAAATTTTGTCATAATAAGATGAAATTTGATATACGGTCGTAGATTGATGACCCAAAAACAGAAATGATAAGATTTTTTGAAAATAAAAATTTTTATAGACCCCCCTTTTATAAAATGAAAAGTGTTTTCAAAAAAAAAAATTTCACCTACACCATTGTCGTTAGAAAGGTCTCATAAAATTCAACAAAAAATGTAACAGAAATTTTTAATTTTAACTCTTCGATCACGATGTATTTTCTCTCCAAAGGCATTAAAAAAGCGCCCCCCCCCCTCTATTTTGTAAACTATCGATTCAAAAAATCTGAAAAAAATTCAGAATGTAGCTTTTAATTAGTACTTTCACTGAAAATTATAACGAACATTGTCAAAAATATTTTGGATCCCCTTTTCATAGATTGAAGAGTGAACTCGCAATTTTTCATTTACCCCATTGAGTGGGGTGTCATTTGATAGGTCTCCTAAAATGCAATAATAAAAATCAAATGACTTTTCGATTTTAACCCTTCAGTCACGAAAATTTTGAAAAATACTTTTTATAAATCGTAGTGAGAATGACTACGGAACCCTATCATGTGCGTGCCCAACACGCACTTGCCCGTTTTATTTTATACAATTTACAATTTTTTTATGTTACACAAAATTTTTTTACTAATTTAATCTTTTTATAAATAACAAACCTCACTGTAACAAATTACTTTGTGTAACGAATATTTGCTAGTTCTCTTCAGTTTCGTTATATCGAGGTTGCACTGTATTACTCTTATATCTTTCCTTGTCTAAAGTATTATACGTATAAGAAAGTCCTATGGCTCACATGGCATATATTAATATACCAAATCTAAGATAGTATAAGAAAATAATTATTATAAATAAAAAATCATAAATAAACAATAAATTTACCACTGATACAAAAAAAAACATAACCCAAAAAAAATTATTTTGTGCACACTTTTATTTTTTTTTTATACACATTGTGAATTTTGGGCTGGGTGAGTTTTCGAGGCGGAGATCGCGACCCCTGCGACAGTTTTATATGTAAATGACGTCACATATATCTGCGTTTTATGGCCCAACGTTTAGCCGCCATTTTGTAGTGACGGTGCCTACGCCAGATAGCCTAAACTCAATTTCAATCAGCCGATACAGATCTATAGGAGAGAGCTTATTGTCGAATCCTCAACCTCAGAACTACATACCTTATATATGTACCTATATATACACATGTAGAAACGGCATGTATATACAGGATGATTGGTTTATTTGTATTTTTCAATTTTTAACAGATTTTGTTTTTGATTGCACATTGCAGGAACTTTTATTAAGAAAATAATCAGCCTTTCTTCCTTAAATTCTAATCAGTGAAAACAAAAAAATATAATTCTTCTTATAGAAATATCAACTTGAAAAAAATAACAAATTTGCCCCATCTTGCCCCACCTATAGGGCAAGATGGGGTACCCCCTTGGGTAAGATGGGGTACAGACTCATAATACAAGCCGTGGCAGTACAGACATTCTGTATCTTCGTCCTCAGAACTCATCAGCTTTCTTGGTTCTTTTAGATCTTTTATTTGTTTTTTTTTCAGTTTCTTTTTATTTGTTACCTTTGGTTTTGATTTCTTACTGTTTTGTCTTTCCTCTAACTCTGATTTATACAGAGACGCAGTAATAATAGCTGATTTTCCTCTTCTTCGAACTTGTCTTGGCCTTTTTTCGGAAATTCGTAGATACGGCATTAACTGTTTCGGGCTAACCAGATCGAAGGTTGTGTTATCCAAAGAATCATACCTACCCCATCTTACCCGCAAGTAGGTACCCCATCTTTCCCAAACTGGATTCCCAAGTTGTATTTTTTTTTTGAGGTTATAAATCGAAGCAAACCGGAACGAGTTAATGTCATTATAATAGTAAAATAAACAAATATCAATAAACAATATGACATACATCTTGTACACCATACATTTTGAACAGTCACGCACTTTATATACCTCAAAAATTAGATCTAACCACTAAAAATTTAAAAAAATACTTACAAAATCACAACGTGCACACCTTCGACCAAACTATTTGTGACATTAATAACTTCTGCTAAATAACGTCACATGGCGATAGAAGAACATTTCTAGCTACATTGTATCATCGGTTTTGTTACGGTCCCCATCTTACCTCGCTACCCCGTCTTACCCTACAGTATATACATGACGATTAATCTTTTTGTATTTTTAAATTTTTTATAGATTTCTTTATTTATTAAAAAATTATAAATGGTGTTCCATATTAACGTAACGATACGCTGATTAATTTTCTAAACGGTACATCCTGTATATTTTTACATAAATGTATGTAAAAATAAATGAGTTTCCCTTCAAATAACAAAAATAATTTAATATTATCAATAAGGTTAAATTGCGAGTTTTCAGTTTTAACGAAAATTTATTGCAGAACATTTTTTGTTTATATTTGTACATTATTTTTCATAAGATGCTAATAAAGAATATATATTATAGAAAATAATGTATAATTAACTTTGAATTTTTAATTAAATTGTGACCTTTGATTTTTTTTTGTAATTTAACTTTAGAACAGTAATTATCAAATAGTTTTGAAAGGGAAATTTACTTCTTACAGTCTTACACTAATATACAAGGTGTACCAACTTTATAATATATTAAGCACTGAAATACATAAAAAATCAACACCAACCAAGTTAAACAGGTGTTGTTTATAGACCCCTTCCCCCCCCCCCCCCCCCCCGACCAAAAAAACAAAACAAATAAGGTCGTTAGATACATGATACATATTAATTACTGATAAATAGAAATATAAAAGTATTTTTTTCTATGCCAAATTTCTTTCATAGACCCTCAGCAAAAGTTCAGCGGACCCAAAATACATCCACGGACCCTAGTTTAAGAACTGCTGCTATACATTAATTAATTTCACTTAAATGCCTATTTTCCCCCCATTATTTTGGCATTTAATATTTGTAAAAGTGTATATATGTATATTAAATAAATAATTTTGAATTGACTTATTAAACATTTATTGTGTATCAAATAATTTTTTTAAATATGTTCATACGACAGTAAAATAAAAAAGGCTTCCTAATGATGTTACTTATTTAGAAAATTTGTTTTATTACGTCAAACTATGTAGACAAGAAGACAAAAAAAAATATAAAATGCGTTTGAATTTCACATTAAAATATTTTTATGTATTTTTTATAAAGTAAGTTACGAAAAATCAATCGTCCCGTTTTTATTTTTGAGTGACCTATATAAAAGTAAATATATACATATATCTGTAAGTATATATGTGTATATATAGAAATATGTGTGTGTGTGTGTGTGTGTGTGTGTGTGTGTGTGTGTGTGTGTGTGTGTGTGTGTGTGTGTGTGTGTGTGTGTGTGTGTGTGTGTGTGTGTGTCTGTATGGCTGTGTGTGGTTTCTATATTATGTATGCGTTTTTTCTTTGGATTCAGAAAAGATTTAATTAAATATCTGAACATGGTTTAATTAAAATTATTTTACATGTTATGAGTACAGGTGATTAAAAAGTCATCGAACAATATGTAACATACTATAATATATAATAATAATTGTCAGGATTTTTATCTATTATAGTTTATTCAGAATAAAAGAGAGATAATAAATAATTAGAGAGAGAGATTCAAAAAATTTTATATTCAGGACACACATGTACCTACATTTAATGGAATATTTCACTTAGTTAATTATTAAAAGTTTAATTTTTTTTTTTTAATTGAAATAGACAGAACGGTATATAATAGTAACATGTACTAATTTGTACAATGTAATGGCAGAATTTTTCATTATTTTGAATAAATTACACGTGAATATATTTGTTTTATAATTTTTATAGTATTTAAAAGGGTTGAAGTTTCGAATAATTAGTTTTTAAAACGTCTCTATATAGTCAATTGTGTAAAATTTCAATAAATAGAGCACTTTCGGCAAGTTCTCTCATTTTTCGTGTGTTAAAAACTCATTTTTAATATCCAATTACTCAAAAACCATACGTCCAAGATTTTAAATAAAAATTAGTAAAATATATGAGTTATCCATAAATAACATACTTTTATCTATACATTGCTGTAATGATAAAATAACCATAAGATTTTTTTTGGTGCAACTACCTTATTAGAAAATAGATAAATAAATTATTAATTAACGAAATAAAATCCTAGACGATTTTTATTTAGTGCTTTTCATATTATATTATACTCAATGACTTCTTGAACATACTGTATATACATATGTACGTTTAAAAATAACATTATTATTATTAATTAAAGGAATGAAATCCTAAACAATTTTTATTAAGTGCTTTTTCATATTAAAATATACTCAATGACTTCTTGAACATACTGTATATACATATGTACGTTTAAAAATAACATTATTATTAATTAAAGAAATAAAATCCTAAACAGTTTTTATTTAGTGCTTTTCATATTATATTATATTATACTCAATGACTTCTTGGACATACTGTATACATATAAGTATGTACGTTTAAAAATAACATTATTGTTTTTTGTTGATTTTAAAATGATATTAGATTCTTTGGTTTCGGTATTACATGGATAATTAATTGTTTGTAGTACATATTTATGTAAACTGTCTTATCTAGATATGTAGCTAACATTTTTGTTGCATTTAAACGGTTTATAGGAATACAAAAATGCCTGAAGGTGGAATAACAGCTTTGTTTTTGTTTTGTTTAAGGTACCTACAACTGGATTTCAAATTTTGTTTTATGAACCTGAATCTGTAAGGTATGTATTTTATATTAAAATTTAAATATTAATTATGAAGTATATAATTTAAAAATAAATTGTTTTAACGTGGTATAATAAGCTACACAGAAAAAAAATCGATCTTAATTGAAAATTTGAGATGGAAAAATGCTTAATAAATTTATCTTGTTAATAACTATAACAATGTTTCCGCAATATAATAATAAAAAAATTCTTATTGAGGATATTTTATTAATTTGAAAAATAAATCTTCATGTTTATCTAAAAATATGTTCATTTTTCAAGTTAATAAATAATTTATTACACCAACTAACGAAACTCTCAAATAGATTAAACATAATGGTTGTATTAATAAGTATTTATCAGTGTGAATATTTTTTACACCATCCAACTAGTGAAAGTGCAATTTTCGATATGGTAAATTCAGTATTAAGTATTTTTTTGTATTTAAAATATATGTTTTCAATACGAAACAAAATTTTCACCGTGATAAGAAAATTGTTAATAATAATATACATTTATCAATAAGATAAACGTGGATATTTCCATATTGGTAAAAAATTATCATATTAACAAAACAACCTCTATCGGAGCCAAATCGACGGATTTTTTTACATTGATCACATTTTTTAACTCATAGACAAATTATTTTCTTCTGACTCGTTTCTTATAACCGTTAGTTACGCAATTGTCTTATACATCTAATTATCGCTCTCTCACGCATAACCGATGTAAACTGATATGTTCACATGCGTTTTTCATTCATTTTTCATTTATACATATACTAATCGCTCTCTCATATGCATATACACACTCTGATCTTGAAAATCTGTCGTATTTTAAAACATATCGAGGTCATTTTAATTCACGAACTCGCTAAATAAATTCCACTTAAGGGGTTAGGTGTAGTCAGAATTTTCAAGAAATCGATTTTTGTTTTTTGCATTTTTGGAAGCTGCTACAACGGCTGAAGAACTATTTTATGGCCCAGGAATAGTTGACTCGGTGTAAGTAATTAAATAATACGTATATTCCTTTACGTAAATTGAGTGTAAAACTTTAAATGCGTTTTTCTCAAAACTATGTTTTTTGAACTGGTGACCACTGTAGCTCGAAAACCGCTCGGTAGATTTTAATGAAATTTATACAGCTTTTTGAAAACATGAAAAACTAGTGCCTGATCGAAGGATTTTTGTTTTGTTTTTAATTTCAATTTGTTATAAACAATTAACTGTTGGTTTTTTTCCCGAAAATCTTGAAAAAAATTTCCTGAGGCTGCCATTTTGTTAATTTAAGAAAGAAAAAAAAGCTTCGATCAGGCACTAGATTATCTATTAATAAAACTATTTTTTTTTTGTCCGATTGAATTTGGATGAATCTCCAAGGATAAGTGATGGTCACCGCAAGGAGCTTCGGTTGGAACTGGATCAACACAAACAGCCATTACTTTTAAAATTATTAATTTTTTTTTCTAAAATTTCTGTCAAGTCAAGTCGAAACCTTATTTGATGATGCTATGTTTTTAATTTAATAAAATAAAATAATTTACTGGCAAAAAAAAATTATTTAAAATTGTCATTTTTTCATGTCTCTGACTACACCTAACCCCTTAAAAAAAGAAAATAATGCATGTCTCGTTTTGTAATTATTTCTGTCTCGTTCGACCCTCGTGTTAAAAATTATGATATAATTTTCTATTAAGAAAGTAAAAAAATACAAATAAAAAAACAGTGTAATTAGTTATATGATAACAAGAGAAAACTGCTATTTTAAAAATATCTTACAGAACTTTTAAAAGAATATGAAAAACTTTTTTTTTTTATACAGTTAAAAATTCTTCAGACTTGTAAAGAATTTATGTAATAATGAACTTTGCACTGTAAAAAAATCTGTACTTATTTAACATTTTATTATTTTATTTGAATTATGATTTTTATTCTGAATTTTTTTTGTTGAAATAGATTAAACAAACATTTTATTATATGGGTATTTTTCTACTAATTAGGCAACTTGGTGTCTCACACTAATTTTATTATTTAATTTTCATTTCTTTGTAATTATTATGAAATATGAAAATTAATAATGAATTCTACTTGTGCGTAATATAAAAATTTACACTAAAAATACCGTCACTTATTTAATATTATTTTTAAAACACTGTTTACTCTCAGTATTACGTATAAGAAAGATCCATGGTACCTATGGCAAACACGTACACTGTTCAATATCTGTAATACGTATAAGAAAGTCCCATGATACTCATGGCAGATATTTCTTCTCTGTTATAAACCATTTTAAATATAATTTAAAAAACGGGCAAGTGCATGTTGAGCACGCACATGATAGGGTTCCGTAGTCATTCTCACTACGATTTATAAAAAACGAGTTATTTCAAAATTTTGAAGGGTTAAAATAAAAAAGTCACTTGACTTTTATTATTGCATTTTAGGAGACCTATCAAATGACACCCCACTCCATAGGGCAAATAAAAAAATTGTGAGTTCATTTTTCAGTCTTTCGTTATAATTTTCAGTGAAAGTACTAATTAAAATTTCAGATTTTTTAAATAGATAGTTTAGAAAATAGAGAGGGAGGGACGCTTTTATAATGACTGTAAAGAAAATACATCGTGATCGAAGGGTTAAAATCAAAAGGTTCTGTTACAATTTCTGTTGCATTTTAGGTGACCTTTCTAATGACACCCCACTCAATGGTGTAGGTGAAATATTTTTTTTTGAAAACACATTTCATTTTATGAAAGGGGGGTCTAAGAACTTGTTATTTTCAAAAACCTTATCATTTCTGTTTTTGGGTCATCAATCTACGACCGTATACCAAATTTCATCTTAAAATGTCAAAATTTTTCAAGACGGACGGACGGACGGACATGGAGAAACTATAAGGGTTCCTAGTTTTCTACGGAACCCTAAAAACGTGTGTACAATCTTTTTTATGTTACATTACCATATTTTATGCTACATAACGAATTAAATTTTTTAACATGTATTGTTATGGGAAAACGCGTTTCACATAACGAACTTGCTCTCGGAACGAATTAAGTTCGTTATGCGAGGCACCACTGTATTTCATATACATGTGTATAAAAAAATAAAGTAAAAACTTATATACAAAAGAAAGAAAAGAAATAATAAATAACCCCAAACAACTGTTTTTGAAACTATAATTAATATCTCCCAAAGTAAAAATGGGTTTAATTTCAAAGAAACATCTTATTACGTCGGTAAATGATTTCGTAAATACATACGCAATTTAAAAATGTAACAGAAGCTTAATTTTAATCAGAAAATTTAGTTCCAGAGAACTAAACAAGCAAACGTCATGGTTTTAATCTATTTTTAAAAACGGCTGAAACATTTCTACATTCAGTACAATGTAAACATAGTGTGGAATTAATTAGTAAAAAGTTTGTGTGAAACGAGAAAAATGAATTTAAAAAATTCAATTTATTTCATATGTACATATGTAGTATAGTTGCATTTTAGATTAAAAATATATTGAAAGTAAGCAAGCATTCTTTTTCTTTGATCCCAATGTAATCGTTTTAATTCTCGGAGAATTAATTGAATAGATGCTTTTTTTTAAACGAACGCTAATTTCATATTAATCCATTAACACATTTGTGTATACTTCATTTTATAGTTAGTGCTGCTGTCTATGGATATTAATTCACAATATTTCAGTTGGTAGAAGTGCAACAAACAAAATCTGTTTACGTTATTAGTTTCATAAGTGTTTAAACGTGTTTTAATTGTTCTTAATAATTTTTATATGAAAAGAGGTACGTGGTATGCTAATATATTTTATCCAACTAGAGCATGTGATTTCGAATTTTGTTCAAATCATATGAAATAACTTAAATATACATATAACATTACTTTTAAATTAAATTTATCTAAATAAAAATGATATCAGAAAAGCAGTCTCACACAAAATAGACTTCATATCTGCCCAATTTACTCGTTTGAGTACACACTGTTTTTTTTTTAACATTAAAAAAAAGTTTGTGTTGTATATTTAGTTAAATACATATATTGAATATGTACTTAATTTCATTAAAAAAAATATATAGTAATTTATGATTTTTCCTTTTTATTTTCTTATATTAAAGTCGATATTTCTATGACAAATTGAAATTTGGTGCATGAAAATGACTATAAAATTTTGAATTTTAGATTTCGTTTAAATTATGTTTATTTTATAGAAAATGACGTGAAAAGTCGAAATTTTCAAACCGCAGTTCTGTATCTCAAACCGTTCTCGAGATATGGCCTTTCAAAGTTATCGATTTTTGAAAATTTTGAAGAAAAATGGCCGTAACTTTTGAACGTGTAGTCGGATTTGATTTTTGTCGACGGATTTGAAATCAGCGTATCAAAATCTATCTGATTACATGTATAATACTGTAAAATTCGAAAAAAAAATTTTGGTCGAAAATCGACATTATTTTTAAGGTATACCCCTTTGAATTTTATCGATTTTTCGTGAAAATTTTTTTTGTCGAATTTTGAAGTGTTATACATGTCATTATATAGATTTTGACACGCTGATTTCAAATATGTCAACAAAAATCAAATCCGACCACACGTTCAAAAGTTACGGTCATTTTTCTCAAAAAATTTCAAAAATCGAAAACTTTGAAAGGCCATAACTCGTGAACGGTATGAGATACAGAACTGCGGTTTGAAAATTTCAACTTTTCACATCATTTTCTATTAATTAAACATAAAATAAATGAGATCTAAAATTCAAAAATTTTTAGTCATATTTCATGCATCAAATATCAATTTATCATAGAAATATCGACTAAAATCATAAACTATCTAAAAATTTAAGGGGGTATACAAAGAAAATCATTCTTTTAAAAGGGGCCTATGTAGAAAAAAGTTTGGGAACCCTTTATTTTTAAAGCACTATTCATTATAATAGTGAAAACTTATTAATTTAATTGAACAATATATTAATACAGTTATAGACATTGTAATCACCCTGTATACTAGTGTGAAATATATTTAAAAGGGGTCTATATAGGAAAAAGTTTGGGAACCCTTTATTTTTAAAGCACTATTCATTATAATAGTGAAAACTAAATAAGTTATAGACATTATAATCATACTGTATACTAGTGTGAAATATATTTTCTATTATTATATGTTTAGTATGACAGTTTATTGTACAGAGTGTAACGAATGTTACAGTTTTAATATTCGTAAGTTCTCACCGCCCTTTGCGACTGCCTCCAACCTCATACTGGCCTTACCCTGTAACAGGTGTGCCTTATACGCGTCCAAATGCTGTCACCAGAGACGGACTCTGCGTTAAATATAACGGGCCTTATTCTAAAGATCTTTAGCGAAACCAAACATACGTACAAATTACTTCTTAACCCTTAATTACTCATTTTCTGCGATTACTAAATGCATAAATTTTTGTGGGACTGTACACTAGAGATGCCACGAATAGTGATTTGGCTGAATACCGAATATTCGGCTAGGCTCTCGGCCGAAGCGCCGAATATTCGGCGACACTTAGTGCATTTCGTGGGCGTATTTGTTTCATTTGCGAGTAGGTCGTGTCACATTAATAATCATTATTGACGAAAATTTTAAGTCAATAATGATTAATTTCAATAATTATTATTATTTTTGAGAAAAATAAAATATTTATTTTTTTGTAATTTTATGGATAACATTTATTTTACCAAATAACAAAAAAAGAGGACAAAAGTTTCGAAAACTTTAAAAAGAGGACACGTTTTCTATAGGACAGTTGGCCAAAATAGAGGACTGTCCTCTTCAAAATAGGACAGATGGTCACCTTAATATAATACACTGTATATCTTAAAAAATATCACTGTTTGTTCGTGAAAAGCTTTACGAAATGGCACCATTTAATAAAAAATCACCTATTTCGGGAATATAATAAAATTTGTAGTGAAGACAATAAACTGGTAGTTTGTTTGTTGTGTAACAGCAAGATCTGTGTAACAACAAATGCAAAAAAAAATTTTTTTTCAATCATAACTTACCACTGATAGATTTTAAGTATTAAATATGCTGATTTTTTGTAAAAAAAAATTGTGAGAAATATTTATTATGTGCTTTTTTCACGATTAGGTATTCGGTTTTCGGCCGAATATTGAGAACTATTCGGCCGAATACCGAATAGTAGCCGAATATTCGTGGCATCTCTACTGTACACCTCCATCTAACCTTTGTTTAGTCATTCTAGAGTGTGATAGGAATCCGGCAGTCAAAATTTGAGGATTGTAGCAGTTTGTATTAATTTTTTTACTTACTTAATGTAGGTGGTATTAACACACAAGAAAAACCGCGTTTTTGAAGACATTAGTGATGCTGCTGATGGAAGACATTTTGTCAAAAGAGAAAAATTTTAAAAATTACCAACAAAAATAAAATTTTTGTTGTCCCATTTATTGCAAGATGACTATTGAACAGTTTTGTGTACTTTTTTAGATTTATTTTGGTTAGTTTTTCTTTCTAATCCTTAGTTGAGTTAATTTTAAGAAAATTTTTCTTAGTTCCTCAAAAATAAATAGAACATAATATAAATTGGGCAAAAAAAAATTAATATAATACCTTCAAAATTCCCAAAAACTAGCTTTTTTATGTGGAAAAAAAATACACCGCGCGAGTAACTGTGTTACGGTATTTCACGCGAGTAATTAAGGGTTAAAAATGGTTCAGAAATATACAGGGTGTGTCATAATTAAATG
The DNA here is from genome assembly GCA_949319165.1 of Sialis lutaria. NCBI lineage: Eukaryota > Metazoa > Arthropoda > Insecta > Megaloptera > Sialidae > Sialis > Sialis lutaria. The sequence goes on along the minus strand of OX439232.1, from coordinate 37,340,934 downwards.
TCAAATTTGAAGAGGGTTAATTTGGGCATGATTTTAAAACAAAAAGTTCGTATAAACATGATGATAATATGTTATGACGTCACATGACATACATGATAATATATTTCAATCAATTGCTTGTGAAAGTTACGAGGTATTTTAAAACCTATCTTAACCACTACAACATAAAAAAGGAGGCAGCTTTAACCCAAATGAATGCAAATAAAATGCACGATAATTCTAACTTCAGTCAACTGTATCTCAAAATCCTTAAGCTTTAGGAGGTTTTGCCCATTGAGACATTTGATCAGAGGGACAAAATACGCAACATATCAAAAATTCAAACAATTTAGTGGAAGTCAGTTTCCCATAAGGATATTGCGGGTTTTTTGACATTTAATTATGAAACAGCCTGTATATAGGTCTTAACCCTTTGTAGCCTCATGTGACATTTCTGTAACAAACCTCAATAATCCCGCTAATATACGTACTAAATATATTTAGTTCATTCAAATATGTATTAACACTACTGTAACATACCACTCAATAACTTAGTATCAAGTAAAATTCATAGAAGGCGTAACCTATTGACTTACGTATTATTACGTAAGTATTGGCAGGACTAGATCGGCTACTGGCTGATTTGGATAGAAAAAAGAATACGTTGTAAGTTTCCCCAGTGTACTGGCGTTTCACAAACAATTTGCGAAAAATGCGGTGTAGCATTATGCTACAACAAACTAAATAATTGTTACAAATCCTGCCATACCACATAAGTGTTTTTTTTACGATTAACTCACAATAATGTCACTCCCAAAAAAGTCAAATAAATATTTTTAAATCTGAAAAATACGTGTTTTTTATATGCCTAAACTTGTCTCATTATCAACATAAATTAAATTTTTTAGATCTTGGACTACAAAGGGTTAACTTAAATACTTGTTGCTTTCAAATTATACATTCGATAGTTGGTCGAAATATAAATTATTTTAGTCCGGCACTGTTAACAAATTTCATAATATGAAAATGTGCTTTCGAGCCCTCGTAAAAACTACCAGTGTGGGCTCCACTGCACACCGTCAAGTATTTTGCGTTACATTGGATGTTTATTTAAGAAAATATTGAGTTTATTTTGCGTTTTAAATGTGTTATTAGTGACGGATATACCCGCAACCTGTTCCTTTATATTTAATTTATGGAATTTATTAAACCGATATCTATTTTAAATGAGATTTTTTTGTAATAAGAATCGACAATTTTTGTATCGTAAATAAAGATGAAATAATAAAATAAAAATACTATGGCTAGGCCATAAAATGCACACCCCTTAAACTTAAAAAAATGTATTAACTTATAATATCAAATAAATACGGTACAATAAATTTGGTGAAACTTAAAAGGATATTTAAAAAAAATATTGGAGGTAATGAATATTATATAAATATATAATATGAAGTTTATCACTCATTAAGATTTTTTAGAAAATCAACAATGAATCTTGATATCAATCGAATATTACCTTTTTTATTTAAATTTAGGATGTATTGTGATAAAACAACAATCATTTTAATTTACAATTTTTATATAAAATATTTTTTTTGTAAAATGTATAAAGTAAATAAATTAATTAATAATAATAATTAAAAAGATAAATACATCCACATATTGCAGCGATAACAGCTGTGTTCACCTGATATCTAGCATTTAAAATGAAACATACATTATCTAAAAAAAGTCAAGTTAGGTTATATATTATATATTTTTGTTTTAAAAATGCAAACTTACCAGATTTTATCTTGATTAAAAAGATTGATTGGCTTTGAATAAAATAATTAAAATACAGCACGTATCGATGTACATGTATTTATATATTAATTAACACAATATAATAATTATAATACATGTAATTTGCAATGACACATGAAGAAATAGCGACACTAGCGCCTAACGTATGTTTCTTGAACTTCTCCTAGCTATACTCTATTTGTAAAAATAATTCTTGTCAAAATATGAATTTTTGTTTAAATAAACTGTAAATTTCGTTACTTTTAGTTATTCAATTTTGTTGAGTTTTAATAGGGTTCTATTCTGATAATAGATGAAGTGAATTCAAAAGGATTTGTGCAAATTTATTTCGAATTGTAACCTGCAGTTCGGCGTTTTTATCAAAAAAGGGGGTTAAATCAACAAATTGAACTTTATTTATATTTTTATAACAGAAAATTAAAACCAATCGATATTAAACTAAGTATAAATGGGGACTGTAATGTTTTCTATCAGAAAATGTAAAAATGTAAGTGGGATACAGAAGAAATTTAAGATATAATGCTCATTTTATCAATTTATATACGAAAAAAAATTTTAGCACGATAATAGAACACACTTCCAAGCAGGGCCTGCTTGGGTGTGCAATTCAACTGCTTTGAATCCAAAAGGAATAATTACACAAATTGGTTTGTAAAAAATGTCAATTTCAAGTTGGGTTTAATGTATTAGTGTCCGGTACCGTATAGTTTATTTGTTACCTTTTGATGACTAAACCGCTGAACCGATCTTGATGAAATTTGGCAGGGAGATAGCTTAAATCCTAAGGAAGGGCATATGCTACTTTGTATCCCAAAAATATGTACTAACTATATACAGGCTGTTCGCGGGAACCTAGTGATCATTGCTAACTTTGTTATTATTGGAGCTAGAAGATCGGTGTCAAAAAAACAATTGAATGTCGAATTTAATAGATATATTGAAAGACAACTTTTTTTTAAACAGAATACACTGTATATTATTATTGGATTTTATAGCTGAGAATGTTCTCTTTATAATGCATAGTGGTAATATTGACAGAAAAAGATTTATAATAAGTATACAATTAATAGAAAATACTGAAAAATAGTGTGCTATGCAGTTTTAATAAAATACAAACAAATTATTTTAACATTTAATAGTTTCAAGTTTTTATGTAATTTGTTTTCAAATTTTGAATTTAATTGAAAAAATGATTTATTATAATTAATTTTTTTTTATGAATAATACTCAAAACGTTAAAAATCTGCGAAATAAGGCACCGATACCTGAAATAATTGTTTTAAATTTTTTATCATTTGTTTGTCTTTTATTAAATCTTCATAGCACACTATTTTTCGATATTTTCTATTAATTTTATACTTGTTATAACTTGTTTCTACCAATTTTATCACCATGCATGTATTACACTTTTATAAAGAGAACATTCTCAGCTTTAAAATATATAGATATATATTAAATTTGACATTCAATTGTTTTTTTTGATATCGTCATTATTCATCCCGGAAAAAAATACTAACCGATCTTCTAGCTCTAATAATAACAAAGTTAGCAATGATCACTCGATTCCCGCGAACACCCTGTATATATATCGACTATAATAGATATATGTAAATAAATCTAGTAGGCTTTAATAGACAGACAGACAGACAGACTGTTGATTCAATAAGTGTTCCCTTTTTTTCGATTTCGGTGTAGAACACTGAACATCAATGTTTGCAATCATCGCATCAAAGTTAACGTGATTTTTTTAAGAACACGATTTTAATGATTTTTCGTCTAGCCCAATTTTTTCTTATTTACTTAAACGAAGAACTATATATTTTTTATCGCTTCTCATCCACCAGGACTGGCCTTAATTAAATGTCAGTTTTCTGTAATAGATATAAGTGAGATAAGGATGCTTTCTTTGATGATTCGAATACTGAATAAAATCTGGCATAGTTTGTTTTTTTAATTTGTTTTTGAAGGAGAAATAGTATAAGATTTAATTATTTTTTTAATACAGCAGTAAATAACTTTGTCTTTTTTATATTTTCACGGCTAAACCGCTGAGCCGATTTTGATGAAATTTGGTATAGAGATAGTTTGTATTCTGAGGAAACAAAAAACTGACTACAAAACAAACCCTAAAAAGTACAGTGATGCCTCGCATAACGAACATAATTCGTTCCAGGAGCAAGTTCGTTATGTGAAACGTGTTTTCCGATAACAACACATGTTAAAATTTTTAATTAGTTCTGTAGCATAAAATATGGTACTGTAACATAAAAAATATTGTACACACGTTTTTTATTTTTTTAGTCAGACTTAGATTTTAGAGAGTCTACCGAGGCTTGCAGGGTCAAATCCTCACAGAAAATTACATTTATTAAAACAAACATGTGTGTGAGTTAAGCGCATAAAAGAACGACTGACGCGCGTTGATGCACACGTGGGTATTGCCGCACAACCCAGTTGATGGACACAACTCAAAAAATACCCTTCCCAATCGATTTGTGAATCAATTCCGAGTCCAACGAGGTACATGAAGCCATATATGAAAAATTTTGAGGGGGGGGGGGTCATGACCGGGAAAATTCTTAAAATGGGTTAAAATAGAACCACATATCTACCATCTAGCGAAAATCCGAGGTCTCTAGGTGGTCAGGGGGCCGAGATCTAGCGGTGGAAGACAGACGGACGGATGAAAAATCGAGCATATCGTGGGTTGCGCTAAAAATCAAACAATAGTTAATTTTCTTCTGTATGCTTTCTTGGCCGTTATCCATAGTAACTAACTTTTCAGACTGTTGTCCACGTTCTTTGAGAATCACTTCTGAAGAAGACTCCGACATGAGAGTCGAAACGTCAAGTTCAAGAATACTTCAACGTGGCCAACAGCCCGAAAAGTTAGCTACAATAGTTAACTTATTTGACAATAAACCAAAAAAAAACATTAAGGTTGTTGTTCACTGAAAGTCGTGGCATCTAACGGAATTTAGCATGAATTACAGGGTTTTGCTATGTCGGTAATAAAGAACAAATAGATCTGGCAACAATTTACAATATTAGACAAGAACAGAACATTTATTTTTTACAATATTATAATTATTACTATTGCTGACAATAGTAATAATTATAATAACAATAGTAACTATTATTATTATAAATAAAAACATTAAATGTAGTCAATAATCACTTGCTATTTACAACGCGCGTCAGTTGTCAATACCACGTTTTATATTTTAAAAAGCGCGCCGAATGCGCTGTTGCCATATCATGTGTTCGGGAATTTATCAAAGTTAAAAATTAATAATTATTTAAGGAGATGGTAAATCATTCTAAAATTTTATATACACATTCCTTAATTACCAATCTATAACATATCCGTTTTTGGTTAAAATCTGACGTTTAGTTTTAATATACGAATTAAACGAATATCGAATTCAAAGTGGATCCCTATGCTTGCAATGTATAAGAGGCCAACTTTGCACGTTTATAATTAATAAACGAAATGGTAAACTGACCTGAAATTTTTTTTACAAATGCGAACTAGCTTACTTAACACAATATTAAAATTTTAACAAATTCTGTAGTGATCGATTTTAGTGAACAACAATCTTAAATCTGTTTTGATTTTGTACAGCAACTCATATATAAATGTAAAAAAAACATATTAAATATTCTACTCAAAAAAATTATACTCCATGCATAATATGATTAAGAAAATTGGCAAGGGGCCTTAACTACGCCGTATTTTGATGAAAACGAGCAACGGCGTACAAAAATCAGCCTCAGCATAGCAAATACTCATCATGTAAAATATTCAAAATACGTATAAACACATTTATATAATGCGGGACGATAATAATCTTGATTAGAAAATGCAAATATGTAAAATGTCGTGTATCTGCGACAAGCATTCCTCCTCTGCCTTTCTTCGTTATTCTCTTCATCCGTTTGTTGCGGGAACACGTCTTAAACGTGCAGGACTGGATTCAGAACAATATGTAACCCCCGAATCAATTTGTACATTAGATTAAGGGGGATGGCCACTGTGACGGAAAAAAATATTTTTTTTTCTTAGATTTTTTTAAAGTTTACATATTCATAAATATGTATACAAAAAATTGAGTTTAAATTTTGAAAATTGACGGAGTTATAGTTAATTTAGTGAGACGATGTGGCACGGCCGGTTATGACATAACAGAAACATTAAACACGTTTATCTCGGAATGACATTTTTCGACCTGGTCGATATGAACCGATTTCAATTTTTTTTTCTAAATAATTTTCGTAATTGTAGTAGCTATCGTTGCACGTAGCCGATTTTTGAAATTTTGATAATTACTATTTTTAAAACCGCTCTAATTAAAAAAGTAGGTCTTAAAAACGATCGCCATTTTGTAAAAAAAATAAATAAAAAAAAACGGCTACGTGCAACGATAGCTACATTCATTAAGATATTGATAAAATTTTTATTTTTTTTTTCATATAACCCTTCTCGAAATTTCGAGTCGACCATAGGAACAATTTTTTTTTTGTTTTCACATCGAGGCTCATAACTTTGTAAATATTTAATATTTTTCAATAAAAATTGACATTAAATAAGTTGAATATATACTTTATAAAATGTCCTTTACCTGATTCAAAAATAATTAGTAATATCTGTGAAAAAAATTCCCAAACATTGACAATTTTTTGACCCGTCACAGTGGCCATCCCCCTTAAATTAAGTTAGGTTATGGATCGATGCGCAGTAATCGATACCAGATAGTAAAAAATATTTTACGAAAATTAATACTAAAATATAAAATTGACAGGCTATTTACCATCAATTTTCATAAACCAAAAGCAAATTAAAAATTTTTTTTAGTTAATTTTCAAAATAGACAACAAAGAAGGTGAAATCACAATAACTTAAGAATAATGACGATCGTGGCATATTATTTAATTATTTGACAATGACATATCAGACGTAGCGTTTGACCAAATTAAAAAAAGTTACCCTCACCAACATTAATGACTAAGGGTGACCGCATTAACGAGTCTATTGATGTATTTGATAAATAATTGTTATAATAAGTATTAGTTAATAATATCAATAAGCAATTTAACACACAAATAGTACTCTTATTGTATCCTTTTATTCAACTTGTCACACCCGTATCAATGTTTGTTGGTTAATTACCAAATAAATAGATTACGTATTTACCTGGTGCTATTGTGTTACTAAAAAATAATTTATTCGTAACATATTAAAGTATGATTATTATAAAGTAACTTCAATATTTTCGCTAAACTTTTGGGATTTTTGATAGAGGTTGCAAGACTTGCAATAGTTGGCTTCACACCCGTCACAGGGCTTTGAACGCTGGTATTTTTTTTGTAAAATAACCGTAGACTTTTTATTCTTTCAATATACATGTATTGCATTAAGATCTACAGAAAAATGGTAAAGCCATGTTCATAGGTGGGAACAGTTAATCGAAAAGTTAACTTCGTTAATCGTTAATTCGTTAATAGAAAAGTTAACTTCGTTAATCGTTAAAGCGTTAAAATTACGAAAAGTTAACCGTTAAAACTTTCAAAATGTTTGAAGACCTTTTTTTTCTTTTTTTTTGCTCTTTCGACAACTTTCTTATGTACTTGTCACTAAACAACCAATGTAACGGACTAAATTTAACGGAAGTTAAATTTAACAAAAGCGTTAACAATTTTTTTAGTTAACTTAAAAGTTAATCCGTTAATCATTTTGTTAACTTCGTTAATTAACGATTAAGGGATTAACGAGTTAATGCCCACCTATGGCCATGTTATTAACTAGCATTATTTAGAAATTATGAACTATAATCCGAGTTGAAATGTCACACCCGTCACCGCGGACTGACCCATTTGTTGATTTTCATAAAATTAAAAATAGCGTTTTATTTCTTTATTAAAATCGAAAAAACTAGTGTTTTAAATAATGCACACATTTTTTTTCGGGGAGTAAATTTTTTGTCTATCCTAAAATTTCGTGCTACGCCACTGGTAAATTCAACCTCCCCCCACTCTCCCCGTCGTGTTGATCTCCAGCGCCGTCAACCCGCCCACATTGTCCGCGTCGTCGGATGACATAAATATCAACCAAGCGAAATTTTAATTTCCGTCTGCAACAATAAACGGCCAGGTACTAATTACTGTCTGAATTTGTCGTCCTTTGTTTACTCACACAGCGCCATCTCTTGACGTTCGCGGCGCTCTCACACAACAGTCAGTTGCCGGCCCGCGTTATCGTGTAGGTAGGTACACTTCTTTAGGTATAGTGCTTTTACATAACAACTATCATTGTCGGTTCTATTAAAGATTATTATTGTCCATTGTAATAATCAGCCGGCAAATTGACTATAATGTTCATCCTTAATATATGTATATAAAGCTCAACGTCTGTCTGTCTGTCCGTTAGTGCGCTTATCTCTCGAGTACCACTTATCCGATTTACGTGATTTTTTTTAATTCATAGGTACATTCTCTGGCCAGGTTATAGGCTATATTTTGTTACGTTAGGTAACATAACAACTAAGCAATAACGATAATAGTAAATCAAGTCGGAAAAAATTTTGCCGACAGCGCGCTGTTTTGCAATACGCTGCCTAAACCGTTGAATATAGAACAAAATAATGTATTAAAGAATTGTGTAGAATCAAAAGTGCTACAATAAAGTCCGCGACACCATATGTCTAACTTTTATATTTAAGCCACAATGATTGCTTTTATGTTACAAAGAAAACATAAAATATTTGGGTTCTGTTTACATGTACTTGTGACCTGCAAAACTTTAATCCTTATTGAAATAAATGATTTCATCGTCATAAGTACTTAATGTAGATATAATTTGCCCTTTACAGCATCCAATTTGGTGGTATAGTTTAGGAAATAACATTAAATAAGTTTTATACGGTAAAATATTATTAATAACGCGCGAACTAAATACACCGGTATTCGATCTCCCTCGGCTCGGCCGTTGTCATTTGACCGTCAGTTTTGTTTCAATAATTAAATTTAAATTTAAGTGTTGTTTTTATTATTACAATAATAACTAATCGTGTTTGTACTTAATTTGTACTTAATGCGAGCGAAGCCGCGTGGGTACATCTAGTATGTATATAAAGCTCAACGTCTGTCTGTCTGTCTGTCTGTTAGTGCGCTTATCACTCGAGAACCATTTATCCGATTTACGTGGTTTCTTTTTTAATTCATAGGTACATTCTCTGGCCAGGTTATAGGCTATATTTTGTTACGTTAGGTAACATAACAACTAAGCAGTGACAATAATAGTAAATCAAGTCGGAAAAAAGTGCACTCTTTTGCAATACGCTGCCTAAACCGTTGAATATAGAACAAAATAATGTATTTAAGACTGTGTAGAATCAAAAGTTCTAAAATAAAGTCCGCGACACCATATGTCTAACTTTTATATTTAAGCCACAATGACTGCTTTTATGTCAAAGAAAACATAAAATAATTATGTTTACAAAGACTTATGACCTGCAAAACTTTAATCCTTATCGAAATAAATGATTTCATCGTCATATAAGTACTTAATGTAGATATAATTTGCCCTTTACAGCATCCAATTAGGTCGTATAGTTTAGGAAATAATTTATCTGATAATTAGCATTAAGTATTCAACTATATTTTTCAAAAATCTTAAACAATAGTCAACGCGAGCGAAGCCGCGGGCACAGCTAGTATTATGATAAATTTTAAACACTTTTTAAGTGATTTTTTTAAAATATAATAATTAAAAATTTTCCGCGGTTTCTATTGTCTATAATATTCACATTATCATAAAATTGAGATTCTGGGGGGGGGGGGTCAAATTTTTTTTTAAATATAATAATTTTAAAAAATTCCGGGGTTTCACCCGCGTATATTTCAATTAATGCAAAATTTTCAATTACTTATTTTTCAGCTCCTTGACAAATAATCGTAACATAAGGCCTCTCAAATAAAAGATCGTAACACCCTTTTTACTTCCATGTTCAAAGAAATGGAATTATTGTAATACCGTCGAAAAATCGTGTCCGAGATAAGAGCAGATTCTGATTGTACTAACTTCAAAAAAAGTAAAGAAAAGTTGATGGCGGCTGTACGTGTGTGTGTCTGGATGTAGAATTTTATTTCGTTCACGATAACTACTGTAAATATGCACCGATTTGAATTATTTTTGGGGAAAATGGTTGTCTTAGTGAGTACTCCAGAACTTTTGATTTTGATGCAAATCGGATTAAGGGTTTCGGAAATATTCGAATTTATATCGTCTAAAAAGTGACTAGTATCTCACCAATTTTGATAAGACTTGGTACACTTGTAGTTAAATCTAACCTAAGAAGCACTTATTTCATAAACGAGCCGAAATAGCCACTGAAGGAGTAAAAAATTTAATTTTAAATACTAAAATTCATGTTGCCATATTTATAATACAAAGATTAATTTTATGTTAAAATTTTTTGTAAAAGATATTATAGAACATGAAAGTCATGTATGATACTCCATACCATTTTTAGGGTTCCGTAGAAAACTAGGAACCCTTATAGTTTCTCCATGTCCGTCCGTCCGTCCTGAAAAATCATAAAAAGATGAAATTTGGTATACGGTCGTAGATTGATGACCCAAAAACAGAAATGATAAGATTTTTGAAAATAAAAATTTTTTAGACCCCCCTTTCATAAAATGAAAAGTGTTTTCAAAAAAAATTTCACCTACACCATTGAGTGGGGTGTCGTTAGAAAGGTCTCCTAAAATGCAACAAAAAATGTAATAGAAATTTTTAATTTTAACCTTTCGATCACGATGTATTTTCTCTCCAAAGTCATTAAAAAAGCGTCCCCCCCCCTCTATTTTCTAAACTATCATTTTAAAAAATCTGAAAAAATTCCAGAACGTAGATTTTAATTAGTACTTTTACTGAAAATTATAACGAAAATTGTCAAAAATATTTTGGACCCCCCTTTCATAGACTGAAAATTGAACTTACATTTTTTTCCCTACTTACCCTATTGAGTGGGGTGTCATTTAATAGGTCTCCTAAAATGCAATAAAAAAACGTCAAATAACTTTTTGTTTTTAACCCTTCAGTCGCGATATATTTGCTTTTTAATGTCGCTGTCAGAGCGTCCCCCCCCCTCTATTTTCTAAACTATCGATTCAAAAAATCTGAAAAAAATTCAGAATGTAGCTTTTAATTAGTACTTTCACTGAAAATTATAACGAACATTGTCAAAAATATTTTGGACCCCCTTTTCATAGATTGAAATGTGAACTCACATTTTTTTCATTTACCCCATTGTGTGGGGTGTCATTTGATAGGTCTCCTAAAATGCAATAATAAAAGTCAAATGACTTTTTGATTTTAACCCTTCAGTCACGAAAATTTTGAAAAATACTTTTTATAAATCGTAGTGAGAATGACTACGGAACCCTATCATGTGCGTGCCCAACACGCACTTGTCCGTTTTATTTATATTATCTTCTAAATAAAGGATTAATGGAAAAAAATGCAAAAAAAATCAAGTAAAGCTACATTTTTTCAGTACTTATGTAGATACTTTGCATATTTTTTTTAAATTAAAATTACACCTTAAAAGTCAACAATTAATTCTATCGACGATTCGTTCAAAATGGATAAAAAAATCGAAAAATATACAATTTTTATCAAATTTGTCAAAAGTAATTTAATTATGCTATGATATTTTACAGAAATAAAATATTTAGATATATATATAAACTTTTATTGGATTAAATTTGATTATTTTTTCAATTTTAGTTTTCCAGTGCTTCCATTAAGGTCTGAATTTGGCAACATAAAATATTGATTACAAATATCAGAAAGGAAAATTTAAAAATTAATCTGTAGCTGACATCAAAACGTGAAAAACCTGTTTAGAAATGATATGATTGATTTCTATTGTAACTACCAATATCAATGGAATAATTGTTCAATGCTTTAATATTGTATTGGAAATTTTAATGAAATTTGGGCTTTCTCAACATACAAATCTTTTATTAAATTTAAAAGAAAATTGAAAATATTGAATATAAAATTAAATATTATATTTTTATATTTATATAAATTGTTATAAGAAAAATAAAATAGAGTAAAGTCGGTATAAATATATGAACCAAGCGGGTAATATGGACACCTCCTTTTGTTGCTATATTTTACATTTTATAAAGACAAAATTAATATGTATCTAAGCTTACATTTCTAAATAACTGCGTCAGTTGACACGACAGTATTTGGAGTACCGGTATGTCATTGAGATCAACTTAATGACATTTGTCATTTTTGATTATTTTAGTTTAAATTTTTATTGTATTAAATTGTTTAAATTAATTATATTGCTGTTTAAAAATGTAGGTACAAAGGTTGGTCGTATCAATAGTGCTTTTAATCCACGTAATAATTATTGCCTCGGTGATAACATATTAATACATACGGTTGCGGGTATTATGGACTATGTGGTTTTAAACATGAATGGTGTTCTATATATACCGACTTTACTCTATATAATTATACAGGATGACCCGTTTTTAATACCCACTCTTACAAGGGAACCTTTTCAGGTCGAAAATTCGTATCGAGTTTAAACTTCGTATATAGTTAGAGGAGGTCAAAATCAGTAAGAAAAAAATTATCTTAGCTGCGGTAAAACGGTTTAAGGGGGTGAAACACCCCTATGAAAATTTGCAAAATAATCAAATTTTTTCAAATAACTCTGAAACTAATGAAAATTTAAAAAAATTTTGTCTTGTAGATTTTTTTAAATTTTCATTAGTTTCAGAGTTATTTGAAAAAATATTATTATTTTGCACATTTTTATGGAGGTGTTTTACCCCCTTAAACCGTTTTACCGCAGCTATGATAATTTTTTTCTTACTTACCTTGACCTCCTCTAACTATATACAAAGTTTAAGCTCGATACGAATTTTTGACTTGAAAAGGTTCCCTTGTTAGATAACTTTTTATGGTGCTATCAAAATAATTGTACAGTTTGGAGGAGAGCACGAATTTTTTATAGATTGAGTTTTCGGTTGACCCTATAACAAATTAAAAACGTATATTTTTGTGTATTATTTATCATAAAATTAGAATACCGAAGAACAAAAAAATACTTTTAGTAGGTATTAAAGTTGGTATTACTGATTCGTGATAACTGATAAAAAATATATAAGGACATCATTTTGTAAAAGATAACATTCTCTACAAAAGTGTCCACAAAGTCATGTCTCTTAATTCAACGTATCAAAAGTTACAGGCATTCAAAGTGATTTATTTGTTAAATTGAACGTCTAAAAGGCTTTCACGGCTAAACTATTGTTTTTATAAAAAAAGATAAATGGTAGTTGTATAGGAAATTTAATTCACTATAAAATAGTTCAAAGAGCTATAGGTGTAAATGCAATGAGTTAAAACTTACAAGCGTTTAAAAAATTTATTTTTTAACAAAAATCAACATTTTAACGTCAATTTTCTATAAATATCAACTATACAGGCCCGTAACTATCAACGGGGCATTTCAATTAATAACATGTTAAAAAAAGGTCATAACAATTAGTAGCACACAAAAATACTAAGATGTTAACGAAAAAAAAAAGTCTTCAGTTTTTTTTTCATATACTGGGGGCCCCATCACTCACATGCTGGCCCGGGACTCCCGAGCTTCTAGTTACGGCCCTGACAATATATCAACTTCTTACTTAGCTGTCGAAAAAGGAATGACCAAGCCGATAAATAGCATTATTAGAACATAATTTTATTTTCTACAAAAATGAAAAATTTTCGTCAGAAATCATGATATCAGAGAAATATCAACTTTAGTACTAAAGTATCTTTTTCAATGTTATTTAAATTGGAAAAAGAGCCCCCCCCCCTCCTTTATGACAACTTATAAAAATGGACTAAAGGGTAATCCTTGTGGGAGGATTTATTTTGGGTCATAAACTACCTTATTTCATAACAATAGCGAGGAAAAACAGCCTACTTAAAATTTTAAATACTGGACGATTTTCTATTAAATAATTTCGACTGTGTTTTTACGCATTCAATACTCCGGTACCAAAAGAAACACTTTGTTTACCACATTAGCAAGTAAACAATTGAAGGGTTTGCAGTAATAAGGAGTTAACTCCAGTTTTTATAATTTGTGGTAAAATAGAAAAAACTGATAAAAAATGGAGAATGTATTTAAATCGCCTTTGTCTTCGTCCAATTATTATTTGTCACCGACCACTTCATGTTTTGACCAAATTCCATTGAGAAATTCGTCAAACTCGCAATTCTAGAGTCAATGTTATTCTGGAGTTAACTCCTTTTTGGCCCAAATAGTTGAAAATTATTTTCTTTTTAAAGTAAGGAAGCATTGAATAAGAACAATTTTCAAGAAAATTGGTTTATTTCAAGAAAGAACATAGTAAAGAGTGTACTAACTAAATTCTAAGCCCAAAAACACTCTTTTTAGTTCTTGAAAAATGAACGGTAGGTAACTCTTTGTTGAAATAAACGAAAGAATGATTTTTTTCCCCCAAGAAACGGTTGTTAACTCTATTTGACCTAAAAATGGAGTTAACTCGTTGTTGCTGCAAACCCCTCAATTCATAAGTAATTGTAATTGACCTTCAAATACTGTAATAAACATTCACTACAATGTTGATGATGATTGTTGTACTGAATTGCTTCATCAGCAATGTTTATAATATTTATTAGATTGTCTGCTAGTTTGGATCCAGCAACGGCCAATGGTTATAGTGTTTTTGTATACTATGCCAAAATTGTTATATTATTATGTATAATATACAGTACGTAAGTTATTTCAAGTTTAATTATTTTATTACGATACATATGTATTATGTCGTAAAATATATTTTTTTATACGGTCTTCAATAAAATAGTTTTTTATTTTATTTATGTTTGTATTAACACTGCCGTGCAAAGGTCTTTGGACACCTGTGATTTTGAATGTAAATATACAGATTTCAGTCAATATAAAATTCTCAAAATAACGAAAAAAATATGTTTACTCGCAGTCATAGTAAAAAAATAATTTCTCGTTAGCTTGAAAGACACTGTGCGTCAATACTTTCAACTTGAGTAAACCTGACCTTTCAGGCATATAATTCAAAATTTTTCCTTTACATGGAAAATAGTAAATGCTGTATTTCAGATGTGCTAGGATTATTATAAAAGTTATAATTAAGTACTCTTATCAACATTTAAGATTTTTTATCAACCATTTTTGCATACGCAAAAAATGAGTGCCCAAAGACTTTAGCACGGCAGTGTACTAGATTCGTCTATTTTATTTTTATATATGGGGGTACCGTATTTATAGAATTCGTTAAGGGGATTGTTACTATAGGATGCGGGGAATAGTGCGGGTAAGCGCACATAGTTTTTTTTTCACACACTTATCATTTTTTAATTAAAAAAACGCGGTTCCTAATCATTCTGAAAATGTACAGATATATTTGTAAATGAATAAAGAATTTTTATTCAAATTTTCATCAAATTCTCTCTGTCACATTACTTTAAAAAGTCCTGTAATTTGTTTATTTAATATCTGTTAAACTATATTATCTTAATGACCTTGAAAATTTTCTAAAAGTTTATGTTTTTTCTCCAGTAACGTATAAAGTAAAACCAATAATTATTACAAAATGATAAGTACTACAACACAAAAGTTATAAAATAAAGAATCATAAAATTTTAAACAATTTAAAACAGATACTATGCTAATATTACATAATAATTAATAAATAGAATAAATGTCCACCATTTTGACACAAATTGGCCAATTCACATCAAATTTGTTTTACAGTAGTATCTAATACTAATAAATATTTCATATTAAATACATTTAATTAAAAAAGTGTCCAACATTGGGGTCATATTGTCCAAAACTGGTACCATTACCTTATATTACATCCCATATAATATTTTTATTATAAAATCAAATTCATATAAATAAACTTTAAAAGAAATCAAACAGAAAAATCTGACATATAAACACGATATCAATAAAAATAAATAATTCGTTATTTTTAAAACAAAATATTACGTAATACATAAAGATTTAATAATTATTATATTGATTATAATCTAAAAATAAAACTTACATGTTCTGATACAGCCTTCCAATGTTTTTAACACAAATACAAATCCAAGGGGACGATATGAACCGATTTCCATAAATACTATTTTTTAAAACGAAACATGTGATAGTAAAACTAACCTTGAAAATTTAAAATGAATCCATTGACATATGTATTATTCACTTAATTAAGTATATTAAAGTTTCAGATAATATTAAAATATAAATAGTTTTTATTAATATTTACACGAGACACGAATATTTGTAAAAAAAGCACTCACTTTTGACTATTTTTATAAAATTAATATCACTAATGATTTCTTAATTTTTGATGTGCCAGTCAGTGGACACTTTAGACTACTAGCGCTATTAGTTTGATAACTTGTCACAATAGTTTGCTGTTTGTAAAATTATATTACATATTATGTATATCAAAATGGACGATGCTTTATATAGGTATATTTGTTATAGTCTTATAGGAACTTATTAAATATTTATCTTTAAAAATATATTTATTTATTGTATTTATCGATTTTTCTTGTTTTTTTTTTTAAATATAAATTTTATTAAAATCATTCTTATATAGACAGTGGCGTAGATAGTTTTTGCGATGGGGGGGGTGGGGGGGGCGGTATGACTTAGTATTAAATGTCATAGTTACATTTTTACTTTTTTATACATACATGAAATGTAATGTATAAATAAAGTATAGTGATCACGAAAAAAATCGAACTCAAGATTTTAACGGAATTACACGTTTTGAGGGTCCCTGAATCATATACAACCATTAACTCAATGACGTCTGTGTGTGTGTGTGTCTGTCTGTGTGTCTGTGAACGCTCTACAGCCAAAACTGTAATACTTACGAACTTGAAATTTTAAACTTAAGGTTCTTGTATACTCTAGATGTGCACCTCCTATTTTTAAAAACCATCACTAAACCGGAAACGGATGTTTACTGATGTCAATTTTTGAACTTTTCGAATTATTTTTGAAACGGTGCGCAGTAGAAAAAAATATTTTAGATTAAAGTTGTAGAAGGGACTTTTATCTATAATTTATGTTCTATTCATTTTCCCCCCAAAATTTGTTTTTAGGAAATAATCGATTTTCTAAAAAAATTAATTTTTTCGATTTATTTTTTAAACGGTAGGTATTAGAAAAAAATGTTTGAGTTACAAGTTGTAGAGAATATTATTTTCTATAATTTATGTTCTATTCTTTTTTTTGTATCTTATGAATTAACCAAAAAAAAGAATAATTTTAGTTTTAATGGCTTTAATTTAAAAATGATTTGAATAATACAAAAAAATCTAGTTATCTATGAAAATTTTGGCATTTATTATTAGATTAGAAGTGTCAAAATAGAAATCTAGCAAAATAAATACTTGTTAATACAATAATCACTAATCTTAATTGATTTTGTTTAATATTTAATGTCAATATTAAATACAATGTATCAATTTCATTCACTGAATATCATTTTGTAAGTAAAAAATTTTAAAATAAAATATTAAATTATAAAAGTAATCACATATTAATTCTCGGTGTCATGATGTATAAACGGTGCACATTAGAAAAAATGTTTTAGATAAAAGTTGTAGAGGGTATTTATCTATAATTTATGTTCTATCATTCCCCCCTCCCCAAAATTTGTTTTTAGGAAATAATTGATTTTCTAAAAAAATTAATTTTTTTGATTTATTTTTTAAACGGTTATTAGAAAATTTTTTTTGAGATACCAGTTGTAGAGAATATTATTTTCTATAATTTATATTCTATTTTTTTTTTGTATCTTATGAATTAACCAAAAAAAAGAATAATTTTAGTTTTAATGGTTTTAATGTAAAAATGATTTGAATAATACAAAAAATCTAGTTATCTATGAAAATTTTGGCATTTATTATTATTAGAAGTGTCAAAATTGAAATCTAGCAAAATAAATACTTGTTAATACAATAATCACTATTCTTAATTGATTTCGTTTAATATTTAATGTCAATATTAAATACAATGTATCAGTTTCATTCACTGAAAATCATTTTGTAAGTAAAAAATTTTAAAATCAAATATTAAATTATAAAAGTAATCACATATTAATACTTCGGTGTCATGATGTATAAAAAAGTCCCGTGCCTGCCAAGGCAGTTTATTTATTTTGAAAATCATCTTTTATGTGGTACAAAGTACAAAAATTGGTTATATTCTTCACTTATTGAAAAAATACTCGCATATTAATTTCATAATTTTTGTATATTCTTGGGAGGGAATTGATCCCCTTAACCTCCCTCCTAACTGTATATACATATTATAACCACAATGTCTATCTGTCTGTCCGTTAGTATACTTATCACTCAATAACCACTTATCCGATTTACGTGTTTTTTTTTCATAATTAATATATATTCTTTGCTCAGGTTTTAGTAGATATTTTGTTGCATTAGGTATCATAAGGAATAAGCAATGGTAATAATATTAAATCAAGTCGCCAGTGTGCTCTTTTGCAATACGCTGCCTATACTGGTAAATATTGAACAATATAATACAGTAAAAAATTGTATAGAATACAAATATCTTTATTTTTCCAACTATATTTTTCAAAAATCTAATTCCGTAGTCCACTCGAGTGAAGCCGCGGGTACACTTAGTTTATTATGTGTCCAAGATAAGCGTGCAATGCATGGGGATATCCTAAACGGTAAGAGATACAGATGTGGTTAAATGAGATGAATTATTTGTAAGAAAGGGGTGAGTATTACAACATCAAAAAATATTAATAATTTTATGTGGTTCAGGCGGTATACCCAAAAAAACTGAAAATTCGGAATTTCTTTAAATGACTATAACTTTTTTGGCAAAGTAGATAGGTACTTTTTGTTTGCGGTTTCTTAAAGATCTTTTTTTAGTAGAATTGTTTGGTGTATTTAGAATTTTTATATCACTTTTAGTTTCCGAGTTACAAGCCCTAACTTTAGTTTTTCTTATGGGCCGCCAAGTTGGCTATATCATATTCGAACGTGTTTTTTACTCTACTTTACAATGATATGTCACATGTCATACTTATTATTAAAAAAAAATAAAACCTTTTTTTTGTAATAGTTTATTGTTTTTAAATATGCATTTGTTATTTTCATTGTTGTTATTGCGATTTTTGTTTAACAATTTTTGTTTTTCATGGCTTACTTAAATGTTTGTAATAAAATACTTTAGTACTTCGACTTATTTTCTATAATAAGTATGTCATGTGATATATCGTTGTAAAGTAGAATAAAAAACACGTTCGAATATGATATAGCCAACTTGGCGGCCCATAATAAAAACTAAAGTTAGGGCTTGTAACTCGGAAACTAAAAGTGATATAAAAATTCTAAATACACCAAACAATTCTACTAAAAAAAGATCTTTAAGAAACCGCAAACAAAAAGTACCTATCTACTTTGCCAAAAAAGTTATAGTCATTTAAAGAAATTCCGAATTTTCAGTTTTTTGGGTATACCGCCTGTACCACATAAAATTATTAATATTTTTTGATGTTGTAATACTCACCCCTTTCTTACAAATAATTCATCTCATTTAACCACATCTGTATCTCTTACCGTTTAGGATATCCCCATGCATTGCATACTTATCTTGGACACCCTGTATATTATAAACCAATTCTAAGGTCGTAGTTTTTGGAATAGTGAATTACATACACATTATATACTTTTTAGTGTTTTAAGTTTTTTTAAGTCGATTTTATTAACATTAAAAAAATAACAAAATGCCATATTTAATTATTTAATAAAAAATAAGAGGTTTGTTTCCCAGACAAAAATTAATCTTAAGTATAAAATTTTACCCTTCTACGATTTGTCGTATTTAAGTTACAGCGTCTACAGACAGACACACAGACATTACGGCGAAAATAGTCAGAATAGAGTCAAAACGGATAATTCCATTAAAACCCGGATTTCGAAAAAAAAATAGACTTTACAATACTTACTTATACTTATACTTACTTATACTATATGTGTATAAGAAAGTAAAATATAAAATAAAGTAACGAAATGTCATATTTAATTATTTTATAAAAAAAATAGGAGGTTTTCTTCCCAGACAAAAATTAATCTTAAGTATAAAATTTCACTCTTCTACAATTTCTCGTATTTTATTGATTTACAGTGTCTAGAAACAGACAGACACACAGACATCATGGCGAAAATAGAATAGATTCAGGGAAGGTCAAAATGGATAGTTCCATCAAAATCCGTATTTTGAAAAAATCAGCATTACAATACTTACTTATACTATATGTATATTTCATATACATGCATGTGTGTAAGAAAGTAAAAATATAAAATAAAGTAACAAAATCTCGAATTAACCAAGTTTATATGTCGTTATAAAAGAGTGGGAATAAAAATTAAAAACAGATTAGCCAGTGACAATGCTGGCAAAATAATGATTACACCAATTTGAAAAATAATCATTCCAGATTACGACAATAAAAAGCGTGTCCAAACAAATATCAACTGCAAAATAAAATAATTTCATTCCGGGATCAGCGTGGCTGTTAGCGGCAGGGGCACATAAATCCTCCGGGCGACGGTCGAATGGTACAACAGACCTCTCGATACCGGAGTAGAATACACGCGGGACAATAGCATGACGCGGCGAAAAACTCTACTTGCCTATTTAAAATTAAACACATACGTCATATGAATTTTTTTTTTATTTTCTTGGTTATTCGATCATTAGAACAATGTACCATGTACCTATAGATCAGTGGTTCCCAACCAGTGGTCCGCAAGAGCTAAAATATGGTCCGCAAAGGATTTCCAACTTTGAATGAAGAAATTTCATACACTAAAATTCGAGATATCGCTTTGTGCCATCTTATGTTTTTCTCCACAACTTATTTATGCGAAAAAAGATTTTCTGCTTTACTAATAATTAAAAACAAGTCCAGGAATCGATTGAAGGTAAGTGATGATATGCGTGTAGTTTTGAACAAAAATATTACCCCAAGAATTCAAGAACTTGTACAAAAGATGCAAGCTCAAAAATCTCATTGATGCAAACTGAATTATCAACTAAAAATGAAATGTTTTCAATTATAACACTGTTAATTAATGTTACTTTTGAATTTTACGATTACTTATGTTAATTAAACATTTCGATTAAAGTTTATTTTTAAAATTTATGCAGTTTATTTTTAAACTTGTGGTCCTTGCTAATAATAATGAAATCAAAGTGGTCCCTGGTCAAAAAAAGGTTGGGAACCACTGCTATAGATAAAAGTCTAAAACTCTACCTGCCTATTTAACCCTTTATAGCTCAAGATCTTAAAAATTTAAATTATGTTGATAATGAGACAAGTTTAGTCATACAAAAAAATACGTATTTTTCATAAATTTAAAAATATTTATTTTTAATTATTTATTTGATTTTTTTGGGAGTGCAGGATTTGAAACAATTATTTTGTTTGTTGTAGCATAATGCTACACCGCATTTTTCGCAAATTGTTTGTGAAACTCCAGTACACTGGGGAAACTTACAAATAATTCTTTTTTCTACCTAAATCGGCCAATAACCGGATCTGGTCCTGTCTTACTGCCAATGTTTACGTAATAATACGTAAGTCAATAGGTTATGCCATCTGTTAATTTTACTTGATACTAAGTTATTCGGTGGTATGTTACAGTAGTGTTACACATATTTGAATTAACTAAATATATTTAGTACGTATATTAGCGGAATTATTGAGAATTATTACAGAAATGTCACATGTGGCTACAAAGGGTTAAATACATACGTCATATAAAATTTTTCTTTCCTTTTTTTGGATCATTAGAGCAATGTATAGATAAAAGTATAAAATTTTAATATGTTATTTATGGATAACTAGTATATTTTACTTATTTTTATTTAATAATTGGACGTATGGTTTTTGAGTAATTGGATATTAAAAATAGAGTTTTTAACACACGAACTTGCCGAAAGTGCTCTATTTATTGAAATTCTACACAATTGGTTATATAGAGACGTAATAATTAACAAAATAAAATATTCCATTAAATGTAGGTAGGTACCTACACGTGTTCTGAATATAAATTAAAAACAAAATATTTTTTTACAGTGTGCTAGATGTACCTATATAATCTTAACTCACTAACAATAAGATTTAGTGAGGTGTGTGCTCTCTTACGCATAACCGATGTAAACTGAGTTGTACGCAAGTGTTATACATATATTCATCGCTCTCTCATGCATGTGCACATTTTCATTAGAGTTACATTTTGAAAAACTGTCGTATTTTAATTTCATTTAGATTTCACTAGCTCGTTAAAGATGTTTTACTTCAAAAAACAACTTTTGTTTGGTAAAATAGTATTCTGAAACTGTAAATCTTTGAAAACTTTATTGTTTAAATGTTAATTATATACTCTAGGAATCTAGGTAATAAAAATTTTAATTAAATTAAATTTCTTCGTAAAAAGAAAATGATTATTCATTATACGAGTACAAGTGCTTTACTGAAATGGCTATTAAACTATTAAATGATTAAAAAAGCAATTAAAAAAAATAAACATCTGCCACGTAAATGCACAGTGCTTCCTCGTGCTAAATTCATCAAAGGTAGTTAATTATTGAGCAATTTTAATAAAAACCAATAAAGTATTCATATGAACTGATATTTTGGTTAATTAATTAATATTTACATAATTTTATTTTAAAATATTTATTCCACATTTTTTTAATACATACCTATTTATTTTTTCGTATATTTTTTTAACAATTTCAATCGTTATTGAATTTCGATTTTTTTTCGTAACAATTTATTGTAACCTAACCATCGCTATATTCCATTGTTTCTCACTTTAAGGGTTGCACACTCTGTAGCGTTGAAAGTACAAAATTTGTACTCTTTATAATTTAAAATAAACCCATATTGATGATATCTTTGAATTATCAAATTAATATCACAACTTATAAAAGATCCACACTACTTTGAAAAATGTTCCACTAGCTTTGACTAGTGCGCGGCGCGGCATGTAATATACTTTATACAGTGTATAAAGTACATATATGCCGGACTACAAAACTCCCGATATCTCCGAAGTTTGAAGACACGTTATTTTAAAATTTTATATCATTGTATCCAGAATACTACACTCTATTGATTTATGAAAGAAAAAATTATAATTTTTGAAAAAAATTGAGGGGTGTCAATTATACCCCCCAAATAATTTTTTTAGGGGGTACCACATTTATGCTATTTTATAGCACTTGTAATACCAAACAAATGTTGCATTATACACAAGTCACTATTCCAAGTGGTTTACGAGCTATTTACAAATTAAAAATTTTACCCTCATTTTCAAGGGCCGATTTCACCCCCTAAATATTAAAACGGGCATGTATAAAAAATTGGTGTCCTTAATTTTTACCTGATTAACATTTTTACCAAGTTTCATTCAAATCCGAGAGTGACACCTCGGGATCTTTCCTTGTAAGTCAAAAAATCTAGTTTTGAGTTACCGCTGTTTTAAGATTGGTATCTTGGATACTTTTATACTAAAAATGATATCTTTCAAATTTTATATTACGAAATTAAGCATGTTTTTCCCCTAAATATATATATATATATATATGTGGCTCGAAAAGTACCTAGATTTGCTACTAAATGGTGCTGTTATCTTAATTTGACTAAAAATTGACTTAGCCTCTTTTTCCCGTGTACCCTTCATTTGTTTAAAAATGTCACAACTCTCATTTGAGGGACTCTAACTATCCTAGTAGGGGAAGGTGTGGTAAGACAGGGACCTTAAGATATTTCATAAATAAAACCCTTTATTTTTGATTGCACATTGTAGGAACTTTTATTAAGAAAATAATCAGCCTTTCTTCCTTAAATTCTAATCAGTGAAAACAAAAAAATATAATTCTTCTTATAGAAATATCAACTTGAAAAAAATAACTAATTTGCACCATCTTGCCCCACCTATAGGGCAAGATGGGGTACCCCCTTGGGTAAGATGGGGTACAGACTCATAATACAAGCCGTGGCAGTACAGACATTCTGTATTTTCGTCCTCAGAACTCATCAGCTTTCTTGGTTCTTTTAGAACTTTTATTTGTTTTTGTTTTTTCAGTTTCTTTTTATTTGTTACCTTTGGTTTGGTTTCTTACTGTTTTGTCTTTCCTCTAACTCTGTTTTATACGGAGACGCAGTAATAATAGCTGTTTTTCCTCTTCTTCGAACTTGTCTTGGCCTTTTTTCGGAAATTCGTGGATACGGCAATAACTGTTTCGGGCTAACCAGATCGAATGTTATGTTATCCAAAGAATCATACCTACCCCATCTTACCCGCAAGTAGGTACCCCATCTTTCCCAAACTGGATTCCCAAGTTGTATTTTTTTTTGAGGTTATAAATCGAAGCAAACCCGAACGAGTTAATGTCATTATAATAGTAAAAGAAACAAATATCAATAAAAAAATATGACATACATCTTGTAACACCATACATTTTGAACAGTCACGCACTTTATATACCTCAAAAATTAGATGTAACCACTAAAAATTTTAAAAAATACTTACAAAATCACAACGTGCACACCTTCGACCAAACTATTTGTGACATTAATAACTTCTGCTAAATAACGTCATATGGCCATAGAAGAATATTTCTAGCTACATTGTATCATCAGTTTTGTTACAGTCCCCATCTTACCTCGCTACCCCGTCTTATCCCACCTTCCCCTACATTTTCGTCAACCCACGTTTTACAAAATTCAAACTGCTTATTTCTCAAATCCACCCACACGTACAGATCTACACACATTCGCGAGTTCAGTGCTGCCTGTGCGCGTCTGGGGGCTGGAAGGGGGTTAGAGCTCCCCCTCGGCCGGTCATCAATTCCAATAACCGGGAGCGTGTTCTATCGCTGCGCCATCTACGGCACAAAACAGTCAGCACCATTAACCGGCCACTGATGCAATATATACCGGCAACTTGTATTAATAGCGCATGGAATTACTGCACATATTTTCAACGCGGGAACATTATATGTCGAGAGAGGGGGGGGGGGGGCTCTCGTTCCTAATGTTTCTTCTTCATACTAATACGTGTCTACTTGTAGTACGGTTTTGAATTTGCTTTAAGTTTGTTTTGTTTGAGTTAGAAATATATTTCGTGGGTTGTTTTTATTGGAATTATAATTTTATAAAAAAGGTATGGAGAACCATACATGACTTCCATGTTCTATAATATCTTTTACAATAATTTTTAATATAAAAATCACCTTTGTACGATAAATATTAGTTTTCTAATAACATTTTTGTAGAATAATAATTATCTGATATTCCATGGTAACATGAATTTATTAGTATTGAAAATTAAAATTTTGATAGTGGTTTTCAGCCCTTCAGTGGCTATTTCGGCACGTTTATGAAATAAGTACCCCGTAGATTGGATTGAACTACAAGTGTACCAAGTCTTATCAAAATTGGTGAGATAATACTCACTTTTTAGATGATTTTGAATATTTCCAAAATCCTTAATTCGGTTAGCACCAAAATCAATAGGTCTAGAGTACTCACTGAGACAAACATTTTCCCCAAAAATAATTCAAATCGGTGCATTTTTACAGAAGTTATCGTGAACGAAAGAAAATTCTATATTTAGACACAGACACGCACAGCCGCCATGCGGAAATCAACTTTTCTTTACGTTTTCAAGGTAGTACAATCAGAGTCTGATCTTATCTTGGACACAATTTTTCGACGGTATTACAATACTTCCATTTCTTCGAACATGCAAGTTATATTTGTGAAAGTAATTTTTTTGCTTTAAATAACAACCTCGATCTACTGTTAATTTTTTTTACACTAGTTGTAAATCATCCTGTGTACAACCAAGTGCTCTAATTGGGCCTTTACCACATATTTCAGAACTTTGAAATTTGATATGTAGATTTCTTAAAAGTTGAGAATGAAAACTAGTTTTGTATAAATCATAGATACTTACATTATAAAACAACTCTGTTTGTTTTTTCACGTTTAAACCGCTGAACCGATTTTGATGAAATTTGGCAAGGAGATAGCTTACATCCAGAGGAAAGACATAGGCTATAATGTATCACGAAGTCAAGCATTAATTCTGAATTACAGCAGCTACTATTAATCATTCTCTTAAGGAAACACATATCTTAAACTGTCAATTAAAGGTTTTGATTGATTAAATTCTGAGGGGTCTGTAGAAAATTTACCGAGGAGACCTTATGAACAAATAGTTATATCAATAACCTTGTTTACCCCTATCTGCAGATGTCCATGCTCAAAGGACCCCGCACTCTTATGGGAACTTGCTTTCCGTGAAAATCGCAATATTTTTTAGTATGTTGTAGTTTATGTGATGCTGATCAAAAGCTTTCACGGGCACAACTTCGAAAAATGAGCCGTTTCGGCGATAACAATTTTTGAAGATGAAAAGTTGAAATTAATGTTTTATTTAAGTTTTAAATCTTTTAACATTTTTAAAGTTATAAATAACTCACATTTATAATATATCATTACTAGTTTACATAAATACCTTAGTGGAATTTATTTTTATTATGTAATTAAAATAATTGATGATTTGAACAGCATTTATTTTTTTTGTTATCAAAATCTTTGCTATATTATTTCATTTAAGTTTGCAGTGTGATTTGATGGTATGAATCGTATATCGTACGGTCAAATCACTCGACAACCACTACAAACATAAATGAAACAGAATATAAATCTTAATTTTTCAGGGGGTATATCAATTTTGTTGTTTGCATAGTCAAAAAATTAATAATTACATTTTTCATTATTGTAATATCATTAATAACAACTTACCTCTAAAATAGCATTAGTGAAAAACTAAAATAGCCAAAAAGTATTAAAATAATAAAAACTCAAATAAAACTTTAATTTCATTTTTTTATCTTGAAAAATGTTTATCGCCGAAACGGTTCATTTTTCGAGGTTGTGCCTGTGAGAACTTTTGATCAGCATCACATAAACTACAACATACCAAAAATTTAGCGATTTTCACGGAAAGCCAGTTCCCATAAGGAATGTGCGGGGTCTTTTGCAATTATTTCTCTCTAATTGATAACCAGGCAAAAACTTCGAAAAGCTTCTCTTGCGTGTCCCTATACAAATATATTTTCGAAAAAATCCATGATCCAAATAATTTCCTTAAATATATTTTAACCAAATTGGGTTCAATTTTCCCTAACACGGTCCAGTTTTTAAACTGCCCCCCATTATCAGACAGGAATCAGTGAATATTTTGGTCATATTGAAAATATTTTTAAAAAATCCATGATCTAAATAATTTCCTTAAGGCTGTTCATGCCGATTTTTCCGAAACTAAATTCTACGAGATGTCGCCACCGTATAAAAAAAATTATTTGCACAAGTCTAGCCCTGAGGGGAAATGACAGATACAAGTAATTCAGTGACAATTTACGATCGAATGAAAAATGGGATATTCTCGAAATTAAACAGAGATGAAGCTACAAAGGATAGAATTAGTTCTTATGTTTTTAGGCTTACATTCAATATTTTCAAATGAAAATTGCAGAATTATTATAAAATTAGAAAGCTTAAACAAATATCTATGTCGTGGTATATTTTTTTCTCCGTATTTTTCAAGAATTTTTGTTATATATTGAGTTTTATCATATCAAGAAAAATACACACATTTTCTGATTTTTTTTTATTAATATATAAAAAAAATTTATTGAGAAATTAAGTATGTCATAACATAGAAAAATTAATCTAGTTTATCACTGTATTTTTTCCTAAATGATTTATTAATACTGGTCAGAGCTGAACTTAAAATACAAAACCGTAATTTCTCTATAGCAATTCTTATGGCTATTCAAATAGCATGTTCAGCCTTAAATATATTTTAACCAAGTCGAGTTCAATTTTCCCTAACACGGTCCAGCTTTTAAGCTTCTCTTATCCACCGAAGACCTAAAACGCCTCTTTGCTCCCCCTACCCCCCTCTATCAGACAGGAATCAGTGTAGGAAGGAAATAATCGGTTCCACTACTCGTTTAGCTTAATTATTTGCCACTTAACTTTTCACTCCATTAAAAGATTGAGTTTTTATTAGTTTTTAAATCGGTTTCATATGAAAGCTATTTTTAATTGCTTGACTATGGTTTTATTACAGTTCAATAAAATGAATTTATAGATTCGATATTGTACCGATAGTTCTGTAGACAATTACTTTTATTGAGCTGCTGTTGTACAATAAATTAACGGTATGAAGAACCATGCATGACTTTCATGTTCTATTCGCAGCGTGCGCGATGACAGCGCCAACTAAGGTGGACTTTGACATATTAACAATCAAATAATTTAAATAAAATATCGTAATATGTACATTTTAGATAATTATTTACGACTATTCGCTATATGCACGAAGTCTATTAGCGCCGCTAGCGGGTGATAGAGAAGGATTGATTGGATTGAATTCTCTTTTTATCATTGTTTAATATTTTTAATACCGTGAAATTTTTTATTAAACAAATATCATTTAATTTAGCTGTTTGCATATAATATAAATAGTATAGCATAAAAGGTACGTGAAAATTATTTAATTTGGGTATTTTTTTCTCTTTAATTATGACGTATAATAGAGAAATAATTAATTCGTTTACATTGACAGCATAACCTCAAACTATGGCGCCGATGATTTTACAATGTTGCTCACCACGAACACTCGCATTGACATTATTTCTAACTCCACCCCCTTGCACATAGTCTATAGTGGGATTAACCATGTTGACCTTTCTATTTTCAGTTAAAAACGAGCCTATTAAAAATGACAGTTAGTCCACCCAAAGTGTTATTTTTCGCCACGTCGTGCGCTGTGATCGATTTCATTTCCCCCACTACCTACTTTGCACCTAGTGAATAATATCTTTATAGAGCACATTGCAGCACAATATATATTTTTTCCGAAATCTAATTTCTATATAAAACGAATATTTTGGCTCATATCAAAATAAATTTGGCACCAAATTATGTTTTATTGCCAATACCTACACGGTAGCTCAAAAATAAGTTTCCACTTTTAACTGTACAATTTTTTTAGCCGAGATGTACTAGTTTGAAGATATTTTTGTTAATAGAGTGTAGTATAGTAGACACAATGAACTTTACTACATATATCTTCAAAGTAGTACATTTCGTTTATCAGGAAGTTAGCGCGGACAACTCAAATTTTTAGCAATTTCAGATACATGAGGAGCAATTTTTTGACAATATGGCAAAACATTGCCATATTGCATACTTATTAATGCTGTTTTGCAACAATTAAAGTGAGAAATTTAAATTTAAAGTTTGACTTCACAAAAATTGATAATTTTGAAAAACTAAGTAGAGAGGATTTTGGAGCAACTTGGGAGCAATTGTTTGACCATAAGAAAAATGTCCTTTTAGGATTTTTTTTTTTTGTATAGTTAATAACTTTTGTTTAAATTTTTTTAGAGTTGGAACAATTTCAGATACATGAGGAGAAATTAAGGAGCAATTTTTTGACCTATACAAAACATATTAATGCTGTTTTGCAACAATTAAAGTGAGAAATTTAAATTTAAATTTTGACTTCAAAATATTGATAATTCTGAAAATCTAAGTAGAGAGCATTTTGGAGAAATTAGAGAGCAATTGATTGACCATAAAAATTATTACGAAAAACGATTAGTTTTTCAAAAATACCATATAACAATTATTTTTTTTGTTTAGTTAATAACTTTTGTTTAAATTTTTTTATAGTTAGAACAATTTCAGATACATGAGGAGCAATTAAGGAGCAATTTTTTGAGCTAAAAATATTTGTTGTTTGTCACAAGTTCGCGCTAACTTCCTGACGGTTATATTTCGGTGAAAAAAAGTCGCACAATGAAATTTTAAAAATTATTTTAAAGAAAAAATATAGTACTATTTAGAATCATGAAAGAAAACTTCAGAAAAAAAATTACCACTTAGTAATAAATTCTCCAATTGTCATTTGTGGAACATTTAGGTTCGGATATATTAACAAAATCGTCATTTTTGGGACTCTCAGGTTATCTCAAAAAACCTGATGTGATGGAACCATTTGGGCAACGAATTCAGTCCGCGGTAATCGATACCAGATAGTTAAAAAAATATTTTACGAAAATGAATACTAAAATATAAAATTAACAGGCTATTTAACATCAATTTTCATAAACCAAAAGAAAATTAAAAAAAATTTAATTCATTTTCAAAATATTACAAAAATTTTTTTCGAAAAAGACAACAAATAATGTGAAATCGCAATAACTTACTTGACAATAAGTGACACTCGTGGCAAACTATTAAAAGTCTTTGACAATTACATATCAAAAGTGACGTTTGACCGAATTAAAAAAAAATTACCCTCACCAACAATAATGACTAAGGGTAACCGCATTTATTATAAATTTAATGAGTCTATTGATGTATTTGATAAATAATTGTTATAAGTATAAGATCATAATATCAATAAGCAATTAAACACACAAATAGTACTCTTATTGTATCCTTTAATTCAACGTGTCACGACCGTCACAATTTTCTGTCACAACCGTCACAATGTTTATTGGGTAATAACCAGTTAAATAGATTACGTATTTACCTGATGCTCTTGTGTAACTAAAAAATTATTTATTCGTAACATATTAAAGTATGATTATTATAAAGTAACTTCAATATTTTCGCTAAACTTTCGGGTTTTTGGATAGAGGTTGCAAAACTTGTAATAGTTGGCGTCACAACCGTCACAGAGCTGACAATTTTTTGTAAAATAACTTTAGACTTTTTATTCTTTCAATATACATGTACCTATTGCATTAAGATCTACAGAAAAAGGTAAAACCATGTTATTTACTAGTATTATTTAGAAATTATGAACTCCAATCCGAGTTGAAATGTCACGACCGTCACCGCGGACTGACCCCAGTGTAATCATTACAAAAAAAAAAAAAAATGAAAATTGTGCGGTACTGTAAAAATAAATCTTCGAGAAAGGGTTGAATACGTAGATTTTCTTTGGTTAAAATAAAATGAAAACAATTTCACGTATGTATACATTTCTGAAATTGTTTATATTACAAACTTGAACACAATCCTCGCATTATTTTATCTGAAAAGATCTTATAAATTCTGAGGCCCGAAAATATTTAGCACTTCAAAGAATAACGCCATTACGAATGCACAAAAGAGAGAAAAACATTTTTAACTGGAATTTGTGGTAATCATTTGAAAAATTTAAACAGAAATTTCAAACAATATGAAATAACTAAAACCATGGAATTCGTCACAGGAAAGACAAACGTATCTGTTTTGTGGAAGGTGTACAACTCATGCTTCGTTTTCACTCTATATATGAGAGGAGGGGGCAGGGGGAGGGGGTACCACGCCTTTACAACGCTCTGTTGAACCTACTCAATAGGACAGGATTCAGATTTTAAGATGAATGTTTGCAAGAAACGTATGATTATGAAAAATATCGAGGAATAGTTTTTTTAAGGTTATTCGATCATTAGAGCAATGTATAGATAAAAGTCTAAAATTATTTATGGATAACTCATATATCCCGAGTCGAAAAATGAAACTCGTTTTGACGGTATTTATCTGACAATCCTTTGATCTTCATTTAACCGCTTAAAAAAGAAGCCTGGTTTCAAAGTATAACTGGTAAAGTAAGAATAAAACTTTGAAAATGGATTTCTGAAACTGGTCTCAGCGTTTTTAGAAGTATTAAAAGTATATAGGTTTTGAAATTGTTATATATATACTACTTATGTTAAACGTTTGTTAAGAAGACTACATGGTCTAGTGGTTAACGTGCTAGCTTGTAGATCCGATGTTCACTGGTTCTAATCTTGAAGTTTTACAAAGTTAACTTTTTATTTTTATTTACAATTGTTTTTTTCATGTACATATTTCGGCTACCTCTCGTTTAATCGTGGATTTTTTAGGTAAAATATATTGTTAAGATGACATGTTTCTGGATTAATAAATACAGTGTACGTAAGTAAATTCAAACATATACCTACCTATTTATTAATACATTTTTTTTAGATTAGTTACGGCACTGAGGTATGGATTGCTTATAATTTCTCAGTGTACTAGCCGTAAACCGTATCTATTATTGATAATACTTATTAATGAATTAGTTATAATTTCAATAATAATAATTTCTATCATATATACTAGCATAATTTATATTTTGCATAAAAAAATCGCTAAAATTTATTTACAAAACAATGTTTATTCATCATTTAATCCAAACTTTTTGATTTTTTTTTTAATTAACGAAATAAGAATAATAAAAAAATAAAAATATCATGTTAAATATTAGAAAAAAAAGTAATCAAAAAGTTTGGATTATACTTATAAAATATGATGAATAAACATTGTATTGTAAATCATTTTTAGTGATTTTTTTATGCAAATTATAAATTATGCTAGTATATATGATAAAAAATTATTATTATTGATATTATAACTAATTCATTAATAAGTATTATCAATAATAGATACGGTTTACGGCTAGTAATACCTTGAAAAAGGTTTCCTAATGATTTATGCGATTTTACCGTAAGATATTTTGAAAGAGAATCAAGAGAACCTGTTTCATAATAAATATGGAATAAACGGACAAAACTCATCTTTTTACCGTCAAACTGGATACCTTTTAACATACGAACTCCATTACTATAAATTCCGGTTTTAAAGTATCAATCTTACTTTTTATAATTTATCGCAAAATACCTTCAAAGCAGGCTTCATATTTCGACTCGGGATTTTACTAATTTTTATTTAAAATATTGGACGTATGGTTTTTGAATAATTGGATATTAAAAATAGAGTTTTTAACACACGATAAATGAGAGAACTTGTTGAAAGTTCTCTATTTATTGAAATTCTACACAATTGGCTATATAGAGACGTTTTAAAAACTAATTATTCCAAACTTCAACTCTTTTAAATACTATAATAATTATAAAACAAATATATTCACGTGTAATTTATTCAAAATAATGAAAAACTAGCTCTGCCATTACAGCAAATTAGTATATGTTACTATTATATACCGTTCTGTCTATTTCAATAACATTTTTTTGTATCTATAAAAAAGTTAAGGACATAATGTTGAAATAAATTAAAAACTTAGAATCTAGAATTTTCTTTCGTTCACGATAACTACTGTAAATATGCATCGATTTGAATTATTTTTGGAGAAAATGTTTGTCTCAGTGAGTACTCCAAACCTATTGATTTTGGTGCTAATCGGATTGGAGGTTTCGGAAATATTCAAAATTTTGTACCTATTGAGTATTATCTCAACAATTTTGATAAGACTTGGTACACTTATAGTTCAATCCAATCTAAGGGGCACTTATTTCATAAACGTGCCGAAATACTCACTGAAGGGGTGAAAACTACCCTCAAAATTTTAATTTTAAATACTAATAAATTCATGTTGCCATGGAAACAAGCGCAGTTAAATTAAAATATTTATAATACCTACAAAGGTGAGTTTTATATTAAAAATTATTGTAAAAGATATTATAGAACATAGATGTCATGTATGGTTCTCCATTCCTATAACTATTATCACTAAAATGCCCTTAAGTCCAGCCCTGTCTTCGCATCCAATGTCTTATACTTATACGGCACCAAGCCAGCTCTGATACAGCGGGATTTCGGTTTCAGATTATTGTTTACAGATGGAATATAAGGCAAATGGCGATTTCGCAGACTCTGCAAGTGTACTACATACTCTACTAGAGAGAGAGGGGGGTAGAGAGCGTTCGCTTATTATATACGGAATGTGAAAACGGGAATAGTACGCGTGTTTGTGTTAAATTTCTTCCGGAATTTGTTTGAACCGTTTGCCATGATTATGGTGGATATTTTATTCAACCGGCAGAATGAATTTACATTGCAGTTATATCAGTGCGTGTGTCTGTGTCTCCCACAGTGTTCAATTGCAAGGAAAATTATTTTTTGTAATAATTAACTTAGTTTAGTGCATTAAGATTTTAGCAGAATTAATTAAGAAGACAGAAATTATTATTTTATATATATAAATTTAACTTCATTTTATTTCCCTCTTTTAATGACTATATATCCCCCCCCCCCAAACCCAAGCAGGGTTAAAAAATTACATTTAAGGAGGATGACACTTTAGGGTGCGGGGCTGGATTTTCGGGGAAGCGACTAGAGGGTCTTTCTCTGGGGCTTGCAAAATCAAATAGATGCGTCGCTCTTTTTTTTCATACATCATTTTTTATTTAAAAAACTTGGTTCCTAATCTTTCGTAAAATTTACAGATATCTTTGTAATTTAATGTCATTATGCAGTTCTCATAAGAATGCATGTTAATTTGTTTATTTAATATCTATTAAGGGGGTTAGTTAGCAAGTCTAGCGCCTCTGAAAATACTCAATATTTGGGAATTTACTGTGGTCAAATGAAACAACGAATTAAAGCAAAATTAACACAGCTGTTTAATTATTATTTAAAATACATTTTAAATTATTTTTCAGATTTTTATGAATGTAAATTATTAATCTCTGGCCGATGGTAGGTTTTCATCAAAATTTGGAGTTGACACCTTCCGTACTTGCTTTTAGCCAAATGGTTAGATCTGGAACAATTTTACAAAGTGACTTTAGTTTTTGATACTATCCTCTATACTCTATGGAATGAACCACTTTGGTTGGAAGCAAAAAACCCTGTAGATTTTTATGGCCAATGAAAATTACAGTTCAAATAAAGCTTAAATTTTAGAGTATAAACATACCTATAATTATTGAAATATATAACTCTGAGGTGTAAAAGTGGTCCATTCCATAGAGGATAGTTTCAAAAACTAATGTCACTTTGTAAAAATGTTCCAGATCTGACCA
Source organism: Sialis lutaria (assembly GCA_949319165.1). Taxonomy (NCBI): domain Eukaryota; kingdom Metazoa; phylum Arthropoda; class Insecta; order Megaloptera; family Sialidae; genus Sialis; species Sialis lutaria. The sequence continues at coordinate 37,306,075 of OX439232.1, read as the reverse complement.
TTTGGCTAAAAGCAAGTACGGAAAGTGTCAACTCCAAATTTTGATGAAAACCTACCATCGACTAGAGATTAATAATTTTCATTCATAAAAATAAATTAAAATGTACTTTAAATAGTGGTTGAATAGCTGTGTTAATTTAGCTTTAATTCGTTGTTTCATTTGACCACAGTAAATTCCCAAATATTGAGTATTTTCAGAGGCGCTAGACTTGCTAACCCCCATAAACTATTCTCCTAATGACTTTGAAATTTTGAGGATTTTTTAAATATAAATTTCTTGTTATTTTCATGTCCTGTATTATAAAGGAGCTAGTAAATTTGCTAGCTAACTAGTACTCATAAATGAGGTTATCAATTTTGTGTTAGTATCTATGGATTTGCTACGAAATTTAGTGCAGTGATACTTCACCACAGTATTGTAACACAGTTGGTGCAGACTCTGACCGTATAAAATAATTATCATAACATCACTACTGTTTTAACACCCTTGTTTGTGTTTACATACAACGCGTGCGTGAAACTTGTCAAAGTCTTCATGAAACTCCAAGAGAACTGTCATATAAGTTTGGTATCTCATTTGAGAGTCTAGCTAGCTTGCAAAGCTACTCCCTATGCCCTTTATAATACCGGACATCAAAGTTTCATCGAAATTTATCTGTCATTATATGTTTGTACGTAGTAAAAAATAGATTATTATTAATTTTGAGTCTTCCGCGGTGATCTGGATATATAATTTGGCTTCTGGATGCAAACCGCGTCAATTTGCTAGGTCCTTTATAATACCGGACATCAAAGTTTTATCGAAATCTATCTGTTATTATATATTTGTACACACAAAAAAACTGTATTGGACCAAAAAAATCTTGTTTTGTATATTACGAAAAAAATATTTTCTTATTTTAAGAAAAGTACTCTTAATCCAACTACATTATTTCTTCGTCCAAGAATACTATAGTTGGTTTAAGAATATATTTCTTATCTTAAGAAAATATTGTTTTCGTTATTTACAAAACAAGGTTTACTTGGCTCAAGTAAACCTTTCTACCTGTGTATACGTAGTTAAAAATAGATTATTAATAATTTTGAGACTTCTGGATATAGATTTTGGCTTCTGGGTGCAAGCCGCGTCAATTTGGTCGCATTTCGGCCAACATTTTCAGTTAAGTTAAAATAAAACTTTAATTAAAATCTCAAATGGTCATTAGAATCAAACAAAAATCATCACGATAAAAGCCCGGGAAACTACATCTCCCCTCTCTCTCTCTCTATCTTTATCTCTCTCACACACAGAGAGAACGCGGGTGCTCATACATCAGAATCAACACATGCCTGTAGATGACAACAGAGCGTTGCAAATTATGCATACACGTATGCGCTCCTTCTCCTGGCCCCCACGAGAGGGGGGGGGGGGGGAACTCACCCCCTTAATCTACCGCCAACATACCCGGACGTGCCATCTGTATATGTGTGTGTTTTTATTTTTTACACGTAACGTCGCGAGTATTTGTACAACAAATGCAATTTAAAGTTGATTTTCTCGCATCGAATGTAACGTTTTTGTATTATTTTTTTGTGGAGTTAATCGTCATGTATTCGAAGAAACATTTTATAAAAGAACTAGCTATTACCCGCAAATTCGTTCGCGACATCTAATACATATACAGGCTGTTCCAGACTACCCGTCCACTATGTTTTACGCCCAAACTATTGAAGATACGTAAAATAAAATTTTTCATACCTTCAATTGTTTAAACAATATGGCGACTTGTTCCTAAATTTTAGGGTTTTACTAAAAGTGCTCTAATTTCGTTAAATATTAATGTATTTTTTTTTTTTTTTTATTTAGAAAGTAGATATAATGAACTTTGTAAAAATGTATGATTATTTGAGATTTTAATAGTTTAAAGTGTCATACGCGACATACCAAAAATTGAAAAATTCAATTAAGGATAATTCAAATGTATATGGTTCACGTGGAATTGAGTTTAGTCGATCAAGGGGTGCAGGGGTAGTTTCGTAGAAGGTGAAGGGAGTGAAAAGGTATAAACCTTTTAGTAAACCACGCCCATTTTAGACGTTAAAAATATAAAAACAAAATACTATAGAATTTAATTTCAAAACTCATTCGCAGCTCTGTTCATGCGTTATATGACACACACTTTTATTGCGAATTGATAGAAAATATATATCTATTACATATTTCAAGTGAAGAATTAAGAAGTAAAGAAAAGCCCTAAAAAAGAAAAAAATTATCATCAATTAAATCAATGCACGACTAACAAAAGAGTGTGTGTGTGTACTTCTGTACACGCGTTAGAAGTTCTACTTCTTTGGTATGATTGAAAAAAAACTACTGAGACTGGTACTGACATCTAGCGATCAAATTCAATTTCATTTTATTATTTTAATCTGTATTTTCCACACCTTCATATTTTTTTGTTCCTCATGTAAACTTTGGTCCTTTTTCTAAATAACCATTTCAATTAATACCATACATAAATAGTTTGGTGCTTTATCCCATAAAGGACAAATCAAGTAAATGTGAAAACCATTGTAATTCAAATGCATTTAATTTTATTTGAACATCAAACGATTTGCGAAATAATTAATGACTAATAGCAAATGGTCGTATTTGTAAAACACACTATTATAATTGTACGATAATTTCTAAATTAGATTCTAGTTGGTGGCCAATTGAGTGTACGTAGATAATGGTGGGTTAAATTAATAAAATATACATTATTGTTATTATCGCTCGTTTTCGAATTACCTATACAGTGCGTTCATGATGAAAGGAACAAATTCGTTTAAAATTCAGGTAATTATTTTGTGGAAAAACGCTCGGACCCATCGATTAGTATTTTTAGTTGCGGATTTTTTGACATAAGAAAATTGTATACTGGGTGTCTCAAGAAGAACATAATATGCAGACATCATTGATTTTTTTTAATGGAACACCCTATATATAATGCAATTTTTGAATTTTTACAATAAATTATAAATACTTTTTGTATAACATACCATAGCTCTAAAATCAGCAGTTTTTGGAATAGTGACGTTTTAAATGTGAGAAATAAATAAAAAATTAACTTTAATAATAAAACATGCAAAAGAAATTATTCCAAAAACCACTGATTTTAGAGTTATAGCATGTTGTACAAAAAGTGTTAAGATTTTACCTTACAATACAAAAATGGCATAAAATACAGGTTCCATAAAAAAAATCAATGATGACTGCATATATTCATTTTTTTTGGCATTAATTTTCATATGCAGTCAGTTAAAAATCTTGAGACATAGGTATTTCAAACGTCATTATTCCAAAAACCGCTCACTTTAAAGCTATAGAATGTTGTATAAAAAGTATTTAAAAATTTGTGTACAGTTCAAAATTGTAGAGCTGTAGCAAACCGTATGTATTCGGTACTGAGTAACGGGTGCGCCATCTAGTACCGAGTAACGAAACGTTACACACAAATATATTTCGTTACTCGCATTTTTCGTACCTAGTAGAGATTTTTGCTTTTTTGCAGATTGCAGACATATAATTTTATTATTGACATTTTATTTTTTTATTTTTTTTTTGTCAGTGCAAATTTTTTACCGCCAAGGCTTCGCAAAATGTACACGGCCCATATTTGCGAATGCGAATGCGAATATTCGTTACTGTAATATACGCATATTTATGTTTTGCATGTTTATACATGTAATTATTAATTGTATATAAACTCATGTATTATTTAGAATAAAACAGTTTATGTTCAGCTTTCGTATATGATTTTACTAAACACCCAAAAACGTTACAGTTACATCACTAATGTACGCGTACGCAAATACGACACGATTCGTTGCTCTAACATAATATAGCATGTTATGAGATATCAGAAAAAACGAGTAACGTAACGATACGAAAGTAACGAGTACTAGTTGTAATAGTAACGAATACATACGGGTACGCTTTTTTTCGTTACTTTTACACCTCTACAAAATTGGCATTATATACCGGGTGGACCATTTTAACGTTTAATGGAGAATAACTCGACCGGTAAGTGAAATAATAAAAAAGTTTTCAGATAAAAGTTGTACGGTTTGGAGGGGACATAGACGTACTTGGATGAAATTTTTTTAAGTGGTGTTTTCAAAGTGGTATAAGGGTCAACATCATTTTTTTTTAATAGGAACCTATAGTTTTTATCAAGTAATTTTATTTAACGTGAATAGACACAAATCTTTCATTGATAACTTTTTTTTAACAACTTAACGTTTCCAAGATATCTAACAAAATAATTCGAGATTTTGAACTTTCAATATTTTTTTTACTCAGAAACCATAAATTTTAGAGAAAAAGTACAAGAAACAAAAAATGTTTATTTTGATCTAATTAAACTAAAGAAATATTTTTAAAATTTCAAAACTTCTTTAATTTATTTTATTTTAGCAAAAAAAAAAAACAATGTTAAAAAAAAGTTTTAAAATTTGAAAAATAATTCTTCAAGTTTTATTAGATCAAAATAAACATTTTTTGTATTTTATTCTTTTTCTCTAAACCTGATGGTTTCTGAGTAAAAAAATATTGAATGTTCAAAATCTCGAATTATTTTATCAGATATCTTGGAAAGGTTAAGTTATTAAAAAAAAGTTATCAATGAAAGATTCGTGTCTTTTCACGTTAAATAAAATTACTTGATAAAAACTATAGATTCCTATTTAAAAAAAATGATGTTGACCTTCATACCACCTTGAAAACACCACCTAAAAAAATTCATCCAAGTACGTCTATGTCCCCCTCCAAACCGTACAACTCTTATCTGAAAACTTTTTTTATTATTTCACTTACTGGTCGAGTTATTCTCCATTAAAGGTTAAAATGATCCACCCTAATTTTGAGTTTGCATTTTTGGAGTCGTTATATCTGGATTCTACTGAAACAAAAGATGATTCATATTCCAGTAAAGCCATATGAAAAATTATACCTATTTAAGAAATTGTCACAGCCAGTAAATACAACAACATGAACGATCTTAGACTGCAGAAAAGGAAATTACACAGAAAGTACGGGTGTGTGGGTGGACGAGTTGGTGGGTGTGTAGTTGGGGGTGTCTTTCGACAACACGACCCCTCACAGAAAGTCAAACATTAAACGGAATATAAGTACCGTGCAACAGTTTTTGTTACGACTCTTCTGTCGACTTTAATTTGGTTTACGAATGTTGGCTACAGTGAGATTTTTTTTTCATGTTTTTTTATTATTTGTTTTTATTGCGATTCGTTGCGCCACGCCGACTGTGACTTGGGATGAAAATTATTTCAGTTAAATGGACGAAATCATTTTTAAAACCTGTTTAATTTTAATGTCGATTGTTCTTAAGGTGGCTATTACACTATCAAATAAATAATTCAAAGATTTGATCATATATTAAATAATAAGTAATTTCGTAGCCGAAACCGTTCACGAACACTTTTCAGTCGCCATTTTGATTTATCCGTGAAAAAACTTTGATTAAATATAAGAAACTGTCATTATCTATGATAAAAGAAATATTATGAAGGTAAATATTATAAAAGTTGACATATTACACTGTCACATATCTTTGATCAAAGAAATTTTTGACATTTCTTTGATAGTGTAATAGCCGCCTAAATCAATAATCATTTTTTTTTAATTATATAAAATACAGTATAAGTAATTATTCATTTTAACCTTTCCTGAATCGATTTTGATTATTTTCTATATGAATTTTTTATGAAAAGTGGAATTAGAACCATGAAATATGACTAAAATTTTTTGATTTCGTTAAAAGTATGTTTATTATATAGAAAATGATGTGAAAAGTTGAAATTTTCAAACCGCAGGTCTGTATCTCATCACGTTTTCGAGATATGGCTTCTTAAAGTTTCAGTTTTTTCAAAAGTTTGGAGAAAAATGGCAGTAACTTTTGAACGTGTAGTCGGAATTGAATTTCGTTCACATATTTGAAATCAGCGTGTCAAAATCTATATAATGACATGTATAATACTTCAAAACTCGAGAAAATTTTTTTTGCGAAAAATCGAAAAAATTCAAAGGGGTATACCTTAAAAAAATGTCGATTTTCGACCAAAAATTTTTTGTCGGGATTTAAAGTATTATACATGTAATTATATAGATTTTTACACGCTGATTTCAAATATGTGAACAAAAATCAAATCCGACCGCACGTTCAAAAGTTATGGCTATTTTTCTGCATAATTTTGAAAAAACTTAAACTTTAAGAGGCCATATCTCGAGAACGGTTAGAGATACAGACCTGCGGTTTGAAAACTTCAATGTTTCACATCATTTTCTATAGAATAAACATAATTTTAACTAAATCTAAAATTCAAAAATTTTTAGTCATATTTCATGGTTCTAGTTTCAACTTTCCATAGAAATATCAACCAAAAAGATAAAAAAAATAAGAAGAAACTTCATTAACTTACTTAATAAATAATAATTTTCAATATACCTAACGAGTGTTAAAATTAAAAAAAAAAAAACAATTCTCAAATTCTTTTTACAAAAATTAATTTATTTTTTCGAAATTACTGAAATACCAAATACCGTATTAGCCCGAATATAACGCGACCCCGAATTTAACGCGACTCCGAAATTTTCATAAAGATATTTAGAAAAAAAATAATACTCATAAAAGAATTCAAATAAAGTAAAATTCAATCAGATAAGCATTTATTTAAGGGGTTAGGTGTAGTCAGAATTTTCAAGAAATCGATTTTCTTTTTCTTGCATTTTTGGAAGCCGCTACAACGGCAGAAGAACTATTATATGGCCCATTGATAGATGACTAGGTGTAAGTAATTAAATAATACGTATTACTTTACGTAAATTGAGTGTAAAACTTTAAATGCGTTTTTCTCAAAACTATGTTTTTTGAACTGGTGACCACTGTAGCTCGAAAACCGCTCGGTAGATTTTAATGAAATTTATACAGCTTTTTGAAAACATGAAAAACTAGTGCCTGATCGAAGGATTTTTGTTTTGTTTTTAATTTCGATTTGTTATAAACAATTAACTGTTGGTTTTTTTTACCTAAAATCTGTAAAACAAATTCCTGACGCTGCCATTTTGTTAATATAAGAAAAAAAAAGCTTCGATTAGGCACTAGATTATCTATTAATAAAACTATTTTTTTTTGTCCGATTGAATTTGAATGAATCTCCAAGGATAAGTGATGGTCACCGCAAGGAGCTTCGGTTGGAACTGGATCAACACAAACAGCCATTACTTTTAAAATTTTTAATTTTTTTTTCTAAAATTTCTGTCAAGTCAAGTCGAAACCTTATTTAATGATGCTTTGTTTTTACTTTTATAAAATAAAATAATTTACTGGCAAAAAAAAATTATTTAAAATTGTCATTTTTTCATGTCTCTGACTACACCTAACCCCTTAACTATCTCCGTAGGAGAATGTCCTTGTTTATATTACATTCCTTAACACTAGAAAGACGGGAAAATCTACCTACCTACAAAGACGGCGGCCGGTCAAATGACTACAAATTTACTAAATATCTTTTTTTATAAGTAATTAATAAATGTCAAGTAAAAAAATAAAAGTAGATGTAATGTATGTTTAATTTTAATATTTATACACAATTTTTACATGTTACAAGAGCCGTAAAGCAGTTTTTTACAAGTATAAGTATCGCATACTTTATTAGTTTTATTTTTACATTTCTGAATAAGACATTCTCGCCTTCTTCGAGTTTCCTGGGCTTTTTTCACAAATTACTTACAATAATATCGATACACAATTACAGGCTTATTTGACTGACAATTCATATATTATTTATTGTTGTACCCTCTCATACAACAATTAAAAACATATTTATCAGATCATAGCCGTCAAAAGACCGCCGCCGTCTTTGTTGGTATATCAACATTTCAAACAATAAAGAAGATAGATACTTATGAATCATTTTGATACATAGTTTCATTTAACTACTAGTATTAATAAAAGTCACAAAGTCTCATTACGGTAAGTCAAATAGTTTTTGAATTATTCAATATTGAAATTGAAATTACCGTCAAATGACTGCTCCCGTCTTTCTAGTGTCAAACCTCGAATTTAGCGCGAGTCGATTTTTTAACGGAAAATAAATGGTCGAAAAATGTCGCGTCATATTCGGGCTAATACGGTATTACTAAACATAACTTTAATACAAATAAATCATTGAAAAATGTATACTCATCTATTAGAATGATATATAATGGTGATAATAACAATTGAGTTTATTTTCCACAAATCATAATCGCGTTCAAAGTTTAATTATAGAGCAAATTCAAGGGTTGAACCCATTGTTTTATAATGTATAGAATTATCTCAATATCGTTGACTTGTGGTGGTGCTGTCAATGATCAAGTTCTGCAATTATTATCATAATTACCTTACGTAATATACATCTCTGTAAATTAATGACTAGCAGTTTAAAGTTTAAATAAATTAACTTTTATTGAATATACACGCTGATCCAGACCACCCGTCCACTATGTTTTACGCCCAAACTATTGAAGATAGAGTTTTATAAAAAAAAATTTACTATGTATATCGACCCTAAAGAATTTCAAGAAAATATTTTCAACCCCCTAAAACTGCGCCTTAGGGGGTAGTTTGGGGGGTACATGCCCGTTTCTCAGTAAAATCAAATGGAACGATATATTCAAAAGTACATAATTGTAAAGACCATAAAAAAGTAAGAAACTTTTGTAAAACAAAAATTTTCATACTTTCAATTGTTTAGAAAATATGGCGACTTGATCTCAAATTTTAGGGTTTTACTAAAAGTGCTCTAATTTCGTTAAATATTAATGAATTTTATTCTTTTTTTAAATTTAGAAAATAGAAATAATGACTTTTGTAATGATCTATGAATATTTAAGATTTTGATAGTTTAAAGTGACATACGCGACATATAAAAAATGCAAAAGTTCAATTAGCGATAATTCAAAAAATTTAAATACAATGGTATATCAATTAATACTTTATCTTAAAAAAGATACGTAAATAAACAACTTTTGATAATAAAATTTTAAATTAAAAATTATAATTTTCAATTTTCCATTTTAAAATTTTGATTTTTAATTTTTAATTTTCTTAACAAAAGTTGTTTATTTACATGTCTTTTTTCAGATAAAGTACTAATTGATGTACCATTGTATTTAAATTTTTTGAATTATCGCTAATTGAACTTTTGCATTTTTTATATGTCGCTTTTGTCACTTTAAACTATTAAAATCTTAAATATTCATAGATCATTACAAAACTCTATCTTCAATAGTTTGGGCGTAAAACATAGTGGACGGGTGGTCTGGATCACCCTGTATAATTTATATAAAAACAATACCTAATTAAAATAAAATAATATGAGAAAATACTTTTTGACAACAAGCTTTTATTAAAAATGCACTGTCATAAAAATTTCAGGTTTTTATGACTAATGCCCGGTATTATCAACTAATTTAAAGCTCCTTTACCGCTAAATGCTCCTTTAACCCTGGACGGGTAGACGTTCGTAATAATTACGACTACATTTACACAACGCCCTCTACAGGGAAATCAAGACGGGGTGAGGAGCCGAGCGGGAAGATATGCCTCGTTTAATAGTTCGTCTTCAACCTCTGCCAAGGACAGGTGTCAGTGTTTGCTATTTTTCTAGAGAGAGCCATAGATCGACAAGTCACATCGTATCTTTCACGAAGGTCTACTCTTTTACGTAAATTTTAGTCGAAATATGTACGTAAAAGGATATGCTGTGAATGTGAAAAAGATCTCATTTGTCTCAATGCTTGATCCAATGATACGTTCTTTCGTTTGTCGATTCGCTGTAAACTTATATTACTAAGCTTATATTTTAATCTTTCGTATTTCGGTATTTTTGTAAATACATAAATCAAAAGATTTTAAAAGCAAAACTTTTTTTTACCATAAATTTATTAGAAAACCAAAAATTATATAGTAGTAGTCAATTTTACGAACGTCTACTCTTTTCGGCTTAAATTTGACGTCTACCCGTCCAGGGTTAAAGAAAATTTGGTGTATTACAAACGTGATTTAAATCAATATTTAAGCTCTCAATGAAAAATAGATATAATATACGTTGTAAAGAAATACTGCAGATAATTTAAAATCTATTTAATTAAATGTATTATGCTTGGATCTGTTGATAATATGACAGCTAGTTAAAGGAGCATTTAGTTAAAGTTGATAATACTGGGCGTAAAACCAATGAAAATGCATCATGAAGGCAAATCTATAGCTTTTAATGACTTAATTATTTCATTATTGTATTATTTTATAAAATTATTAATTTCTTATCAAAAATTCTATAGGTATATTTATTTGAACTACTGAATTTAAAAATGTGCAAATTTTCTACCCTTATATTATATTAATTTATACTTCATTTCTTATTTTACATAAGAATTTTTATTCATTCATTTGTCTTTATAGCGTCCCGCACTTTTATTGGTTTTAGTCATAAATACCTGAAATTTTTATGACAGCTGGAAATTTATTTTTTTACTTTTTAGTGAATATTTAATAAAAATTTGTTTTAAAAAAGTATTTTTTTATATAATTTTATTTTCAAATTTTTGAAAGCTCGTCAAACTTTTACATTTGATACCTATATCAAAGGGGTTATGAAGAAAAAGGTAATCCGCCATCTTGAAGTACCCGCCATATTAAGTTTAGAATGACGTCATATAGCTTATCGTATTCTACTCGCCAAACCCTTTCATTTGATACCTATATCAAGAAAAAAGTAAACCGCCATCTTGGTGCGTCCGCCATATTGGATTTAGCACGATATTAGATGTATTATATTGCATTGTCACCAAACTCATACACGTATACAAAATTTCAAAGTTTTACCTTAATTAGAACTAATCGAAATTTTTATTGCAATATTTGATCATAACATACTAACTAACTAACAGGTGAAGTTAAATAAAAGCTTGTAAAAAATGCTGAGATTAGTAGTGACATCTAACGAGCAAATGATAACACTAATAACTCGTTTTCAACTACTATCATAACAGAAAACTATATTATCTACACGAGTGAATATATTGTATACGATATATGTATACCTAATCTAACCTGAATGTGTCTAACGAAGTTTAACTTGCCAATCCCGAGTCTAACGAGGTACATAAAGCCATATATTAAAAAAAAAAATGAAAGGGGGGGGTCATGACCGGAAAAACCCCAAAGTCTCTAGATGGTCAGGGGGTCGAGATCTCGCGGTGGAAGGCAGACAGACGGACAGAAAATCGAAAACTTCATGGGTTGCGCTAAAAATAGAATTGATGTAAGATATATCTCGTATTTTTGTTTTATTTTTTATTTTACTTCAGTTTGGCATCGAAACCGTTCATATGCAATTTAAATTAATGAATACTACACAAATTGATTGTCACAAAAAAAGACATTTTAATTATCCAAAATTGATTTTACTTCGCTTGAAAGCGATGTAGTAACAGGCGGCGAAGCGATGGTAGTAAATACAAAGAAGTATAATAATAATGGTGCCTCGCAATTGAATTACAAATTACGATATATAAAAAAGTCGTTGGAGCTTTTTTACGACACCAAATAAGGTCATTGCCCATGACAATGGAATCCCTAAAGCCGTGATTATTAACCTATTCACGCAGGAGAAATAATATATCACTGCGCGTTGCGAAACAGAAAATAAAACGGTTTGATCAATATTTTGTTTTAAAATCAATTACAGTTGAAATCGGTTGTAACGACATCGAAGGGACCGTTCATATTAGGTCGTAAGAGCCGATAGATATTGGATACAGTTGGAAAAGTCGAGTTTCATAAGAAAAAGCTACCGTGGGTGCCACGGGACTTTTTTATACGTAATACTGACAGTTAATATACCGGGTGGTCTATTTAAATTGAGACAAGCAAATATCTCGAAAATTAAGTTTTTTCGGGGATAATGTTTGGTACAAAAGTTTCAGGGTTCGAAGGGGGAAAACTAATGGAGGTAAAATTTTTGACTTTGAGTGGAGGTTTTAAGGTCATTTTGGGGTCAACTTCATTTTTTTAAATGGAAACCTATTTCTTTTTTACATATTTGTATTTTGCAGAAAACAAGAAACAACTTTTGTCTAAGAAGTTTTTTCAAAATCCTCAAATTCAGGGGCATTCTTTTATTAATCTATTTTTTTATTTTTTTGTTTGTTTTTATTAAAAAAATCGAAATTATTATTTATAATTATTAACTATGCATGTTTACGTAACAATTAAATTTAAAAAAACGTTTGTTTTTTTTAATTTTAGGATTTAAAAACTTTTTTTTTTATATTTTGAATATTTTTACTAAAAAAAAAATAGGTTAAAATTGAGAATTTTGAAAAAACTTTTTAGACAAAAGTTGTTTCTTTTTTTCTGCAAAATACGAATATGTAAAAAAATAAATAGGTTTCCATTTAAAAAAATGAAGTTGACCCCAAAATGACCTTAAAACCTCCACTAAAAGTCAAAAAATTTACCTCCATTGGTTTTCCCCCTTTGAACCCTGAAACTTTTGTACCAAACATTATCCCTGAAAAACCTTAATTTTCGAGATATTTGCTTGTCTCAATTTAAATAGACCACCCGGTATATTAAGCTCAACGTCTCTCTGTCTGTCTGTGCGTTTGTGTGCTATCACTCGAGAACCACTTATCCGATTTACGTGTCTTTTTTTAATTCATAGGTACATTCTCTGGCCAAGTTATAGGCTATATTTTGTTACGTTATGTAACATAACAACTAAGCAGTGACGATAATAGTAAATCAAGTCGGAAAAAAAATTGCCGTCGGGGCGCTGTTTTGCAATACGCTGCCTAAACCATTGAATATAGAACAAAATAATGTATTAAAGAACTGTGTAGAATCAAAAGTCCTACAATAAAGTCCGCGACACCATATGTCTAACTTTTATATTTAAGCCACAATGACTGCTTTTATGTTACAAAGAAAACATAAAATATTTGGGTTCTGTTTACATGGACTTATGACCTGCAAAACTTGAATCCTTATCGAAATAAATGATTTCATCGTCATACGTACTTAATGTAGATATAATTTGCCTTTTACAGAATCCAATTTGATCTTTTGGTTTAGGAAATAACGTGAAATATACATACAATAACATATATTATCCGTGACAATTCGCGCGAACTCTGATAGTGTCGCGGGGAGATACTGCACTTGGCCAGTAGTTATTTATACAATGAAACACAAAATAAAATCATATTGGGAGAAGAAAATGAGTCGTAAGTCGAGGAATACCTTTACTTTAGACTTTAGATAGTAACTATTCGTGTTGATTAGGTATGTATGTAATATACTATGAGTATAGTAGTTAAGAATTATTAATGCCCAAGTGATTAAGTAAAACCGGCCAATACTTTATAGTTCGAGTCTTTTATTAGCAACACTAACGTTCAACGTTTAACGGTGAATTAGATTAAATATTGTAAACAAGGAGCCCGAAACGTTTCTATATAATTTACGACCATTAAAATAATTCTAATTACAGCAGCCAACCTTCATTGAACAAAGTAAATTTACTCCTTCTCACACATATTCACGCATACACTTACATGTTCAGGGTAAGATTTAGAATGTTTTGGGCCCTAATCAGTCATCGATACTTTTTATATTAAATAATCCACACTGCTGTAGAAAAATTACTTTGTTGGGAAAGATTTTATATTTATTAACATGTAATACTACTCAAGTGCCACTAGCCGATTTTCTTGAAACTTTGCACATACGTAGTACATCGAAAAAAATTAAACACGTGTTTTTTTATTTTGGCTAACAAGGCGTTTTAAGGGTAGAAAACAGATTCAAAAGTTTAACTCCATTTAGCACAATGCTAACTATCGCTACTTATGAGTGTCATTCTCTTACAGTTTTAACGACATTTTTCTATCATAATTTCATTGTCTGCATATGACGATTTTGACATTAGTATAATGAAAATTGCAAATACAAAATGGTGGATAAAATCACAGAAGTTTCAAAAACTTTATTTAACATCACTTGTGAAGTTTATTAAATACATAATTACGATTTTGATTACAGTTGTATCAATTTAGATGTGGTGGATGAAAAATTTATTATGACGTATCCAAAATGGAGAATCTGGGCAAATATCGGTGGGAAAACTGTATAATTGGAAACATTAAAAAGATATAATAATCTTGTCTTCATAAGATTCAATTTCTTAAAATTTCGTGATTTGCTTATTGTTTCCGTTATTTAAAAGAAGGGTGTTAAGAAGTTGGCTATCTCAAAAACATGCAGACAATGTAATTATGATAGAAAAAAATTGTAAAAACCGTAAGAGCATGACACTCATAAGTAGCGTTTCAAATTTCAAGGCTGTACCTCTAATACTCTCCAAACAGCAGCCTTCCAAAGAGCGACAGCTCGCAGATATGAAATCGATAGTTAAATCTTTAAATGCGTATTTCTCGAAATGACATTTTTCAAATTTGAAGATTTAGCATTAAAAATACGACCATTTTATAGGCAATAAACCATACTTTTTTCATAACCACGCTATTTAGTTAAAATTTTGATATTTTTCAAAAATCGTAGGTCATCGTACAGGAAATACCTTCCAGTTTAACGACATTTTTTCTTTTTTCAATTTCGGCTACTCCATCGTCCGGAATCATGGCCGCAGTGGAAGAGATTTTTTTTGGCGCATAAGTCACTTAGATATCGATATTTTTACGTGAAAAAATTATGGAATACACCTTTAATACCACTAAATATATTCTCAATTTTCCAAAATATTTCATTAAGTATTTTTCTTCCAAAAAATTTCCGAAAATCACCAAAATTTCCAGCGTTCACACTGGTATAGCCCCTTAAGTAAAGAGGGGGGGGGGCTCTGATCTGGACTCAAATACACCCCTGTATCCACATACGCATGTATAGGGGAAAACAAATCTACGATCACACGTTCCAGTATAGAGTTTAAAATATACGAGCTAAGTTGGTAACAGCGACTTGGCGAAATAATTGGCACAATACGCGCGGCGGGTATGTGTGCGAGTATGTGTGTGTGTGTGTGTGTGTGTGTGTGTGTGTGTGTGTGTGTGTGTGTGTGTGTGTGTGTGTGTGTGTGTGTGTGTGTGTGTGTGTGTGTGTGTGTGTGTGTGTGTGTGTGTGTGTGTGTGTGTGTGTGTGCGAGTATGTGTGTGTGTGCAGTTTACAATTGAAATGAACCTCCCTGAAACCCTTTCACTAAATTATAGAATTATTGTTCCTGTATTTTACGGCCAGTCATAAATATCCGTTGCGGTTGTCTCTGTCTTTGTCTGATGTATGTCTGTGCGCCCTTTGTTGTTGTCTCTCTCTCTCGCGCGCGCAGTTAATTGTGACGGGCGATAGATGCCGGGTAAATAGAATACTACATTGCCGGCATTGCACGGGGTTTGATAAAACGGCATGTTTCTGAGTTGATGATGAGTGAAGATAAATTCGTAGCTTTTATAAACAGACTCTTCTCTGTGAGATGTATATATGTGTGTGTATAGGGTGTCCAAAAATAACCATATGTACTATCGGTAGCATAAGTGGTATACCACCCTAAAGGTGAGAATCGTTTATCCAACAAATTCAAAAATATTAAGACAAACAATTCGTAGCTTTTATAAACAGACTCTTCTCTGTTAGATGTGTGTGAGTATAGGGTGTCCAAAAATAACCATGTGTACTATCGGCATTATAAGTCGTCTGCCACACTAAAGGTAAAAATCGCTTACAATAAATAAGAAAATATGAAGACAAACAATTCGTAGTTTTTATAAACAGACTCTTCTCTGTTAGATGTATATGAGTCATTCCACGTCAAGCGGGGAGTTTTTGACCTCATGTTTTCTGATTTGGCTATAATTTTTTTACAGCTTCTTTGGACTCACTTTATATGCCAAACGAATTTTATTTTATTTTTATCACCCCTATTGTAGAAGTTACAAGAGGTTGAAATTTCGGAAAAACGGTAAAAAATCGAAAACATGCTCTCCTTTAAGTGCTTATATCTCTGATTCTATTCATCCTACAGACTTCAACAAAAAAACATTTTGAAGCTCTTGAAAGTCACTTTAATATAATATTTATTTTATTGTTATAAACAATTTAATTTATTTGTTATAAACAATTATATTATTTAAACGTGATTTTCAAGTCGAGAACACGCTTTGACAATTTTGAAAAAAATATCAGCTTATTCCTTGACCAATTCTCTACAAAACTGGTGAGTTATAGAATGGAACTCTGATGAGAACTGTGTCAAAAAATTGATTTATACGAAAAACCGCGCGCGTGCGCTTATCCACACGGCTTGTGTAGCGGTATTGCTCAATAAAGAAAAAAATAAACAAGGTCATGGTTGATTATTATAGATTTAGGTGCGGAGAATTTGAAAAAAATAACTTGGATTAGTGAAAAGTGATGCAACACCCTTAAAAATAGGGTTGAAGGGAGAAAACCCCGTTTTTTTTTGCATATTGTAAATTAATATAAATCTACAAAAATGGTTGATAAAAAATCTTAAATGTTGATAAGAGTACTAAATTACAACTTTTGTAATAATACTAGCATATCTAAAATACAGCATTTACAATTTTCCATGTTAAGGAAAATTTTTGAATTATATGCCTGAAAGGTCAGGTTTAACAAAGTTGAAAATATTAATGCACAGTGTCTTTCAAGCTAACGAGAAATTGTTTTTTCTACTATTTTGACTGCGAGTAAACATATTCTTTTCGCTATTTTGTGTATTTTTATTGACTGAAATCTGCATATTTACATTCAAAATCACAGGTGTCCAAAGACTTTTGCACGGCAGTGTATATACTATCGGCATTATAAGTTGTCTGACACCCTAAAGGTGAAAATCGCTTACAATAAATTAGAAAATATGAAGACAGACAATACATAGCTTTTATAAACAGACTCTTCTGTAGATGTGTTTATAGAGTGTCCATAAATAACCATAAGTTCTATCGGCATCATAAGTTGTCTATCACCGTTTTTTTTTCTTAATTTTTTTATTGATAGATTATATTTTTCAGTTGTGATAAAATAGTATATTGTGTAGCAAGGGTTGAAACAAGACGATTTCTGACTAGGGCGAGAGTTGACTGCCCGAGCGAAGCGAGGGCTGTCATCGCACTGATCTGAAATCGTCTTTGTTTCATCCCGTGCCACACACGCTATTTTTCATATCACATGCATTGAAACAACGAGTTTTGATTTCTGTAGCCAGTCGAAGTAAGACTATTTCAGACAAATAGCGCAGTAATATTTATACTATTTTAATAATAAAATAATTCAGAAATAAGATCCGCTTTTGTTTATTACAAATTCGATTCTGACAGATTTAAAATTAATGAATTTGCTAGTCAGGAATAAGGTTGTTTCTTTGTTTCTGCTCGGTACAATCGCATTGGTCTGAAATTGTCTTGTTTCTACTGTCAAAACTGGGTTCAAAACTAGTTGTTTCTATGCATGTGATATGAAAAGTACCAACTATCAATTTTTACAGTTTTTCTTCGTTCATAAAAAAATCATTTGTTTAGGGAGGGGCGGTGGAAGTTTTGTAACCTATTATCAGATAACGGGTTGAAAAAAAAATTATGCAGCGTGATACAGGAGACGGAAGAGGTAAAAAAAACAATAATTTTGAACTATATATTTTTTTAATGAATTCAAAAATATTTCCACAGCCCTACCCTAACAAAACTGTAAATAAAACATTTAATATCGATGGTTTTATTTGAAATTACTTCAAATATACACAAAAAAAATATACAAAAGCATTTGGCATACTTTCAAGTTTACTTGAAATAAGGATTAACATATTTAATACAAAGTTTAAAAAATAAAGTTGAAAAGTTTAAATGTATATAAGAGTTCCTTCCTTTGAGTGGGACCAGTAAAGTATTCAATGAAAATAATATTTATGATAAAATAAAAGAGTTCCACTTGAAACTTTTACGAATTATTCGTACAACTAGCAAAGCAGAATGCAGTGGAATGTCTTTAATATACTTGGCTAAAGTTTCTCTCCTGTTTATACATATATAAGTGTATGAGTGTGTGTGTGTGTGTGTATATAAATAAATAAAGGCTAACAACAAGTTCTTGCACATTCAAATTAATTTTAAATGTTTACCCTTTACTGCATTAAAATCGGAGAACAATTTTTTTCCTCATTTTAAAACGATCACAAAGATTCTCGTATCTTCGATATTGCGAGGAAGCTAAAAATACAAAATTAAATATTATATTTTTTCTTCCAAATTTTTTAAATGTTTCAAATTCATATGATAAAAATTGTGTGTTTTTTGTTTCCTCGCAATATCGAAGATACGAGAAGCTTTGCTATCGTTTTAAAACGAGAAAAAAAATTTGTTCTCTGATTTTTAAAATTTTACCGGATCTATCCGTTTCAGGTCAAGACAAACACTTTTTGTTTCGTGTCTGTCTGTCTGTCCACTGAACCGATATCAATGAAACTTGGTTAGTTGGTTGGGTCTGGTTTGAGGACGGTCCTATTTCAAAAGTATTAAAATCGTGTGTAAGACATCCCAAAATATTTATTTTTTTATTTGAAAATATCTCATGAAAGACACATGTTACGTGAAAATTGTATAGGACCTTTTTTGTAGGGCATTCAATTCTCTATAATATAGATCACCTACTTTTGTTGTAAAATATTCCCTTACAAAGATATATCTCAATTTGCTTTAAGAAAATCGTCATTTGTTTTTTAAAATTGTTATTTACTTTGACATATTATGTCATTTTGACGTTTTAAATGTCATTTTGACATTTGTATAGCAGAAAAATAATGATTTTGATTGAAATTATTAAAAAATTCAAAATATACAACATAATAACGAGGTGCGTATTAACGCCAATAATTTTTTTTTATTAAAATTGTATGAAAATTAAATGGTTAACCAATGACAGGCAGTTCATTTGAATACTTTATCGGTTTTTATTTAAATTGTTCAATAATTAACTACCTTTGATGAATTTAGCACGAGGAAGCACTGTGCATTTATTTTTGCAGATGTTTTTTTAATTCTCAAAAATGACCAAGCATTAAAATTGCGTTTTTTAATAAAACTTTTGAGATTAAGAAATATGCCAATCATAAAAAAACATCTTTGAATAATGCATATATATTTTAAAAATATATTTTCAACTGTTTTAGTATATTTTAGCCAGGTCTGGTTTTTCTAGAATTTCAAAAGAAAATTTAATTTAATTTTTTTCACTACTTATGAAAGTTAAAACAAAAGAACTTTTGTAGGGTTAATTAAAAAAACGTAAATTCTTCTTCTTCTCCTTTTTGTCAAGAGAATTTTCTCAACGTAAATAAAATTTGATGTAGAAATCTCTTTCAAAATAATTTTAGAAAGAGTATTAACACTTTGTAAACATCCTGTATATACATGCACACATACTCAGTATTGGTAGGATAATAAATATCTTTAATATTGTTATAAAGTATGCAATCAAAACTTGCATTACAATTTCTTAAATAAAATTAAACTTTTTTATTTTGCAAATAATGGGAATTCGAAAACAAAGTAAACAGAAAATGATAAAACAAAAATATTTTTAATAAAGCTGACTGGATTATTATATATTTTGCAACAAACTTAAGAGATTTGATATATTGATCTCTAAATAGATAACTAGATAGATCAAGGGGTCTAAACCTTTTCATTACACAGACCCCTTTTAAAATAATGATTTTCTTTATAGAACTCCTTATATTTCTAGAAGATTCTACAAAACATAAATATACTTAATGTAATCTTGTCGAAAAAGTACAAATAGAAAGAAAAAAAAAATTCATTGCAATTTTGTATTCGCAGCGTGCGCGATGACACCGCCAATTAACGGGTGGACTTTAGTAGCAACTTGGGTGGACTTTGACGTACTAACAAACAAATAATTTCAATAAAATATCGTAATATATACATTTTAGACGATTATTTATTACTATTGGCTATGCGCACGAAGTCTATTAGCGCCGCTAGCAGGTAATAGAGAAGGATTGAATGGATTCAACTCTCTTTTTATCATTGTTTAATATGTTTAAAACCGTTAAATTTTTTATTAAACAAACATCATTTAATTTAGTTGTTTGCATATAATATAAATAGTATAGCATAAAAGGTACGTGAAAATTTTTTATTTTGGGTATCTTTTTCTCTTTAGTTATGACGTATAATAGAGAAAAAATTAATTCGTTTACATTGACAGCATAACCTCAAATTTTGGTGCCGATAATTTTACAATATTGCTGACCACAAACACTCGCATCGACATTATTTCTAACTCCACCCCCTTGCACATAGTCTATAGTGGGATTAACCATGTTGACCTTACTATTTTCAGTTAAAAACGAGTCTATTAAAAATGACAGTTAGTCCACCCAAAGCGTTATTTTTTGCCACGTTGTGCGCTGTGATCGATTTCGTTTCCCCCACTACCTACTTTGCACCCAGCGAATACATACATAAATATAATTAGGAAGAAAACAAAAGCATTGCAATTCAAAATTTTAAAAATAAAAAAAATATCTTCCACCCCCAATAGACCCCTGGAATACCATAGACCCTTTGTAAACTTCCATATACCCCCAAGGGGTCCACCTGGACCCAGTTGGGAATCCCTGAGATAGATGAATACCTTTAAATATGACAGTTTAGGTAATTCTTGTTTCATTGTATCATATGAACTTTTTTTTGTTTTGTTATTTTAGTTATTAATTAATTTTATAAAAAACTGTCAAGTGCGTGTTAGTCATGCATATGATAGGGTTCTGTAGCCATTCTCACTAACATTATCTACTTGATATTATACGTTTCAAAAGCTAAAATATGTAATTTCTATAAATGTTCGTGAAACGATTTATAAAAAAAATATATCAAAAATTTTTCATCAACTATTTTTACTACAATGTTCGTTATAGTTTTCATTGAAAATATTGATTAAAAACTACATTCTGAATTTTTTTCAGTTTTTTTTACAATGATAATTTAGTAATTAAAGAGGGGACACTCTGATAACGACTTAGTAAGCATATAGATATCGTGGCTGAAGGGTTAAAATCAAACACTAATATAATTTGAGTAGCCCATTTTTTATAGACAAATTGCCGCGCAACCCACTTGACACAACTCAAAACTCAAAACAACTGAAATCGATCAATAGGGATCGAGTATTCTGACGTTTTTAGTACATAAGTAACTACGACATACCAGATACAGTTCTGCTAGACGCGTTTGCGATCACGTGACAAACAGTTCAAATATTATTAATAGTGCCAAATACTATACGCTAGGAAACCATCTGTCAAAAACGACACGTCGCCACCTAGTGAGCGTCGCTGGCAATTTTGGGTTCATTAGTATTTTCAAAAAAATATGGTCGGGTAACTAAAAGCAATGTGCCTAAGTTCCGATTTCGCAAAAAAAATTGTATCAATCAATCTCTATCTGAAGAAGCGTTTCACCAAGTTTTAATTAATTTTGAAAATTATTTTAGCTGTAATTAATTAAAATTTGAAAATCGAAAAAAAAAATTTTCTACTTAATGGTTTGATATAATTGGATGAAATTTTCAGTAAAACTTAAGGGTAATATAAGGTCTTGAAAAACATTTATTTTTTATTTTTACTAAATCTTTTCATAGCAAATTTTTATTTTTTATTTTCAAATGTCCGATGTTACCCAATGAGTAAATTACGGGGTTCGAACACAAAGTTATTTGTGTTGTATTAAAATCTGTATTGAAGAGTATCAACCTTTGCGGATTATAAGGATTCGGCCCGCGAAATTTTCCAATTTTCGATCAACTCTATTATGATTTTTTATTTTGAGTGGCGTATCTTTGAAACCATATATTTGATTATAATGAAATTTATATGGGATCAGCTCGGTAGTATACTCTTTCAAACAAAGAAAAATTAGCCGAATAGGTGCATATTTGTCGTAGTTATACCCGAAAATACATAAAAATATATATAAAAAAATAGAAAACTCTCTCCTTTTTTGAAGTCCATAGTCAGATTCTGGTAAAATTTTCATGAAACCACCTCGGGAGTATACTCTTTCAATAAAAAAAAATCAACCGAATAGGCGCATATTTGTCGGAGTTATGCTCGAACATACATAACAAAATATATTGATTGAATTGATAACCTCCTCTTTTTTAGAAGTCGGTTTAAAATAAGAGAATTTCGGGGGTCAAATTCTAATAATATGCAAAGGTTGATACTTATCAATACAAATTTTAATATAACATACATAATATAACGGCAATTATCCACTTTTTTCCTTTCAATTATATGACAGATTGGTTTGACAGAAATCCAAAATTATTTATTTTTGCCACTGGCGGCGCCAGGATCAATGGTTTCTTAGCGTATATTGATATTTATTTTAAAATCCGAATGATACGCCAATGATTCGTGGAGCGATATGGTAACAATGTGTTATTAATCCTATGTATTTTCTTAGAGCCTTAGACTATAATGTTTTATGAACTAAAATTTAATAAATATGCGATATGATATGGTGAAAAGGACGAGAGAAAGTGAATTTTATGTACAGGACCTTTTCCAGTCCTTTTGTTCTTGAGTTTATGCAGCCACCGATTGTTTGATAAACTATAAAGGGTATATATATATAATACACGAGCGCGCACTTACAGAAAAGGTACCTTTTTATCTGTTTAATCAGGAGTCACGGGAAATCACGATTCTATTCCATTTGTTGCTTTGCACTATTTTGTAAACGTCTGCGTTTTTTAATAGCTTCCGTGAAAACTGCGCCCTGGCGTTTTTAAATTAAAAAGTTATTTTTTTCTGTACATATTATGAATTTAAAAAAAAGAAGTCAAATATTGTATTTTTGTAGTTCAAGTAAGCAGGATTTTTTTATAGTAGGTATTTGTTCAAATAACGGTCTCTTTTTACGCGGTAGATAAGTTCTAAAGTAAATTGTTTAATAAGCTTGTATTTTGATTTTTTTTCATTTCCCAAGATAAATTTCACTGTACACCAAAGTTAACTGCATGTTCAAGCCCAATTAAATACAAAAATGGTATTTTAAAGGTACAGTCTTTTACGTATAAGAGGTAAACATAAATAAAGATAAAATTCAATTCAAAAGTAAATGTATGAAACGCGTCACAAGATGGTCGTAACAAATGTTACTGTCAAATAAATTTATAAAACAAGACTGTGTATTTCTTTGTTCAATCTGTTCGCCTGTCAACCGAAATATAAAGTGAGTAACTACTGTGTGAATGCAACAACGAAAAGGGAAATGCAGTTTGATCAGTTTTCTCTTTTAGAAACAATACGAATCATTTAGCAGGAAATATTTGTTACATTATCGAAATGTAAAATAAAATTATAACTGTACAGGAAATGAAATGGATTATTATTGATTTTTAGCGCAACCCACGAAGTAGGTATGTGGTTCTAGTTTAACCCATTTTAAGAATTTTTCCTACTACTATCTATTCTCTTTAAAATGATTTTTTACACATACTACTTTGAAGATATCTGTAGTAAAGTTCATTGTATCTACTATACTCAGGGCCGGATTTACAAATTCGCCGCCCGTAGGCAGTTGCGACAATTGCCGCCCTTTACATTGAATAAAATTCAAAAAAGTGAATATTTTTCATATTAAAAACCTTTTTTTTTTCGTTGTAAATTTTTTTTTTTAGGTTATTACATAAAAAATTTACCAAAACGCTCAAATCTGCCGCCCCTAAATTTTTGCCGCTATAGGCACGTGCCTACATTGCCTGCATGGTAAATCCGGGCCTGACTATACTACACTCCATTAACAAAAATATCATATCTTCAAACTAATCTCGGCAAAAAAAAATCGTACAGTAAAAAGTTAAAACTCATTTTAAAGTTAACCGTGACCGAAAAGTTTAGAAAAAAATTACCTACTTGATAATAAATTCTTCAACATTGCCAATATAGTCATTTTTGGGACTTTTAGGTTAGAATATCTCAAAACCCTGACGTGATGAAACCAATTGGGCAACAAATTCGATTTCAGCATGCCAAAAGCCTCCTAAATTTTCTATTCAGATCTCTGTTATATTACAAAAGTATTTTTTTGTTGAAAAGTGTAGGTAATCAATGTTCTATATTGTCTATAAAAAATTGATTAACAGAAAAACATCTATTTGGAATTATCATCTCACTTGCATACCAAATTTAATTATAATGTAAAACATATTTGTATATTATAAAATTTCAACTGACGCCTCTGAGATGCCATGTTATGCCCCCCCCCCCTCCCCCTTTCACCAGTCCTTTTAAAAACCTACTAACGAAGCTCCACTGTATAGAATTTACATTTATCAATAATTTTTCATTAAACTGTATTTGTTTGAAAATTTTAAGAAATTTAGAAGAAAGAAGTTAATGGTGAAGGCGCCGGACATTTTATTAAAATTTATAAAAAATCATTTTTTTCATTATGATCCAATAATACAAGGACTTTTCGTGGATATTTTGACAGTCGCCATTTTATTGTTGTGCTTCAAAATAATTGAGGAATAATTAAATCAAATAAAAAAACTATTATAAACAGTATTGGTCATAATTTATTTATTTATTTACATTCTGTTTGTCACAAATTCTTTATTAGAAAAATTTCTTCACGATGACGTCACAGTATAAAACAAATGAACTATCGAGCAGATCTTTTTGGATCATGGTACCTGATTGAGATTTTAAAATTGAATGTTTTTGTTATAGGTGGCTATGGTCGCCGTGGTGGTGACGGCATGAGGCGGCTCCGAGCTCGCAACGGAGGCGGCTGTGAGCTGCCCCCAGCAGTGTTATTATACACGGCCGTGGTTCTACTCATCGCTCTAACTTCAGGTTAGTAATCAATTGTTTAACTACCGCTCAAAAGAATTTGCAAACTATTTTACAATATTATTTTAATGAAGCATGTAAATGAAATTGAAAAAAATAAATCTAAATTTACGTAAAAATGTTTGATTATAATTCTTAAAAC
This sequence comes from Sialis lutaria, assembly GCA_949319165.1. NCBI lineage: Eukaryota > Metazoa > Arthropoda > Insecta > Megaloptera > Sialidae > Sialis > Sialis lutaria. The sequence continues at coordinate 37,280,932 of OX439232.1, read as the reverse complement.
TATTTTTCATAAAATTTCTTGAATATTAATATTTATCTTTTTCACATTACACTAGCTCCATGTCTCTGGCACCCCCTTTTTTGAAATTTAAATTTTTGAATGTGCAGTTTGTTTCTGCTTCGTTTGTGCACGTTTGTGCTGAAATGCTAAAGGGTTAAAGCATAAACGAATATAATTTCAGCACAAACGTGCACAAACGAAGCAGAAACGAACTGCACATTCAAAAACTTAAATTTCAAAAAAGGGGGTGCCAGAGACATGTTTTCAGTATTTTTAAATATAAATAACATGGAAAGGGTTAAAGCACAAACGATGAAAATTTCTGCACAAACGTGTACAAACGAAGCACAAACAAACTGCATATAATAAAATTTGAATTTCAAAAAAAGGGGGGGCTCGCATGTCCCAAGCACCTCCTTTGATTTTTGTGAATACCACCTAAAAAGTTAAAGCACAAACGATGAAAATTTCTGCACAAACGTGCACAAACGAATTACATATATTAAAATTCGAATTTCGAAAAAGGGGGTGCCAGAGACATGGAGCCCATTACACTCATCTTTATGGCCACCTTCATTTTTGATTTTTTCTTTGCATTATCGTGATATTCTTCCAATTAATTTATTGAGAGTTTCTGGTGTAATTTTTCCCTATTGTTCCTGCAATCTGTTCCATAGAACTGTAGCAAATGTGGGACATGACATTCGGAAGTTTTATATGAAAAACTTCATAATAATATAACTCTTAAACTTTTTGATTAATATAAATTTTAAGTAAAGTAAATAAAAAATATTTAGTAAATTGGCCCCTTTGCTCTTTCAGCCAAAATTATAAGACCCATCCTATGATTTTTTGTTCCCAAATACTAGGTGGCTACAAAGGAAACATTATTTTTATCCACCCTATATGTATGCATACTTAAGTATTTTCTTCATTGATAGTTTATAATACGTTTAAAACATTTCACAACTGACAACGAATTTTTAGATTAATAATTTATTGATAAATACAATTGTTATGTCGGTCAATATTTATATTATAACATATAATTATTTTATAATATTATTTAATAAACATTTCAATCAGCTATAATCTGCGGATATATCGTATATATTGCAAGCAGCGGATTTTGCAGTAGATATTTTGGTATTCTACAGGATTATATATTGACATCATTCAACCGGCTATTGTGCATGACATACGAGTGTGGATGACACAGTGTCACACAAACACGCGCACACACACACACACACACACACACACACACATACATCCATATGTGTAGTTACTCAGGGGCGAACTGAATTTGAAAATTGGCCGCATGCATTATTTTTTTCTTCTCCGATAACTTAAGGAGGAATGGGAGTACTTTTGAAAACATTACCGTTTATCTGAAATTTTGTAGAGTGAAAGAAAACTATACCAAATATTCACTGTCAAAATTTGAAATTGATTGTCCACACCGTTTTTGAGAAAATAATTTTTAAATATTTCTCTTTAACATGGGAAATATTTTTGAATGATTGTAGAATCTATACCAAGAGTAAATATGGTATTTATGAATCATTAGCCAAAAAATCGTTGACTTCTACCACACCGTTAAAATTATTTTCAATAATAAATATAAAAATTTAACATAACCTCAATGTGATTAAAAATAAATTATTAAGTATGGCAACATCGCAAAATCTTCGAACGGCGCGAAATTTAAAATATTTCTGTCAAAGAATAAAATTAGTATATTTACAAATAAAAAACTGCGATTCATTAAATGTATCTATATATTTATATAAAAAAGATGATTTTAATTATCAAATTATGCATTATTTTGTAAATGTTGTATGATACGTTTAATGACTTTTGTAGTTTTTATTTATTTATCTGTCATAGTCATAGCACACTATAATTATTGCAGCCAATGCGCTGTTGCAACTTATTTTACCATTCACTACTCCCATTCCTCCTTAAGCAATTTTTTTTATTAAATTAAGCAATTTAATATCTAAAAAAATATTTTTAAAATCTATAAAATAAGTTGCAACAGCGCATTGGCTGCAATAATTATAGTGTGCTATGACTATGACAGATAAATAAATAAAAAATACAAAAGTCATTAAACGTATCATACAACATTTACAAAATAATGCATAATTTGATAATTAAAATCATATTTTTTATATAAATATATAGATACATTTAATGATTCGCAGTTTTTTATTTGTAAATATACTAATTTTATTCTTTGACAGAAATATTTTAAATTTCACGCCGTTCGAAGATTTTGCGATGTTGCCATACTTAATAATTTATTTTTAATCACATTGAGGTTATGTTAAATTTTTATATTTATTATTGAAAATAATTTTAACGGTGTAATAGAAGTCAACGATTTTTTGGCTAATATCATATTTACTCTTGGTGTGAATTCGGAGTAGATGGTAATGTTAGTATAGATTCTACAATCATTCAAAATTATGTCTCATTTAAGACCATGTTAAAGAGAAATATTTAAAAATTATTTTCTCAAAAACGGTCTGGACAATCAATCTCAAATTTTGACAGTGAACATTTGGTATAGTTATCTTTCACTCTACAAAATTTCAGATTAATGGTAATGTTTTCAAAAGTACTCCCATTCCTCCTTAAAGGGGCTAGTAAAATTTATTACGCTAAAAAACACTCTCAAATGAGGTATTAATTTTGTGATAGTATCTATAGCAGTGTTTCCCAACAGGAGGGCAATTCGAAAATGGACTCATCCAGAATTTAAATTAACTGTATGGCGACTCTCAGGAACCTGACATAAAATCTCTTTGCAGCAAGTATTAAGCGCAAGGATCCCACTAAATTCAAATAATAAATAATTGCTAATAATTAAAATAATATAGAAAAATCTTCCATTAAAATTATGTTGTACTTTAATTTCAGTTCTCCATTATATGTTTTGAAAATTTTATTGTGTATGCTCAATAATTTCGTAGTGATTTCTTCCTAAAACCTATCATTCAAGTTCCTTTAGTGAACATTTAATTTTTGAATATTAAAATGTATGTATATGTTTGGGGGGAGGGGCATAAGAATTTTAGAAAGGCTTTGGGGCATAGCACAAAAAGGTTGGGAAACACTGATCTATAGATTTGTTATGGAATTTAAAGCAGTGATACTTCACCACAGTATTGTAACACAGTTGGTGCAGACTCTGACTGTACGTGGTGTAATTATCATAATATCACCACTGTTTTAACACCCTTGTTTGTGTTTACATACAACACGTACGTGAAACTTGTCGAAGTCTTCATGAAACTTCAAGAGAACTGTCATATAAGTTAGATACCTTATTTAAGAGTGTTTGCTAGCTCTTTTATGATTCCGTACATCTATCATTCGAACAAATTTCCATTCGAACAAAGTTCCTTCGAACAAATTACTTTCGAACAAATTACATTCGAACAAATTACCTAGATTCCAAATTTTCATCAAATTGAGGGGTTTGCAGCAAGAACGAGTTAACTCCATTCTTAGGCCAAACTGAGTTAACAAACGTTTCTGGGGGGAAAAAATCATTCTTTCGTTTGGTTCAACTAAAAATTACCTACCGTTGATAGTTCTCAAGATATCCGCTAGAATGAGTTAGCTGCTTCATTCGTTTGGGTCAAAATTGACTCCAGGAGCTGGCTCATTGTTTTTGGGCTTAGAATTTAGTTAGTACACTCATTACTGTATTCTTTCTTGAAATAAACAAATTTTCTTGAAAATTATTCTCATTCAATGCTTCCTTATTTAAAAAAAAATAATTGTCAAATTTTTGGGGCAAAAAGTAGTTATCTCCAGAATAAAAATAACTCTTTGTTTTTGGGCTTAGAATTTAGTCAGTATACTCGTTACTGTGTACTTTCTTGAAATAAACTAATATTCTTGAAAATTGTTCTTATTCAATGCTTCCTTATAGTCCAGTGCCAATCCGACTTTTTGAGACTAAAAAACAGAAAAATTCTCTACAGGCTGGCGATAGTGGGAATCGTTGCTAAAAATGATTACAAACAGAGGAAAAATAAATGCTCCCTTGCACATGAAGCGGTTTCGAAAAGGGGGTGGTTTTTAAGGGTTGAAAACGGATTTTTGCGATTTCCGACGAAGTATGACTTCCTATCGAAAAATGGTCTGCAGTAAAGTTGTAGATAATAAATAAATCTACAATTTTGTTTCAAACCAATTTACAACATAACCTCAAATTTCCCCCTTCGAAACCACTTCATGTACAGGGGTGCATTTTTTTCTTCTCTTTGTTATCATTATTAGCAACGATTCCCACTATCGCCAGCCTGTAGAGAATTTTTTTTCCCCAAAAAGGCTTTGGCACTGGACTATTACTTTAAAAAGAAAATAATTTTCAACTACATATTTGGGCTAAAAAGGAGTTATCTCCAGAATAAATTATACAGTTCTCATAAGAATGCATATTAATATGTTTATTTAATATCTGTTAAACTATTCTCCTAAATGCATGTTTTTTTTAATATAAATTATTATTAAAATTTCATCCCTCTATAATTTTTTTAAGGTGTCAACCTCCTCAATAAAATAAATCGATCGATAGGTTATTACTTTTAACCACCCCTGTATAAAAATTATCGATTTGACATTAAATAACTTTTTACAAAATATATAATTGAAAGTATTTCACAACTCGAAAAAAGCACAAATCTAAAAACATTAAAGAAAAATGTATTGTTAACAACAGATAAATTTTACACCGTTTTCACTTCTCTAATTTATCAGGCTAGCAGCAAAGACCGTATATTTTTTTGCATTCAACAACTGTAAAATACGTATGTGATATTTTTGTTACGGTTTTTTTTTGTATGAAATTTTTATCAGTGTACAGCTATGCAGCATGTAAAGAATGCCTGATATATGTGTTAATTTTATATATTGTTTGTCTCTATGAGGATATTTTTTTATTTTTTTTAAATGTTATAAAAAAGATCGCAGTTATACTTGACGTGCATTCCTGTTTGTAGACAGCAGAGGCGTATCCAGTAATTCAGAGAGGGGGGGGGGGTTATTTTTTAATTCATACTAATCTAGTTATAGGTTATATCTATGAAAGATCATAATTTGAGAACGGCTCGACCGATTTGGATGATTTTTTTTTGTTTTGTTTGTATGAATCTATCTATTTTTAAAGTGTTTTACATGTTATTATATATGTAGTATTTTACACGCTGATTCCAAATCTGTCAATAAAAATGAAATCCGATCATACGTTCAAAAGTTACAGCTATTTTTCTCAAAAATTTTGCAAAAATTAAAAATTTGGCAGGCTATGTCTCAAGAACGTTATTTGAATTTTTCACATCATTTTCAAATTATGTTTATTCTATAGAAAATAATGTGAACAGTTGAAATTTTACAACCACAGGGGTGTATCTATCAACGTTCTTGAGATATGGCCTCTCAAAGTTTAAGTTTTTTCAAAATTTTGGAGAAAAAAATCCATAACATTTGAACGTGAGTTCGAAATTTATTTTCGTTTTTACTTCAAGAGATTCAACAAATTAAACGAATTTCGGTACCACCTTGGTTAAGTTGGGCGTGTCAGTAATTTTTATACCCGAATTTTATTTTTTACTCACGTTTGTGACAAAATTTAATATGTTGTAATTTACTTTTAAAATGTATTGGAGTTGCTATTTCTATGAAAAATTGATATTTTTCAATGAATTTTCTATGAAAAGTGAAATTAGAACCATGAAAATTGGCTAACATTTTTTTAATTTTACATTTCATTAAAAGTATGTTTATTATATAGAAAATGATGTGAAAAGTTGAAATTTTCAAACCGCAGGTCTGTATCTCATCACGTTCTCGAGATATGGCCTCTCAAACTTTCAGTTTTTTCAAAATTTTGGAGAAAAATAGCCGTAACTTTTGAACTTGTGGTCGGATTTGATTTTTGTTGACAGATTTAAAATCAGCGTGCCAAAATCTATATAATAACATGTATAATACTTCAAAATTAAGGAAAAAATTTTTGCGAAAAATCGGCATTTTTTTAAGGTATACCCCTTTGAATTTTTTCAATTTTTCGCGAAAATTTTTTTCTCGAGTTTTGGAGTATTTTATATGCCATTACATAGATTTTGATACGCTGATTTCAAATCTGTCAACGAAAATCAAATCCATCTACACGTTCAAAAGTTACGGCTATTTTTCTCCAATATTTTGAAAAAACTGAAACTTTAAAAGGCCATATCTCGAGAACGTGATGAGATACAGACCTGCGGTTTGAAAATTTCAACTTTTCACATCATTTTCTATAGAATAAACATACTTTTAACGAAATCTAAAACACAAAATTTTTCAATATATCATGCACCAATTTTCAAATTGAAATGTCTAAAATAAAAGTAAATCGCTTTTGACGTTTACTGATGCGTGACGTCATTTGCTCTGATTTGTGTTCCATTTAACATGGCGGATTGCTGTATTTTGCATTTTTATTTTAACAAAAATTATATTAATCTAGCTTTAAATATAAAAATAAATACATTTTTTAGAATCTTTTTAACCTATTTAATTATTTAAAATCATAATTTCAATGATACTTTGTTATTGGCATCACGAGTACCTATTACAAATTAACAATTATAATAGAACAGTGCAGTACATAGGTGAATTAAGTAGGGAGGTCAACAAATTCGACCCGTCGCCGTTATTAACCCATTGTAGCCCCATGTGACATTTCTGTAACAAACCTCGATAATCCCGCTAATATACGTACTAAATATATTTAGTTCATTCAAATAAGTGTAACACTACTGTAACATATACCAGTGAATAACTTAGTATCAAGTAAAATTCACAGATGGCATAACCTATTGACTTACGTATTATTACGTAACTATTGGCAGTAAAGCAGGACCAGATCGGCTACTGACCGATATGGGTAGAAAAAAGAATACGTTGTAAGTTTCCCCAGTGTACTGGCGTTTCACAAACAATTTGCGAAAAATGCGGTGTAGCATTATGCTACAACAAACTAAATAATTGTTTCAAATTCTGCCATACAATATAGGTGCGTTTTTACGATTAAGGCCTATTTCACACATATACGGTTTCATTCGGTTCGGTTCGTTTTCGGTTCGTGTTCGGTCGCTGCCGACAAGTGTGAAACGATGATTCAGTTTGTATTCGGTACCTAATAGAAACCGTACAGAACTGAATACTCCCTCCACACGGACAGATTTCATCAGGTTTCAATTCGTGTCCAGGGAACACAAAGCAATGAACGCGTTCACACATACTCGGTTTAGTTTCGGTTTTAACCTGATAGCGAGTGTTATTTTTTTTAAGTTTTGTCGCAAATTTTCTAATAAAATGAGCGGTTTTCTAGATGTTGATGTGGATCGTCTTCATGCTCTTTAGCTTCGGGAAAATAGTGTAGAATGCTCCAAATTCCTGCTGTAAAGTGATGAGAGGGTGCTCGCAATGAATTCTAGTATTCCTCCTTCATTTTTTTATAGAGAAACAACATGGCAACAACTTGCTTTCTCTCCATGATAACTACTGAGTTTACGGAAATAAATAAAACCTAATATGAACCGTATGAGAACCGTGTATGTGTGAAAGGGTTTGATTCGTTTTCGGCTGAAACCGAAAACGAACCGAACCGAATGGAACCGCGTATGTGTGAAACAAGGCTAACTCACAGTAAAGTCAAATAAATAGTTAATAATAAATATTTTTAAATTTCTGAAAAATACGTGTTTTTTTATATGCCTAAACGTGTCTCATTATTAATATAATTTAAATTTTTAAGATCTTGAGCTATTAAGGGTTAACCATTTCATTATGGTTATACTTTGTTGCTGGCATCATGTCTATTGTCAGAGTATTACAAATTAACAATTATAATATAGAACAGTGCAGTACATAGGTGAATTAAGTAGGGAGGTCAACAAGTTCGAACCGTCGCCGTTATTAAGTTCCACTTTGCTATATTTCATCCCACTCGATAGTAATTAGTGTGTTTTCGATTGGTAATCTCTTGTTAGACAAATCCTCTGCTGCTTCGGGATTTAAGTGTACGATAAATTCAGACATCGATTCTATACTTAATGGCTTTCCTAGTCTGCCGGCGAATTCCAATAAGACGATACTGAATGTCGCAAAGAACATCAATTCAAACTCGATTCAACAAATCTGATACATTTCAGTCGGTGATTTTCATGGAAAATATTCCAGATTTTTTGGTTTAAAAAATAAATAAATCTGAATTTGTGTTTTGTACTTTACAAAAAAATATTTAAAGAGGTTGACACTGTAGGGGGGCTGAATTTGCGGGGAACGGTGCGGGTAAGTGCCTGTAAAGTCACATAGATGTGTCTTCATCTTTTTTTCACACACTTATAATTTTTTACACTTAGGGACTCGCTAATGGGTCTAACGGACTCAGTCCTTCGTATTTTGGTTAAAATCTTTTAAAGTATGAAATGTCTGACGTTGCCGCTTTTAGTACCTTTCAACGATCGAATAGCACGGCAGATGACGGTCATAGTCGTCAGTTTGTTCAAATTATCATAACTATATTTGATACAGAAAGCGACTGAGATGTGATTTTATCCCAAAGAAGATATTTTAATTTTGTTAATTTTCAAAGTAGTTTTTTTTTATAATGATTGATCTCTCATTGTTAATTCATATAAGTACATTATAGTAGTGTAATAAAATACAGAAGATTTTGTTTAAAATAAGTTATTACAGTTTCAACAATTAGTTTAAATCTTGTCATAAAAGTATGGAAAAATTCCTTTTATTTTTGTAATTAAGTAAACACAATAAATATTAGTATATGATTGAATATTGTCAATCTTTATTGACAAATTATCCTTATAATAAAGTAAATGTGCACTTCTATTCAGCAGTTTTTGAATAAACATTTGATATTAAACTGGGTCCAGCGCACCCTTTAGTATTTTTGTTACAAATCAAGGCGCGAGTCCCTAAGTGTTAAAAAACGCGGTTCCTAATCATTCTGAAAATTTACAGATATCTTTGTAAATGAATAAAGAATGTATGCTCAAATTTTCATCAAATTCTCTGTCACATCATTTTGAAAAGTATTGTCATGTCTCATGTCATTATGCAGTTCTCATAAGAATGCATTAATTTGTTTATTTAATATCTCTTAAACTATTCTCCTAATTTAAAAGTTTTTTTTTTAAATATAAATGTTATTTTTTTATTGTGACAACCTCCTTAAGATAAAAGCTATTTGTATAAAAATCGTACATAAATAAAAAAAAATATTTTAAAAATCAATATTTCTATTTATCAATTTTTTTCGTAAGTCCATATTTTATTGAGTTTTGTAAATATAGAATTATAAAGAAATCAAAACAAATTTATGATTTTTCTTCCTCGCCATATCAAAGATACGAGAAGCTTTGTGATCGTTTTTCAAATAGACAAAAAAAATTCTCTGATTTAATATTTTTCACTTGATGTTTTTTTTAAATGAAACCATCCGCACACTAGACCCAACCATCCAACCAAGTTTCATTAATATCGGTTTAGTAGTTAATGAGTTAAGCATGTGATAAGGATTTGGGAGACAGATACAGAAAAAATGTCTTTCTTGTAATGAAACATGAAATGTTTTTAATCGAATAACAATTTTTTCTCTTTGAAAAATGATCACAAAGCTTCTCATATCTTTAATATGGCGAGGAAGCAAAAATAGCAATTTGTTGGTACTTTAAAAATGGTAACACAAAATCAAATAAAAAATAAAATTTTTATACCATATTACAATAATTCTTAGACATAATAGTAGTAGACACGATAGAAGATATGTATATTAATTTATGATAAGAAACAATTTAGTGGCATCTAAACCACATAAACGTTCATAATAGTAACCTATATTATAGCCATTACAAATTATAACATCATAAATATAGTTAATTAACTTATTTGGTGTAGAGCAGGAAATGTAGATCTCGCATTAAAATTGATTTATATTAATTAAAGGAAAATTGCAATTAAGAAATTAAATTTTAATATTCTAATTCAATAATAATAATTTTAGTATTATCACAGTTTCTAAAATTATAAAAAATATGGCAGTTTTAACGACGCTCTTAAAAAATAGGAGGTGCACATGAACTGTATATTCATCGGAAATTTTTGTTTAAAAAAATTATGTGCATTGTTTTGGCTGTGGAGCGTTCAAAAAGCGACAGACACGTCGAAACTTTTTTATAAAAATAAAATGTAGGCAAAACAACAACAAAAAAACGTAAAATTATTAAAAAGAAAAAACAAATACAATTATTTTATTTTGATAATTATAAAAAGTTAATTTTAGTAAAGAAAAACGAACTATTTATCATTTAAAAACATTTAAACTGTTTCCAATCAGTTACAAGGAACCAAAAATAGGAAATAATCAAAAATATGTTTTTTTACTCAACTTTAATGGCCACTGAGACAATGTTTGGAATTTTTTAAGATCAAGTAGAGGACATTTATTTAAGTATATATTCAACTCATTCAATACCAATTTTTATTGAAAAATATTAAAAATTTACAAAATTATAAACCTCGATGTAACGACCAAAAAAATATTGTTCTATTGAAATTTCGAAAATAAAATCGATTTTTCTTTTCCATAACAGTGCCTCCCCCCCTCTAAACAAATTTACTAACAAAAACAATTCAAACAAAATCTTTCCAGGGTGGCCAGTATTTCTCTGGAATAAATTTCCCGGTTTTCCAGGAGAATTTTTCCCTGTTTTTTATATTTAAAATTTAGATAAAAAACCTAAAAAAATGTCACATAGATAAAATTTAAATATTTGCGAGAATTTGTGTGATTTTTGCATTTTTATAAAAAAATCCCTGACTTCCAATCAAATTCTCTGACTTTTCCCTGTATAGCAAAATTCCCTAACTTTTCCCGGTTGTCCAGAAACTGGCCACCCTTGGTTCCCAAACTTTTTCTACAGACCAAATTATAGGAAAAGCATGAGTAGAAAGCACAAAAAAAGGTAATTGCAATTCAATCATAATCAACCCCCAATAGACCTTTTTTAAACTTCCATAGACCCCTCTCTCCACCCTGGAACCCTTTGGGAATCCCTGTTCTAAAGCTACCCCCCCCCCACACATACATAGATAAAACTTAAGGTTGTTGTTCACTAAAATCGATCACTACAGATTTTGTTAAAATTTATATATTGTGTTAAGTAAGTTAGTTTGCATTTGTAAACAAAATTTCAGGTCAGTTTACCATTTCGTTTATTAATTATAAACGTGCAAAGTTGGCCTCTTATACATTGCAAGCATAGGGATCCACTTGGAATTCGATATTCGTTTAATTCGTGTATTAAAACTAAACGTCAGATTTTAACCAAAAACGGATATGTTATAGATTGGTAATTAAGGAATGTGTATATAAAATTTTAAAATGATTTACCATCTCCTTAAATAATTATTAATTTTTAACTTTGATAAATTCAATTCATTGTCAGCAATAGTAATAATTATAATATTGTTAAAAATAAATCTTCTATTCTTGTCTAATATTGTAAATTGTTGCCAGATCTATTTGTTCTTTATTACCGACATATCAAAACCCTGTAGTTCATGCTAAATTCCGCTAGACGTCACGAGTTTCAGTGAACAACAACTTTAAGCACACACAAAGAAAGGGCAATCCACTTAATGAAATAAACAAATACGGTGTTCAAACATTAGACACTAATAACGTATCTATGTATGTATATACATACGTATAACCCCGGTATAGTGGCTCCACTCCACGGTCAAACTTGATTATTATAATCGCATGTATGCGAAGCAAATAATAGTTAAATATTGAATTTCCTCCATGCTAATTTCCTATTAAATCTAGCCTTTTGTTGTGAACGGTGATAATGGGTTATCAAAGTTAACTACGAGTGTTGCGTCGAGTCTAGTCGAGTCGAGTCGTGAGAAGGGGGGGGGGGGGTAGACGATTAAATACAAATAGGATTTGGAGGGTTATATTTAGAGAAGGTTTTTGTTAAATGGACGAAATGATGTTGTATACAGGATGGTTTGGAAATCTACTATTCTTTTTTTCTTTAATCACATTTTAATGCAAATGATTTTAACGGTGTATGTAAAAGTAAACTATTTTTGAAGTTGCATTCATTTAAAGTTATATGTCTAGCACACTATAAAAAAGATTTGATTTCGAAAAATTTTGTTTTTAATTTATATTCAGAACACATAAAAAAAAAGTTAAAATAGACATGGTAATAGTATATAATAGTAACATGTACTAATTTGTGCAATGTAATGGCAGAGCTAGTTTTCATAATTTTGAATAAATTACACGTGAATATATTTGTTTTATAATTTTTATAGTATTTAAAAGAGTTGAAGTTTCGAATAATTAGTTTTTAAAACGTCTCTATATAGCAAATTGTGTAAAATTTCAGTAATAGAGAACTTTCGACAATTTCTCTCCCGGGTTAAAAACTCTATTTTTAATATCCAACTATTCAAAAACCATACGTCCAATATTTTAATAAAAATTTAATAAAATATATGAGTTATATTTATTATATCTTTATATTATATCAATAAATTGTTGTGTATTATAAAATAAATTAATAATAAATGTTTTATATTGTCTTTAAAAGTATTTCAGTAATAATATAATTGATGAACAGAGAAACGTTACTTTGGAATTTTCATCTCACTTACATACCAAATTCAATTATAATTTAAAACATATTTGTATATTATAATTTTTTTCAGCTGACGCCTCTGGAATATTTCCACAAAAACAGACATGATTACTAATTAAAAAAAAAAAAACTATTCCATGATGATCTTACGTATCTCCTATTTCCAAAAAAATATTTATTCATGCAGAAAATAAAGATTTCATCGCAAAAATTGACTCTTTTAAAACTAATTTTGAATTCAACGATAAAACGCTCGCAGTTGACATTTCAGAGTTGTGACGTCACACTCTTTGTCAAAAATAATAAAAAATTCTGAGTTAGACAATAATTTAATTATTTTGTGTGTTAAAATTAATTCCAAAGTATATAACTTCTTAAATAAAGTATGTACCTAATTATCTTGATATTTGTTTAAAATAAAAACTTTCGACGTTTACTGATGCGAGACGTCATTCGCTCTGATTGGTGTTCCATTTAACATAGCGGATTGCTGTATTTTGCATTTTAATTTTAACAAAAATTATATTTATCTCGCTTTTAATATAAAAATAAATACATTTTTTAGAATCTTTTTAAACTATTTCATTATTTAAAATCATAATTTCAATGATACTTTGCTACTCTGGCATCATGCCTATTACGAAAGTGACATTTAACAAAAGATGGCCGCCCGCGCCGTCAAGTTTTGGTTACTGCTTCATATACTTACTAGCATTTATTGTTAGGTGGCTATTACACTATCAAAGAAATGTGATAAAATTTATTTGATCAAAGAAATATGACAGTATAGTACGTCAACTTTGATAATATTTACGTAATATTTACTTTCATAATATTTCTTTTATCATAAATAATGACAGTTTCTTATATTTGATCAATGTCTTTTGACGGATAAATCAAAATGGCGACTGAAAAGTGTTCGTGAACCGCGGTTTCGGCTACGAAATTACTTATTATTTAATCCTGGACGGGTAGACGTCAAACTTAAGCGGGAAGAGTAGACGTTCGTAAAATTGACTACTACTATATAATTTTTGGTTTTCTAATAAATTTATGGCCAAAAAAAAGTTTTGCTTTTAAAATCTTTTGATTTATGTATTTACAAAAATACCGAAATACGAAATATTAAAATATAAGCTTAGTAATATAAGTTTACAGCGAATCGACAAACGAAAGAAAGTATCATTGGATCAAGCATTGAGACGATTGAGATCTTTTTCACATTCACAGCATATCCTTTTACGTACATATTTCGACTAAAATTTACGTAAGAGAGTAGACCTTCGTGAAAGATACGATGTGACTTGTCGATCTATGGCTCTCTCTAGAAAAATAGCAAACACTGACACCTGTCCTTGGCAGAGGTTCAAGACGAATTATTAAACAAGGCATATCTTCCCGCTCGGCTCCCCACCCCGTCTTGATTTCCCTTTAGAGGGCGTTGTGTAAATGTAGTCGTAATTATTACGAACGTCTACCCGTCCAGGGTTAATATAAGATCAAATCTTTGACATATTTATTTGATAGTGTAATAGCCGCTTTGCATGTATGTACCTACATATCCGTAGTTTTTCTTAATCTAAGATTGCTACCAACCAGCCACTAGATTGCTGGGAAGTAAAATCCAAAAAACGGATACAAAAATCGATCTGAGAACTCTTACAAAAACGTCACTTACGACGCTGAACTCATTACTTTTAATCCATACCAAATATAAGCTAATTTTGTTGATCTAGCAACACATGGAAGGCAAATAGCGTTAACCGTAGAAGTGTGCCAGAAGTGGGGGAAGCGTGTGAGAGAGAGAGAGAGAGACAGTCGCTGATGGTAGTGGTGGGGGTAAAGCAGGGGTGGGAGGAGAAACAAGTACTGACTTTACGAGGAAAAGTCGACAACGAAAAGTAAACGCGGAAGATCATTGAAACTGATATGTTCAGGGTCGGCGTGATGTTTGAGGTAAATGCCTAGGGCGGGAATTCATTTTGGGCGTCTTTTTTTTAAATTTTATGTTGTTAGGGTTTCGTAGAAAACTAGGAACTTTTATAGTTTCTCCATGTCCGTCCGTCTGTCTAGTAAAAATTTTGACATAATAAAATGAAATTTGATTGATGATTCAAAAACAGAAATGATAAGATTTTTTAAACAAAAATTTGTTTAGACCCCTCTTCCATAAAATGAAAAGTGTTTTATATAAAATTTCACCTACCCGATTGATTGGGGTGTCGTTAGAAAAGCCTCCTAAAATGCAACAAAAAATGTATCAGTACCTTTTGATTTTAACCCTTCAATCACGATGTATTTGCTTTACAAAGTCATTATAAAATCCCCCCCCCCCCGTATATTTTCTAAACTATCAATTCAAAAAATCTGATAATAAATATGGCAAGTGTCATATCGTTATAAAGGAGAGTAAAAAAACACGTTCAAATTTGCTATAGCCAACTCAGATAAATAAATAGATAAACTAAAGTTAGGGCTTGTAATTCGAAAACTAAAAGTGATATAAAAAATCTAAATACACCAATCGATTCTACACAAAAAAGTACCTTAGGAAACTACAAACAAAAATTTATCTACTTGAAAAAAGTTATAGCCATTTAAAGAAATTCCGAATTTTCAGTTTTTACAAGTTTTTTTCAGTATACCACCTAGACCACATAGAATTATGAATATTTTTTGGTGTAGTAATACTCACCCATTTCTTACAAATAATTCATCTTATTTAACCAAACCTGTATCTCTTATAGATACTGAGATCCCCATGCTGGAAAAGTTATTTGGGACACCCGATATAGAAGTCACGGTAGTATTATGGTAGGTATAGGGGAAGATCGTTGTAAAAAACGGTCGACCAATCGTTGTATAGAGCGGTTGTTAAGTAAAATATCGTTTCAAATGACTTTAAAAAATTCACTGATCGTGTTTCAGTCCGGTCCTGTGCAAAAACAGAGACACACACATACTGGGCGAGTGAGTGAGAGAGACAGAGAGGAGGTAATGTAGACTTGAAACAACAATTAACTTGAAGTTAGCTTTCGAACCATATACTTCGAGTGTTGTAGCGAATAAATTCAATGAGAGTTCAAGCGAATGGAAATGATAAGACGCCATTTCTGGCTACGAACAGTGGCGTTTTGTTGTTGATTGTTGTATCCCCTTATAAAACAGTGGCGCCACCAATCAATTTTAAACATTTTAAATTAATATAATTTTACAATAAAAATTGACCGAAATATGGCAGTTAGAAAATTACCTTTTTAGTTCACTATTTTCTCGATGCTCGTTAAAGTTATTCGCTCATTAGAGCAATGTATAGATAAAAATCTAAAATTTTAATATGTTATTTAGAGATAACTATATATCTTACTAATTTTTATTTAAAATATTGGACGTATGGTTTTTGAATAATTGGATTTTAAATATTAATTGGTTAAGTTTTTAACACACGATAAATGAGAGAACTTGCCGAAAGTGCTCTATTTATTGAATTTCTACACAATTGGCTATATAGAGACGTTTTAAAAACTAATTATTCGAATTCAACCCTTTTAAATACCATAAAAAATATAAAACAAAATATATTCACGTGTAATTTATTCAAATAATGAAAAACTAGCTCTGCCATTACAGCAGTACAAATTAGTATACATGTACATGTTACTATTATATACCGTTCTGTCTATTTCAGTTTTCAAATTAAATTAATCTTTTTAAAAAACGAATCGTTGACTACAAAATATTGATCATTTTGAAAAACTAAGTAGAGAGCATGCTGGAGCAATTAGGGAGCAATTGATTGACCATAAGAATTATTACAAAAAACGATTCGTTTTTGAAAAATACCATATAACAATTATTTTTTTTGTTTAAATTTTTAAGCAATTAAGGAGCAATTTTTTGAGCTAAAAATATTTGTGGTTTTTCACAAGTCCGCGCTAACTTCCTGACGGTTATAAAAATTATAAAACAAATATATTCACGTGTAATTTATTCAAAATAATGAAAAACTAGCTCTGCCATTACAGCAAATTAGTGCATGTTACTATTATATACCGTTCTGTCTATTTCAGTTTTCAAATTAAATTAATCTTTTTTTTACTTATAATAATTAACAAAGTAAAATATTCTATTAAATGTAGGTACATGTGTTCTGAATATAAATTAAAAACACAATTTTTCGAAACCAAATCTTTTTTACAGTGTGCTAGACGTATAACCTTAAATAAACAAATTTACATGCATTCTTATGAGAACTGTATAATGACATGAGACATTACAGGACTTTTCAAAGTGACGTCACAGAGAGAACTTGATGAAAATATGAGCATACATTCTTCATTCATTTACAAAGATATCTATAAATTTTCAGAATGATTAGCAACCACGTTTTTAACCCTCCGCCTGTACACTATATTTTTCGAGACACGGTCTGCACACTGGGTCTTTTAGGGAACAGTCGCGTTTTCAAAGTTTTATAGGCTTTCAAAAAATCTGAAAAAAATCAGGGTTACTTCTTGAAGTGTCTACTACATGGCTCAACAGTTGTCAAAGCCTAAAGTTAAAAACCATTGGTAATAAAAATTTAAGTATAGTCAAAAATGGAGGAAATTCGGATTTTGTTTAAAAAATTGTAACTTTGCAATAAACAAATATATTAAAAAAAAGGTTATATGGTTATGAAGTTTAGACTATGACCTTTCAAAAGAATATAGTGTCATTGGCATAGCCTCCAAAAAGTTGAATTATTTCAGCACCTGAAAGTGGGAAATATTTTACGGATTCAGGCATGCCATAAATAAACGAAATGGTAATTATTTTGCACAAAATCAGTGTTTTTTTGACATAAAAATAGTCAAAAAAGCCTACAAATACATAAAACATTTATTTTAGCCATGATAACGCCGTCTGTACACTGACCCATTTAGGGAACGGACGCAACTTGCATCTGCTGGCATTTGCAAGAAAATTGTCAGACCCGAGTGCCCTTTGAGCCTTTAGTCCCTACTCATACCTAGTTTTTTTAGGCGAGGTAGCACAAGTCCGCCCCCCATTCGTAGGAGAGATATTGAAGTTTGAAATTTCGACTGTTTCTTAAAAGACCCAGTGTACAGACTTAACTAAAAAAAAGTGTGTGAAAAAAGATCTATATGACCTCGCATGCTCCAGAGAAAGACACAGTTAGCCTTCACTGCTCTATGCTCTTACACACCACCTGCCCCGCACCCTATTGTTGTGTTAAAAAAATCTGTAATGAAATTTTCACGACACTAAAAAAAAACTATTAAAATGTAACGCCTCTGTATAAATAAACATAAGAACTAGTTGTCTATTTTATACCAAAAAGGAACAAGAGAAACAACATTCGAGGAATTTAAGGCCATGGATTTAATTGCTGTTGATATTTTGGGCAGAGATTAAGGTACCGATTACAGTTCGACTGATCCTCACCACTGTTTATGTGACAGGAATAATGCACATAGATGTGCGGTCTGTTTGTTCGAGCTGAAAGACCTACTTACTTGATATTGCAAAGATAGCTTCGTATAATGTGAATCTAAGAAAATTACATCTGTACAATTGTGTGTGTATTTGTTGAATCAAATATCATCTCACACGTAACTAAATATTTACTTACATTTACTGTAATGTTGGATAAGATAAACAGAGTTTTACTGGCGTGGAATATTTTGTAAGTTTTGGTCAATATTATGGTCGCTGTTTTTTTTTAATGTAACTACTCGCTGGGTGCAAAGTAGGTAGTGGGGGAAACGAAATCGATCACAGCGCACAACGTGGCAAAAAATAACACTTTGGGTGGACTAACTGTCATTTTTAATAGACTCGTTTTTAACTGAAAATAGAAAGGTCAACATGGTTAATCCCACTATAGACTATGTGCAAGGGAGTGGAGTTAGAAATAATGTCGATACGAGTGTTCGTGGTGAGCAATATTGTAAAATTATCGGCGCCAAAATTTAAGGTTATGCTGTCAATGTAAACGAATTAATTATTTCTCTATTATACGTCATAATTATAAGAGAAAAAGATAATTTTTACGTACCTTTTATGCTATACTATTTATATTATATGCAAACAGCTAAATTAAATGATATTTGTTTAATAAAAAATTTCACGGTATTAAACATATTAAACAATGATAAAAAAAAAGAGTTGAATCCATTCAATCCTTCTCTATTACCCGCTAGCGGCGCTAAAAGACTTCGTGCACATATCCAATAGTAATAAATAATCGTATATATATTACGATATTTTATTGAAATTATTTGTTTGTTAGTACGTCAAAGTCCACCCAAGTTGCTACTAAAGTCCACCCGTTAGTTGGCGCTGTCATCGCGCACGCTGGGAATAGCTGTTTGCGTTATTTATACAGGGTGGCCCAATTATAACGAAAAGATTGCGGTTTTGGTCAGTTAAAATAAGATTTAAAAAAAAACGCTCGAACACGTGTCGATTTTGACATATTTTGCTATAAAAATTTTGCAAGAAGCTTTTCAATCCTCGGCGGTATGAGCACAACTATTAAAAATTTTAAAAGAATGATAGGGTAAATGATATCTCATTTGAAAGGTTTTTTCATTGTAAACAAGGTGCTTTTTTAAGGTTCCGTAGAAAACTAGGAGCCCCGTATTCTCTATGTCCGTCTGTCTTGTAAAAATTTTGACATAATAAGATGAAATTTGGTATAGGGTCGTAAATTGATGACCCAAAAACAGAAATGATAAGATTTTTGAAAAATTAAGTGTTTTAAAAAAATATTTAAGCTACTCCATTGAGTAGAAAGGTCTCCTAAAATGCAACAAAAATGTATCAGAATTTTTTGATTTTAACCCTTCAATCACGATATATTTGTTCTTCAAAGTCATTATGAAAGCCCCCCACCCCTCTATTTTATAAACTATCAATTCAAAAAATCTGAAAATATTCCAGAATGTAGCTTTTTAATAGTACTTTCATTGAAAATTATAACGAACATTGTCAAAAATATTTTGGACCCCCCATCTATAGACTGAACAGTGAACTCACATTTTTTCCCCACTTCCCCATTGAGTGGGGGGTCATTTGATAGGTTTACTAAAATGCAATAATAAAAGTCAAATGAATTTTTGATTTTAACCCTTCAATCACGAAAATTTTAAATAACTCTTTTTTATAAATCGTAGTGAGAATGACTACGGAACCCTATCATATGCGTGCCCTACTGATCAACAAAACAAACATTTACAACTAAAATTCAAAACAAAGTAGGCTTATTTTCTTATTAAACAATTTGAACATTTGTTGAATTAATTAAAGTTTTGGATGTTAATATTTTTTAAAAACTATAGGTATTTATCTGATTACTTTAAATACTTAAATTTCAGATTTCTTCATAACATCTAGTGTATCTTTTTAATATTTTGGGAGGGGTGGGGTTTATGACGCTTTGCCCCCCCCCCCCCTTGTATACGCGCCTGAACTACTCATTCATTAAAATTATTTTGTTGATATATTTAAAACAAATCCAAGTATATACAACAATTTGTATCTCTTTAATTTTTAGAGAGGGGGGGGCATGAACTCTTGACCCCTCTCTTGTATACGCGCCTGAACTACTCATTAATTAAAATTAATTTGCTGATATATTTAAAACAAATCCAAGTATATACAACAATTTAAAACCAAAAATAATCACATGAAATAAAAATAGATTACAATTAAAACAAAATTAAACAAAAGTCATTCACTCGAATAAAATAATATATATTTTAACTGTTAGCTATAATATTATTTCTTGGAGTGATATTCTAACAATGCCTCGTTTATAAATTCTAATTAAAACATTTTCCAAAAAGAACAATAGAAAGTAAAAAATAATCAGGGATTTTCGGCTCGTGTTATGTGTAAAGTATTTGCATTTATATAAAAGGTACTAAAGCATAAATCAGTGGTGGAGTTGACCAGATTAACAGGATTAAGTGCAAAATAAAATATTCAATGTCAGTTAGGTGTGTTTGATTTTATGCTATACTGGTTTAAGCTATAAATGTGTTGGAGAATTTTTTAACCGTTAAATGTTGGTTATTTTATATTGATCAGAGGTGGACTTAACTTATTATATAAGGGCTGGTGATTTGATATATGATTTATTGCACACCCAAGCAGGCTCTGCTTGGAAGTGTGTTCTATTATCATTCTAAATTTTTTTTTCGTATATAAATTGATAAAAATGAGCATTATATCTTAAATTTCTTCAGTATCAAACTTAAATTTTTACATTTTCTGATAGAAAACATTACAGTCTCCATTTATACTTAGTTTAATATCGATTTTTAATTTTCTGTTATAAAAATATAAATAAAGTTCAATTTGTTGATTTAACCCCCTTTTTTGATAAAAACGCCGAACTGCAGGCTACAATTCGAAATAAATTTGCACCAATCCTTTTGAATTCACTTCATCTATTATCAGAATAGAACCCTATTAAAACTCAATAAAATTGGATAACTAGCAGTAACGAAATTTGCAGTTTATTTAAACAAAAATTCATATTTTGACAAGAATTATTTTTACAAAACAGAATTAACAAAATTCTTGTTGGAACATTCTTTTTATTCTATAGATGAGTTCTTAAATAATTAAAATCACCAACATATTTTTAATTATAATTTTAATTTTTTTTTAATCATTATTGTTTATACTTATATACTTACTTATTATACTTATTCCATTGTCTTGACTTATTCCATGCATTATAATGTATTTAAAGGAATGAAATATATTATTATTATTATTATTATGTAGCTAGGAGAAGTTCAATATTATAAATAAATATAAAATTGATTTTTTGAAAAATTTACTGTGTCATTAGGGTGGTCATTCATTTTCTTTGGTTAGAAAAAAATAATGTGTACACAATTTTAAAGTGATTGGTTATTATTAACACATGCCCCCGAACGATCGAATATTAACACATAAAATGCATTTGATTTTTTCAAATTTTTCTTTAAACAGCTGTATCTTTGTAAAAATTGAATGGATTTTGACGTTATAAAACGCATTTTAAAGCTGACACTTTCTAGTTCTTGTACCTTTTCAGAAATGTAAAAAAAACTAATTATTTAATAATTCAGGATAATTCAAAATTGCCATACCAAACTTCAACAGTAGTTTGAAAGAAATTATTTTGAACAAAAAACATTATTTAAACATGTATCCGAAAAATTTCATAAGAGAGTTATAGCCCCCCGAAGATTTTGACCAAAAAGGGGGCTGTAAAAAATTTTTTCGAAGACATATTTTTTGCTCAAAATAATTCATTCAACATACTGTATAAGCTTGGCACGCCAATTTTGAATTATTAAATCTAATGCTAAAATAATACCTCCGAAATTCGTAATTTTACTCAATTCGTCATCTTACACCCATTTCCTCTACAACTTTTGAATAAACACATAAACCTATAGAGTTATTTAAACCTGTCCTTTAATAAAGTTCGATGTAAAGTGTGTTTTATAACCCTATTATTCAAATTATAAAATGTAGGTTTTATTACTTAAAGTATATAGATATTGTATTACATCCTTTATTCTCATTTTATATCTTGTCATTATAACAATAATAATAATAATAATAATAATAATGTTAATAAAACTCTTCATAAACAAATAATGGCGATGCGTACCTACTTACTTTATGTTATATTGAAGTGTATGCATATAATTAAGATACAAAAAACATTATTATAAGTTTTAATGCTTGCATAAGTTTTATTAATGAGGACATATAAGTATAGGGCTGTTCATAAATTATTTTATTCGTAAATAACGCCAATTCTTTTAACCCTGAGATTTAATGTTAAAAAATTAGAAAAAAATTAATATTAAATTTTTTTTCGTTTTTTTTTCCACATATTTGATATTGACGTTCTTGTTCCTATTCGCAGCGTGCGCGATGGCAGCGCCAAATAATGGGTGGACTTTAGTAGCAACTTGGGTGGACTTTGACGTACTAACAAACAAATAATTTCAATAAAATATCGTAATATATACATTTTAGACGATTATTTATGACTATTGGCTATGTGCACGAAGTGTATTAGCGCCGCTAGCAGGTAATAGAGAAGGATTTAATGGATTCAACTCTCTTTTTATTATTGTTTAATATGGTAAATACCGTGAAATTTTTTATTAAACAAATATCATTTAATTTAGCTGTTTGCATATAATATAAATAGTATAGCATAAAAGGTACGTGAAAATTATTTATTTTGAGTATATTTTTCTCTTTAATTATGACGTATAATAGAGAAATAATTAATTCGTTTACATTGACAGCATAACGTAAAATTTTGGCGCCGATAATTTTACAATATTTCTCACCACGAACACTCGCATCGACATTATTTCTAACTCCACCCCCTTGCACATAGTCTATAGTGGGATTAACCATGTTGACCTTTCTATTTTCAGTTAAAAACGAGCCTATTAAAAATGACAGTTAGTCCACCCAAAGTGTTATTTTTCGCCACGTCGTGCGCTGTGATCGATTTCGTTTCCCCCACTACCTACTTTGCACCCAGCGAATAGTCAGTTGTTTCATATTTTAAATATTTATTGTTGACGACATCTAAAACTCGCAATATTTCTATCATAACCGCTAAAAATTGCCATATTTCTTCGATAAAGTAACTGAAAGTAGGTATTTCTAAAAAATACCTTTCTCTAACTTTTTGTATAAAATTATTTTTTTCAAATACCGGTATCCCGGTTTTGAACATAAAAAATATCGGTATTATGATTTTGTACTCACTAATTTTGTAATATTATACTAGCTTCTAAAGCGTTAAAATGGTGTGTTAAAAATACTAGATAAAAGGGTTGTTAGATAGTGAAAAAAAACGAACGCTCTCGCAAAAAATACCCGAGTGAATAACTCAATGTCAGAGTTTTGGAATCAACTAATTACTATTGTTGTAGCGACTCTGACGTCGGTAATCCGGGGTTACCCCTTGCCCCCATCTGTCCCTATCATGTCCGTATGTGCCCGTGTACATATGTATATAAACAATCAGTATGTTCTTCCTATAAAGATAAGGGGTCAGTCCGCGGTAATTGATACCAGATAGTTAAAAAATATTTTACGAAAATTAATACTAAAATATAAAATTAACAGGCTATTTAACATCAATAAACCGAAAGAAAATTAGAAAAATTATAGTTAATTTTCAAAATATTTCAAAATTTTAAAAAAAAGACAACAAATAAGGTGAAATCACAATAACTTACTTAAGAATAAGTAACGATCGTGGCAAATTAATAAAAGTCTTTGACAATTACATATCAAACGTGACGTTTGACCAAATTAAAAAAAAATTACCCTGACTAACAATAATGACTAAGGGTGACCGCATTTATTATAAATTTAATGAGTATATAGATGTATTTGATAAATAATTGTTATAAGTATTAGTTAATAATATCAATAAGCAATGAAACACACAAATAGTACTCTTATTGTATCCTTTTATTCAACTTGTCACACCCGTCACAATGTTTGTTGAGTAATAACCAGTTAAATTGATTACGTATTTACCTGATGCTCTTGTGTTACTAAAAAATAATTTATTCGTAACATATTAAAGTATGATTATTATAAAGTAACTTCAATATTTTCGCTAAACTTTTGAGATTTTGAATAGTGGTTGCAAGACTTGCAATAGTTGGTGTCACACCCATCACAGGGTTTTGAACGCTGGCATTTTTATTATAAAATAACCGTAGACCTTTTAGTCTTTCAATATACATGTATTACATTAAGATCTACAGAAAAATGGTAAAACCATGTTAGTAACTAGTATTATTTAGAAATTATGAACTCCAATCCGAGTTGAAATGTCACACTCGTCACCGCGGACTGGTCCCTAAGGCAAAATAATTGAATCTTATGGCTTACAACATAGGTTCCCAATCTTTTTTGCATGTAGACCCCTTTTGAAGGAATTACAAAGTTCATAGACCCCTCCGGTAAGTTTATTTGTGAATTAAAAATTGTTAATGACCTTTTTTTGCTCTTTGAACTGTTTTTAAACTTTTGCTTTACATAAAAAATATCTAATTTTAAAACATACAAATTTTCCCATAGACCTTCTATAGACCTATCAAACTTTCATGGACCCCCAGGGAGTCCACATAGATTACGTTTCGAAACCTTGGTCTAGATTCCTCTACTCTAGATAGAAGAAGAAAAAGGGTATAATATAAATTGAAATATTATAAAATATCAAATCCTGCAGCAGTTTTAATTAAAAAGTTATTTTCGCGTGATTGAAAAACAACTGCTGATACTAGTAGTGACATCTAGCGAGTAAATGTGAGACTAAAACCCTGTTTTACTGGCTATCATGACCATAAAACAATTTTGTGTTATCTAAAACTAAAAAAATGTTTTAAAAAAAAGTACAATCTTAAAAAATGTATAAGTATGTGACTATCTTTATTCTTTATACATATTATAAAACGAAATGTCTGTCTGTCTGTGTGTCCGTTAGTGCGCTTATCATTCAAGAACTGCTTATCCGATTCACGTGTTTTTTTTTAAATTCATATATATGTTCTTTGGTTAGATTTTAGTATATATATATTTTGTTACACTAGGAATAAGCAGTGACGATAATAGTAAATAAGGTCACTATTTTGCAATACGCTGCCTAAACCGTTAAATATTAAACAATATAATGTAGTAAATTGTGTAGGATAAAAAAATATATATGTAACAATAATTTCGTAGTTCACGCGAGCGAAGCCGCGGATACAGTTAGTTATTTCATAAAATTCAATTCAAAATTTAAGTATGGAATGAAATATTTTAATTATTCTACCTGATTTTGGCGGAAACAGCAAGAAGGATGGATTTTTCGATTTTATGCACGACTGGAGCGAAAAATTAGAGAATACACAAAACAAATTGATCTTAAAGTTCAATATTGTCCTTTCAATTATAAATAAATCAAGTTTTATGTAAATAGAACCTAAATAGAAAAAAAAAACTGAAAAATTATCTACAGTTTTTCCTTGTACATCTCGGATAGTATACGACAAACTATTATTATAAAATACTTTTTAAAGTCTGAAACTGTCTAATAATAACACAATAATGGTGTTAAAAAATGTGATCAATGTAATTCGGTTGTTTGTTAATATGATAATTTTTTATCAATAGGGAAATATCCACGTTTATCTTAATAATAAATGTATATTATTAATAACAATATTCTTATCCCGATGAAAATTTTGTTTAGTATTGAAAACATATATTTTAAATACAAAAAATACTTTATAAATGATATCACGGAATTTATCAAACCAAAAACTGCTCTTTCACTAGTTGGGTGGTGTAAAAAATATAAATATTTATTAATACAACCATTATGTTTAATTTATTTGAGAGTTTCGTTAGTTGGTGTAATAAATTATTTATTAATTTGACAAATGAAAATACTTTTAGATAAACGTGAAAGTTTTTTTTTCAAATTAATAAAAAATATCCTCAATAAGATTGATAATATTAAGGAAATATTGTTATATTAACAAGATATATTTATTAAGCATTTTTCCATCTCAAATTTTCAATAAGAACGAGTTTTTTTCTGTGCGTGTACTTAAAAAAACAGTCAACTTTGAACTTGAATTAAATAATAAAATTCTGTCAATCAAAGAAAAGTTATTTTTTAATATTTTGATATATAAACTTTGCTCTAAACAAAATTGAACTGTTTCATTTTACTGATATCGAATTATTAACAAATGCTTTTACATGATGACCTTTATTTATTATTTACATACGGTATTTTTTATAATGACATATCATTTTTAATTATAGATAGGTGGATATACAAAAAATGAATCAGATATATTTATTGTATACACGTAAAAAAAGAAGATTACATAAAGGGATATATGTATTTATGTATAGATACATATAATTAATAAATATACCTACCTGTAAATATACTATTATAAAAATATTAAAATGTCTACCACGTAGGTACATATAATGTAGGGAACTGGAAAAATCGTATTAATGTTAAGGTTATTCGATCATTAGAGCAATGTATAGATAAAAGTCTAAAATTTTAATATGTTATTTATGACTTAAACTAAAAATACACCTTAACCACAAATTTTATGTCACTCGACACGTGTTTCGACTTCACAAGAAGTCCTCATCAGGAGCCTAACGATTCCAGACTGATACAGTCTTGATCAGAACCTATACAGGGTGTCCCATTTTAATCTATCACCCCCCTAATTTTTTTTATCTATCAATTAAATCAAAAAATGCTTCAAATAAAAGTTGTTTGGTTTTGAGGGGGACCCAAAATGGCGTTATTAATTTTTTATTTTTTGGACGTCTTCATGGTCAAATAAGCCCAACTTTTTTTTTTCAAATGGAAACCTATATTTTTTATTACAATATCTTATTGTTTGGAAAAAAACAAGTAGCTTTTGTTTCAAAAAACTTTTGTATGACTTCATTTTTTTTTAATATTAAACAAAATAATTTTAGATTTTAGTTTTTGAATAATTTTTTACTCGAAACCCATTAACTTTAGAGGAAAAATGTAAAAAACAAAAAATGTTTATTTTAATCTGATATAATTAGGAAAATTATATCAGGATTTTTTGTTAACTTTTGCTCTTCAAAATATTAAAGCAAATAAAAAATAAAATAAAAAATTCTGAAATAATTTTCCTAGTTATATCATATTAAAATACACATTTTTTGTTTCTTACACTTTTCCTCTAAAGTTAAAGGGTTTCGAGAAAAAAATTAGTAAAAATCTAAAATCTAAAATTATTTTGTTGAATATTAAAAAAAAAATGAAGTCATACAAAAAATTGTTTGAAACAAAAGCTACTTGTTTTTTTCCAAACAATAAGATATTGTAATAAAAAATATAGGTTTCCATTTGAAAAAAAAAAGTTGGGCCTATTTGACCATGAAGACGTCCAAAAAATAAAAAATTAATAACGCCATTTTGGGTCCCCCTCAAAACCAAACAACTTTTATTTGAAGCATTTTTTGATTTAATTGATAGATAAAAAAAATTAGGGGGGTGATAGATTAAAATGGGACATCCTGTATATATATACTAAAAGGACTTATCACGCTTCAATGATTCAGATCAATCAACGGCAAGGTCTAGAAGGATTGAAGCTGGGATAGGTCCAGTACCTCCATTAAAAATACTATTCTTATCCCTCAAGATTTCTAAGCTTTCTGCTGCGTCTAATTGATTATTATTGCATGTTTTAATTAATTTTAAATTATTATTATATGTCCGTTTTATGATTTAATGTAGTCATATGATGAGCTACGCTAGATTTATCCACCCGATTGTATTTAAGATGAGCCATGTGCTCTTTAAATCTAATGTTTATAGATCTCCTAGTTTGTCCTATATAACCTTTTTCGCAATTTAAACAACTGATTTTATAAATACCGGATTTATCATTTACTTCTATTTTATCTTTGGGGTTACCTAGGAGTGTTTTAATGTTATTATTATTAGAAAAAGCTAATTTAAAATCAAATTTCTTAAACATTCTGGACAACCCTTTGGTGGTCTTGTCAAACGGGAGTTTAATGTAGTTTTTAGGTTCTTCTTTAATTTCTTTAGTTAGAGTAATGTCTTGGAGACGATTTAGTTTAGAATGTTTTTTATTTAAAATGTTATTAATAATTTGTTTATTAAAACCATTGAATTCCGCAATCTCTTGGATGTATTTTTGTGGTTAAGGTGTATTTTTAGTTTAAGTGACTAAGAAACCACAGTTTCTCCGTTTTTTTTCAAGTAAAAAAAAAAAAATTTTTATTTATGGATAACTCATATATTTTACTAATTTTTATTTAAAATATTGGACGTATGGTTTTTGAGTAATTGGATATTAATAATAGAGTTTTTAAAAGACGATAAATGATAAAAAGTGCTCTATTTATTGAAATTCTACAAAATTGGCTATATAGAGACTATATTAAATACTATAAAAATACCGTCAGGAAGTTAGCGCGGACTTTTTTTTTCATTTTAATTGTTGTAAAACTGCATTAATAATTATGCAATATGGCAATGTTTTGTATAGGTCAAAAAATTGCTCCTTAATTGCTCCTCATGTATTTGAAATTGCTCCAACTCTAAAAACATTTAAACAAAAGTTATTAACGAAACAAAAAAAATAATTGTTATATGGTATTTTTCAAAAACGAATCGTTGACTACAAAATATTGTTAATTTAGAAAAACTAAGTAGAGAGCATGCTGGAGCAATTAGGGAGCAATTGATTGACCATAAGAATTATTACAAAAAACGATTCGTTTTTGAAAAATATCATATAACAATTATTTTTTTTGTTTAAATTTTTTTAGAGTCAGAGCAATTTCAGATACATGAGGAGCAATTAAGGAGCAATTTTTTGAGCTAAAAATATTTGTGGTTTTTCACGAGTCCGCGCTAACTTCCTGACGGTTATAAAAATTATAAAACAAATATATTCACGTGTAATTTATTCAAAATAATGAAAAACTAGATCTGACATTACTGTAAATTAGTACATGTTACTATTATATACCGTTCTGTCTATTTCAATTTTCAAATTAAATTAAACTTTTTTTTATTTTTAATAATTAACAAAGTAAAATATTTCATTAAATGTAGCTACATGTATTCTGGATATAAATTTAAAACAAAATTTTTCGAAACAAAATCTTTTTATAATATTTACTCATCTATCACCTATTTTTAACCTACTTCAAAAAAGGAGGGGGTTCTCAATAGGGATGAAACGATACCGCTAAGGTATCGATACTTTTACTCGATACAGTATCGGTCGTAAAGTATCGATACTTATTCGGTATCGATTGAAAAGTATCGATACATACTCGTATCGATCGATTTTTTTTTGTAAAATTTGCCAATCGCATAAAAATAATTTTGTAACCTTTAAAATAAGTTGTTAGTGGCTAATAATTTATTTAAAAAAAAATGATTTTCACTCTTATTATATATGCATGTAGTTCATCCAGTGGCGTAACTACCGCCGGTCTGGCCGGTTAGATTGTCCGGGGCCCCGAGCATCTAGGGGGCCCCCAAAAGTGGTGAAATATTTTTTTTTAATTGCTATATTTTTTTAGAATCGAAACGATCAATAATTTTTTGGTGAAAAAGCTGATTTTTCTGTTATTTTATTTTAAAATTCTAAAATTAAATATCAAAATCACAAAAACTTGAAAATTTGGCGTGTTATTGACTGTTTTTAACTTTAGTATTGAATTTTTTTTACATAAATCAATTTTTCTCGAACGTTTCCGTATCCATACCTCAAATATTTACATCCCTTCACAATTCTAAGCAATAATTATTTTTGTGGGGGGGGGGGATAATGTAAAAAAAATCCTGTCAAGGGCCCCTTTCTGAAAAATTGTCTGGGGCCCCATTTCTATACTTACGCCACTGAGTTCATCCAATACTTCTAATAAAAAATTTAATGAAAAAAGAATTACATAATTTTTTATTTGAACTTGAAACGTGTTAAATGTAGCAATAGCGCACTCAGCTCAGTTGAATATAAAGTCCATTAAAATGAGTACAACGTATACTTGACGACATGTAAAAAATGGGATAGACGCTTATATAGCGTAGATTTTAATTCATATATTTGACAGTTGTTTGTTTTTGTACATGACGGTGCGTTCAAAAATTTCAATATTCAATTCACAAAAAATCATTTTCATCAGTATACCGAGTACCGATACGAGTATTTTTGACCGATGCCTACTCGATACTTAGTTTCAAAGTATCGATACAAAAAGTACTTGGTATCGGAAGAAAAGTATCGAGTAAGTACTCGTATTTACTCGTATCGTTTCATCCCTAGTTCTCAATTCGATAATATATATTTTTTATGTATAACTCCTATAAATATGCACCAATTTGGATGATTTTTTGTTTATTTGAAAGAGTATATATGTAGTTCTGAGGTGGTCCCATACAAATTTTATAAGAATCTGACCATGGACTTCGAAGATACGCCAGTCAAGTGAAAAAAGAATCTTAAAAAAACTGACTTAAAAAAAAACTTAAAACAGATTTTGAAGTAGATGCCAAGCTACTAATAAAATCTTTTTAAGAAATAAAAAAATAAAAACTACTTTAAAAATTTTTATTTTTAATTTATATATACTTTTAAGTCGTTTTTTATTTATTTTTTCTTAAATTTTGCAGTCAAGTATACAAGAAAAATTAAACTATATAATAAATGATAAAATAATGTCATAACGTGGAAAAACTCTAAGACAAAAGAAAATTCATCTGGCATCCACAAAAAACGTTTTTCTTTTATTTATTTTATCTAACTTATCGTCGCTACAATCAAAGAAGACAACAAATTAAAGGAAACGAATTACAATCTAGTGTCCTTGGGAAAAAAAACATGTAGGTAGATGAATAAAATAACGGTATGGAGAACCATACATGACTTCCATGTTCTATAATATCTTTCACAATAATTTTTAATATAAAACTCACTTTTGTATTATAATTATTAATTTGAAAAATATAATGTTGTCTCAAAATGGAGATCTGTCGAGATATGAGTAGATCTCTGCATATCTACAATTTTTTCCCGGGTTGATACAAAAAATAATTGAGTAAAAAAAATCCTAAGTAACGATTTTTTTATGTTGAACGTATAAAAAAATAAAAAGGTTGCATCTTTTTATAACACGGAGAGAATATTCTTTTAAAAATTAACAGAAAATACTGTGAACCTGAGGACAGAGTCAACTTCTGAAAAAAATTAACAGAAAAGTCGCTAGAATTTAAAATAAAGTAATTGAAAAATTACAATGACATACTAGTAAATTTTAACATAGTACCTATTGAAGTTTATTTACTCTGAAAAAGGAATACACCAATACCTCGCTTTGCGTCGTTTCGTTTTGCGTTTTTTTCGAAGTTGCGTCGCTGCTGAATTAGTACTAATTTTCACTGTGCGTCGTTAAATTTTCGAAGTTGCGTTGTTTTGGGTTCGAGTCTTTAATTTTTTTTAATTAAAACGAGAGTAACTTAAATAATTCACTTTGCGTCGTTTCAATTTGCGTCGTGTTTTTTTGGAACGTAACCACGACGCAAAGTGAGTTATGGGTGTATACGCTATTATTTAATTTAATTTCTTGCATATGAAAATTTCACGTACATTCTCTATAATTTTACTGTGTTTGTTTCTATATTACTTTTCATATCTGGCCTATCGCCAAAATAGAAACTGCTATACCGTATATTGAATTGTAATAGACGTTCTTTTAAATTTTACCATGTCGGGTGTTCAAAATTTCTAGGATCAACATTTTTTATTTTTTTCCCATTCCTACGCATCGTAAATAAATAAAAATGTTAATGGAATTTTTTCATCTGACTTGTCAAAATCATTATTTAAGTTTTATAATTATTTAAACATACGGTATAGTAATTTTTGATACTGTTGGTATGAAATATTACTACATTACCGATTAATTTTTCCCAGAATGAAACTTCGTCCTCCCGTTAACATGTTTTTTATGTTAAAAATTAACATTAAATTTTTTCAGTGTACATTGAGTTAGAAACTTAATTTTTTTTATAAGACTATGAGCCTATAGACCTCAGTATCTGACATTAATTTCAACTTGATACCTTTATCCGTTCTTGAGAAAAATGCTCTTGACGGGGAAACTATAGATATACAGGTTGAGGCAGTAACTATTACCACCTTAAATATCTTCGAATCTATAAGACCCATAGAAAAATTAGTGTAACCAAAATTAAAATGTAAACATCATTTAATAAAAAAATATATTTTTTAATCGTTTTTTCTTCACTTTAAATCTTGTTCAATGATCTTGTGTGATGAGTTCTGAACTTGTTTTCAGTTCCTCTATCATATTATGGAAAATTTTTTTACCGAATCAATTTAAAATAAAACGGGCAAGTGCGTGTTGGGCACGCACATGATAGGGTTCCGTAGTCATTCTCACTACGATTTATAAAAAGTATTTTTCAAAATTTTCGTGACTGAAGGGTTAAAATCAAAAAGTCATTTGACTTTTATTATTGCATTTTAGGAGACCTATCAAATGACACCCCACTCAATGGGGTAAATGAAAAAAATGTGAGTTCACTTTTCAATCTATGAAAAGGGGGTCCAAAATATTTTAGACAATGTTCGTTATAATTTTCAGTGAAAGTACTAATTAAAAGCTACATTCTGAATTTTTTTCAGATTTTTTGAATTGATAGTTTAGAAAATAGAGGGGGGGGGACGCTCTGACAGCGACATTAAAAAGCAAATATATCGCGACTGAAGGGTTAAAATCAAAAAGTTATTTGACGTTTTTTATTGCATTTTACGAGACCTATTAAATGACACCCCAGTCAATGGGGTAAGTGGGGAAAAATGAGAGTTCATTTTTCAGTCTATGAAAGGGGGGTCCAAAATATTTTTGACAATGTTCGTTATAATTTTCAGTGAAAGTACTAATTAAAAGCTACATTCTGAATTTTTTTCAGATTTTTTGAATCGATAGTTTAGAAAATAGAGGGGGGGGGACGCTCTGACAGCGACATTAAAAAGCAAATATATCGCGACTGAAGGGTTAAAATCAAAAAGTTATTTGACGTTTTTTATTGCATTTTACGAGAGCTATTAAATGACACCCCACTCAATGGGGTAAGTGGGGAAAAAATGTAAGTTCAATTTTCAGTCTTTGAAAGGGGGTCCAAAATATTTTTGACAATGTTCGTTATAATTTTCAGTGAAAGTACTAATTAAAATCTACGTTCTGAAATTTTTTCAGATTTTTTAAATTGATAGTTTAGAAAATAGAGGGGAGGGACGCTTTTTTAATGACTTTGGAGAGAAAATACATCGTGATCGAAGGGTTAAAATTAAAAATTTCTGTAACATTTTTTGTTGCATTTTAGGAGACCTTTCTAACGACACCCTACTCAATGGTGTAGGTGAATTTTTTTTTTTGAAAACACTTTTCATTTTATGAATGGGGGGTCTAAAAAATTTTTATTTTCAAAAATCTTATCATTTATGTTTTTGGGTCATCATTGGGCCGTGTACCAAATTTCATCTTATTATCTCAATATTTTTTAGGACGGACGGACGGACGGACATGGAGAAACTATAAGGGTTCCTAGTTTTCTACGGAACCCTAAATATGATGTGGACCTTGATATATCTCCGAAGTGCCTCCCCCTGGACAAAAATTATTATCGCTATATGATAACCCCCTTCGTACCGTACAATTTTGGTTCCACTAATTTTTCTCTGGGCCTTATAGATTCGAAGATATTTAAGGTGGTAATAGTTACTGCCTCATCCTGTATGTATAACTAGAGAGATTCTGGGAAAACCGAGAAATAAATGAAAACAAAATGAGTAAAATTGAAACAATAACAGTGTTGTTCTTCTGTTGAAAATGTTGTATTCAATGCAATTATCATCGAAGCTGAATGATAAAAACGCGAACTTGTTTTTTTTCTCGTGTTGTCGTCTGTTGACATAAGGATCATGGTGGCGACGAACCAAAACAAGTGGAAACAAACTCTGTCACAGCCGTCTTGGATACGAGAAACATCCATACGTGTTATCACAATCAATCATATGTGTATCAAGTGATTTAAAACAAAAATGTCAAACATCGTATGGGGATATTGCAGATGTAACAAAAAAATAACACTATCTACTTTTACTTTACAATTTTTCTTTTATTTTTTGCTTGAAATAATACTGAATATATTTTGTCTTCGATTCTTTTTAAAATATTTTAGGTTAGATTTTTTGGACAATGATATATTAACCCATTACTTCCCGACTTTCTATTTCTTCGAATTTTTTTATCAAGTTCTCAATTTTGTTGAAAATATGACCAAAAAGATAAATTCAATACAAGACATAATAATCTCAATTGCAGACTATTTAGATTATTATCATGAGAAAATGAAACCCAATGTCATATTTACAGGACAACACTTTTTTCATCGACGATAGTCCGTATATACCTAGATTTATTTTTGAAATTATTGATATTTTTATGCTTTATTTACACCCTCATAAGTAATATTATATGTATAGTTTCGTCAAATTAAAAACGTTTTACTAACAAGGGAACCTTTTCAAGTCGAAAATTCGTATCGAGTTTAAACTTTGTATATAGTTAGAGGAGGTCAAGATAAGTAAGAAAAAAATTATCTTAGCTGCGGTAAAACGGTTTAAGGGGGTAAAACACTCCTATGAAAATGTGCAAAATAATCATATTTTTTCAAATAACTCTGAAACTAATAAAAATTTTAAAAAATCTATAATACAAAATTTTCATGATTTTTTTGCTCTTTCGAATGGCGATAGTCATAATTCGAAAAAAATAAACCTATGAAATGTGGGTGCGAGGTGGTGGTTAACGATTTAATTTTTTCGAATTTTAACTATCGCTATTCGAAAGAGCATAAAAAATCATGACAATTTTGTATTGTAGATTTTTTGAAATTTTCATTAGTTTCAGAGTTATTTGAAAAAATATGATTATTTTGTACATTTTCATAGGGGTGTTTCACCCCCTTAAACCGTTTTACCGCAGCTATGATTATTTTTTTGTTACTTACCTTGACCTCCTCTAACTATATACAAAGTTTAAACTCGATACGAATTTTCGACTTGAAAAGGTTCCCTTGTAAGTGAAAAAATTGTAGGTACCTAACTATAAATATCGGCTGGCAAGAACTTACTTTAAAAGTGTTATAATTTGTCACTCGAAAGAACTCTAAAGTTCATTTTAAAAATTATTGTAAGTAGAGAGACTTAAAAAAAATGTTAGTAATGTAAATCAAATTAACGTTATTATGTCAGAGAAAAAAAAAATAAAATATGATGTCCTATAAATAGGACACTGGGAAGTAATGAGTTAATCTCTCCCTCAAAAAAGTTTTATTTTGTTACATATTATAGGTAAATTCGAAACTATAAAACCGATTGTTATTTTTTTTATTGCACTTTATCTAAAGGGCTATAAATACTAAATAATATGTTTATAAACATTATAGGACTAATCCGTAATTTTGATTAATACTTCTTGATATATACCACCAAATAAGCAGCGTTTTTTTTTTAATAGGAAAGATAATTGGTTAAGTTAACATTAAATTCGAATACGTTATTAAGATAGCAATCACGAAGTATGTATACCTAATATTATTTAAATTACAAACGAACACGAAATAATATTAATTGTTTGTGACTGCAATAGCATTTAACACTAGAAAGACGGGAGCAGTCATTTGACGGTAATTTCAATTTCAATATTGAATAATTCAAAAACTATTTGACTTACCGTAATGAGACATTGTGACTTTTATTAATACTAGTAGTTAAATGAAACTGTGTATCAAAATAATTCACATCTATTTTCTTTATTGTTTGAAATGTTGATATACCGACAAAGACGGCGGCGGTCTTTTGACGGCTATGATCTGATAAATATGTTTTTAATTGTTGTATGAGAGGGTACAACAATAAATACGTATATGAATTGTCTGTCAAATAAGCCTGTAATTGTGTATCGATATTATTGTGAGTAATTTGTGAAAAAAGCCCAGGAAATTCGAAGAAGGCGAGAATGTCTTATTCAGAAATGTAAAAATAAAACTAATAAAGTATGCGATACTTATACTTGTAAAAAACCGCTTTGCGGCTCTTGTAACATGTAAAAATTGTGTATAAATATTAAAATTAAACATACATTACATCTACTTTTATTTCTTTACTTGATATTTATTAATTACTCATAAAAAAAGATATTTAGTCAATTTGTAGTCATTTGACCGGTCGCCGTCTTTGTAGGTAGGTAGATTTTCTCGTCTTTCTAGTGTTAAAAGTAATTTTATCATCATTATCGTGTTGCATTTGTTCGTTTTGAAAACAATGCACTTGCCACATAATTAATGAAACCTTTAAGCTAATTTGTCATGCAGATATATCGTATCTACATACTATATTAGTTTGATATTATGTTATACCCATGATCCAATACTACAAAGACTGCTGGATAGTCCATTTGTTCTAAACTGTGACGTCATCGCCAAGACATTTTTATAATAAGGAATTTGTGACAAGCGGAATAGGTATAAATAAATAAACAACCAATACAGTTTACATAATAGTTTCTATTTTATTTTTTTCTATTAAAAAAAAGATTTTAACAGAATTAGACACGTATTTAGGGTTCCTTAATCCATGTATGACTATAATTTTTATTACATATACACTCTGCACATTAATTAAGGAGACACTTAAAAAATAGCCAATGCTTGTAGCTTGGACAAAAATTAATTTTTTCAAAACTTTATTTTTGAGTATTTTTAGGTGTCCCCTTAATTAATGTGCATAGTCGACATAGGTATTAATTAAAAAATAATAATAACCAAATCATTATTGACTTTGTATAATAGACAACAAACTGATGTATTAAATGAGTAAATAAAATATTAAATACTTACACCAGTATAAACATTAGATATTTATGACCATTCAATTTAAAATTATTAACTACAGTATCAGATATAAATTGATCAATTTACGTAACCGATTACATATGAAATTAATAATAATATTTAGTGATTGATATTTACATACATGGAGTAACTGTGCAATAGTTTGTGCTGGTCAAAAGATAACATTTACAATCCAAACAAAGTTCATTCATACATACAATTATGTATGATTGACTGGATTAGATCAGAGGTCCAGAATAAATCAATCTAAGGTGCTCAATAATCATATTAATACATTTACGTATTTAATTTGTTTATTATTTATTAACTTGGGGCTTTGCTAGATGCCAAAATCAAAACAAATAGAGAATTGAATGCTCTACAAAAAAGGTTCTATACAATTTTCACGTAACATGTGTCTTTCTTGAGATATCTTCAAAAAATAAATCTTTTTGGATGTCACCCCTCCCCCTTACACACAATTTTAATTATTTTGAAATGGGACCGTCCTCAAGCCAGACCCAACCAACCAACCAAGTTTCATCAATATCGGTTCAGTGGTTCATGAGTTAAGCGTGTGACAAGGATTGGGGGACAGACACACACACAGACATACAGACATACAGACAGACAGACACGGGACAAAAAGTGTTTGTCTTGACCTGAAACGGATAAATAAAGTAAAATTTTTGAAATCGGAGAACAAATTTTTTTCTCGTTTTAAAACGATAACGTAGCTTCTCGTATCTTCGATATTGCGAGGAAGCAAAACTGTTGAATTTTAAAACATATCTGCTGCAAACTTCATGCGTTATACCGTCGTGCTAAGCACAAAGGCGGTATCTCAGTAAAGGCGAGTTTCGAGAAAATCAAAGTTTTCTTAAAATAGTTTTATTTTTACTTTACAGATTGTTTTTTTGATTTATTAAATGGAATTTATTCATTATATTGGGAATTTTGGCGGTACCAAAATAT
This sequence comes from Sialis lutaria, assembly GCA_949319165.1. Lineage (NCBI taxonomy): Eukaryota > Metazoa > Arthropoda > Insecta > Megaloptera > Sialidae > Sialis > Sialis lutaria. The sequence continues at coordinate 37,242,625 of OX439232.1, read as the reverse complement.
ACAGTTATTAGCCTACGTATTATTGATATACCTCTAATTCTCTTAGTGATAAGGAAAACATTTTAAAGGGTTTTTTCATATGTTTTAAATACGATACCGCTATTTGGCTTGGTTCAATGGATTCGTATTTTTTTAAGCTATTCGATGCCATAAAAATCAACTTTACGATTTTTTTTGAGATACCGCTTTTGTGCTTAGCACGTCATATAATATGACACACAAATAATAGCTATTATTTATATGGGAATATAAATTAATATTCTTACAATTAGTGCAAGCCACGAATTGGAAGCGCTTAATTGCTCGATTTTCCGTCCGTTTTTTATTTTAATTTATTTAATTTATTATTTAATTTATTTTGACCACGCTTATATGCTCAATTTTCCGTCCGTCCGTCCGTCTGCCTTCGACAGCGAGATCTCAGCCCCCTGACCACCTAGAGACCTCGGGTTTTCGCTAAATGGTAGGCCTGTGGTTCTAGTTTAGCCCATTTTAGGAATTTTTCCGGTCATGACCTCCTCCCTATCAATTTTTTCCATATATATGGCTTCATGTACCTCGTTGTACTCGGGATTGATTCACGAATCGATTGGCAAGGGTATTTTTTGAGTTATGGCAAGTGGGTTGCATTTTATTAATCATTTCGAAAATTTCACTTTCATTAGTTCGGTGGTGTAAAAAATATTCACACTAATAAATATTTATTAATACAACCATTATGTTTATTCTATTTGAGAGTTTCGTTAGTTGGTGTAATAAATTATTTATTCATTTGACAAATGAAAAGATTTTTAGATAAACATGAAGATATATTTTTCAGATGTATAAAAAATCCTCAATAAGATGTTTTTTATTATTATATTGAGAAAATATTGTTATATTAACAAGATAAATTTATTAAGCATTTTCCATCTCTTTTCAATTTTTTTTGTGTAGGTAATGTGTTATTAGACCTATATCTTTCCTTGTCTAAGGACGCGACGTCCGAGCTTATTAAAAACCGCAATTCATTGGAACGGTAGAGACATAATATATTGAAGGAATAATTAAAGGGAATATTTATAAAATTTAATACTTGCTAAAGAGATACTCATACTTGTCAAGATGTCAGATAACTTTAAGTGTGTTTTAATGAAAACTTTTGTGCCAGGTAAATCAATACAGCTCTTTACTCTTGTTATTGATTCTTTTTTTTGTAAAATAAAAAAGGACGTTTTAATTTTATGGATAGTAATTTTTGCTTCATTATCAGTTCTTTTGGTCTTTTTTAACGAACGAAAACTATCGTAATTTGAGGGGTACATGCCCGTTTCTCAGCAAAATAAAATGGTATATCAAAAAGTACATATTTGGAAAGATCATAAAAAAATAAGAAACTTTCGTAAAACAAAAATTTTCATACTTTCAATTGTTTAAAAAATATGGCGACTTTTTATCAAATTTTAGGGTTTTACTAAAAGTGCTCTAATTTCGTTAAATATCAATGAAATTTTATTATTTTTTTAAATTTAGAAAGTATATGCCCGTTTCTCAGCAAAATAAAATGGTATATCAAAAAGTACATATTTGGAAAGATCATAAAAAAATAAGAAACTTTCGTAAAACAAAAATTTTCATACTTTCAATTGTTTAAAAAATATGGCGACTTTTTATCAAATTTTAGGGTTTTACTAAAAGTGCTCTAATTTCGTTAAATATCAATGAAATTTTATTATTTTTTTAAATTTAGAAAGTATATGCCCGTTTCTCAGCAAAATAAAATGGTATATCAAAAAGTACATATTTGGAAAGATCATAAAAAAATAAGAAACTTTCGTAAAACAAAAATTTTCATACTTTCAATTGTTTAAAAAATATGGCGACTTTTTATCAAATTTTAGGGTTTTACTAAAAGTGCTCTAATTTCGTTAAATATCAATGAAATTTTATTATTTTTTTAAATTTAGAAAGTATATGCCCGTTTCTCAGCAAAATAAAATGGTATATCAAAAAGTACATATTTGGAAAGATCATAAAAAAATAAGAAACTTTCGTAAAACAAAAATTTTCATACTTTCAATTGTCTAAAAAAAGACGATTTTTTATCAAATTTTAGGGTTTTACTAAAAGTGCTCTAATTTCGTGAATTATCTATGAAATTTCATTATTATTTTTTTTTAATTTAGAAAATAGAAATAATGACATTTGTAAAGATTATTTGAGATTTTAATAGTTTAAATTGTCATACGCGACATACCAAAAATTCAAAAATTCATCTATGGATAATTCAAAATTTTCAAATACAATGGTATATTAATTAGTACTGTATCTTAAAGAAGATATGTAAATAAACAACTTTTGTTAGAAAATTAAAAATTATAATCTTAAAGTTGAAAACTGAAAATATTTTCCTGAAATTCTTTAGTGTTGATATATATGTATATATACAATAATTTTTTTATCCTAAAACTCTATCTTCAATGGTATGGTCGTAAAACATAGTCGACGGGTGGGCTGGAACACCATGTATATAGAATTTGATTAGATTGCCCTTATCCTCAAAAAACCGAACCAAAAACGGCATAATTTGTAGAAGACTTCCTTTATAAAGAGGAAAACAATTTTTTTTATAAATTATCGAAATATAATTAATTTCATAAGAGTTTTCTTATCTAAAAATTTTGAGAACCACATCAGTAACTAAAATAATAACTGCAATAATTGCAAAGTCAAGTCAACAAAATCGAGTAAACATAATATTTAATATCTACATAGATAGTATTTTATTAAAATGAACTAACACATGTAGATAACAGAGAAAGAGAGAGAGAGCGGGGGGGATATTGAAGAAGGAGGGGGTGAGGGTGAGAGAATGCAGCAGCAGCTATGCCAAACTAGTTTAAATAAATTGAATGGAAATTAATTGGCTAATCTCTAAACTGTTGTTGTATGGATTTGGAAGCTTTGATTTAAAAGCCACGTTTTGTGTTTAGATGTGTTTTATATAAACATTAAATTAACATAACCAAAAGTGGGTTCGGGGAAAGCACGAATAATCTATATACTTGTACTATAATGTATATGTATTAAAATGTAAATATACAATGTATAAATGTGTCGTAGTGTTGTAATAATTACACTACTTACACTAAAAATATTTATCAATTTATAACTGCATACATCATTTTGCAGGATCTCTTTTTTAGGGTTCCGAAGAAACCCTATTAATCTCACTTTGTCGTTTGAAATATACACTCATCAAAAAATTTAAAGGATAATTTTTAACAAGCAAATTTTTTACCAATTTTCAAACAGTTATATTACCGCGAAAAATGATTGGATTTGCATGATCTAAAGCTCATTCGAAAGCTTGTACTTTCTAGTTTTTGAATCAAGAGCCCAATCATTTTTATCATCCCTCCCCGCTCTGGGCCAAGGATTCAAACACTTCAAAAAAAATTCCTTTAATTTTTTATAAATTTTGAAAGCGTAACTTTTTTGCAAAAATTTTTTTACATGAAAACAATGAAAGTTTTCGAAAGCTTGTTGTTTTCTCTTAAAAATGTGTTTTTTATCATCCCCGTACGATTTTTCTTGACCGCGTTATTCACTGTCAAAGTAAAAATGACACTTTTGACTTTATACTCCTGTATATCCTGAAATAATGATCGCACAATGATCGGCTTAATATCATTAGTAAGCTGAAATTATTCTCTTTAAAATCGTTACATACGATTTTGTAAAGACATTTTTTTTCCTCCCATGATTTTCGTTTGAAGGAGGGGGGAGCAAAGAAATCTTAAATGGCACATGGGCTTGAGTAAGGGTTCGTTCGAAAAGGCTAACCGAAACAAAAAACGCGGGATCGCTGAAGTCTCTACGATATTTTTTTCGAAGAGTAAGGTCTATTTCACACATATACGGTTTCATTCGGTTCGGTTCGTTTTCGGTCTCTGCCGACAAGTGTGAAACGATGATTCAGTTTGTATTCGGTACCTAATAGAAACCGTACAGAACTGAATACTCCCTCCACACGGACAGATTTCATCAGGTTTCAATTCGTGTCCAGGGAACACAAAGCAATGAACGCGTTCATACATATTCGGTTTAGTTTCGGTTTTAACCTGATAGCGAGTGTTATTTTTTTTTAAGTTTTGTCGCGGATTTTCTAATAAAATGAGCGGTTTTCTAGATGTTGATGTGGATCGTCTTCATGCTCTTTAGCTTCGAGAAAATAGTGTAGAATGCTCTAAATTCCTGCTGTAAAGTGATGAGAGGGTGCTCGCAATGAATTCTAGTATTCCTCCTTCATTTTTTATTTTTTTATAGAGAAACAACATGGTAACAACTTGCTTTCTCTCCATGATAACTACTGAGTTTACGGAAAAAAATAAAACCTAATATGAACCGTATGAGAACCGTGTATGTGTGAAAGGGTTTGATTCGTTTTCGGCTGAAACCGAAAACGAACCGAACCGAATGGAACCGCGTATGTGTGAAACAAGGCTTATGATCATTTGAAAATTTCTATTGAAATTAGGTTAAATGCATTTTAAAAATGTTTTAAAGTGAAAAATACAAACCCAGTTGAAAAACTGACGTTAAGTAAGCCGTGTCATCATTGTGTCAAAAAATTCCACTCTTTCAAGCCATTCAAAAGTTATTTAGGTAGCCCCGAACTTTTGGAAGGCACTGTAAGAACACAGTGACATATTCAATTATAAAGAAAAGTATAAATATATTTGTATTATAATACAGTTTACGTCATCTAATTATTTTACAGCCCTTTGATGTATGAATAACATGTTGTAAATTAGTATGTCATTGTAAATATCATCGACAAATGACACTTGAGTTTTTGAAAACAATTTGTCAAAAAATTACTGTCAATTGTTTAAAACAGGAAATTAATTAATTTTTTTTCAATTGAATTTTTGGTATTAATAGAATTCATAATACAATAATTGTCTGTTATTTAGAAACCATGATAGGGTTCAGTAGCCATTCTCACTAACATTATCTACTTGATATTATACATATCAATAATTATATCGTGTGATGATTTAGAAAAAAAAACAGTTAAATTTTTAAATAAAATAAAACTTGTAGTTCAATCCAATCTTAGGGGCACTAATTTCATAAACGTGTCGAAATAGCCACTGAAGGGGTGAAAACCACCCTCAAAATTTTAATTTTAAATATTATTTAATACATGTTGCCATGGAGACAAGTGCAGTTAAATTCAAATGTCAGATAATTATTATTCTACAAAAATGTGTATTAAACAACTGACTTTAGAATATTAGAAAACTAATATTTATAATAGAAAGAAGAGTTTTATATTAAAAATTATTGTAAAAGACATACCTATTATAGAACATGGAAGTCATGTATGGTTCTCCATACCATTTTTTTTATTTAAAATGATGTAAGTATACAGGGTGTCCCATTTTAATCTATCACCCCCCTAATTTTTTTTATCTATCAATTAAAACAAAAAATGCTTCAAATAAAAAAGGCGTTGTTAGTTTTTTATTTTTTGGACGTCTTCATGGTCAAATTGGCCCAACTTTGGAAAAAAACAAGTAGCTTTTGCTTCAAAAAAATGTTTGTATGTCTTCATTTTTTTTAATATTAAACAAAAAATTTTTAGATTTTAGAATTTTACTAATTTTTTACTCGAAACCCATTAACTTTAGAGGAAAAATGTAAAAAACAAAAAACGTTTATTTTAATCTGATATAACTAGGAAAATTATATCAGAATTTTTTGTTAACTTTTGCCCTTCAAAATATTAAAGCAAATAAAAAATAAAATAAAAAATCTGAAATAATTTTCCTAGTTATATCATATTAAAATAAACATTTTTTGCTTTTTACACTTTTCCTCTATTTGATCATGAAGACGTCCAAAAAATAAAAAACTAACAACGCCATTTTGGGTCCCCCTCAAAACCAAACAACTTTTATTTGAAGCATTTTTTTATTTAATTGATAGATAAAAAAAATTAGGGGGGTGATAGATTAAAATGGGACATCCTGTATAAGCTCATCCCTAAAAAAATGTAACCGATGATGTTTGTTTTAATATTTTCGAATTTGTTGTAAGCGATTTTCACCTTTAGGGTGGCAGACGACTTTTGATGCTAATGGTACATCCTGTACTTGTCGCTTAAAAGATTAATAATTCCAAAGTACTATGTAACGCTAAACACGAAACACTTTTATTTATCCATCAAGAAATCTAAATAGAAAAGTAGTTTGTTACTTTAAAGAGTTTAAAGAATGACAACTTCCGAGATTTAACATCTTAAATATATAATTACATTTAAAGTGCTCTGTCGCGAACGCCCTTTTAAGAGAATGCACATGCTTTATATAGAAATCCTACAAACTCCATCATATATTTATACCATTTTTTCTTTATTTTCCGCCCCCAATCTTCCAGTTTTCCCCATCAATTTTACAACAATGGGATCTATCGGTGCTGCGCGTCACTTGTCAATCTACATTATTAAAATAATCTTACTCAAAATGTTTCCTCTTTAAGACTCCAGCTAGGGTTTTTAAGTATTACAATATTCAGTTAAAGATATAGTCAAACTTCCCATAATCGACCAGAAAAGGAAACTTTGTATAAACGGACTACATCGATATTAATATTACTTATATTATAAATATAGAAGTAACTGTGTTAGTTTGTTACATTTTTACGGCTTAACTGCTGAACCGATCTTGATGAAATTTGTCAAAGAAATATATTACATTCTGAGGAAAGGAATAGGCTATAATACTAGATAAAAAAACTTCTGCCAAGTAAATGCACAGTGCTTCCTCGTGCTAAATTCATCAAATGTAGTTAATTATTGAACAATTTTAATACAAACTGATTAAGTATTCAGATGAACTGCCTGTCATTGGTTAACTAATAAATTTTCGTATAATTTTAATTAAAAATATTAATTCGAGATTTTTTTTTATACGCACCTGGTTATGTCGTATATTTTTAATTTTTTGACAATTTCAATCTACTATACAAACATCAAAGTGACATTTAATAAGCAAAGTAAATAACAATTTAAAAAAATCAAATGACGATTTTTAAAGAAAATTGAGATAAATCTTTGTAAGGGAATATTTTACAACAAACGTTGTAGTAACCTATATTATAGTAAATTGAATGCTCTACAAAAAAGATTCTATAAAATTTTTACGTAACATGTGTCTTTCTTGAGATATCTTCAAAAAATAAATCTTTTGGGATGTCACATATCCCACTTATACACGATTTTAATAATTTTGAAATGGGACGGTCCTCAAGCCAGACCCAACCAAACAACCAAGTTTCATCAATATCGGTTTAGTGGTTCATGAGTTATGCGTGTGACTGACAGACACGGAACAAAAAGTGACAATGAATATGTCACTTATCATAGGCTAATTTATGAAAGAATCAAAATTAATGAAAAAATGTTTATTACAAACACACAAAGATTTTTCAAGTTTTGTATCAATAAACTTAACTGCTTTTTTGTTAATAACTAACTCAAAACAGTTATTCAGAACACACGTACCAACATTTAATGGAATATTTTACTTATTATTTAATTATTAAAAGTAAAAAAAGTTTAATTTAATTTGAAAATTGATATACAGGGTGATTCAGCACTGTCGTGCCAAACTTAAACCGTAGATTAAGAAAAATATTTTAAACAAAAAACTTCTAATGAACATGTGTCCGGAAATTTTTCGTGAGGGAACTACAGGCCTCCAAAGATTTTACTAAAAATGAGTATTTATTTAATATCTAGAGAACCCTTTGTGATAAAATTATGAAATTTGGTATTCTGTTTAGTATTAATAAGTGTTATCGATTACTCATATTAACTAGTTATAATTTAGACTAGAGATGTATGGGGTCAGTGGGCCCATCGATTTTAATCTAGTATTTTTTGTTCTTTAATATTTTTATAAAGTTGGGCACTTATTTAAGGTTATATGATACAAAATACACAAAAACATACTTTACTTATTTGTCGTAGGATAAACCGTTTTCGAGGAATATCGATGGAAAAGAAATCATGCAGAATTTAACTTAATACGGATGCTTCAAATTACAAATAATAAATTTATATTCTTGTTCTATGATAAAAATGAAGACAAAAAGTTAACATAAGTATACCTCAAAAAATGCATCCTTATCAACAAATAGCCATTTTTAGTTTCGTTTTTTTAGTCAAATTATTAAAGTACATAACACAGTATTACAACTGGCTATAGATCTTAGAGGATTCATATTAGGAGGTTTCTTTATATGAACTTTTTTTCCTACCTTTAATCATAGAACAAGAATATAAATTTATTTTTTGTAATTTGGAGCATCCGTATTAAGTTAAATTCTGCATGCTTTCTTTTCTATCGATATTACTCGAAAACGGTTTATCCTATGACAAATAAGCAAAGTATATTTTTACGTATTTTGTGTCATATAACCTTAAATAAGTACCCAACTTTATAAAATAAATAAAGAACAAAAAATACTTGATAAAAATTGATGGGCCCACAGGCCCCATACATCCCCGGTCTAAATTATAATTGTTTAATAAGAGAAATCGATAACACTTATTATTACTAAACAGAATACCAAATTTCATAATTTTATCACAAAGGGTTATCTAGATATTAAATAAAAACTCATTTTGATGAAAATCTTTGGTGGGCTGTAGTTCCCTAACCAAAAATTTCCGGACACATGTTTATTGGAAGTTTTTTGCTTAAAATATTTTTCTCAATCTATGGTTTAAGTTTGGCACGACAGTGCTGAATCACCCTGTATACAGAACCGTATATAATAGTAATATTTACTAATTTGTGCAATGTAATGGCAGAACTACTTTTTCATTATTTTGTATAAATTACACGTGAAAATATTTGTTTTATAATTTTTATAGTATTTAAAAAGATTGAAGTTTCAAATAATTAGTTTTTAAAACGTCTCTATATAACCAATTGTGTAGAATTTCAATAAATAGAGCACCTTCGGCAAGTTCTCTCATTTATCGTGTGTTAAAAACTATTTTTAATATCCAATTACTCAAAATCCATACGTCCAATATTTTAAATAAAAAATACTAAAATATATGAGTTATCCTTAAAAAACATATCAAAATTTTAGACTATTATCTATACATTTCTCTAATGATCGAATAAACTTAAATTTAAATTGACTAATTCACTTTTAGAAAATAAATTCCAACTAAGTCGCTACAATATACAGTATTAAAAAATATATACCCATCTTAAACTCATATTGAGGAACCGAGCCTGAAAGATTTTTCAAGTTTTCTATAAATAAACTTACCAGATTTTTGTTATTAACTAACTCAAAGCAGTTAATTTGTAGGTACTGTTAACTTTTAACATAAAAAAAACATGTTAACGGGAGGACGAAATTTCATTCTGTGAAAAATTAATCGGTAACGTAGTAATATTTCATACCAACAGTATCAAAAATTACTATATCGTATGTTAAAATAATTATAAAACTTAAATAATTATTTTAACAAGTTATTAATAGTCAGATGAAAATATTTCATTAACATTTTTATTTATTTACGATGCGTAGGAATGGGAAAAAAATAAAAAAATGTATAGATTGATGAAAAAAAATTTGATCCTAGAAATTTTTAACACTCGACATGGTAAAATTTAAAAGAACGTCTACTACAATTATACTGTATAACAGTTTCTATGATGGCGATAGGCCAGATATGAAAAGTAATATAGAAACATAGTAAAATTATAGAGAATGTACGTGAAATTTTCATATGCAAGAAATTAAATTAAAGAATTGCGTAATAGTAAATAAATTTTAATAGGTACTATGTTAAAATTTACCAGTATGTCATTGTAATTTTTCATGTACTTTATTTTAAATTCTACCGACTTTTCTGTTAATTTTTGTTAGAAGTTGATTCTGTCCTCAGATTCTCAGCATTTTCTGTTAATTTTTAAAAGAATATTCTCTGCGTGTATACGTTGACAAATCGTAGTAAGAATAAATGCAATAATGGCTCCACTTTCGATTTAAAATCACTATTCTTTTAGAGATATTTTAAGTGACTAAAAAATAAATTCAATGCGAACAAAGTTGCTACAATACACAGTATTAAAAAAATACACCCATCTTAACTTAAAAGATAGTCTGTTCATCACGCTTTCAATCATATTTTCAATATCGAAATCTCCGATTTGGAAACCCTCGGTGTTCGTTGAAGTAATCTTCTGCGTCAGCACGCTTTTCTAGTTTTTCACAAAAATTATCCCGGCCGAACGGACGGATGTGGCAGTCGAGAGCCGTGGGGAGAGGGGAAGGGGGGGAGGGGCTATAGGGGTTGGTGTCTCGAGCACTTTGTGCTTAACCAAACCATTTGTATAAAAGCGTCCGCGTCGTTGCCGGTGGGACAATGCAGTAGAATCCGTACAAAGTTCATATGACGCCTGTAGCACTAGATAGTAGGTACTGGCTGCCTAGCGCTCGCAGAGACGGCTTACGTCAAACTTGGCCATTACATTCTGTAGTTACCTATTAGTACTTAAAGCTCAAATGTTCAGTATGTTAATTTTCTTTCTGTGCAGAAAAAGCACCTTCGCAAAAAAAGTGTCACAACTCAAAAAACATCTGCCAAGTAAATGCATAGTGCTTCCTCGTGCTAAATTCATCAAATGTAGTTAATTATTGAACAATTTAATAAAAACCCGTAAAGTGTTTAGATGAACTGTCTGTCATTGGTTAATTATTTAATTTATAATTTTTGTTATAATTTCCTATCTCCTCAAAACTACTTTTTTGAGTTGTGACACTTTTTTTATTCAACAGCGGTTTCGTAAAAAAAAAAACGTTTAATAATACAAAAATTTTCCTAAATTCGAAAAAAACATAAAATTTACTTCAATTTTCACACCCCATAAATAAAAAATTTGTCAAGACATACACCAGTGTATGCCATAAGGGTTCCGAATTATATACTACGTGGACTGTTTAGAGCCATTTACAGGTGCATATTTGAGTTAAAAATAAATATAAAAATAGGATCATATTCTATTAATTCAGATTTACATTTTGACACCCCACAAGCCTAGATATGAAAATAAAAATAATTCCATGACGCCCCTTCGTATTTTTTCAAAATTTGAAATGATATTGTTGATTTTAGTATTTGTCGTTGGTAGTCTCACCAAAGCCTCATTACCTAATTTTTTTCAGATTTTTCGAGCCAGTAGTTACCGAGTTAGAGGGGGGGGGACACATTTTTTTTTGCTTGGAGCCCCCTGTAGGCGCCATTTTTGATTTATAAAAAAAATAAAAAATAGTGTCATATTCTACTTACTGAGATCTACATTTCGACACCCCACATGCCCAGATAAAAAAATAAAAATAAAAAAATGTGTGACACCCCTCCTGTTTTCTCCAAAATTTCAAATGATATTGGTGACTTTAGTATTTGTCGTTGGTAGTCTCACCAAATCCTCGTTACTTAATTTTTTTCAGATTTTTTGAGCCAGTAGTTACAGAGTTAGAGGGGGGGGGGCAGACAAAATTTTTGCTTGGAGCCCCCTGCAGGCGCCATTTTTGATTTAGAAAAAAAATAAAAATAGTGTCATATTCTACTCACTGAGATCTACATTTTGAGACCCCACACGACTTGGAATACATTTTTTTTGTTTCTTTGAATTTGCTTTAAAGCCCCCTGTAGGCGCCATTTTTGATTTATAAAAAAATAAGAATAAGGATGAAATTACACTAGCTTGGTTACACATTTTGATGTGCCACTTGCCTTGCTATAAAAAAAATCTTTTTTTTGCCTGTCTTTAGCTTCTTAGCGCCCTCCTAAAAAAATATTTTTCGAAAATATTTGTACATATTTTACTAGAGGGTGTCATTTTACATATTCTGTCAAAATTTCAAGGTTCTAGCTTATATAGTTCACGAGCTATTGAGCTTAGAGTGAATAGGACGGACGGACGGACGGACGACAAAGTGATATTAATAGGGTTTCTTCGGAACCCTAAAAAGGATAATATTTAACCTATGGGCACTCTTTTGAAAATGTATTAATATTAAGGCTTGTATTTAATTAAATGCACTTTTTTAAATAATAAACACTTTTTATTTATCGTTTTCACATAATATAACAAATATATTGCATGAAAAATTAACTATCAGCATTAAACAAATATATTAAACTTAATTAAAACAAATTATATCACTTTAAATAAATAATTTGCACTAAAAAAACTAATACTATGCACTTGACCTAAATTTGGACCTGTCAGATTAAAAAATTACATATTTTTGATATATTTATTGTGATTTTTATGATTTTCTATATTTTAAAACAATTAAATATTCTCGCCTTATGCATTAAAAAAAGTTTTAAAATTTATGTTGACATGTAGGGGAAACGGTATAATTATTGGCCACTTAACAAAAAAAATCGAAAGAAAAAAACGTTATTCCTTTAATATTAGTGATAAATTGAATATAAATACAGTAATATGTTCATTATTTAGTCCTTTATTATTGGTATATGCATTACAACTATAAGTTTAAGGAAAAACGAAAACCAGCATAAAATAGAAAATATCTCAAAAAAGCATAATGATTGGCCATTCTTTTTAATGATTGGCATATTATTTTTTACAATTATTGGCCATAGTAATAGATGGTAAATTTTATAAAACTTCTACAATAAATTTATAAAACTTCTACAAAGGTAATAATTAGTCAGCAAATTTTGCATTTATTTGTAATTGCCAATTTCTGATACGTATGAGATTTGGGTTTTTACCCAAATCTGTTACTCAAAAGAGAGGCAGATCGTTTATTTGATTTTATTTCAGTTATTTTTCTGTTACTAATTTTTTTTATTTTATAAAAAAGCTGATTTTCAGTAATTCATATTCGTTTATCCAGCTTTCATATTTTTACGTTTTTATTTTGTTTTAAAATTCTAAAATTGAATATCAAAATCTCGAAAACTTGAAAATTTGTCATGTTATTAACTGTTATTTATTTTGGTATTGTATCATCAAAAAAATTTATTTTTCATAAAACAGTATCAAAATTCTAAGAAATAAATATTATTCTGGGTGGGCAAGGGGCTGAAATAATGTAAAAAATTGTCTGGGGCGCTCATTTCATAAATTTTATCAATCTTCTCTTCTGATTTTTTTTCTATATCTAAATTTGTTTGTTCATGAGCTACGTTTTCATCATTTATGTTTTTAGTAACATTATTTTTATTATTTTTGTTTTTTTAGGCATATTTTTTACCTATAAATAATAACTAACCACCAGTGGCCAATCATTAGAAAAACCTATATGTGTTAACACAATGATTGGCCAGTAGAGTTTAAAAATAATATTTGAAAAATAATTAACAATTACTATCTGAAACATTTACATTTAATAATTAGCTTCAATATAAACTAACAGCTGTTTTTATATATTACAAATTATTAACACAAATTTTATTTTTATTCACTCATTCATTCTTATGTATGCCTTTTTACAAAATGTCAAAATTACAATATGTTAAAATTTAAAATCAAAGTTATGTAGGTAATTATTATTGAAAATATTAAGCGTATACTCAAAAATATGCTCTTAAAACAATCACAATAAAGTAGGCTACCATTTTAGTAAGCATTTCGATTTTATTAAGTTACTATGTTTCTTATTTAAAAAAAAATCTGAAAAGTGGCCAATCATTGTACCGTTTCCCCTATAAAGTGAATACAAACAATTTTAAGTGCTAATTTTTAAAATTTAAGTTCGATGCACTAAGTGAATACTATCTAATATATAGATCAATTAATTATAAACGAAAAATGCATGTATTTCTGAAATTTCAAGATAAACATTGATATAGATTTCATCAAAATCGATGTAGTATTTTTTATGATCCTTAAAAATCATTAATGCAATTTTTAATACGACCTTTATGTAGCTAACCATTTTTTAATTAAAAATTCTAAATATTTGTAGATATCTTTGTAAATGAAATAAAGAATGTATACTCAAATTTTCATCAAATTATCTATGTGACATCACTTTGTGTCAGTCCTGTCATGTCTCATGGCATTATTCGCTGGGTGCAAAGTAGGTAGTGGCAAAAAATAACACTTTGGGTGGACTAACTGTCATTTTTAATAGACTCGTTTTTAACTGAAAATAGAAAGGTCAACATGGTTAATCCCACTATAGACTATGTGCAAGGAGGTGGAGTTAGAAATAATATCGATGCGAGTGTTCGTGGTGAGCAATATTGTAAAATTATCGGCGCCAAAATTTGAGGTTATGCTGTCAATGTTAACGAATTAATTATTTCTCTATTATACGTCATAATTAATGAGAAAAAGATACCCAAAATAAATTTTCACGTACCTTTTATGCTATACTATTTATATTATATGCAAACAGCTAAATTAAATGATATTTGTTTATTAAAAATTTCACGGTATTAAACATATTAAACAATGATAAAAATAGAGTTGAATCCATTCAATCCTTCTCTATTACCCGCTAGCGGCGCTAATAGACTTCGTGCACATAGTTAATAGTCATAAATAATCGTTTAAAATGTATATATTACGATATTTTATTGAAATTATTTGTTTGTTATTACGTCAAAGTGCACCCAAGTTGCTGCTAAAGTCCACCCATTAGTTGGCGCTGTCATCGCGCACGCTACGAATACAATTCTCATAAAAATGTATGTTAATTTGTTTATTTAATATCTGTTAAACTATTAACCTAACGACTTTGAAATTCTATAAGTTTTTATGTTATTTTCAAAGTTTCATCGAAATCTCTCTTTTTTTGGTGTTAACCTCACCCATTTTATTTTCAATATTAAAAATTCAGAGTTAAAAGGGTTGACAAAAAAATAGATGTACATTATTTTGGATATAATTTTTCATTTGAAAAACATTTAAATAAATTCACGAGCATCTAAAAGTTATAAATAGAAGACAACGAGTCAATGTCAACAAAAGCAAAAGTTGATTTTTTAAACGTAAACTACATATTTGACATAGATTTATTGTGCGAACAGTATACAAGAAAAATGTCAAGACAAATACAACGTTGCTGACAATGCCTCGATGTTATTTCTAAATCTCTCAAGGGTCATATTGAGAACAACTATACGCAGAAAAATAGCGAATCATTTTTTAAATTTTATTTGCTGTGTCAAAAAGCCTTCTTTTTATTACAATAAACCCTTTTATTATAAAAAAAACTGTGCATTGTATTATTAATTATCTATGTTGAAGCAAACGTGAGTAATTCCTCTATGGATTTTTACTTTCTTATACTCATGTATATGAAATATACATATAGTATAAGTAAGTATTGTAATCGCGATTTTTTTCGAAATCCGGATTTTGATGGAATTATCAATTTTTACCTTCCCTGAATCCATTCTGACTATTTTCGCCATGATGTCTGTGTGTCTGTCTGTCGGTCCGTCTGTCTGTCTGTCTGTCTGTGGCCGCTGTAACTCAAATACGACAAATCGTAGAAGGGTGAAACTTTATACTTAAGATTAATTTTTTCCTGGGATGAAAACCTCCTATTTTTGAAAACGATCTTTCAACCGGAAACGGATGTTTACCTACATCGATTTTTGAATTTTTCGAATTACATTGAAACAGTGCGAATTAGAGAAAAATGACCAAGTTGAAAATTGTAGGTAATATTATTATCTATAATTTATGTTCTATTCATTTTTTCGAAAAAACAAATTTAATTTTTTTTTTTTACCAAGTATTCGTTTTTAAGTACATTTCAAATGGTTCATAACAGAGAAGAAATATCTGCCATGAGTGTCATGGGACTTTCTTATACGTATCACAGAGACTGTACGTGTTTGCCATAGGTATCAGGGGTCTTTCTTATACGTAAAATTGAGAATAAACATTTCTATAGTTTATGTCTCATTCATTTTACTCTATCTTTTATTAGTTTGTCAGAAATATTCTTCAATAAAATAAAAATCACGTACACTGTTCACTGTCATTATTACGTATAAGAAAGTCCTGTGGCACACGGCAGATTATTTTTTATTTTTTAATATAAAAAGTATATATTTAATAATAAATGTGAGTAAATCCTCTATGGATTATTTGTTTTATGAGATCTCTATGAATTTTAAACGTGACGTTTATATACGTCATAATAATTGCACTATATATTAGATAGTATTCACTTTTTACATCGAACATAAAATTTAATACTTTTTTTAATGCATAAGTCAAATATTTAATCGTTTTAAAATATAGAAAATCACATTAAAAATATCAAATCTATTTAGTCCAAAGAAATGAGGTTAGCAGTTGGGTTAGATAAAAATATAGAAAACAAAAAAAACACAATAAATACATCAAAAATATGTAATTTTTAAATTTTAATTTTGTATAATTAATTTTTTGTGCAGTATATTTGTTATAAGTGAAAACGATTAAAAAAAGTGTTTTTTAATAAATAAAGTGCATTTAATTAAATCAAAGTCTTATTATACAAATTAATTCATTTTCAAAGTACTGTCAAAAGTCAAAAGGTTACCTGTTATCTTTTTTTTATTTATGGGGTAAGAAAATTGAAGTAAATATTATTATTTTTTTCGAATTTACGAATATTTTTATGTTTTAAAAAGTTTTTTTATGACCAAACCGCAGTTGAATAACAAAATAAAAAAAATGGAATTTGGATTAAATTAAAAGTGTTTATCAGATGCGTCCCAGCCTCCACGGATGCAGTGGCGTAGATAGGTTTTTGCGATGAGAGGGGGGGGGGGGTGAAGATGTTTTGCAATTTTTTTAGTCATTGACCTTTTTTCTAGCCTCAGTTGTGCTTTTAAAAGAGCCCTGATGATGTCCACTGCAATGTGTGACGAAACGTTGGCCAATAACACAACCAAATCGACGCAATTTACACCCAGAAACCAAGACTCAAAAGTGTTTATTATTAAAATAAAATGTATTATTTAAAAAAGTACTTTTTTTTCAAAATCAATTTACTCTAGAGAAGTTTGGTGACCCCTGGTATACAGTGTAGTACAGTCAATAGATTCCAATACTAATTGTATTTATTTAGATAACAACCATAGTCCGTCACTAACTATTCAATATCTGTGTGATTTCAGCTTGGCATAACCACATATCTCACCCATAACAGTTTGTGGCTAAATCGCTTTTGATTATTTTAACAACGAACACATTTCTGTGCACCTGTTACTACAATATCTTTCACCGTTACTTTTATCGATACTTATATTGTGTTGTTATATTACTTTGTCTTTATTTGAGTGTTTAGTGCAAATATCAATATAGTACCAAAAATGCAGTTTTGAACAGACGCGTAGACAAAGGGATACTATTATGAAGAAATCTGAAAGTTATTTATTTAAGGGGGCAGACCCAGTTGCAACTTTCAAAAAAAGCTCTTTTGTAGGATTTTTTTGGCCACGTATTAAAAATAATTATTAACAAATGTTTTTCCATATGAAAGATATGAATTTATAGAAAATGTTGTAATTTTTTTATGGCAAAATATTAAAAAATAAATGGGATACAGCAAATTTGGGAGGGGTAAAAAAAAGTGGTTTACCGTGATCACTGCTGCTCGTTACTGGATCATCAGAAATCAAAAAAACAAAAGGGATCATTAGTTAATGACATAATGCTCCGGATAGACGAAGGGATTTGAATAATTTTGAATTTTCACAAAATGACGGATGTTGAAAGTCTAATTTCTTTATTTGACTAAAATTTCACTAGCATTTTCGGCTATAAAAACAAAAATAATCGTCCAAAATAAAAATCCTTCGTCCGATTTGTCTGAAATTTTTAGAGAATACTTTTGAAATATTCTACTTTGAGAAAATGCAATAAAAAAATTTGATTTAAAAAAAAATCTAACTGAGTCTGCCCCCTTAAAGTAGTCAGATGAACACTGGCTGAGTCTAAATCAATATCTATTAATACTTAATAATAAACTACAAAATTATTTGAATAAAAATGTTATTGGCATACTATTTTTAATAATATTAAATAATTATTGGATTGTATAGCTAAGAATGTTCTCTTTGATAGAAAACAAGTATAAAATTAAATACAAATGATAAAAACTTTTAAAACAATAGTTTCAAATTATCATTTGTTCGCAATTTTTTTTTAATTTATTTATTTTTTCTATATGACCCCCTCCGAAAAGTAAGGTTATATACGCCCCTGTCTTACGAGAGAGGAAAATTCTGATAATTATTAGTTATTTAATACAAAACCTTCAATATAACAAAATAATAATTTTCTCAGAAAAAAACCAACCGCAAACAAATAATCCTTTGTGTGAAAAAAAAACATTCATGAATTAATAATCCAGTAACAACAGGTGAAAGAGAAGTTTTCCCAAAACCTGTTAAAATAACACAGCCCGAGAAAATAATCCCTGTTAACTTCGACTCCCATCAGCTAATAAAAGTGTATGTTTTTTTAATAGCCACGTGTCAAAATACGCTTCCATAATTCTGTAAAATTTGTCAAGGGATATAATCTGAAAGGTAACATTTTGAAGTAATGATTTATATATGGCGTAACTTCACGCTGTCGCTGATGCCGGAAGTGAGCGGTAAACGGAAGGAAAGATTACTGCTTTGTCGATAATAGATTGTCGCGCGCTTTTCAAAAAAATACTATCTCGAATATATGATACTTTTTCCGCTATATAAGATGCATTTTATAAATAGAGCTATAGAGACTTTAATGTGTATTTTATAGATCGTATTTTTTTTTCTTTCTGATTTTACAGATTTGTGAAATATTTTTTTTAACCGCGCTTATATGCTTGATTTTCAGTCCGTCCGTCTGTCTGTCTTCCACCGCGAGATCTCGGCCCATGACGCTCATGACAGATATTTCTTCTCTATAATGAACCATTTGAAATCTACTTAAAAACGAATACTTGGTTTAAAAAAAATTAAATTTGTTTTTTTTTTTCGAAAAAATGAATAGAACATAAATTATAATTATAGATAATAAAATTACCTACAATTTTCAACTTGGCCATTTATCTCTAATTCGCTCTGTTTCAATGTAATTTGAAAAATTCAAAAATCGATGTAGGTAAACATCCGTTTCCCGTTGAATGATCGTTTTAAAAAAAAGTGGTTTTCTTCCCAGATAAAAATTAATCTTAAGTATAAAATTTCACCCTTCTACGATTTGTCGTATTTGAGTTACAACGTCTACAGACAGACAGACACACAGACATCATGGCGAAAATAGGGAAGGTCAAAATTGATAAAATCCATCAAAATCCGGATTCCGAAAAAAATTGGCTTTGCAATACTTCCTTATGAGTCAAATTTTGTGAAGTGGGCACACTAAAAATTAACTTGTTTAGATTAAATTTTTTATTGTAGAACTTTGAAGGTTTATTGATCAAAATTAATGTTCTAAAATATTTTTTGAAAATTTGCATTATTTAAAAAGTTATAAACAAATGAATTTTTATGTACGATTTTTTTAAAATTGCGATTTCTCAGTAACTATTGAGTAAAAGTTAATAAAATTTTTATGGTAGGACTAAAAATAATTCCCAATTTAGATGAAATAAACTTTTCATAAAATTAAATGTGCGAGGCACACGGGCGCGTTCACGCGCATAGCTGCCTCAAACTGCTTGTTTAATCATTCCCATTAAAGTAGTAAGCTATTTTACTTATATGTATGTTATGGTTGATTATTATAGATTTGGCTTCAGAAAATTCGAAAAAAATAAACCGGACTGGCGAAAAGTGGTGCAACACCCTTAAAAATGGAGTTGAAATGTGAAACCCCCGTTTTCAAGTGTATTTTCAATTTATCTCAAAATCTAAAGCAATAATGAGGTATGATATTTGCTAAGGGCACTCTGACGAATCGATTGAGACTACATATACTGAATTTGACCAAAAATTACCCCTTCCAAAAGGTTTAATATAGGTAAAAATGGTTCTTTTTGATGAAAATAGTTTAAAAATTAATAACTTTGGTTATAATTATCCAAATGACTTGAAATTGGTCTCAAATTGTTCCTGAAGTTACAAAGAATAATGATCAACTATAATTTAAAAAAATATTATTTGTTTAACCAATAAAAATTGCTCATTTTTAAGAGCAAGTGACGTAAATTTTTGGAAAATTGCCTTTTTACTAAATTTTCAATAAAAACATAAGGGTTTAATATTTTTAAGTAAAACCAACGAGGATATCTTTGATTTGTACATATAAACAAAATGAGCCCCTCCCAAAAAATATTCAATCACTAGAACGGATGCAATTACACACTAAAATGCACCGAGTTTTTGTGTGTATATTTCATATACATTGGTATAAGAAAGTTTTTTTTTTTTATTAAAATAATAATACATTGCAACTAGTCGTTACACTACTATCTAGCAATTTACATCTAGTCTTAAGTCTAAGGTATAAGAAAGTAAAAGCGTTTAAATTAATTTTCGATAAGATCATGTTGTCTTTGAAATCATCATCTAGAACACCCTGTTTACAAACACGTGTTTTTTTGAATCCTGAATACGTGTTGAAATGAAACGCACCTCAGCGACTCGACAAATAGCACAAGGCATGTTTAATAAATTCAATTCGAGTTTTTTTCAATCATTCGTCATCAGCCTCTATTGACAAACTTACATTTTTTGTGTCGTGTAGCTGATACACGGGAAGTTACAATTCAATAAAAATATTGGCGGATGGCTAAGGCATACAGATATTTCATTTCTGATATATATTTGGTTTATATTCAACTTTATTCGAACAATCGGACGCCGGATGTGCGGGTGTATGTACGCTACGTGCCTTATTTACGTTTTTTTTCTCCTCTTTCGATGTGGATAATTTTTGTATCAAGTTTTTCTTGAGTTCAATTTTGAATTTATACATATTTCTGTCAGTTTGATATAATATAAAATCATGCACGGAAAAATATGGAGTCGATTTTTTTTAATAAAATGCCAATTAAAAATATCATTATTTTGGAAAAAAAATACTAAAGTATCTATTATATATAATACTAGGTGGGCCCGCGCGGCTTCGCTCGCGTGGACTACGGAATTATTGTTTAAGATTTAAAAGTTAATTATTGAAAACAAATTAAACAATTGACAAACAAAAGAATACCGGCCTGTCCCCTCTGCACAGCGCGGTGTCTACATAGTCGTACTTCGCGCGAATTGTTACGAATAATGTTATTGTATATACTTATTTCACGTTATTTCCTAAACCAAATGAGAAAATTGGATTCTGTAAAAGGCAAATTATATCTACATTAAGTACTTATGACGATGAAATTATTTATTTCGATAAGGATTAAAGTTTTGCAGGTCATAAGTCCATGTAAACAGAACCCAAATATTTTATGTTTTCTTTGTAACATAAAAGCAGTCATTGTGGCTTACATATAAAAGTTAGACATATGGTGTCGCGGACTTTATTGTAGGACTTTTGATTCTACACAGTTCTTTAATACATTATTTTGTTCTATATTCAACGGTTTAGGCAGCGTATTGCAAAACAGCGCGCATACGGCAATTTTTTTTCCGAATTGATTTACTATTATCGTCACTGCTTAGTTGTTATGTTGCCTAACGTAACAAAATATAGCCTATAACCTGGTCAGAGAATGTACCTTTGAATTAAAAAAGAAACCACGTAAATCGGATAAGTGGTTCTCGAGTGATAAGCGCACAAACGGACAGACAGACAGACAGAGATACAGTTTTAGGATACATACGCACAATTTACAATATATTTTAAAATTTAATCAAATACCTTTTGAAGCGTTTCACGACTTACATCAAATAGTAAATTTTTTTTTAAAGTTGTGGATTTATGATGAAATATTTTTCTCAGAGCGTTTAAAAAATATAATTAAACAATTTTACTTGCATATCTATAAGCCATGATTACATAAATGTATGTCACAGTCTAATGGGGAGGGGTGGGGGGTAAAAATAAACAATATTCGCAGTAAAACGTATAACCCACGGCTTTAATATGCAAGTAGTTGTTCATTCAATCTGTCAAGATTTCATTAAATACAATTGTTCAAGTTAAACGTAATTAAAGCAATAAAACCACTTGGCTTCAGGCAAAATTGTTTTTGTGTCACAACAATGAAAGGGGCGCTTGTGAACGTGTGTATACCAATGTTAAATAATTATTATAATAACCAGGGGCGCATAAATTGGAAGCACTATAAAATATTAATCAATATTCATAGATTTTACAAAAAACGACCAGATGAAAAAATGTAAATTCAGTAGAGTAAAGTAGGTATACATACACTGGTAGAAAGGATTTCTCAAACCAAGTAAACTAAAACAATATTTTCTTAAGATAAGCAATAATCTCTTAAACCAACTATAGTATTCTTGAACGAAGGAATAACGTAGTTGGATTAAGAGTATGTTTCTTATATTAAGAAAATATTGTTTTCGTTATATACAAAACAAGGTTTTCTTGGTCCAATACAGTTTTTTTCTGTGTATATGGAACTCCATTCATGTTTTAGGGAAGAAAACTATGATAGTATTATTTAACCCTTAGCTGCCACTGTGGGGTACCAGGCGCCCCACATTTAATGTAAACTGTTTAAATTTGTTTTCAATTTTTTAAATATATTCTTCTAAATAACTGATTGGAGTGCATTCCGTATAGTTTGAAGATGATAGAGGAATTTTTTTGAATTAAAATACTGTTGAGTAGTTAGCATTTTAGTGTCTGGGGTACGAGGTGACCCCAGTGTGGCAGGTATGTTATACTGGAGAAGTGTAGCAGCTAAGGGTTAAAATTAGCCTTTATCATTTCATTGGACAGAGAATTTAATATTTTAATGAGATCTAGCAGGCAAAAATTAAATTCTTAAATTAAAACAAAATAAAAAATCGAAAACAATCGAAAATCACTCTACTTGATTATTATCTATATTAGATTTTTTATATTTATTTTGTTGTTTTTTTTTTTTCAAACTTATATATTGTCACTGGTAAAAAAAAAACAGTGGCGTAGCAAAGAGTATGCGGGTAGAAATTCCGTAATAGGGACCCCATTTAGTAAGTACCATCATGAATATTTGTACTAAAAAAATTTTTGCGGAAGTGAATAGTTATGACACTGTCATGTCAACTGACGCAGTTATTTAGAAATGTAAGCTTATTGTTAGATACATAATAATGTTATCTTTATAAAATATAAAATGCTGCAACAAAAGGAGGTGTCCATAT
The DNA here is from genome assembly GCA_949319165.1 of Sialis lutaria. Taxonomy (NCBI): domain Eukaryota; kingdom Metazoa; phylum Arthropoda; class Insecta; order Megaloptera; family Sialidae; genus Sialis; species Sialis lutaria. Next base: position 37,219,299 of record OX439232.1, on the reverse strand, counting down.
TACTATATTGTCCATATAGACAATATAGTATACCGACTATACTCTAATATTTTTTGGTACGGCAACTGTATTTTTACTTTCTTATACCTATGTATATGAAATATACATATAGTATAAGTATGTATAGTAATCGCGATTTTTTTCGAAATCCGGATTTTGATGGAATTATCAATTTTGACCTTCCCTGAATCCATTTTCTATTTTCGCCATGATGTCTTTTTTTTGTCTGTCTGTCTGTAGACGCTGTAACTCAAATACGACAAATAGTAGAAAGGTGAAATTTTATACTTAAGATTGATTTTTACCTGGGAAGAAAACCTCCTATTTTTGAAAACGATCTTTCAACCGGAAACGGATGTTTACCTACATCGATTTTTCGAATTTTATTGAAACAGTGCGAACTAGAGAAAAATGACCAAGTTGAAAATTGTAGGTAATATTATTATCTATAATTTATGCTCTATTCATTTTTTCGAAAAACAAACTTTTTTTTTACCAAGTATTCGTTTTTAAGTGCATTTCAAATGGTTCATAACAGAGAAGGAATATCTGCCATGAGTGTCATGGGACTTTCTTATACGTATTACAGAGACTGAACAGTGTACGTTTTGCCAAGGTACCACGGGTCTTTCTTATACGTAATACTGAGAATATACAGTGTAGATTATTCTAAATAATTATTTTAAAAAATTCTTTCTGGCTAAATCATAAGTGTTGGAAAAAATGTATGGGAAATAAATTATTTAAAAAAATATATATTTTTTAATAAGTATCAGTTTTTACGTATATTTAAAATGGTTCATAACAGAGAAGAAAAGCGAGAAATAAAGAATGTATCGTTGTGGCGCTTTCTCTCTCGAAGGCTTGTTCGCACGGCGGACGAAAATACTGTATCTAGTAGGTATTTGCTCTAAGGTTCTATGCATAATGTATATAATGATATTTCCATAGTTTGTATATCATTCATTTTATTCTATCTTTTATAAGTTTGTCAGAAATATCCTTCAATAAAATAAAAATCACGTACACTGTTCACTGTCATTATTATGTATAAGAAAGTGCTGTGGCACACGGCAGATTATTTTTATTAAATAAATCGACTCCATTTTTATCTATGTACATTTGATCAGTTTGATGTATGTATCCCTGCTCTATTTTAATATATAAGTAAAATATTGTTAAGAAATAAGGGGCACATAAAATAAGACTTGAAGTACCCTTTTGAAAATAACAAATTGCATAAATAAACTATCGAGTAGCGACGATCAGCAATTACGACATAGTAGGTACCTGACATTCCGAGAGCACAGAAAAAAACCTAGACGTCTGGAAATTCCGTAATTCCTTTAGAGAAAGAGAAAGATAATGTGTGTGTCTATCACAGGGATGAACTGACATCCTAAATTAACAACGACAAAAAATAAATAAATTATATTAAATTTCGTATCTTTTTTATTTTTATTTCTTATATGTTTTTTATATGAACATTAATTAATTTTTTTCTAACCTTTAATTAAATAAACAAACAAGTATTTAAAAAACGACTCATGATTCAATATTTTGAATTTTAGATATATAGTACAGTAGAATCCGGATTTAACGACCCTCAAGGGACCGGCGACACTTGGTCGTACTAACCGAACGACGCATTCGATTTTTTTAACGTCCAAATTATTTTGTATTTTTTTTAAGATATTCAGCAATTTACAGGATAATTTAAGCTTGTTTTTTATTATGTACATATTAATATTACTGTAATTCTTATTATGAAATAATAATATACATAGTTAGATTAATTTCTATTTAAATAAAACAAATATTAAAATTAACAAAAAGTAACTTTAATGGTATTTACGTAAACATTGCACATTACATACATACATAATGTTGCAGTTTGATCAGAGATACAATGTACCTACATTCTATGCATGTAAATATGTATTTACTGACGTAGAAAGTCTGTAATTTTACTAATCAACAATCAACATACGTAGGAGAGAGGAGAAAGCCGGGAGAGGTATTGCTTGTGCGTAGATATTGGAAACATTACACTGCGCGTCGTTCTAACCGGACAATTTATTGTCAAAATAGGTCGCTTAAACCGAAGTCGTACTATACGGATATGGTTTCATATAGTACACCCAATTCTGTTTTTACACGGTTTTGATTTAACACGGTCTAGAAAAAAAAATTATTCCGTTTTTACACGATTTCATTCGATTTAGTACGATTAAAAAAGCTATTTGATTTAAATTTTAAAGAAAAATATTTTTATTAACTGTAATCTTCTAGGTTTTTTTTTCTATCTGTTATTTATAAAACATGTAGTTAGGGAATTCCCCTTTTTAATTTATTTTCATAGCAGCTTAAGTATATATTTTAGTCTTGTACGAGTTTTCAGTTCCTAAACTTGCGATAATTTTATATTTATGTTACTTTTACTTTAAGAATTGAACTGCCCTTTATTTTTATGAAATAAACTGTGCATTAATGCACATAACAATTTAATTTATAGTTTTTTTTTTATATGAATCATTTCATTTTACCTATTTTTTTTATCCCCTTTTTTCTATGTACTTCATATCTTTTTTTTCACGTTTTTTTCTGAAACGTATCTACCGAATTAGGTGTACATCTACACAGAAAAAAAACTGTATTGGACCAAGAAAACCTTGTTTTGTATATAACGAAAACAATATTTTCTTAATATAAGAAACATACTCTTAATCCAACTACGTTATTCCTTCGTTCAAGAATACTATAGTTGGTTTAAGAGATTATTGCTTATCTTAAGAAAATATTGTTTTCGTTATATACAAAACAATGTTTACTTGGTTTGAGAAATCCTTTCTACCAATGTATATGAAACCTAATTTGAGTTTGCATTTTCTTCGCTAAAAACGGTTAGCTAATATAAACGAATTCGTTCGTTATATCCAGATTCTACAGTAATTATTAAAAAAATAAAACGGACAAGTGCTTGTTGGGCACGCACATGATAGGGTTCCGTAGTCATTCTCACTACGATTTATAAAAAAAGAGTTTTTTCATAATTTTCGTGACCGAAGGGTTAAAATCAAAAAGTCATTTGGCTTTTATTACTGCATTTTAAGAGACCTATAAATGACACCCCACTCAATGGGGTAAATGAAAAAAATGTGACTTCACTTTTCAATCTATGATAGGGGGCTCCAAAATATTTTTGACAATGTTCGTTATAATTTTCAGTGAAAGTACTAATTAAAAGCTACATCTTTCAGATTTTTTAAATTGATAGTTTAGAAAATAGAGGGGGGGACGCTTTTTTAACGACTTTGGAGAGCAAATACATTAAAGGGTAAAATCAAAAAGTTCTGATACATTTTTTGTTGCATTTTAGGAGACCTTTCTAATGACACCCCACTCAATGGGGTAGGTGAATTATTTTTTTTTTGAAAACACTTCATTTTATGGAAAGGGGGCCTAAAATTATTATTTTTTTTACAAAAATCTTATCATTTCTGTTTTTGGGTCTTTAATCTTCGACCGTATACCAAATTTCATCTTATTATCTCAAATTTTTTGAAGACGGACGGACATGGAGAAACTATAAGGGTTCCTAGTTTTCTACAGAACCCTAAAAATGAGATATAAAAAAATTCATATGCCGATCTGTTTTGAGTCCGGTCCTGGCCGTACGATATAGATAGAGGGAGAGAGACAGAGATAACCTGTGTGTAATGAAGTGGACTTTGTCCGTGTAATTCGCACTTGTTATTACGGGACGATCAGAGATCGAATAATTCAATCAGGACGATGGAATAGAGAGAGTATACGAGATCTCGACCGATGGAATTCGATTTGTGTTCGTGTTAATGTTATCTTTACTCTTGCACGTTTTTAACACAATCTAATCGAGTGATTTCTGTTAGGATTTGTTTGATTTTGAATTGTTAATGCTTCGATACGTATTGATTTATTTTGTCTTATGTTATGTCTATGAATTTGTATAAATTGTATGTATCATATTAAAGACGCTAGCAAATTTGCAATCTAACTAGCACTCATAAATGAGCTTATTAATTAAGGGGTATGCAGCAACAAGTTTTTATAATTTGTGGAAAAATAAAAAAAAATGTTTAAAAAATGGAGAATGTATTTAAATTGCCTTTGTCTTCGTCCAATTATTATTTGTCACCGACCACATGTTTTGGCCAGATTCCATTGAGAAATTCGTCAAATTCGCAATTCTAGAGTCAATTTTATTCTGGAGTTAACTCCTTTTTGGCCCAAATAGTTGAAAATTATTTTCTTTTTAAAGTAAGGAAGCATTGAATAAGAACAATTTTCAAGAAAATTAGTTTATTTCAAGAAAGAAGACAGTAACAAGTGTACTAATTTAATTCTAAGCCCAAAAACAAAGAGTTAACTGCATTTTGACCCAAGCGAATGAAGCAGCTAACTCATTCTAGCGGATACCTTGAGAACTATCAACGGTAGGTAACTCTTTGTTGAACCAAACGAAAGAATGATTTTTTTCCCCCAAGAAACAGTTGTTAACTCTGTTTGGCCTAAAAATGGAGTTAACTCGTTGTTGCTACAAACCCCTCAATCTTGTTAATCCTTTTTCATGAGTTTGGATTCAAAAACTGTCATGTTTTTTTTGTCTCATTCTCAAAAATATTTTGGACCCCCCTTTCATAGACTGAAAATTGAACTTACATTTTTTTCCCCACTTACCCTATTGAGTGGGGTGTCATTTAATAGGTCTCGTAAAATGCAATAAAAAACGTCAAATAACTTTTTGATTTTAACCCTTCAGTCGCGATATATTTTCTTTTTAATGTCACTGTCAGAGCGTCCCCCCCCTCTATTTTCTAAACTATCGATTCAAAAAATTTGAAAAAAAATCAGAATGTATCTTTTAATTAGTACTTTCACTGAAAATTATAACGAAAATTGTCAAAAATTTCATAGATTGAAAAGTGAATTCACATTTTTTTCATTTACCCCATTGAGTGGGGTGTCATTTGATAGGTCTCCTAAAATGCAATAATAAAAGTCAAATGACTTTTTGATTTTAACCCTTCAGTCACGAAAATTTTGAAAAATACTTTTTATAAATCGTAGTGAGAATGACTACGGAACCCTATTATGTGCGTGCCCAACACGCACTTGTCCGTTTTATTTTAATAATAATTTAATCGTTTTCACTTATAACAAATATATTTCCCAAAAAATGTATTATTCAACATTAAACAAAAATATTGAACTTAAAAGGTTATGTTTATTACCGATGTATTGGTTAAAAGTAACATGTAAGAATGTGTTCTGCACCTTCACCATATGGTGGAGGCGCATTTTATCAAATACGTATCAAGAGAATATGATCTGACGCATTATCCTGTTCTCCTGATACTTGTCTTACAAATAAATAAAAATAAAGAGAAAATCTTAAATTGGTTACGACTTCAAAAACTGGTTTAAAGTCTAGCACACTGTAAAAAAAGATTTGGTTTCGAAAAATTTTGTTTTTAATTTATATTGAGAACACATGTACCTACATTTAATAGAATATTTTACTTTGTTAATTACTTAAAGTAAAAAAAAAGTTTAATTTAATTTGAAAATTGAAGTAAACAGAACGGTATATAATAGTAACATGTAGTAATTTGTACAATTTAATGGCAGAGCTAGTTTTTCATTATTTTAAATAAATTACACGTGAATATATTTGTTATTATAGTTTTTATAACATCTCTATATAGCAAATTGTGTAAAATTTCAATAAATATAATATTTTAGGCAAGTTCTCTCATTTACTGTGTGTAAAAAACTATATTTTTAATATCCAATTATTCAAAAACCATAGTCAAATATTTTAAATAAAAATTAGTAAAATATGTATATGAGTTATCCATAAATACTATATTTAAAATTTAAGACTTTTATCTATACATTGCTCTAATGATCGAATAACCTTTATAGTATATTTGTTTATTTGTATAACAAATTAAACTATACCAATAATATAGATTTAGATCCTGTACACAATAATTACTAATTGATATTGTAACTTTAGTAATTTAACAAACACGTGACCTACCCTAGCAAGAATTACAATATTTTGTACCGTTTACGTCAAATAGTAATATTTCTTTAAAGATTTAAATAAAAACTATCTTATACACAATTAAATAAACAGGTATACCAAAATATATCAAAATATAACCAACAAAATGAAGACAAAACCATAATGAAGTGCGCCCAGGTAAAGAAAATCATTGAAACATATTTATTTTTGTTGGTACAACTGTATCTAATACTTGAAATACCTTTCTACATTCTTCGTCACCTTCACGCACCCTAACCTTGTTTCACCCCCCCCCCACCCGTCCAAGCAACCCCCACAAACAATGCTATTGCAGTTCGATTTCATTAACTTTCAAGTTTACCTCATAGACCATAGACGTACTGGTAGCTTTCATAAAAAATATATTAATAGGAAAAATTTATTAATGTGCAGAAGTCAGTTTAAGGAGGGTGTGGGGCTGACGATCAGGAGAACGGTGTGGGTGATATTGTCATTTTGAAAGAAATATATAGTAAGCAAAATAATAATAAAGAAATATCTTTATTTATATCGTTATTTTTTTTAGTTGTAAATTTTAACATTTCTTTCAATATGACATTGATTATTTTTAATAAAAACGAACTTTTTATATTTAAACCAGTAAGATGACGAAGCAACAATAAATGTTTAAACGCAAATTATTCGATCAAACAATAAAACAAAAAAAAATCAAATTTAATAGAAATTTTCAAATGAACAACTAATGGGCATTAAAGAAAATATTTTCAGTTTTCCAAATCTATCCATTAATTTTTTTTAACGATTATTCGTTCCTTAGTTATAAGCATTCAAAGTTAAACATATGATTTTTGCTTTGATTGTACATAACTTGGTCAAAAAAATCGTACAGCAATAAAAAAAAACTAATTGAAGAAAAAAATCTGATCTACAAATATCGTTTATTTAATTTGACCAAAAAAAAAATTGCATGTCCTGTAGAGCCTCTCAAAATTAATATAATTTTTTTTGGCGTTTCATCTTAAAAAAGGACGTTATCCTGTAAGATAATAAAATTTTCAATAAATGATTCAAAAACTAGAACGTTCAAGCTTTACAACAGGTTTTTTAAAACTCTTCTACGACCATTTTTCGCTATTTAAAAACACCTAAAAATAATTGAAAAATGTAGTGATCCGTTAATTTTGCATTTCAGTATATTTTAAAATTTAGTCAAATATCCTACACGCATGGTTGATGAAAACCAAGGTTAGTAAATGATTAGGTTTGCTTACTTGCCTGTGACGTCACCACGAAGATCATTTCAACCTCCTTGATTTCAAATGGTCGCCAACGCTGTCAAACTGTCATAATATAAATTTGAAAGTGATTGATTTATGATTGTGTTCTGTGTTTGTGCTATTCATTTATTGCTATAGTGAAGCTTTACACATGATATTAATTATATTAATTATAATTATGTGTGATTTGTGTTTAATATTATGACAGTTGAAATCATAGATAAATAAATGGAATCAAGAAGGTTGAAATGATCTTCGTGATGACGTCACAAGTAAGCAAACCTAATCATTTACTAACCTTGGATAAAAACCATTTTTTGATTGTTGATAAAATGAATATATAAAGCCTTGATGCTACGCTACTGACGTTCCAAACATTTGTTAGGTTAGCTATCGGTGGCGAGTTCATTGTTTTTCTGTAGTTGTGGTACTTTTCTGTTTCTTTATTAGGTATTTGGAAAGCCATGTCCTATTTATGAACTGTGATCACTTTATTATCCTTTCTTTATGGTTTGTAAGTTATTAATGTTTCTACTTTTTCGTTTCTATTTATTTTGTGTCCGATACAGGATGATCTTTGTAATCGATTATTTATTTATTATCGTCAGGAAATGTGTGATTTATTTGAGAAATTTACTGCAAACCGTAACTGTTTCTTGCGCAATTACTTCTGATATTAATATTCGACCCAAGATTAACTCAGAAATAATAAAAAATAGAGATAGAAGTTGTTTGTTAATATGATAATTTTTTACCAATATGGAAATATCCACGTTTATCTTATTGATAAATGTATATTATTACTAACAATGTTCTTATCATGGTGAAAATTTTGTTTCGTATTTTATCACTGGATTTACCATATCGAAAATTGCACTTTCACTAGTTGGATGGTGTAAAAAAATTTTCACACTGATAAATATTTATTAATACAACCATTATGTTTAATCTATTTGAGAGTTTCGTTAGTTGGTGTAATAAATTATTTATTAATTTGACAAATGAAAAGATTTTTAGATAAACATGAAAATGAAAATTAATAAAATAACCTCAATAAGATTTTTTTTTATTATTATACTAAAGAAATATTGTTATATTAACAAGTTCGATTATTACCTTTTTTTATTTAAATTTAGGATGTATTATAATAAAACAACAATCATTTTAATTTACAATTTTTATATAACATATTTTTTTTGTAAAATGTATAAAGTAAATAAATTAATTAATATCTAATAATAATTAAAAAGATAAATACATCCACATATTGCAGCGATAACAGCTGTGTTCACCTGATGTCTAGCATTTAAAATGAAACAACAATGTAACGTTTATAGGTTATATGACGTATATTATATATTTGTTTTAAAAATGCAAACTTACCAGATTTTATCTTGATTAAAAAGATTGATTGGCTTTGAATAAAAATACAGCACGTATCGATGTACATGTATTTATATATTAATTAACACAATATAATAATTATGGAATTTGATGTGACATATGAAGAAATAGCGCCTACTACTATTAATAAATTATAAATAGCAACTACTCTATTTGTAAAAAAATTTCTTGTCAAAATATGAATTTTTGTTTAAATAAACTGCAAATTTCGTTACTTCTAGTTATCCAATTTTGTTGAGTTTTAATAGGGTTCTATTCTAATAATAGATGAAGTGAATTCAAAAGGAATGGTGCAAATTTATTTCGAATTGAAGCCTGTAGTTCGGCGTTTCTATCAAAAAAGCGGGTTAAATCGACAAATTGAACTTTATTTATATTTTTATAACAGAAAATTAAAACCGATCGATATTAAACTAAGCAAAAATGGAGACTGTAATGTTTTCTATCAGAAAATGTAAAAATGTAAGTGAGATACTGAAGAAATTTAAGATATAATACTCATTTTATCAATTTATATACGAAAAAAATTTTTAGGACGAGAGTAGAACACACTTCCAAGCAGAGCCTGCTTGGGGTGTGCAATAGACTACACTAATAATTAGTTTAAATGTCCACCATTTTGACACCCATTGGCCGATTAACATCAAATTAAGCTGTTTTACAGTTAAGTATCTATATATTAATATTCAATAATGGCAGTAAGCAAATATCAACAAATATGTCTAGTTTAATTAGTACAACAAACAAGTGTCTAACAATACTGTCCATGGCTGGTACCAGTACCTTATATTAGTATTATTTGATAATTTTAATCATCATCATTCCATATTAAACTATTTTAATTATATTTATAACAAATGTAGGTACTTTAATTCAGAGAGTTAAAATATAACACAAAGAAACATGGACTGGAAAAAGTAAAGGCACTAGGTAGCTACTAGATATTAGCCTGCGCAGCAATCACTGTCTGTGAAAACTAAATGATAATGCAGGAAGGCAAAGAGAACAGCTTGTGTATAGGGTAATATGTATAATTCATATGCGCATATATGCATATTGTCTAGGGGAGTTAATTTAGATATATCATATAAGATATAACCAACCGTCTTAAATACAATAAACGATTTTTTTTAAAACATGTTCCGAAAGAAATGGAATTATTGTGATAATGTCAAAAAATCGTGAATACGAGAAAAATTCAAATTTTGACTATTCTTCATAAAAGAACAATTGAAAAAATCTGTCGTAGGTGCCACGGGACTTTCTTATACGTAATACAGTGACCAGTGTACGTGATTTTTATTTTATTGAAAATATTTCTGACAAACTAATGAAAGATAGAATAAAATGAATGGGACATAAACTATAGAAATATTATTTTATACATTATGTATCGAACGAATTTTGTTTAAACTGGAAACGGATGTTTACTCTTGTCATTTTTAAAATTATTTTTGAAATAAGAAAAAAATATCTAGTATGTTATTGTCTATAATTTATTCCCCATACATTTTTTTCCAACATTTATGATTTAGCCAGAAATATTTTTTAATCAACTATTTAGAATCACCCACACAAAAGTATATTTAACATTTTTTGAAATCAGTTTTATTAATTTTTTTCTTAAATGGTCTTTTATTGGCTTGGGGCACCGACTTCAAAAACTATTAAATTTAATTATTATTATTATAGATTTTTCAGGGTTTTTATATTTTTTTGAAGTTGGCGTATCTTCAAAGTCCATGGTAAGATTATAATAAAATTTATATGGGACCACCTTAGGAGTATTCTCTTTCAAACAAACAAAAAATCATCCAAATCGGTGCATATTTGTCGGAGTTATACCCGAACATACATAAAAAATATATAATGTCGAATTGACAACTTCCTCCTTTATTGAAGTCAATTGAAAATTGAGTCCATGGTCAGATTTTGATAAAAATTTATATGGGACCATTTCGAGAGTATACTCTTTCAAATAAATTATATTTGTCGCAGCTATGCCCGAACATACTTAATAAAAATGTTCTTATATCTGTTTTCGATATTTTCTGTATAAATACGCCGATTTAATTAATTTTTTACGTACAAAATACTAAGACACATCAAAAATAAAAAATTTAACAGTATAAATCTTGATGGTAGAGGAGGGGAGGTTATAAAAATACATATAAATATTTTTTTTACATTTTACTTAAGGGGTTAGGTGTACTCAGAAAATTTTCAAGAAATCGATTTTTGTTTATTGCATTTTTGGAAGCTGCTACAACGGCTGAAGAACTATTTTATGGCCCAAGAATAGTTGACTCGGTGTAAGTAATTAAGTAATACGTATATTACTTTACGTAAATTGAGTGTAAAACTTTAAATGCGTTTTTCTCAAAACTATGTTTTTTGAACTGGTGACCACTGTAGCTCGAAAACCGCTCGGTAGATTTTAATGAAATGTATACAGCTTTTTGAAAACATGAAAAACTAGTGCCTGATCGAAGGATTTTTTTTTTAAATTTCGATTTGTTATAAACAATTAACTGTTGGTTTTTTTCCCGAAAATCTTGAAAAAAAATTCCTGAGGCTGCCATTTTGTTAATTTAAGAAAGAAAAAAAAAGCTTCGATCAGGCACTATATTATCTATTAATAAAACTAATTTTTTTTGTCCGATTGAATTTGGATGAATCTCCAAGGATAAGTGATGGTCACCGCAAGGAGCTTCGGTAGGAACTGGATCAACACAAACAGCCATTACTTTTAAAATTATTAATTTTTTTTTCTAAAATTTCTGTCAAGTCAAGTCGAAACCTTATTTAATGATGCTACGTTTTTACTTTTATAAAATAAAATAATTTACTGGCAAAAAAAAATTATTTAAAATTGTCATTTTTTCATGTCTCTGACTACACCTAACCCCTTAAAAGAGTTGAAGTTTGGAATAATTAGTTTTTTAAACGTCTTGATATAGCCATTTCTGTAGAATTTCAATAAATAGAGCACTTTCGGTAATTTCTCTCATTTATCGCGTGTTAAAAACTCAATTTTTAATATCCAATTACCATAGGTAGGCACAGTTAATCGAAAAGTTAACTTCGTTAATTGTTAATCCGTTAATATAAAAGTTAACTTCTTTAACCGTTAAACCGTTAAAATTCCGAAAATCTAACGGAAGTTAAAGTTAACCGAAATTTTGAAAATTTTACGAAAGTTAAAGTTAATCGTTAAAAAGTAAATCATTCAAAATTTCTTAAATTCCATACACTACAATATTACTATCTACCTCTAAAACTCTATTTAGGGTCGGTAATTACCCCCACACTCTACACACCCATGCCTTTATGTGTGTGTGTGTGTGTGTGCTGGAAAGGCGCTAATGTGAAAATGATATACATGAGTGAATAGCAAGTATTTATATCTATGTATGTATATGCGCATTCGCAGCGCGCGAGTGCCGGGCAAAGATAAACGTAATTCCGTCATCGTGTGTCTCTTTGTGGTGTTATTAACGCATCCCAGTTTCATTAAAAACTTGCCACAATAGTTTAATACACGTCACTTGGTTGCAGCTCAACTATTATATTATAATATCTCGTATACTACTGAACAATAGCCGGCCATAAGTATGTGAACAGATATCAGTTGCTACGTTTCATATATAGAATATTCATTTCTGCTTTAATTGAAAAGAACTTTAGGTGCAAGTAGAGCTTATAGTTAAATGCTGAAACCATTTATATATATGTTACCGGCAATGTATGAAATTCGGCATTGTATAGAATTCTTAGATATTCTTTAGAATACCTAAAAATCTATGAAATGAATTTAATTATATACATTTTTTATAGAATTCCTAATAATTATATAGAATGCCTGAATTATAAACTTTGCCGGTAACATACACCGAAAAAAACTCGATCTTATTGAAAATTTGAGATGGAAAAATTTATTTTGATAATATAACAATATTTTCTTAATATAATAATTAAAAAAATCTTATTGAGGATATTTTATTCATTTGAAAAATATATCTTCATGTTTATCTAAAGATCTTTACATTTGTCAAATTAATAAATAATTTATTACAGCAACTAACGAAACTCTCGAATAGATTAAACATAATGGTTGTATTAATAAATATTTATTAGTGTGAATATTTTTTACACCACCCAAGTAGTGAAAGTGCAATTTTCGAAATGGTAAATTCAGTGATGTATTTTATTAAGTATTTTTGGTATTTAAAATATATGTTTTCAATACGAAACATAATTTTCACCGTGATAAGAACATTGTTAGTAATAATATACATTTATCAATAAGATAAACGTGGATATTTTCATATTGGTAATAAATTATCATATTAACAAACAACCTCTATCGGAGCCAAATCGATCACGGATATTTTTAACATTGATCACATTTTTTAACACATAGACAAATTATTTTTCCTGTGTAGACCAATCGAATAAACATTTTTTTTACAAATTAATATGTTTTTATCACGGTAAAAATTTAGTTTCGTACTAAAATGTAATGTTTAGGGTATGTATTGTTTGTTTTAATTTTACTGTCTAATTACTCATATTTTCTATTGTGTTTAAAGTTTGAATATTTTTTTGTAATTCATTAAAAATCTTTCATTACATTGCATAATCTGAAAGGAGATTCTTTGAGCTTCATTTTTATTTTTATTTATTTTCTGTACCACCAAAATTACTCCGGCTATATTCATTTGAATTATTTTTTCCTGATTTTCACTAAAACCTTTGCGAATTTTCGTCACATTTTTTCCGCACGAATATAAATTTCAAGGTATTAAAATTCTCTAAAAAAAGGTTATTTCAAAATTTCATTTTCTACATAAATGCACTCTACATCAAGTGTCGAAATATGCAGTTTTTTTTTTAATTTATATAATTACATAAAAAAGTTAAAAAATGAAAAGATGTTGAGGAACGAATTAGACCATCATAAAGTAGAGTTAATTTGCTCAATTTAATAATTATTTTTTAGGTGTCCCCTTAATTAATTTGTTGGGTGTATATTTTAAATACAAAAAAATACTTAATAAATGACATCACTGAATTTACCATATCGAAATTTGCACTTTCACTAGTTGGGTGGTGTAAAAAATATTCACACTGATAAATATTTATTAATACAATCGTTATGTTTAAATCTATTTGAAAGTTTCGTTAGTTGGTGTAATAAATTATTTATTAATTTGACAAATGAAAAGATTTTTAGATAAACATGAAGATGTTTCAAATTAATAAAATATCATTAATAAGAATTTTTTTATTATTATATTGAGGGAATATTGTTATATAAACAAGATAAATTAATTAAGCATTTTTCCATCTCAAATTTCCAATAAGATCGAGTTTTTTTTTCCCTGGCCCCCAGACTATGATTTTAAGCAAATATAAAAAATATAAAATAGTATATTTATTATACTTTATAATAAACTAGTAGTGACGTTAAAATGTAATAAATAAAAACAACTAAATTGTCTAAACGTCAAAAATTTTATAAGCAATTATATTTAGCGAGCTTTCGGTTTACAAACTCATCTTCAGTCTATTAAAAGGGATAAAGCGAGAACGATGTTATTATCTTAACAATATTTCAGTTGTTTTTATTTATTAAACTTAATTATAGAAAATAAGTTTTGGTTATTACAATCAACCAAAAATCGTTTCAAACTGTCTTAACTCCTAATACGAGTAACTCTAATCTGAACTACTGTACATATATGCACATTTAATACATAATTCAAACTGATATAAATAGAAATCATTTATATTCACCCTTTATGTACAATACTGCATTATATCCGTATGCACAAACACATATTTGATCATGAATTAAATAATCTCCAATCTTCTGCATTGTTGCAGTTGCTGTTATAATCTGTGCCAATAGGCGTACAGTGGTGGTGCATAGAGGGGAGGAAAGAGGGGATTATATGTGTATTAAATATTAGATAAAGAAACAATGTACAGTAAACTATATAAGTGGACGTTCAGTTTGTATTGAAATTCGCTTATCACAAACTTAGTACTGTCCATATCATGAAAAATGACCGGAGCGGTAAGGGAAGGAAATCCGAACTGGCGTAGTCAAACACAAATACATTTATCCTTAATATATATAAAGCTCAACGTCTTTCTGTCTGTCTGTCCGTTAGTGCGCTTATCACTCGAGAACCACTTATCCGATTTACGTGATTTTTTTTTAATTCATAGGTACATTCTCTGGCCATGTTATAGGTTATATTTTATTACGTTAGGTAACATAACAACTAAGCAGTGACGATATTAGTAAATCAAGTCGGAAAAAATTTTACCGACGGCACGCTGTTTTGCGATACGCTGCCTAAACCGTTGAATATAGAACAAAATAATGTATTAAAGAATTGTGTAGAATCAAAAGTGCTACAATAAAGTCCGGAACACCATATGTCTAACTTTTATATTTAAGCCACAATGACTGCTTTTATGTTACAAAGAAAACATAAAATATTTGGGTTCGGTTTACATGGAGTTTTGACCTGCAAAACTTCAATCCTTATCGGAATAAATGATTTCATCGTCATAAGTACTTAGTGTAGATATAATTTGCCTTTTACAGAATCAAATTTGGTCTTTTGGTTTAGGAAATAACATGAAATAAATATTGCAATAACATTATTCGTAACAATTCGCGCGAACCACATCTATGTAGCGCCGCTCTGGGCAGAGGGGACAGGCCGGTATTCTTTTGATTGTCAATTGTTTAATTTGTTTTTAATAATAATTAACTTTTAAATAATCAACTATATATTTTTTAAATTGTAAACAATAATTCCGTAGTCCACGCGAGCGAAGCCGCGCGGGCCCAGCTAGTTGAATATATGAATGTTAGATTACCATTAAAAAATAAGAATACAAATTAAAAATCATTATTGAACTATCTAACTAAGCTACCCCGAAAAATTAATATGATTTTAAAAAAAACGTCGTGGATAGTAGCTACCCGGGAAAAAATTGTAGATCTGCAGAAATCTACTCAGATCTCGACAGATCTACATTTTGAGACAAAATTATATTTTTCGTTGGTTTTTGATCTGTGGAGACATATAAAGATCTACAAAGATCTCTGAAGATCATTGTAACGTTGAGAATTCATGAATTTTCAAAATTATAATCTCTATCACGATTTACAACGATCTTTAGTGATCTTTGTAGATCATTTTAGATCTTTGTAAGTCTCCACAGATCAAAAACCAGTGAAAAATATGATGTACCAAAATGCAGATCTGTCTAGATCTGAGTAGATCTCTGTAGATCTACAATTTTTTCCTATAGTCTATTTCATTTAAGTTTGCAGTGGTGGGCGGGGATTAGATGGTACGATTCACACAGGAACTAAACAAAAATACTATGGCTAGGCCATAAAATGCACACCCCTTAAACATAAAAAAATGTATTAACTTATAATATCAAATAAATACGGTACAGGTACAATATAATTGGTGAAACTTAAAAGGATGTTTGAAAAAAAGATTGGAGGTAATTAATATTATATAAATATATAATATGAAGTTTATCACTCATTAAGATTTTTTAGAAAATCAACAATGAATCTTGATATCAATCGATTATTACCTTTTTTTATTTAAATTTAGGATGTATTGTAATAAAACAACAATCATTTTAATTTACAATCTTTATATAACATATTTTTTTTTGTAAAATGTATAAAGTAAATAAATTAATTAATATCTAATAATAATTAAAAAGATAAATACATCCACATATTGCAGCGATAACAGCTGTGTTCACCTGATGTCTAGCATTTAAAATGAAACAACAATGTAACGTTTATAGGTTATATGACCTATATAATATATTTGTTTTAAAAATGCAAACTTACCAGATTTTATCTTGATTAAAAAGATTGATTGGTTTTGAATAAAATAATTAAAATACAGCACGTATCGATGTACATGTATTTATATATTAATTAACACAATATAATAATTATGGAATTTGAAGTGACATATGAAGAAATAGCGCCTACTACTATTAATAAATTATAAATAGCAACTACTCTATTTGTAAAAAAATTTCATGTCAAAATATGAATTTTTGTTTAAATAAACTGCAAATTTCGTTACTTCTAGTTATCCAATTTTGTTGAGTTTTAATAGGGTTCTATTCTGATAATAGATGAAGTGAATTCAAAAGGATTGGTGCAAATTTATTTCGAATTGTAACCTGTAGTTCGGCGTTTCTATCAAAAAAGCGGGTTAAATCGACAAATTGAACTTTATTTATATTTTTATAACAGAAAATTAAAACCGATCGATATTAAACTATAAGCAAAAATGGAGACTGTAATGTTTTCTATCAGAAAATGTAAAAATGTAAGTGAGATACTGAAGAAATTTAAGATATAATACTCATTTTATCAATTTATATACGAAAAAAAAATTTAGGACGAGAGTAGAACACACTTCCAAGCAGAGCCTGCTTGGGGTGTGCAATAATTATAGCTAACAGAAAAGTTTTTTCACTAGAAATTTATTAAATCTTAAACCTTTCAGTGATTTTTTTTCAAACTTTCACTGTATTTACATTCATCCTTCATACAAATTATAGGCTAAAATTTATTTTCAAGACATTTATAGTATTTATGCTGTGATTTTTTTGTTTGGCAAAACGGGAAATAACTCGCATTTTAATTTATTACTGATTGTTGTAAATACTCAATAGTGTTTTTTTTCTTGACGTCAGACGTGTAATTTTTTTAAAACCACGTGATTTTTGACATATCTGAACTGTCATATAACTTTTAATGGAATTTACAAGAAATTAAATTCACCTTTGTGTCATAAATATTAGTTTTCTTATATCCTAATAACAACTGTAGATATACATACATTTGTAAAATAATTAATCTGACAGTTTGAATTTAATTGCAATTATTTCCAAGGCAACATGATGTATTGTATTAATGAAAATTGTGTTATTGTGAATTTATCTGGCGTTTTGACCAATCAGGAGCGCGTATTATACTTCCTATGCTAGCTACCGCTGCAATCTTAAAGGAAATAGACTATAGGTAGTTTAAAATAAGACTGAAAGGTAAGATGATAGTGCACCCATGTTCCAAATTTCATAAATAATATAAAAGGCTTCTATCTTGTTTTAATAAATTAAATAAATAGTTATGTAAGCCATTATAAAATATTAATATTAGGTACCTTACTTGAAAAACGGAGAAACTGTGGTTTCTTAGTCACTTAAACTAAAAATACACCTTAACCACAAAATTTATGTCACTCGACACGTGTTTCGACTTCACAAGAAGTCCTCATCAGGAGCCTAACGATTCCAGTCTGGAATCGTTAGGCTCCTGATGAGGACTTCTTGTGAAGTCGAAACACGTGTCGAGTGACATAAATTTTGTGGTTAAGGTGTATTTTTAGTTTAAGTGATTAGGTACCTTACAAAATAAATTAATTTAAAAATCTTTAAATAAAGTATGGTATATCTAGTCTATTACTAGAAAATAATATTATTAATATCGTTTTACTAACACAATAATCAATGTAGCATTGCTCTTTAGTTGCATACTTCTATTATAGATGTAAAGTAAGGCACTTTATAGTTATAATATATTATAATTTATCAGAGGTGGCATGGCATACATTGTTCTGAAACTTGGTTATGTTTCACTTATAATTAACATGAGCTTTGCAACAGATACCAGGAACAATAAAGTGCCTATAGTCTGTTTCATTTATGTTTGCAGTGGTTGCCTGGTGATTTGACGGTATGAATCGTGTCTTGTACGGTCAAATTACCCGGTAACCACTGCAAACTAAAATCAAACAGATTATAGTAACTGCACTGTGAGTTATAAGAATTAAATTTGTTAATTACTCATTGTTTAATTATTTTTGTACATATTCTTTTATATTTTTACTAAGCAATTTTATATATTATGTTATAAATATACTTTTAAAATGTATAACTGTTAATATTTCTATGAAAAGTGAAATTAGAATCATGAAATTTTACTAAAAAATTTTGAATTTTAGATTTCGTTAAAAGTATGGTTTTTCTATAGAAAATGATGTGAAAAGTTGAAATTTTCAAACCGCAGGTCTGTATCTCTAACCGTTCTCGAGATATGGCCTCTCAAAGTTTCAGTTTTTTCAAAATTTTTGAGAAAAATGGCCGTAACTTTTGAACATGTGGCCGGATTTGATTTTTGTTGACAGATTTGAAATCAGCGTGTCAAAATCTATATAATGACATGTATAATACTTCAAAACTCGAGAAAAAAATTTTCGCGAAAAATCGAAAAAATTCAAAGGGGTATACCTTAAAAAAATGCCAATTTTTGACAAAAAATTTTTTGTCGAATTTTAAAGTATTATACATGTCATTATATAGATTTTGACATGCTGATTTCAAATCTGTCAACAAAAATCAAATCCGACCACACGTTCAAAAGTTACGGCTATTTTTCTCCAAAATTTTGAAAAAACTGAAACTTTGAGAGGCCATATCTCGAGAACGGTTAGAGATACAGACCTGCGGTTTGAAAATTTCAACTTTTCACATCATTTTCTATAGAATTAACATACTTTTAACGAATTCTAAAATTCCAAAAAATTTAGTCAAATTTTATGGTTCTAACTGCACTTTTCATAGAAAATTCATAGAAAAATAGCAAATTTTCATAGAGAAATCAACTCGAATACATTTTAAAAGTAAATTATAACATAATATATTAAATTTTGTCACGAACGTGAGTAAAAAATACAATTCGTGAGCAAAAATTAACTTAATCCAAGGTGGTACCGAAATTCGTTTAATTTGTTGAATCTCATAAAGTTTAAGTATTTATTTATACGATAACACATCAAGTGAAAAGCTAGTAAAAATTAGAGCAGGACTGTATTAAGAAAAAATAAAAGTTATTGCCTAATAAAAATATGATGAAATTTATGTCGAATTAAGTCAACGTATTTTTTTTATACAAAAAACATACTTTTAACGAAATCTAATATCTTGTTTATTTTTTTCAGGTCAAGTACAACCTCCGGATGAGGTCGAACCGGAATTTTTGGCACCACTGGAGAACCATACGGTCACTCAGGGCCGCGACGTCTATTTTACCTGCGTAGTAAACCACCTCTCAACTTATAAGGTAATTATTACATTTCAAAACTATAATGCCCGGTATTATAAAGAAATTGCATGCAAGCAAATTTGTTTCCATGCAAATTTGCGATTTGCAAACGCTATCTACTAGGAGTCAAATGTAAATGACAACCAATCACAGATTGTAGCTTTAAAATATCAAGACAATTTGACTCCTAGTAGATAGCGTTTGCTTTGCATGGAAACAAATTGCTTGCATGCAATTTCTTTATAATACCGGGCATAAATGTATCTATTAGATTAAAGTCTTTCTTAAATATAACTAATAATAACCAAACGAAAATTTAATACCTAAGTCAATTGTACCTACATATAGAGTAAAGTCGGTATATATGGAACACCTATTCATTTTTTTCGGTAAGAAAACTATGATAATATTATTTAAAATCAGCCCTTATCATTTCATTGGACAGAGAATTTAATTTTTTAACGAGATCGTGCAGGAAAAAATAGAATTCTTAAATTAAAAAAAAATAAAAATAAAAAATCTAAAACAATCGAAAATCAGCCACTTAAAAAGTGTACGTGTATTTAAAAAATAATTTTCGTAATAATTATTGCCGAGGCAATAATTATTACGACGATTAAAAGCATTGTACATACGGCCAACCCTATATTTTTAAACAGCAATATAATTAATTTAAACAATTTAATACAATAAAAATTTAAACTAACTTACCTTCACATAAATAATCAAAAATGACAAATTTCATTAAGTTGCCCTCAATGACATACCGGTACTCCAAACACTGTCATGTCAACTGACGCAGTTATTTAGAGGTGTAAGCTTAGATACATATTAATTTTGTCTTTATAAAATTTAAAATGGAGCAACAAAAGGAGGTGTCCATATTACCCGCCTGGTCCATATATACCGACTTTACTCTACGTTATAAATATTTGTTAATAATTGATATCTAAATATATAAAAGGAAGTGCCCTGACTCACTCACTCACTGATCGAAAATTAACAATCAACCGTACGGTATCTTCCACTGTTCGTAGAAAGCTCAAATTTGGAATATATATTCCTTGGTTATCGAACCAGAATGTGACGTCAAGTTTTTTTGAAAAAAGTTCAGTAGGGGGGTTAAAAGGGCCCCTCTAAATTTTAACGCCTACTAAATTAAATTCAAATGTCATGTCGTAACTATGGTTACAGTTTCTTTTATTTTATTATTTATCGGTGTAACGTCATGTCAGTTTAATTTTATAGTTATAATAAAGTGAATGTGTTTAATATGAACAGTAAAATACAATAATAAAATAAAAATAGAGAACATAACGCATTTAAATAAATGCACAACTGAAAGTAATGAATAAATGAAATTTTTACACATGTGTCGAAAAACTTGAAGATAAACCATCACGGTTACAAATATACAAAACAAAGGTTGGTACATATAATTTTCTTTAGTAGTTACTTATTTTCGATTTGAAAACATTATTAATTCTTAAGTTTTAGTGCGATCAATTGATTTGCGATAAATTGTTCTTACGGTAAATTGTTTTACGATGAAAATTAAAAAAATTATCATGATAAAAGTAAAAAATGTTGCAAATAAGAATTGATAATTGCAGACAAAATTCATATTAAAACCTTTATTTTCATCAAAATAGTTATATGGGAGGGAAATTTAACTTCATATATATGTATAAATCAACGACTCTAGCAATAATTTGTGACGTTTTTAACATCTATACAAAATCTAAAGCATATACACTTATTAATGAATTTTAAAATTTAGCTACTTTTATCACCGATTATCTTGCAAATTACTCCTAAAATCCGGAAATTATATTCCAATACAGAAATAGTCATAGGGGAGGGAAAAACTTCATATATATGTATAAATCAACGACTCTAGCAATAATTTGTGACATTTTTAAATTCTATACAAAATCTAAAGTACATACACGGATTGTTTTTCAAGTTATTCCTTAACCCGGAAATAATTATTTTCAAAAATAGAAATTAATTTAAATAAAAAAAAGGATATAGGATGATTTTATGTTAACAATAATTTGTGAGATTTATAACTTCTATATAATATCTAAAGCACAGATATTAATGAATTTTAAAATTTAGCTACTTCTGTCACCGATTGTCTTTTACTTTTTAAGATATTATAGAAATAATTTAACTAAAAAAAATATTATAACATGATTGTATGTTAAACAGTGTGGCCAGTTTCTGGAAAACCGGGAAAAGCCAGGGAATTTGGTTGGAAGTCAGGGAATTTTTATAAAAATGCAAAATCACACAAATTCTCGCAAATATCTTAGTGGCGTTTTTTTAGGTTATTTATCTAAATTATTTAAATAAAAAACAGGGAAAAACGGTAAAAATTATCCTGGAAAAGCGGGAAAAGTCAGGGAAATTTGTCCCAGAGAAATACTGGTCATCCTGTTAAATATAGTTTAATTTAATATCCCCGGGTAACACCGGGTCATATGGCTAGTAGTTTATATGTGAATGTCAAATTTTTGAGCAAGTAAATTATTAGACTAGACCTGTATTATTTGTCAGCATAGATCTTATTACATTAATTTCCAGAAGGCATATAATTTCATTTGTACAAAAATTCAAAGAGTTTTTAACTACAATATTCTCCATTTCATAAAAAAAAATTCAACGTTAATCATTTTTCAAATAATCTTATTAACTTTATCATTTACATTTCAAACGCAAAACGAATTGTTATTACTCTTGAGAAAGATCTGTTGAGAAAGATTCGTTTCCAGAGATAAATTTTCCTTTTAATTCAATTATTCTAATTATTTAATTAAAATTAGTAAGGTGTTTATGGAATTACTGAATATTATATCTTTTTTCAAGTACGATTCTTTTACGAACAATGCTTCAAATTTTAAATGCATAAATAATAATGAATGGAACCACTCTTCAATTGTTTTGTGATTTTAATCTATTGTTTTATTTGGAAATATTTCATTTTAATGCTTTATTAATTGAATATATCATAATATTTAGGTCATATTGTATTTATCATTACATAATAATTATTATTCAACTAGGGGCTGTGCCCCAACCCCCATTCACGCCATATTTTGATACACAAATTTACTCGGGTCTCAGCCTTCGGTTGCGATCCTCGCAGTGGCGTAGATAGCTTTTTGCGAGGGGGGAGGGATGAAAACATTTTGATTTTTTTTTCTTTTTAGATATAAAAATTTTGAAAACTAATTTGTTTGTCGTTGCCAATTTTAAAGACCTTTTTTTTTGGTTGTTCATTTCAATTTTTTGCAACATAGGACCACTTCTATCAGTCTCATTGTGGGGGGGGGAGTATGGGCAGTGTTTAATAATCTTTTATATGGTGAAAAGTATAAAAATTGGACTCATTGGGGGGGGGGGATTGATCCCCTTCATCCCCCCCTATCTACGCCACTGGACCCTCGTATATATCATACACCTACCACTATTTTTTTAATTTGGCGGTGATAATCATTAAACAATTTTCAGTAATCTTATACATAAGTACAAATTACCCTATCACAAACATACTCGGGTCTCAGTCTTCGGCTGTGACCCTCGTATACTGCTGTGCAAAAGTATTTGGACACTCAATTTTTTACGTATTATAAATACAAAACTGTAAAAATGATGATAAGAGTACTTAGTTACAACTTTTGTAATAATCCTAGTATATTTAAAATATAGCATTTACAATTATCCATGTTAAAGGTAATTTTTAATTATATACCTGAATGGTCAGGTTGAAAATATTGACGTTCAGTGTCTTTGAAGCTAACGAGAAATTGTTTTTTTTTTTTTTACTATTTTGAATGCGAGAAAAAATATTTACTTTGCTATTTTGGGGATTATTATTGACTGAAATCTGTATATTTACCCTCAAAATCATAGGTGTCCAAAGACTTTTGCACGACAGTGTATAATAATATACTAACCTACCATTTCTTTTTGCTGATGCTCATTTTTTTTAATTGTCGGTGATAATCACTTATCATTATTAAATTTTTTAGTAATATTACATACAGGTACAAATTACCCAACCTCAAATGTACTCGTATGTATATAGAATGACCAGATTTTAGTTTTTGTAAACCCTTATGCTGTGAAGAAACAAAACAGCAACATCGTATCTTTTTTTACAAAAGTGCAATAAATCCGATACATTTTTAAATACGAAGTGTTTTAAAACATCGTATTGCTGTTTTGTCTTTTTCGGTGTAAACATCGCATTATATATAAATGAAGACCTTTTATTTTTTTATTGACACCTAAACATTTCCACACCTTAATCCTCACCTTTGTGCCCCTCCAATTTTTTTCTTTTCGTTGTCATCATTATTACAAAACCTGAAATAATTATAAGAAAACCCGGAGCCCGGAGAAACAGTAAGTATACTTACCCTGAGACTCTGGATGAAAATTAGTTCACCCTATAATGTAGGTATAATTATATTATATTATACCCCTACCATTATTTTTATGTTTTTTTTAAAGGGCAAAATATCATTGTTTACACAATTTTATGAAAATATTTTTAATACGTCCCTGACTTATTTATTAAATAACAATTTATGGTTTCATTACTTTGTAAAATATAATATAATAAATCATCGACATTTTTATTTTTATTAGAAAATTTCATAAAATTTTTGATACGGTCCTGATTACATATATTTCATATCTGTTAACAAAAGAATAAAAACTGTTAAAAACGAGGTTGGTAAATATACATATAAATAAAGATTATATATCGGATACAAATATTTATTTGCAAATAAAAATTTATGAATGTAATGTTTTTTTACTTTTCAACATAAGTTTTTTTTTCATTATATACATATATTTTTTTAAATTTTATATGTATTTAAATTAGTAGATATAAGTAGAGTTTAAAACTAAAATAATTTTATAATATTGTGTTTACTTTATTAGTAATTATTAGTTTGAAACTATTAATATAATAAAGTGTAGAAATTTATTTGTTTATTTTAAAAAGTTTCTTTATCTATGCATAAAATATATATGTTACTGTAAAAGCCCGAACTGAGGTAAAACCTAGGTTTTACCAAGAGACACGGTAAATGTTGAAAAATAGAGTAGGTATCTTAAATTTTGCTAACAAAATATTGGGGCGAATGGGGATTCAATCTCCGCCTTAGTTAGGGCAATCTATTGGGGCGAAAGGGGATTAATCTAGTATAAGAAACGGGGATTCAATCTCCGCCTTGGTTAGGGCATTCTATTGGGGCGAAAGGAGATTAATCTAGTATAAAAAACGGGGATTCAATCTCCGGTTTGGTTATAACCTAACAAAGGCGGATATTGAATTTTCGTATTTTATACTAGATTAATCCCCTTTCGCCCCAATAGATTGCCCTAACCAAGACGGATATTGAATCCCCATATTTTATACTAGATTAATCCCCATTCGCCCCAATATTTTGTTAGCAAAATTTAATATTTGTGATTTGTGATTTTCTATATATTTGTTTAACATATTTTTGATACCTACTCTATTTTTCAACATTTACCGTGTCTCTTGGTAAAACCTATGTTTTATTATATATTACATACTATCTAGAGTATCTAGTATCGTATAAAGGGGCTAGCAAAATTTGCTAGCTAGCAAGCACTCTCAAACGGGGTATTAATTTTGTGATAGTATCTATAAAGCTATAGAATTTCGATGAGTGATACTTCACCACAGTATTGTAACACAGTTGGTGCAGACTCTGACTGTACGTGTGGTATAATTATCATAATATCATCACTGTATTAATACCGTTAGTGTTTACATACAACACGTGTGTGAAACTTGTCAAAGTCTTCATGAAACTTCAAGAGAACTATCATATAAGTTAGATACCTCATTTGAGAGTGCTTGCAAGCTTTTTTATAATAATAAGTGTACCATAACACTAAAAAATAATTAGAAAAAGACGGAAATTTAAAAGCATCGTTATTGCGAAATGGTGTAGCCGTTATAACGAGGTTCTCCAGTATACATTATATATTGATATACCCATAAGATTGTATTGATATTGTTAAAATTCTTAATGCCCTTTATAGAGAAATATGAGTCCGTAGTAAATATATATCTTCAGTTGAAATTTCATTACTTAAAAGCTTTTATTTTGGTTTCCGGACGACGGGAGATAGATAATGTCATCTTATCATTTTTTGTGGCCAGACCGACCTTTGGTTTCTATATACTCAAATATATCTACATACATACATAGATTTAATCATTTCTCAATTTAATAAATATATATTCATTATTTTATCTTTGTTAATTGATAATTTAACTCATTAACGCTCGCCGTGCACCTCAATTTATAATTAGTGCTGCAGTCTATGGATATAAATTCACAATATTTCTTTAAAAATCAGTTGATAGAAGTGCAACAAACGAAATTTGTGAACGTTATTAGTTTCATAAGTGTTTAAATTGTTCTGAATAATTTTTATATGAAGAGAGGTACGTGGTATGCTGATATATTTTATCCAACTAGAGCATGTGATTTCGAATTTTATTCAAATCATATGAAATAACTTAAATATACATACAACACGACTTTTAAATGAAATTTATCTAAATAAAAATGATATCAGAAAAGCAGTCTCACACAAAATAGACTTCATATCTGCCCAATTTACTCGCTTGAGTACACACTGTTATTTTTTTTTCCTAAATATTAAAAAAAAAGTTTATGTTTAAGTTATAAAAAAGCTGATTTATAGTTAAGGGGATAGACCCAATTAGAATTTTGAAAAAATATATTTTTTGCATTTTCTCATAGTACTTCAAAAGTATTCTTTGAAAATTTCAGACAAATCGGACCGTTATTTATGGAGATATATAACTTTGACTGAAGCCGTATCTAATGCATTCATGTAGGCAGGTAGCGGCAACTGTGCGCTTTTTCTCGAAACCAAGTTTTCCAAGTCGGTGATCACTGTAACTTGAGAACGGCTTTGCCGATCGGTTTGAAATTTTTCTCACTTATACTATACATAATTGTCCTCCGGATAGACGAAGGATTTTTTTAGACGATTATTTTTTTTATAACCGAAAATGCGAATGAAATTTTAATCGAATAAATAACTTTGACTATCAACATCCGCCATTTTGTAAAAATTCAAAAATTTTCAAATCTCTTCGTCCATCCGGAGCATTATGTCATTAACTAATGATCCCTTTTTTCAAATGATCCAGTGACGAACAGCAGTGATCACGGCAAAACACTTTTTTTTATCCCTCCCAAATTTGCTGTATCCCACATATTTTTTAATATTTTGTCATAAAAAAATTATAATATTTTCTGTAAATACATATATTTAACGTGGAAAAAACAGGGTCTGCCCCTTTAAGTGTCTACAGATTATGATTCAGTAATTGCACTAACGAAATATCAACAAATATTTTTAATTTTGTGCATTTACTAAATTATCTAAGACTGGTACCTTCTAAAAAGGTTCCAATACATAAAAGACAGTAGTGAGTATTTACCACCAGTATCGTCGTACTGTTTACTACCAACTTATAAACTTGAAATTTACTGTAAAGTCCACACATTATTTAAAAAATACACGAGGAAAAATAAAACGGTTTTACGAGTGGATCGTGATTGTGTAGGAAAAATATTGCGACAGAGGTGGCGTCGTTTCCTGAATTGAAGAAAAAGAAGAAGTAGAGAAAAAAACACGGCGCGGAGCGTGGCGTGTGGCGTGGAGACGAGCAAACTCAATAAGTTAGCGACGCGATTGTAGCTTTGTGTGGCGGCTGCCGGACAAAAGCTCTACAGTTTTCTTAGTATTTTTTGTCACAACTCGTATTACATGCTTCGTTTTCGGTCCTTTTATATTACTAGTTTGTTATTATTAAGTGTAGAATGTGATTTTTTTCTTAAAGATTTTTTTTATTGTTATTATTACAAATATTGAAATAAGTAAGATTTGTCTTCTTGCTAGGTTGGTCACGCCTTTGTTACTAAATACACTCATCAAAAAAATTAAAGGATAATTTTTAGCAAGCAAATTTTTTACCAATTTTCAAACAGTTATATTTCCGCGAAAAATGATTGGATTTACATGATCTAAAGCTCATTCAAAAGCTTGTACCTTCTAGTTTTTGAGTCAAGAGCCCAATTATTTTTATCATCCCCTGCCGCTCTGGGCCAAGGGTTAAAACAGTTCAAAAAATTATCTCTTAATTTTTTATAAACTTTGAAAGCGTAAAATTTTTGCAAAAATTTGTTTACATAAAAATCAATGAAAGCTTTCGAAAGCTTGTTCTTTTCTCTTGAAAATTTGTTTTTTATCGTCCCTGTACGATTTTTTTTGACCGCGTTATTCACTATCAAAGTAAAAATAACACATTTGACTTTAAACTCCTGTATATCCTGAAATAATGATTGCACAATGACCGGCTTGATATCATTAGTAAGCTGAAAGTATTCTCTTTAAAATCATTGCATACGATTTTGTAAAAAAAAATCCTCCCATGATTTTCGTTTTTAAAACATGTAAAAAAACGGTATTTTCTCATTTTTTAGTTATCTGGCCGCCATTTTATCAAACATGAAGAAACCTAAAATGCAAACGTGTTTTTTTAAGGAGGATGGTCACTGTGACGGGTCAAAAAATTGTCAATGTTCGGGAATTTTTTTCACAGATGTAACTAATTATTTTTGAATCAGGCAAAGGACATTTTATTAAGTATATATTACTTACTTATTTAATATATTATTTATTAATATCAATTTTTATTGAAAAATATTAAATATTTACAAAGTTATGAGCCTCGATGTGACGACCAAAAAAAATATTTTTCTCTATGGCCGACTCGAAATTTCGAGAAGGGTTATATGAAAAAAATAAATAAAATTTTTATCAATATCTTATATGAATGTAGCTATCTTTGCACGTAGCTGTTTTTTTAAATTTTATTTTTTCACAAAATGGCGATCGTTTGAATTTTTTTTTTTCATTTTTAAGACCTATTTTTTTATTAGAGCGGTTTTAAAAATAGTAATTATCAAAATTTCAAAAATCGGCTACGTGTAACGATAGCTACTACAATTACGAAAATTATTAAAAAAAAATTCATTAGTCTTTGAGGAGTCGTGTCGACCAGGTCGAGATAAACGTGTTTAATGTTTTTGTTATGTCATAACCGGCCGTGCTACATCGTCTCACTTAATTGATTGTAACTCCGTCAATTTTCAAAATTTAAATTCAATTTTTTGTATACATATTTATGAATATGTAAACTTTAAAAAAATTTTATAAAAAAAAATTTTATATTTTTTTTTTCCGTCACAGTGGGTAACACCCATAAACCGACTTTACTCTAGTATTTTTTGATAATTCAACTGTATTTTTTAATAATTAAATATTTTTTCCGTGTATGTGTTACTGTGAAAGCCAGAACTGAGGTAAAACCTAGGTTTTACCGATAAAACCTAAGTTTTACCAACTGTTAATGGTAAAAGTCCGAATTTCGAACTTTAACCATCATACACTCGGTAAAACCTTGGTTTTACCAAGAGACACGGTAAATGTTGAAAAATAGAGTAGGTATCTTAAATTTTGCTAACAAAATATTGGAGCGAATGGGGATTAATCTAGTATAAAATACGGGGATTCAATTTCCGCCTTGGTTAGGGCAATCTATTGGGGCGAAAAGGGATTAATCTAGTATAAGAAACGAGGATTCAATTTCCGCCTTGGTTAGGGCAATCTATTGGGGCGAAAGGAGATTAATCTAGTATAAGAAACGGGGATTCAATCTCCGGTTTGGTTATAACCTAACAAAGGCGGAGATTGAATCTCCGTATTTTATACTAGATTAATCCCCTTTCGCCCCAATAGATTGCCCTAACCAAGGCGTAGATTGAATCCCCGTATTTTATACTAGATTAATTTAATTCGCCCCAATATTTTGTTAACAAAATTTAATATTTGTGATTTTCTATATATTTTTTAAACATATTTTTGATACCTACTCTATTTTTCAACATTTACCGTGTCTCTTGGTAAAACCTAGGTTTTACCGAGTGTATGATGGTAAAAGTTCGAAATAAACGATAATCACAGACCAGTTCGGACTTTTACCATTAACAGTTGGTAAAACCTAGGTTTTACCGGTAAATTCTAGGATTTACCTCAGTTCGGACTTTTACAGTAACATATGTACATTAGATCAGTTTGATGATTAAAGATTTCTGCTCTATTTTAATTAACTCTTTGAGTACCACTGATATATTTACTACACACAGACACACACACATACATGTTGTCATTATCTTTAACTCCGTTCCTAAACAGCGATCGTGTAAGTATTTAAACTATACATAACACCCCAGTACCCCCTCCTTTCAGATCTTTGTGCTTTATATTCTATTCGTATTGCTGTCGTAAATTTAGTTTCATTGGATTAAATAAACGCAATTCGTGAAAAGCGTCCGTTGTGACTTCATTTGGCTGCCGGGATAAAACGCCATTAAATCTGCATCGATTATACTTAAACTTTATTGTTTTACAATTCAGTCGTAAAAGATTAGCAGCGTGTGCTACAGATGGCGTGTTTATAAATGACGTTCCTTCAAATTGATTGTGTTCTAAATATGACAACTCTCTCTAATAACTAATAAACGATTTACTACGTTTTGTAATTCATATTGTTTCTATACAATACAATTTGGTTGGCACCATAGAAAAATAACCGATAGATTTCGATGAAACTTTGAAAGTAACAAGATATTTATATTTGAAAAATACTTGCAAAACTCATTACATTGAGCGAGTTTACTAGCTACTAGCATTCGAATTCACTAGCTGCTAGTAAACTCGTCCAGTGTAATCATGTTCACTAGCTAACTAGCAAATTGTAAACAATCTGCTACAAAAGTTGAAAGCCGGGTTACTTTACTCGCTACTCGCTGGTGTGTGGGTTTGTTAGCTATAGTAAACTAGTCATCATAGTTGCTAGTGAACTAGCTGCGAGTATCTCGGTGATTCCTATTTACAACACGTGGTTTTAACTCGCTAGCTAGTTAGCTATTAAGCGAGTGGGATGTTTTATCGTACTAGCTGACTCGCCCGCTTCTTAACTCGCCGGCTTGGAGCTAGTAAACTCGCTCAATGTGATCGACCCTTAAGAGAACAGTTTAAGAGATATTAAATAAACAAATTGACATGCATTCTTATGAGAACTGTATAATGACTTGAGACAGGACTTTTCAAAGTAATGTCACAGAGAGAATTTGAGGAAAATTTGAGCATACATTCTTTATTCATTTACAAATAGTCCAATCAATTTGTATTTTTGGTCTGCATTGTTCTACAGAGTCATTTTTTTTATTTTAAAATGTTAAGGGGTGTATTCTGAGTACTACATTAAGTTGGCGTGGTCTATGACCTTGAGCGTTGTCCACCATAAGCACGAAAACTTTAAACGTAATTATCTCGTAAACCGCTCATTCTACGATAAAATTTGTCATAACCTTTCTTATTCATCAGGGTTGAATCTACAATTTTATTCCCAGGCCCAATTCTCTATCGTCAGTTGGTGACGAGATATATTGTAAAAAAGTACACAAAAAATGATTTTTTGCATTTACTTCGTAAAGAAGCGATTATATTGAAAAAAATTAAATGACAATCTTTTAGAACTCTCCATTTGCAATACTTTTGTTATTAGATGCCATTTTGCAAAACTCATAGTTTGCGTGTTATAGCCCGCAAAGCATTGATATTTTTCATTAGATTTCAAAAATCATAATAAAAGCTACAAAATGTGTGGTGACAGTAGTCAAGATCACAAAATTTTACACTTTTTTTGTTCAGAGGAAAAAATATTTTTTTTTTTGTAAAAAAACAAAAAATGTTTTAAACGAAAAAAAAAATTTTTTTTCTTTAAACAAAGAAAGTGTAAAATTTTATTATCTACACTTTTGTCTTTACACATTTTGTAGGTTTTATTATAATTTTTGAAATATAATGAAAAAATGTGTTTTTGCGATGCTTTGCGGGCAAACTATGGGTTTTGCAAAATGGCACCTAACGATAAAAATATTGCAAATTGAGAGTTATAAAAGATTGTCATTTAAATTTTTTCAATATAATCGCTTCTTTACGAAATAAATGCAAAAAATCATTTTTTGTGTACTTTTTTACAATATATCTCGTCACCAACTGACGATAGAGAATTGGGCCTGGGAATAAAATTGTAGATTCAACCCTGATGAATAAGAAAGGTTATGACAAATTTTATCGTAGACTGAGCGGTTTACGAGGTAATTACGTTTAAAGTTTTCGTGCTTATGGCGGACAACGCTCTAGGTCATAGACCACGCCAACTTAATGTAGTACTCAGAACATACCCCTTAACAATTAGAATTAAAAAAAATGACTCTGTAGAACAATGTCTTACGAACTACATTTTTTTGATAATTTGATTGGACTAAAAGATATCTGTACATTTTCAGAATGATTAGGAACAGCTTTTTCTTACAGTTAATTGGTAAGTGTGTGAAAAAAGAGAGAGACCTGTTTTATCGACTATCATAACAGAAATATGTATTACCCAACCTTCTTCTTCTACTTCATGGGTTTTAAGTCAGCTCCTGCTGATCCTCATTCTTTATAATACCAAGGGAACCTTTTCAAGTCGAAAATTCGTATCGAGTTTAAACTTTGTATATAGTTAGAGGAGGTCAAGGTAAGTAAGAAAAAAATTATCTTAGCTGCGGTAAAACGGTTTAAGGGGGTGAAACACCCCTATGAATATGTGCAAAATAATCATATTTTTAAGTGGTTAAACTCACTTGAAAATTAAAACAAACAAAAAAAAACATTTATTAAACCAATAAAAGTGAAATATTTCACATCCCACTGTTTCAGAATGCAGTATATTTTATGTACTCTTATAGCAAACTTCTGATTAAATTTGTTTTTGAAAAGTTTATGATAAACTCTCGAACGTTTCTTAGAAATTTAATTCACTGTTTCTCGTACATAATCAATTTCAAATCGTAATTAGTGCAACAGCTAGTTTAGTTTTGGGTTTGAAGTTGTATAGGGGAATATGTGGAACTTTGAACCAAATCAGTTTGAAATTTTTATAATTTCTAGTAGGTAACATCACCTTTAGTGGGGAGGAGGGGGTTGAAACGAAGATTCATTTTAAAAGTGTTTACTAAAGAACATTTCTTTTACACTATTAAAATATATATTAATAACACTATTCAACAAAATAATACTTTTGTAATATCACAGAGATCTGAATAGAAAATTTAGGAGGCTTTTGGCATGCCGAAACCGGATTTGTTGCCCAATTGGTTTCATCGCGTCAGGGTTTTGAGATATTCTAACCTAAAAGTCCCAAAAATGACTATATTGGCAATATTAAAGAATTTATTATCAAGTAGGTATTTTTTTTTAAGTTTTCGGTCACGGTAACATATAGTATTATCTTTCCTCTTTAAAATGAATTTTAACTTTTTACTGTACGATTTTTTTTAGCCTAGTTTGAAGATATGATATTTTTGTTAATAGAGTGTAGTATAGTAGATACAATGAACTTTACTACATATATCTTCAAAGTTGTATATTTCGGTAATGAAAAATCGCATAGTAAAATATAAAAAACCATTTTAAAGAGAAAAGATAGTACTATTCGAAATCATGAAAGAAAACTTCAGAAAAAAATTACCTACTTAGTAATAAATTCCCCAACATTACCAAAATCGTCATATTTGGGACTTTTAGGTTCGGATATCTAAAAAAAAACCTGACGTGATGGAATCATTTGGACAACGAATTCGGTTTCGGCATGACAAATACATTCTAAATCACCTATTCAAATTTCTGTGATTTTTTTTTGTTACATAGTGTAATCTATTAAAAAATAGGGACGTACTAGGTTGCCGGCGCCGGCAACGTGAATCGTTGCCGGCAGTTGATATGAATTTTGGAACTGTCTCCTATGCCGCTAGATGACAAATAATGAAATTTTCGAATTTATATTTAATGAGGTACATGTGTACTGTTGTGTATTGAAGGAATAAAAACCTTCTTAAATATTTTTTTTCTAGATTCTCTAATTTTGTTAGCATTCAATGATAATAAATATCCTAACCTAACCGGGACTAACCTAATTTACTATAATTTAACCTAATCTCCTCTAAACTAACCTAACAGTAATATAATTAAGTAATGATATTTGTAATTTTTTATTAATATTTAATGATAGTAAATTAATTAGACTGTTGTTACCACACCCCTCTATATGAACATTATATCAATTTAATTATATCTTATGAAGGGGTGCTCTGCCCCCTAAATTCCTTAAAAACAGTATATTAATTATAATTGTTGAGTTAAAATGTTGTTTACTATTATGTTTGAGGCTTCGCCCCATATACACCTTCTTTCAAAGACACGTAGGTACTATTATGTTTTAAGTTTGATCTAAAATAATATACAAATAAATTAAAAATACTTATTTTCAACATTTTATGAATTTAATAATAAAAATACAAAAAATAATTTGAATTACATAGATATAACATAAATAAACGTCAAATTACATTTTTGAATAAATCTGGTCTTACGTGGTATCAACTCTATTCTAAGTAAGTACGTGATTTTTGACAGTAGTGACAGCTTGTACCCCTACATATTCTCCATATCAACCCAAACATGTGCTGCTGCACTATCTGGAAATCTACGAGATTGAATTTTTAATGTTCTGCTGTCTTGTATCCAGTAATTGTTAAAAACCAATTGCTCACATTCCTTAAGCTTTAAATTGAGATGTTCAAAGCTATTGAATCTATTTCCAATTTTTAACATCTACAAATAAATCATAACGTGAATATACTGAATTTTTTATTTTAAATTCACTTACATACCTCGAAATTATTAGAATTCTAGTTAATTTTCAGTAGAAAATGTACGTCATCTTTATTCAAAAGAAAATTTTATTCAACTTTGTTTACAAAAAACAAAACACAATAAATAATTATCAAATATAAAATTTGGAAACCCAGATACCTGTGACATAAGCGAGTGCCGGCAACGATTCACATTATATTCACGTTGCCGGCGCCGGCATAGGAGACAGTTCCTAAAAAATATACTAACTAAATAATTTAAGTGGAATTATTAGAGTGTTATATAAATTATTTCATTTCAATTAAAATACAATACAAATATAACTTTTTTATGTTGTAGTAGGGGAGACCAGGGATGGAAGTAACAATTTTCACTTTTGTGTTTATATATTTAATTTGTGTACAGTTATGAAACTCATAATTATTTCTAAATATACTTACACTTTCGTCTTCCTTTTGGCATATATACAATTCTTATAAAGTTTATGGTTTTTACAAAAATAAATGAATAAAGAAGAACGCGATTTGTTACAACCATCCCGACCCATAGGGATAGTTGTAACAAGGGGTAGGGATGGTCAATAAAAACGAAATATAATAACGTACATATATTTTAGTGTTTTATTCAGTCTGAAATCAACATTTATTATGATTACCCTTAAATAAAATGGCACATAGTAGTATAAACATAATATATATATATAAGTATTAAAACTATATTATGTTTATACTACTATGCGCCATTTTATTTAAGAGAATTAATAAAAAAATAATCAGAATTATTAAATTATAAATTATGACAAACATAACTAATTTCATTATAATAATAATTATTTTAAATAATTTTTATAAAACATATATTTAGGTACATACATACTATTGCAATCGTAACAAGTTGTTACTTTCATCCCTCACTCTTGATTTCTCAAAATCAGACAAACATGTGCCTCTATATAAAAAAATAATTAAGAAACGAAGTTTTTGTAAAGCAAAAAGTTAAAATAGATCGTTATACTACAATATTGATAATAAATATTATAGTTACCTTTTACTAATAAAGAAATATTAACCACAAAAAAATATTACAAAAAGTAACTTTCATCGTATTTTTCGAGTACCGATACGTTGTACACATAACCAATTGTCGTAACGTTGTGATTGTTACTGAGGTGAAAGGGGAGTCGAAAAAACATATAAAAATCATTGACATGTTCATACAGGTATTATAGTTTGCTCAAAATCTCGTTTGTTACTTTCATCCCGCGTTACTTTTATCCCTGGTCTCCCCTACTAATCATTTTGTAATAATTAGCAATCAGATAAGTATACTTGTTTATTAGTAACATGAATTACAAGCAAAATGCCCATCAACCCTAAAAAACTAGCTTTTAAAGCGTATGATAAAAAAAGTATCAAAAAATCAAAAACACGTTATTGACTGAAAATTGAATTTCACATTTGTTGAAACGGTAATCAATCTGAACCAATAGCAACAAACGATTTGATTAATGACAACAATTACATTCCTAACAATAAAATAATCAGACGATTTAAACCGATTGCGAAATCTCATTTTTTCTTACTTGTTAAAAAACGATTGCCTGCAAAGGACAACACAAAACAGGATTTTTTTTTCATTTTTCATCTAACCAATTTTGCGATACATTGTGTCCGTAACAAGTTATTAAACCAATTTGTTACATCGCTCTCTTTCTTCTATGTATACTCGTCTATCTCCCTCTCTGTTTGGTTTGTATGTTTGTCTTTTTCTAGTAATTACTGCACTTTTTTAGATCCCCGTTCTCAATTCCAGTCGATTTCTCCTTCGCCAAGATTCGTAGGAAATGTTATTATGTTGTTCAGGATATGAACTTCAAATAAGGATCAAATCGCATTTAAAACTTACTATTTCGTCAGAGTTCTGTATGTGTGATTGTATTACATGTATATATTTATATACAGGATGAGTCAAAAGAAAGGACCAAATTATATATTTATATGACTATAAATTTAATCAAAAAAAGTTCAATGGGAAATTCAAACTCATTTGTTTTCTGCTTTTTCTTCTTCATGGCTATATACTTAGAAGACATCATGTAACCTCTTTCTAAGAGTCCTTTATATTGCCTAGCCCTATATACAAGGTGGCCCAAGTTAAACGAAACGGGCGCGTTTTTGGTCGCTTAAAATAAGATTTTGAAAAAAAGATCGAACACGTCGATTTTGCTTTCAAGGGGGGCATCATTTGCTATAAAATTTTTGAATGAATCTTTTCAACCCTCAGCACTATGAACACAGATCTTAAATTTTAAATATGTAGCATGACAGGGCAAGTAATACCTCATTTGAAAGGTTTTTTCATTCTTAATACGGTGCTTTTTGATTTATTCAAATCTGTTTAGTTTTAGTCAAGTTATTTACATTTTGAATTCCATAAATGCAATGATTTTTTGATCACAAAACAAATATTTACAACTAAAATTCAAAACAAAGTAGGCTTATTTTCTTATCAAATAATTCAAAAACATCCAATTTGGACATTTATTGAATTAGGTAATTAAAATTTTGGATGTAATTTTTTTTTTATATTTTTTAATCTAACTCAATAAATGTCCAAATTGGATGTTTTTGAATTATTTGATAAGAAAATAAGCCTAATTTGTTTTGAATTTTAGTTGTAAATATTTGTTTTTTGATAAGAAACTCATTGCATTTATGGAATTCAAAATGTAAATAACTTGACTAAATCTAAACAGATTTGAATAAATCAAAAAGCACCGTATTTAGAATGAAAAACCTTTCAAATGAGGTATCACTTGCCCTGTCATGCTATTTAAAATTTAAGTGCTGTGCTCATAGCGCTGAGGGTTGAAAAGATTCTTTTCAAAAATTTTATAGCGAATGATGTCCCCCTTGAAAGCAAAATCGAAGTATTCGAGCTTTTTTTCAAAATCTTATTTTAAATGACCAAAAACGCACCCGTTTCGTTTTACCTGCGCCACCCTGTATTATTATACGTATACTTTTGTATCGTTTTTAGGATGAATTTGTGAGTATCAGATATTTTTCGAAGCAATATGTGTTATAATATAATTTATAAAATGAAAATCGTGGAAATCATTAAAATTTAGTTTAGAAGTTGTTATAACTACCTAGCTACAGTGAAAATAAAAAATATTGGTGATATGTATTTATACCTAAATAAAAAAAAAAGTTGGTATCTCAAAAATGAATTTTTGTGGTATAATATTATTAAATATATTTTACAACTAGCTTTTACCCGTGTAGAATTTTTTGGATACAAAATAAATGAAAATTAATATTTATATATTTGTTGCATTAAATCGAAAAAAATAAAAAAACTTTTTTATAAAAAAATAAACGATCACAAAGCTTCTCGTATCTTCGATATTGCGAGGAAACAAAAGTATGTATAGTAATTAAATTTAACGGTTTTTGAAGTCAGTTTGATTTCTTTTATTGCCTTGCATCGACTTAAAAAACTGTAAAATTTAATAATATACTTTTTAACCTTTTTTAACTTTTTTTTTATAAAAAAGTTTTTTATATTTCCATTTTTGAGTAGCGTATCGTTAAAATCAATGATTAGATTCTGATAAAATTTATATAGGACCACCTCAGGAGTATACTCTTCCAAACAAACAAAAAAACATCGAAATCGGTGCATATTTGTCGAAGTTACACTCAAACATACCTACATACAAAATTTATCAAAACCCACTTGACACAACACAAAAAATATCCTTACCAATCGATTCGTGAATCAATCCCGAGTCCAACGAGGTACATGAAGCCATATATGAAAATTTTTGAGAGGAGGAGGTCATGACCGGAAAAATTTCTTCTTTCTAGAACCACAGACCTACCATTTAGCGAAAACCCGAGGTCTCTAGATGGTCAGAGGGCCGAGGTCCTCGAGGTGGACGGACGGAAAATCAAACATAAAAATATATATTTAAAGAACCAAAAAACAATGTGTCAAAAATGACAGTGGCCAACAACTACAACAGGGTCAACAACTAAAACAATACAGCTTATATCTATCTAAAAGCTAAAAATCATAAAACAATTTGTAAGGAACTAACTATTTATTATCTTTAAAACGTTCTTCGAACAATTTTCTTTGAAACCACCACCGCACCGGCTCGTGTTTTTTATTTTTATAAATATTTACTAAACAATATGTATAAAACAAAGTCAATTTGTTTGAGATCAAAAGATACAAGAGAAAGTAAAACGCGTGAATAAAACGAATGCAAATTCAGTACGATTAATCATTTTTAATTACCCTTATCGAATTATTCAAACTAAACTTTGATATTTTGAATAATTTGTTTTTCATATTGTTTATCTAATGATGGAATTGATAGAACACAGTTCGGTTACTTTTAATTATTTCGTTACAGTGGTACTCAAAATTGTTCATATATAAATCTAAATAATAATACAATTTCACAACAATCACTCAATTTAAAAAAAAATACTATTATTTGACGTAAACGGTACAAAATATTGTAATACTTGCTAATGCTATTAAGGTTACAATATCAGTTAGGAATTATTAATTATTGCGTGCAGGATCTAAATCAATACTTTTGAGTATAGTCTGATTATTTTATTGTTAGGAATGTAATTGTTGTCATTAATCAAATCGTTTGTTGCTATTGGCTCATATTGATAATCGTTTCAACAAATGCGAAATTCAATTTTCAGTCAATAACGCTTTTTTGATTTTTGTGATACCTTTTTTATCATATGCTTTAAAAACTAGGGTTGATGGGCATTTTGTTTGTAATTCATGTTACTAATAAACTAAGTACTTATCTGATTGCTAATTATTAGAAAATGATAAGTAATAGGTACGGCATAAAAAAGTTATAAAATAAAATTTGAAACAATGTAAAACAGATGATATGATAATACATATAATAATTAATAAATAGATTATAGATACTAATAATTTGTTTAAATATCCACCATTTTGACACCCATTGGCCGATTGTTATCAAATTAAGCTGTTTTACAGTTAACTGTCTATAAATTATGTTTCAGTAATTAAATATTAACAAATATTTCTAATTTAGTACATTAACAAGTTCTTTGTGCTTATTATTGATTATAAACTTCTTTAAATTGTGCTTGTTATTATTGAGAAGGTTTCCGCGGTTTTGTCTCCCTATCGACCGACATTTCGTAACACACTGCAGTGGACATCTAGGCTATATAAAAAACCTTATAAATGTTTTTTTTGTAATTTGCTATAAATCTTTGATCGATGAAACAAATTAAAAGACGTAGCTTATACTCAGAAGCAAAGATTCTAATACAGTGGTGCCTCGCATAACGAACGCTGCGCACAACAAACTTTCTGTTCGTTCATTGCGCGACAACGAACCTCGCTTCACACAACGAACTGCGTCGTGTTTAATTTTGCCGCCCGAACGCTCCTACGTATCACGAAGTCGCCCGAACTTCCAAGGTCGCACGCAGTCGATGCTCAAACTTGCATGAACATGCATCAACGCGCGTCCGTCTTTCTTTTCTGTGCTTAACTCACACACCTGGTTGTTTTAATAAATGTAATTTTGTGTGTCTATATTATGAGTTCTAAAAAAAGCACGAAAATGATTTCTGTTGAAATGAAACAAGAAATAATTAGAAAGAGGATTTGACTCTGCAAACCTCGGTAGACTCTCCTAAATCTGATTCTGACTAAAAAATAAAAAAACGTGTGGACAATTTTTTTTATGTTACAGTACCATATTTTATGCTACAGAACGAATTAAAATTTTTAACATGTATTGTTATGGGAAAACGCATTTCACATTACGAACTTTTCGCATAACGAACTTGCTCCCGGAACGAATTAAGATCGTTATGCGAGGCACCACTGTACTATTAATGTATTAATATTAATTTTACTATATCATGGCTTCTTAAAGTAGTGGCCGCGGCCCCCTAGGGGACCTTGGCCTTCTCAAAAGACGGCCGCGAAGATCTACGAATGTAGCAAATAAATTTACTATCGTTAAATAAGTTTAAATGCTCAAATATGCACTTGCTAAAATTATATAAATGAAACAATATTTTTTTAAACCCTTCTGTGTTTCAAAAAAAAGGAGGGGGGGGCGTGAGTTATCAATATGAGCTGCAAGTGGGCCGCGACTTCAAAAAGTTTAAGAAGCACTGTACTAGATCACTGTAGTTTTTTTTTACACCAAATGACATTAAAAAAGTAAAATTTGAGTTACAAGGTTCAAAAATTTAACCGACTTAAGAGTTTTTACCCAGAAATGAATATTCAAATTCAATTGATACTTATTGTGCTGGATAACTATAGTTTTTTTTACACCAGATGATATTAAATAATCTGCCGTGTGCCACAGGACTTTCTTATACATAATAATGACAGTAAACAGTGTACGTGATAAAATTATAGATAATAATATTACCTACAATTTTCAACTTGGCCATTTTTCTCTAATTCGCACTGTTTTAAAATGATCACTAAACCGGAAACGGATGGTTACTCTTGTAATTTTTTGAATTTTTTGAAATAAGACAAAAATGTTTTAGATAAAAAATGTCGAGTATGTTATTATCTATAATTAATTCCCCATACATTTTTTTCCAACACTTATGATTTAGCCAGAAATAATTTTTTTAAAATCATTATTTAAAATAATCTATACTGGTTGTCTGGTGATTTGACCGTACGGATCACGACTCATACCGTCATGTCACCGGGCGACCACTGCAAACTAAATAAAATAGAGTGTACAGTGTTTATTCTCAATATTATGTATAAGAAAGACCCATGGTACCTATAGCAAACACGTACAGTCTCTGTAATACGTATAAGAAAGTCCCATGACACTCATGGCAGATATTTCTTCTCTGTTATGAACCATTTGAAATGTACTTAAAATCGAATACTTAGTAAAAAAAAAAAAAATTAAATTTGTTTTTTCGAAAAAATGAATAGAACATAAATTATAGATAATAATATTACCTACAATTTTCAACTTGGCCATTTTTCTCTAATTCGCACTGTTTCAGTGTAATTCGAAAAATTCAAAAATCGATGTAGGTAAACATCCGTTTCCGGTTGAATGATCGTTTTCAAAAATAGGAGGTTTTCTTCCCAGGCAAAAATCAATCTTAAGTATAAAATTCCACCTTTCTACGATTTGTCGTATTTGAGTTACAGCGTCTACAGACAGACAGACAGACCGACAGACAGACCGACAGACAGACACACAGACATCATGGCGAAAATAGTCAGTATGGATTCAGGGAAGGTCAAAATTGATAATTCCATCAAAAACCGGATTTCGAAAAAAATCGCGTTTACTATACTTACTTATACTATATGTATATTTCATATACATTGGTATAAGAAAGTACAAATTTATCAAAACCCATACGTG
Source organism: Sialis lutaria (assembly GCA_949319165.1). NCBI lineage: Eukaryota > Metazoa > Arthropoda > Insecta > Megaloptera > Sialidae > Sialis > Sialis lutaria. Next base: position 37,176,988 of record OX439232.1, on the reverse strand, counting down.
GGTGTTGCCGCACAGCCCACTTGACACAACTCAAAAAATACCCTTGCCAATCGATTCGTGAATCAATCCCGAGTCCAACGAGGTACATGAAGCCATATATGAAAAAAAAATTATGAAAAATGGACATTATGCCGGATGGAGAGTCATGACCGGAAAAATTCCTAAAATGGGCTAAACTAGAACTACAGAGCTACCATTTAGCGAAAACCCGAGGTCTCTAGGTGGTCAGGGGGCCGAGATCTCGCTGTCGAAGACAGACGGACGGACGGACGGACGGAAAATCTAGCATATAGCTCGTAGTTTTTTTTACACCAAATGAGACTAAAAAGGCAAGTTTCTAGTTACAATGTTTAAAAATTAAATTAAACATTTCTTATTATGGAAAATTTAAAATAAACCTGATTTTTTTTTATAATCCGCTATAATCTTATTAAAATAAATTTCACCGTATTCCCAATTTTCTTTTGCACGATGTTTTTCCCTCTATTGAATATTTACAGTATTATTAATTAGTCGTTTGAATAAAAAATCGTAATTAGATTCAACTTACTGGCATTAAAGGAGAAATATCAAGTATCAATTAAGAATAAAAATAATAATGAATATCTTCTTAACATTAATTTAAATATAATGCTTCAATTTTTGAAGAATAAAGCATTTTGTATTAATTACAATGGACTGAAATAATTATAATTATTTATAATATTAACCTACTTCAAAAAATTAGGAGGTTCTCAATTTAATCAATAATTTTTTGTTATGTATGTTCGACCATAACTCAAATATGTACCGATTTGGGCGATTTTTATTCTGTTTGAAAGAGTATACTCCCGAGATGGTCTTATAAATTTTATCAGAATCTGACCATGGACTTAAAAAAACGGGTGTTTTCAATTCAGCTGTATATTTTTTATGTATTTTTGGGTGTAACTCCTAAAAACATGCACCAATTCTCTTGATTTTGAAAGAGTATACTCCCAAGATGGTCCCATATAAATTTTATCAGAATCTGACCACGGAATTCGAAAAAGGAGAGATTTTTCAATTCGGTTGTATATTTTTTTATGTATTTTTGGGTGTAACTCCTACAAATATGCACCTATTCGGTTAATTTTTGTTTATTTGAAAGAGTATACTCCCGAGATGGTTCCATATTTTCATGAGAATCTGACAATGGACTTCGAAGAAACGCCACTCAAAATGAAAAAATAAAAAACTTTTTAAGAAATAAATAATAACCATTGGTAGTACAGGCAACGAAGGGATTTAAATAGAACAAATTCGGATTGCAATGAAATTTAGTACCCATGTAGTATATATTATATATTATAGTACGTCTGTACACAAAAATCCCCATCTATAGACCTTGTGGAAATTTTTTTAGAGTCGTTTGAAATTTAATTTTGTTATTCTTGAATAAATTCTAGACAAATAAAGATACGGAGGCGTGCCTTATATCAAAATATTAAAATGTTTGCTTTTCAACAATATTTCAAAATTTATTCCAACGTGTGCACCTTAATTGCTGAAAAATTGCCGTGAATCCAAAAATCTAACGCGTTTAATAAAAAAAAATGTTTAAATGGATTTTCGAGCTCCTAAAACTGATAATAGAAATAAATGTCCTGTATGAAAGTTAGGCGGCCCATAGACGATCAATTTTATTGCACAATATCACGGATTGTCTAATATTATTGACCGTTTAGGAAACATATTGAAGAGTGTGCAATTATTTTACAAAAGTTTGAGCGAGTTATAATTTTACTACGCCATATTATTTCATTGTGTCGTCTGTAGAGTTTATTGCATAATATTTTTTAGTCTACTGTTCGAAGCGGTCCCGTACGCATGCACGAATATTTATAAATTTATTTTAAAAGACGTTCATGAGTGTACACTGGCCTTCTTTCGTTTTTTTTTTTCGTTTCGCCAGCAAAATCCACAGCATAGCTGCAGCCAAATCTTCATCATCACACATGTTGCTCCGACGAAAAATATTGACGCGAATAATTCAAGTTTTAATATAATTGAACGTGTTGGCGTAAGGTATATTTCAATAAAATTGTGCAATACTAACATTGCACAATTATATTGTAGGTCTATGGGGGGCTTATAGTGAATAAAATTTTAAATGTTTTTACATGGTTAATTTTTACATTTTTGAACACACACCATTTTTTTAATTATCGCTGTACTTTTTTCCTTTACAGGTGGCATGGATCAAATCGGATACAAAAGCGATACTTGCGATCCACACTCATATGGTTGCTCACAACCCGCGGCTGTCCGTTACCCACAACGGTCACAACACGTGGAAACTGCACGTGGCCAACGTGCAGAAAAACGACTCCGGCACGTACATGTGTCAGATCAACACTGACCCCATGAGAAGTCTTGTAAGTTGAATTATTTATTTATTTATTTAAAACTAGCACATTGAACCCGGTGTTACCCGGGTTAATATCCATAAAATCATAGTTACCTTTGAAACCGTAAATTAAATTATAGAATTCTTTGCTCAAAGGCTACTATGTTTTTCTATATAAATTACATTATGGAAACAAAACACATCTTTTTTATTTTTTTTTCCAAATTAAAAATGGCGCCTACAGGGGACTCCAAGCAAAAATTTTGTCTGCCCCCCCCCCTCCCTAACTCAGTAACTACTGGCTCGAAAAATCTGAAAAAAAAATTAGGTAATGAGGCTTTGGTGAGACTACCAACGACAAATACTAAAGTCACCAATATCATTTCAAAATTTGGAGAAAAGGGGAGGGGTGTCATACATTTTATTTTTTATTTTTTTATCTAGGCATGTGGGGTGTCGAAATGTAGATCTCAGTGAGTAGAATAAGACACTATTTTTTATTTTTTTTATAAATCAAAAATGGCGCCTACAGGGGGCTCCAAGCAAAAAAAAATTTTGCCCCCCCCCCCCCTAACTCGGTAAATACTGGCTCGAAAAATCTGAAAAAAATTAGGTAATGAGGCTTTGGTGAGACTACCAACGACAAATACTAAAGTCACCAATATCATTTCAAATTTTGGAGAAAAGGGGAGGGGTATCATACATTTTATTTTTTTTATTTTTTCATCTAGGCATGTGGGGTGTCGAAATGTTGATCTCAGTGAGTAGAATATGACAGTATTTTTTATTAATATTTTTTTTAATTTGTCCACCCCCTCTCTAGCTCGGTAACTACTGACTCAAAAAATCTGAAAAAATTGGTAATGGGGTTTTTTTATAAAACTAGTAACGACAAATACTAAAATCAACAATTTCATTTCAAATTTTGAAAAAATAGGAAGGGGCGTCATGGATTTTTTTTTATTTTCATATCTAGGCTTGTGGGGTGTAAAAATGTAGATCTGAATTAATAGAATATGATCCTATTTTTATATTTATTTTTAACTCAAATATGCACCTGTAAATGGCTCTAAACAGTTCACGTAATATATACTTCGGAACCCTTATGGCATACACTGGTGTATGGCTTGACAAATTTTTATTTTTATTCAATTACTAAAAAACCATACGTCCAATATTTTAAATAAAAATTAGTAAAATATATGAGTTATCCATAAATAACATTAACATTTTAGACTTTACTCTAATAATCGAATAACATTAATAAGTGTTATCGATTTTCAGTAACAAACTATAAAATTTTAAACCAGGAGTGTATGGGATCACCTAGTATTTTTTTGTTCTTTAATTTTTTCCTGATTTGGGTACTTATAGAAGATTATATGTCACAAAATACACAAAAAAGTAGTTGACAATTTCAAGAATTGAAATTAATTATTTATATTAAAACTGTGCAACCCTGGGCGAACATTTGTAGCGTCAACAATAACAACAATATAATTGTTCACGAATACACGTTCAGAATAAAACCACGAAATTATAACAAGCGTTATAAGTTTACAAAGAACAAATAACACCAGATTTAAATGTTGAAACAATATTTTCAAGTTGGTAAACCTTACAGTATTACACCAACCAACGCCAACTTAACATCACGTTCTTTAGATGCAATTAAAATAGTAAAACATATTTGTTTTCATTTTTAATGTACAACTATAAAAATTTTATAAAAAATGTAGCTGATTAATTAATAAAGGTAAGCTAAAGTAAAAGAAGAAACATTTTATAGTAATTATAAGCAAAAAAGTCTAATAGGCATGATGATTAATTAGAAAAAAAATATTCTATGATGATGTTACGTGTCTCCTATCTCCAAAAAAATATTTATTTCTGCAGAAAATAAAGGTTTAATCGCAAAAATCGACTCTTTTAAAATTAATTTTGAATTTGACGCCAAAACACTCGCATGTGACATTTCAGAGTTGTGACGTCACACTACTTATCAACAATAATCAAACATTCAGAATTAGACAATAATTTAATTATTTTCTGTGTTAAAAATGAATTCCAAAGTATATAAGTTCTTAAATAAGGTATGCACCTAATAATCTTGTAAGATTATGAAGTGACTAATTAGAAGTGACGTCATTCGTTCTAATTAGTGTTCCATTTAACATGGCAGCGGATTGCTGTATTTTGCATTTTTATTTTAATAAAAATTATATTAATCTCGCTTTTAATATAAAAATAAATACATTTTTTAGAATCTTTTTAACCTATTTCATTATTTAAAATCTTAATTTCAATGATAGTTTTGCAAAATAGCGCGTTGGCTGCATACTTTAATTTACTGCTATCTTCACTGCTTATTCCTTATGTTACCTAATGTAACAAAATATATACTAAAATATGGATAAAAAAACTATGAATTAAAAAAACACATGTAAATCCGATAAGTACACCAATACCTCGCTTTCGAGTTCGAGTCGTTAATTTTTTCAGCAAACATTGGACCAATTTTTTGTGAAAGAAAGCAGACTTACGACAACAGCCACTATGGACTCATCAGACAGTGATTAATTTTTATTTTGTTTTTATAAATTAATTGAATATTTTATTTTTTTTTAATTGAATTTGTTTTGTTTTTTTTTGTATGTATTTAATAAAATTTTATATTATTTTTGTTTTTTAAATGTTTACTTTGTTCAATTTTCTTTTTAAAAAGTAGTATTTTTGTAACCTTGGAACCTATCTTCGATCTTTACATGGTTTGCTATAGAAAATCATAATTCACTTTGCGTCGTTTCAATTTGCGTCGTGTTTTTTTGGAACGTAACCACGACGCAAAGTGAGGTATTGGTGTAGTTCTCGATTTATAAGTGCACTTACGGACACATATAATATGTAATAGAATGCAATATAATATACGTTTAAAGAAAAAAAATACCAGCTATAAAATAAATGTAAGAAAATAAATATGGTCGGTAGGGCCCTCTGTTGTCGAGCGCAATTAACTAACGTGACAGAATCGCAAAACACGAATGTAATGTGAAAAGTTACGTCATTTCTTAAAAAACTCCGCGCCGTTTAAAGTTTAATCGCGATGTACTCAGACTCTGTTGTTTAGAACAACCGTCTTATCTGTTATGTTGGTATCATTGTCAACGTATTACAGATATAACTTAATGCATTATCATACGAATCGTTCTTGGCGGAAAAAAACTACACCAGTGGCGTACATACCGGGTGTCCCAGATAACTTTTCCAGCATGGGGATCTCAGTATCTATAAGAGATACAGGTTTGGTTAAATGAGATGAACTATTTGTATGAAAGGGGTGAGTATTATTACACAAAAAAATATTCATAATTCTATGTGGTTTAGGCGGTATACCCAAAAAACTGAAAATTCGGAATTTCTTTAAATGGCTATAACTTTTTTGTTAAAATAGATAGGTACTTTTTGTTTGCGGTTTCTTAAAGCACTTTTTTGTGTAGAATTGATTGGTGTATTTAGAATTTTTATATCACTTTTGGTTTCCGAGTTACAAGCTCTAACTTTAGTTTTTCTTATGGGCCACTTAGTTGAATATATCATATTTGAACGTGTTTTTTACTCTACTTTACAACGATATATCACTTGCCATATTTATTATCGAAAAAAAGTCGAAATACTAAATATCAGTGATATTTATGAAGTATTTTATTACAAACTTTTAAGTGAGCTATGAAAAACAAAAATTGTAAACAAAAATCACTATAACAACAATCAAAATAACAAATGAATATTTGAAACAATGAACTATTTGGAAAAATATATTATAATATTTTTTTCGATAATAAATATGGCAAGTGACACATCGTTGTAAAGTAGAGTAAAAAACACGTTCAAATATGCCATAGCCAACTTAGCGGCCCATAAGAAAAACTGAAGTTAGGGCTTGTATCTCGGAAACTAAAAGTGATATAAAAATTCTAAATACACCAATCAATTCTACACAAAAAAGTGCTTTAAGAAACCGCAAACAAAAAGTACCTATCTATTTTAACAAAAAAGTTATAGCCATTTAAAGAAATTCCGAATTTTCAGTTTTTTGGGTATACCGCCTAAACCACATAGAATTATGAATATTTTTTGGTGTAATAATACTCACCCCTTTCATACAAACAATTCATCTCATTTAACCAAACCTGTATCTCTTACAAATACTGAGATCCCCATGCTGGAAAAGTTATCTGGGACACCCGGTATAACAAAAATAATAATTAAAATAACGGAATGAAGAACCATACATGACTTCCATGTTCTATAATACACATTTTTGTAGAATAATAATTATCTGACATTTGAATTTAACTGCGCTTGTTTCATGGCAACATGCATTTATTTGTATTTAAAATTAAAATTTCGAGGGTGATTTTTACCCCTTCAGTAGCTATTTCGGTATGTTTATGAAATAAGTACCCCTTAGATTGGATTGAACTACAAGTGTACCAAGTCATATCAAAACTGGTGAAATAGTACTCACTTTTTACAAAATTTAGAATATTTCCGAAACCCCTAATCCGATTAGTACCAAAATCAATAAGTCTGGAGTACTCACTGAGGCAAACATTTTCCCCAAAAATAATTCAAATCGATGCATATTTACAGTAGTTATCGTGAACGGAAGAAAATTCTACATCCAGACACACGCACAGCCGCCATGCGGAAGCAACTTTGCTATACGTTTTGAAGTTAGTATAATCAGAATCTGCTCTTATCTCGGACATGATTTTTTGACGGTATTACAATACTTTCATTTCTTCTAACATGGAAGTAAAAACTATTACAATAAGGTATTTTACTAAATTTTAAAATATATTGTAAATTGTGTGTATGTGAATTGAACTTATTATCATAGTTTTTTTTTTGGGTTACATTTAACATCACTATATAATATATTAGATCGTATTCACTTTGTACATCGAACATAAATTTTAATACTTTGCACTTAAAATTGTATACACACGAACATAAATTTCAGTATGTTGAACTTAAAATTTTATATAAACTTTAATACTTTTTTTTTTAATGCATAAGGCGAATATTTAATCGTTTTACAATATAGAAAATCACAAAAATCACAGTAAAAATACCAAATCTATTGGGGCGAAAGGTAGGATGTTAGTAGGAAGGTTAGGTAAAAATATAGAAAATCTCAATAAATACATCAAAATATCAAAAATAAGTAATTTTTAAATCTAACAGGACCAAATTTAGGTCAAGTGCAATGTATTATTTTTTTAAGTACAAAGTATTTATTTTTAGTAGTAACTATTTATTAAAATTGATATAATTTGTTTTAATTAAGTTCAATATACCGGGTGTCCCAGATAACTTTTCCAGCATGGGGATCTCAGTATCTATAAGAGATACAGGTTTGGTTAAATGAGATGAATTATATGTATGAAAAGGGTGAGTATTATTACACCAAAAAATATTAATAATTCTACGTGGTTTAGGCGGTATACCCAAAAAACTGAAAATTCGGAATTTATTTAAATGGCTATAACTTTTTTGTTCATGTAGATAGGTACTTTTTGTTTGCGGTTTCTTAAAGCACTTTTTTGTGTAGAATTGATTGGTGTATTTATAATTTTTATATCACTTTTAGTTTCCGAGATACAAGCTCTAACTTTAGTTTTTCTTATGGGCCACTAAGTTGACTATATCATATTTGAACGTGTTTTTTACTCTGCTTTACAACGATATGTCACTTGCCATATTTATTATCGAAAAAAAGTCGAAATACTAAATATCAGTGATATTTATGAAGTATTTTATTACAAACTTTTAAGTGAGCCATGAAAAACAAAAATTGTAAACAAAAATCACAATAACAACAATCAAAATAACAAATGAATATTTGAAACAATGAACTATTTGAAAAAATATATTATAATTTTTTTTCGATAATAAATATGGCAAGTGACACATCGTTGTAAAGTAGAGTAAAAAACACGTTCAAATATGCCATAGCCAACTTAGCGGCCCATAAGAAAAACTGAAGTTAGAGCTTGTAACTCGGAAACTAAAAGTGATATTAAAATTCTAAATACACCAATCAATTCTACACAAAAAAGTGCTTTAAGAAACCGCAAACAAAAAGTAGCTATCTACTTTAACAAAAAAGTTATAGCCATTTAAAGAAATTCCGAATTTTCAGTTTTTTGGGTATACCGCTTAAACCACCTAGAATTATGAATATTTTTTTGTGTAATAATACTCACCCCTTTCATACATATAATTGATCTGATTTAACCAAACCTGTATCTCTTATAGATACTGAGATCCCCATGCTGGAAAAGTTATCTGGGACACCCGGTATTTGTTTAATGTTGAATAAACGATTAAATAATAAAAAAAGGATTGTGTGGTTTTATGAAACCACGGTAAAAGTGAAACTTTTTTTCACATTATAGACATTTAACTAAAAATTTTCGGAATAATAAATTCAAGCACTCAAAATTGAAATAAATCCATAAACAACAACATGCACCAGCAAAAAGTTCTAATAATTCTAATAAATTCTATATAACAACCAAACAATTTCTGTCTCTTTCATTTGGCACGGCTCTTTTTCGAGTCAGATGCACTGTCCATTTCTTTATGTCTATGGCTCTGACGTATTTACCCCTACTCCGCGGCCGAGCGACATGCAACACACAGACGAAAAATTTTGAGACGATGTAATAAAAGTTTCACTTTAAAAATAATTTAAAAAAAACGGGCAAGTGCTTGTTGGGCACGCACATGATAGGGTTCCGTAGTCATACTCACTACGATTTATAAAAAAAGAGTTATTTCAAAAAGTTCGTGACTGAAGTGTTAAAATCAAAAAGTCATTTGATTTTTATTATTGCATTTTAGGAGACCTATCAAATGACACCCCACTCAATAGGGTAAGTGGGAAAAAAAATGTGAGTTCACTTTTCAGTCTATAAAAGGGGGGTCCAAAATATTTTTGACAATGTTCGTTATATTTTCAGTGAAAGTACTAATTAAAATCTACATTCTGGATTTTTTTTGAATTGATAGTTTAGAAAATAGAGGGGGGGGGTACGCTTTTATAATGACTTTGGAGAGAAAATACATCGTGATTGAAGGGTTAAAATCAAAAGGTTCGGTTACATTTTTTGTTGTATTTCAGTAGACCTTTCTAACGACAACCCACTCAATGGGGTATATGAATTTTTTTTTTTTTTCAAAAATTTTATCATTTCTGTTTTTGGGTCATCATTCTACGACCGTATATCAAATTTCATCTTATTATGTCAAAACTTTTCAAGACGGACGGACGGACATGGAGAAACTATAAGGGTTCCTAGTTATCTACGGAACCCTAATAAGTGTTTATTATTTGAAAAAAGTGAATTTTTATGCAATCAGTTTTTTTTGTTGTATACAGTGTGAATTTAAGTAACATTTTCTTCTATAATGTAGCAACGTAAAGTATCTATATCATAAACATCCCGTCTGTTTGACGTTCCAAATTGCAAATTCAGCGATATCCGTAATAGCAGATATGCCTGTTTTGCTTACCATAAATTGTATATATTTTTAGTATCGTAATTTTCATTGTAGAAGTAAGAAATTGGGCTTCATTCAAAATATTCCGAAATATATATAAAGGTTACTATTGCACACCCCAAGCAGGCTCTGCTTGGAAGTGTGTTCTACTCTCGTCCTAAAATTTTTTTTCGTATATAAATTGATAAAATGAGTATTATATCTTAAATTTCTTCAGTATCTCACTTACATTTTTACATTTTCTGATAGAAAACATTACAGTCTCCATTTTTGCTTAGTTTAATATCGATCGGTTTTAATTTTTTGTTATAAAAATATAAATAAAGTTCAATTTGTCGATTTAACCCGCTTTTTTGATAGAAACGCCGAACTACAGGTCACAATTCGAAATAAATGTGCACCAATCCTTTTGAATTCACTTCATCTATTATCAGAATAGAACCCTATTAAAACTCAACAAAATTGGATAACTAGAAGTAACGAAATTTACAGTTTATTTAAACAAAAATTCATATTTTGACAAGAAATTTTTTTACAAATAGAGTAGTTGCTATTTATAATTTATTAATAGTAGTAGGCGCTATTTCTTCATATGTCACTTCAAATTCCATAATTATTATATTGTGTTAATAAATATATAAATACATGTACAAATGTACATCGATACGTGCTGTATTTTAATTATTTTATTCAAAGCCAATCAATCTTTTTAATCAAGATAAAATCTGGTAAGTTTGCATTTTTAAAACAAATATATTATATACGTCATATAACCTATAAACGTTACATTGTTGTTTCATTTTAAATGCTAGACATCAGGTGAACACAGCTGTTATCGCTGCAATATGTGGATGTATTTATCTTTTTAATTATTATTAGATATTAATTAATTTATTTACTTTATACATTTTACAAAAAAAATATGTTATATAAAAATTGTAAATTAAAATTATTGTTGTTTTATTACAATACATCCTAAATTTAAATAAAAAAAGGTAATAATCGATTGATATCAAGATTCATTGTTGATTTTCTAAAAAATCTTAATGAGTGATCAACTTCATATTATATATTTATATAATATTAATTAACTCCAATCTTTTTTTCAAACATCCTTTTAAGTTTCACCAATTATATTGTACCTGTACCGTATTTATTTGATATTATAAGTTAATACATTTTTTTATGTTTAAGGGGTGTGCATTTTATGGCCTAGCCATAGTATTTTGTTATATGAAAGAATCTTGATAAAAAAATACTTATTTTCGTTAATTCAGGTGCCAGCTAAGCTACCTTATTGTGGGGTCTATTTAACCCCAATCTACCATGGGAATATTAACCTTCCTATATATACCCGCGCAATGGTCTGTCAGACCGACAGATTACATTATTTTATTTTTTTCAATAACGGAGAATGATAAGACAATGAGCTTACTGGTAGCTTCATGATTTGTCGCGATCTTCAATTTAGTGCAGTGCGAGCATTTGTGCGAAAAGGATATGTACCAATCAATACACGACATCAATTGGTCTGTAAGCCTTGTTTCACACATACGTGGTTCCATTCGGTTCGGTTCGTTTTCGGTTTCAGCCGAAAACGAACCAAACCCTTTCACACATACACGGTTCTCATACGGTTCATATTAGGTTTTTTTCCGTACACTCAGTAGTTATCATGGAGAGAAAGCAAGTTGTTGCCGTGTTGTTTCTCTATAAAAAAATTAAAAAATGAAGGAGGAATACTAGAATTCATTGCGAGCACCCTCTCATCACTTTACAGCAGGAATTTGGAGCATTCTACACTATTTTCCCGAAGCTAAAGAGCATGAAGACGATCCACATCAACATCTAGAAAACCGCTCATTTTATTAGAAAATCCGCGACAAATAACACTCGCTATCAGGTTAAAACCGAAACTAAACCGAGTATGTGTGAACGCGTTCATTGCTTTGTGTTCCCTGGACACGAATTGAAACCTGATGAAATCTGTCCGTGTAGAGGGAGTATTCAGTTCTGTACGGTTTCTATTAGGTACCGAATACAAACTGAATCATCGTTTCACACTTGTCGGCAGCGACCGAAAACGAACCGAAAACGAACCGAACCGAATGAAACCGTATATGTGTGAAATAGGCCTAAGACCGACGCAGGTATAGGTGTTTTGAGTATGCTCCGAATGTTATGGTGAGACATTAGTTGATAATAGTTTATAATACTTTATTCCTCATGTTGTTATCTTAAAGTTTTTAGAGTTATTTTTAGTTTTTGTTTTAAGAAAAAATTTTTTTTCAAGTTTTCGTAGCTCGTTAGAAAAAATAACTTTTTTTCAGAGGCTGTAATAAAAGACTATTAGTCACTAATTCAATTAAAATATTATCTATATAGTACAGTAAAAATAGTCAAAAATTTCCAAAATAAACATGAAAATTCCTTCATCAACGAAATTTGGTACTGACGTAGTTTTATACATATACTTTAAGAAACCGTTGAGCATAGTCGACTAAGGGGTGCAGGGGTAGTTTGGTAGGGTGTGAAAGGGGTAAAAATGTGTTTTTTCATTAATAACATCAAGATGGCTTATTTTATTGAAAAATATTTCAGATGTTTTTTGTAGCTCTGCGTTAGACCTTTAATTTGTTTTTTATTTTATTCCAATACAATAAAAATTGACCGAGATACGGCCGTTACAATCTGACCTGTTTGTGCGAAGCGTGATAACTCAATTTTTGTCTCGTTCCCGTTTATAATTCACGCTACTATTGCACTGATCCATAATTTTAAAGAATATTTCTATTTTTTGTATCTAAATTAAATTCTCTTTACGTTGGTATGAGTAAAATTACAAAAACTTGAAAATTAAGAAAGATATAATGGTTTAAAGGTAAACAAAAAACACAATAAGAGGTATACTCTTATGATATTCATAATTCAAAGAATAATTTAGATTTTAAAAAAATTCCAAAGAAATTTGTGAAGAACTTATTATATCCAATAGGTTCCCCAATTGATTTTTTTTAAATCTAAATTATTCTTTGAGTTATGAATATCATAAGAGGTATAACATTTTTCTTATATGCGCGAATAAAAATATGTGCATATATCTTTAAATGCTTATAATTTGAATAATAATTGAATTAAAAAAAATTCCAATGAATTTCATAAGGCACATACCATATCTTATGGATTCATCAATAGAATTTGATTTTATCTCAGCTCGAAGGTTGTCAAAAATTAATGTGAGTTTTTCATAATTATTGTGTTTTTTGTTTACCTTTAAACCATTATATCTTTCTTAATTTTCTAGATTTTGTAATTTTACTCATACCAACGTAAAGAGAATTTAATTTAGATACAAAAAATAGAAATATTCTTTAAAATTATGGATCAGTGCAATAGTAGCGTGAATTATAAACGGGAACGAGACAAAAATTGAGTTTTCACGCTTCGCACATAAACATGTCAGATTGTAACGGCCGTATCTCGGTCAATTTTTATTGTATTGGAATAAAATAAAAAACAAATTAAAAGTCTAACGCAGAGCTACAAAAAACATCTGAAATATTTTTCAATAAAATAAGCCATCTTGATGTTATTTATGAAAAAACACATTTTTACCCCTTTCACACCCTACCAAACTACCCCTGCACCCCTTAGTCGACTACGCTCATCGGTTTCTTAAAGTATATGTATAAAACTACGTCAGTACCAAATTTCGTTGATGAAGGAATTTTTTTGTTCAAATTATCTATTTTTACTGTACTAATAATTTTGGTTTATTTATTTCAACATATCCTTTACTACTAAAAATTAATTTTACTAGGTTGTCATAAAAAAATAAAAAACTAGCTGTCGGATCCAATTTTACCCGGGGATATAAAATTAAACTATATAACGTATAATGCTGTGGGGTGCGATCCTTTAGGTCCACACAATCAACTTCCCAACATGGTATGACTAAAAATACTTGAATACTGATTACTTATTGTTTCCATAATTAATATTACTATGTTATAGTTTGTAAATATTTTTTTTAATATGTATATGAAAAATTTTAATGGAATTTATCAGAAATAATGCACATTTTTAGAAAAACTAATCTGACAGTTTGAATTTTGAATTGTGTTGTTTCCAAGGCAACATGAATTATTAGATGTATTTATTAGTATGAAATTCAAATTTTGATGGTGGTTTTCATCCCTTTAATGGCTGTTTGGACCCATATAAAAATAAATACTGAAATACACGTTTCATTATTTGTATTGTATAGTATTTATTCTAAGTTCCGACTAAATTCGATCAAGAAAAAAAATAAAAATGAAAAAAACACCCTTTTTACCCCCGTAGGGGTTGAATTTCGAAAAATCCTTTCTTTCAGATCATATTCACGTCAAGACGCTTCGATTAGCACCCTAACGAAGTCAATAGCATTTTTTGTTCGCGAGATTTCGTCCCGGAAAAAAATGACACGTACGTACGTACATACACACACAGACATTTTTCTGAAAATAGTGTCAATATACTCTAATGCCCTTGAAACATGAAAATATGTTAAAATTTTTTATTTCGATTTTCGGACCAATTACAATAACTTCCTATTGGGAAGTTAACAAGCTCTAGAACTTTTGGTCCCAGACACCGTGCGCGGGTATATGTGTTATTCTATTTGACGCGGGTATATGAATATTTATTAAGAAAACAGTTAAAATCTCTCCAGACATCAGTTATCATATACACAAAGCATGTAACTAATCCAAAACACCTGAAGTGAGAAACATTTCACCATCTGCAAATGCAGCCACGTAAGTAACTAAGTAAGCGCGCAAGGAGAGACGATGATCGCACGTAGAGACACGCTCTGTCGCGATAATAAGCGGGCCGTTAAAACCGGATACCGTGCACGGAGAAGAATGGCGGCGGAGGCTGCTTCCTGTACCAGTGACGTCCATATCTCATTACGGAAATGACGTCCGGAAATAAAAGAAACTTCTCGTCGGTTAACTTCAGAATACATCGCATCATGCCTAGCGCGTACAAATAGTTTAAATTCAGTAGGGAATTTTGTTTTGGAATGTTGGCTAGTATTGAAAATATAGACTGTTTAATTGGGTTATAAATATCTTGGAGATTATTAAAAAAATGTAAACTCACGCCTTAAGAGTTCTGTACCGATTTACAAGATGTTCGCGGGAACCGATTGATCATTGCTTTGAATTTTTAATTATCACTATTCAACAAAAAAATACTTTTGTAATATAACAGAGATCTGAATAGAAAATTTACGAGGTTTTTGGCATGCCGAAACCGAATTTGTTGCCCAATTGGTTTCATCACGTCAGGGTTTTTGAGATATTCTAACCTAAAAGTCCCAAAAATGACTATATTGGCAATGTTAAAGAATTTATTATCAAGTAGGTAATATTTTTCTAAAGTTTTCGATCACGGTAACAAATAGTATTATCTTTCCTCTTTAAAATGAGTTTTAACTTTTTTTTAGCCGAGATGTATTAGTTTGAAGATATGATATTTTTGTTAATAGAGTGTAGTATAGTAGATACAATGAACTTTACTACATATATCTTCAAAGTTGTATATTTCGGTAAAGAAAAATCGCATAGTAAAATGTAAAAAATCATTTTAAAGAGAAAAGATTGTACTATTCGAAATTATGAACGAAAACATCAGAAAAAAATTACCTACTTAATAATAAATTCCCCAGCATTGCCAAAATCGTAATCTTTGGGACTTTTAGGTTCGGATATCTAAAAAAACCTGACGTGATGGAATCATTTGGGCAACAATTCGGTTTCGGCATGACAAATACCTTCTAAAACACCTATTCAAATTTCTGTGAATTTGAGTACAATCGGATACTGGTATTTTTGATGTATTTTTTAAAAAGGCCGTAAAAATACAGTTCTTTCCAGAATTATTTGAATGTTTTTTTTATTTTGTACAACAAAAAATTTAAATCCATTCCCAAAATAGTTTCAAAGTTCTATGTAACAGAAAGCATAAAATAAATCACAAAAAAATAAAATTTCATTGTTAGGATTCCTAAAAGCGATTATATTTTAGATACATACCTATATCCATTATAATATAAAGAAGCGAGAATCCTACGTATGCTTTTCTTGAGAGTGTATTTATATGAATAAATATATATTGAAGCACATCTTATAGAAACAGACATCGAAGTGAGCTGCCAATATCAATAATAATGAAGGAAACGATGGGCCTGTAGCAAATCCCTAGATATCAAGGGATTTTAGTGAGAAGAATTTGTATCTATAGTTTCGAAAAACCTTCGGCCATTATTTTTCTCTGTTTTTCCTCTTTCGTTTACACTAATAAGTCATTAGATAAATTACGAGGACGTAAGAAAAATTTATATTTAGACTTTAGTATTTTTTTTTATTCGCTGGGTGCAAAGTAGGTAGTGGGGGAAACGAAATCGATCACAGCGCACAACGTGGCAAAAAATACCACTTTGGGTGGACTAACTGTCATTTATAATAGGCTAGTTTTTAACTGAAAATAGAAAGGTCAACATGGTTAATCCCACTATAGACTATGTGCAAGGGGGTGGAGTTAGAAATAATGTCGATGCGAGTGCTCGTGGTGAGCAATATTGTAAAATTATCGGCGCCAAAATTTGAGGTTATGCTGTCAATGTAAACGAATTAATTATTTCTCTACTATACGTCATAATTAGAGAAAAAGATACCCAAAATAAATAATTTTCACGTACCTTTTATGCTATACTATTTATATTATATGCAAACAGCTAAATTAAATGATATTTGTTTAATAAAAAATTTCACGATATTAAACATATTAAACATTGATAAAAAGAGAGTTCAATCCATTCAATCCTTCTCTATTACCCGCTAGCGGCGCTAATAGACTTCGTGCACATAGCCAATAGTCATAAATAATCGTCTAAAATGTATATATTACGATATTTTATTGAAATCATTTGTTTGTTAGTACACCAAAGTCCACCCAAGTTGCTACTAAAGTCCACCCGTTAGTTGGCGCTGTCATCGCGCACGCTGCGAATAAATTGTTTTTTTTTCGTATAAAAGATGGGTTGTCTATTGTTTTTTTTTCCCTCCTTAAGAAAATACTAACGAAATGAAACTAATCTAAACCTAGTTTTGTCGCGTCTACAAACAAACAAATATACAGTTCAAATACATAACCCAGTTTTATAATAACACGCACTTCAAAAAGATTTCAACAAATGGTCAGTTAATGAACGTATTTAAACTAGGGGGGGGAGGTTGGGTTAAAGTGCAAATTCAATTTTTATTTTGTTTCCATAGAATTAATCTGTAGAAAAAAATAAAAACAGATATAATAGATATTTGTGTATCTAGGGCGAAAAGTGGCTGTTTTTCGCACGAGTGGGAATGTTTGTTAATCGAGGCGTTAGCCGAGATTAACAATCACACGAGTGCGAAAAACGCACTTTACACCCGAGGTGCACACAATATTTTTTCTAAAACCTTATTATAATATTAATAATAATGTAATATGATTTTTTAATTAAATAATAATAACTTGTCATATTAATTATTAATATTGAAATTTAAATCAAATACTTAAATTTTGAAAAAACAAATGAATATTGTTATTGTTGTACATTTATATTCAGATTATTATTTGTGGGTTATTTTCACTCACGTATTTTATTCTGTGATTTTATTATTGTAATTTTATAATAATATGGATAATATGGAAAGTGATAATGAAAATTGCATGCCGCCAGAAATATCGGAAGCTGCAAAATCGGTAATTTCAAATCTACTACCGACAAAATCCAAATTAATATATGAAAATGTATGTGTTACTGTTACTATAGAAACATTTTTACGCTCGCTGTGCGTAAAAGTAACTTTGTCGCACAGCGAGCGCAAAAGTACTACTTTACGCACTGAAATGACAAAGAAAAAGCCTACTTTTTAACACGGTTGTAGAAAAAATAATTTTGAAGTTGAAAGTTTATTTAAAAATATTTTTTACCCCATGTTTTCGTAAAAAATTTTTACAAAAAAGTATGATTTTTTTTACTTCTTTCAATTTTTTTTACATAAATTTAAAAGGTAGATTTCAATCTTTAATTACCTACAAACCATTTTTTCTCTAAAATTCTGGATTTTTTTATGATATATATTATATGTAGATATGTACATTATCCGGTTTGAGTTTAGACATTTTAGAAGCTGATTCCATGATTCTTTGTGAGTAAAAAAAATTATGAAAACGGGGAGAGGGGTTTATTTTGTATAACTGAAAAACTGTAAGACTCAGATTCGAACTTTGTATAATAAATTTTAATAAAAAATATAAAATAAAACAAAATTAAAGAAATCATACTTACATATAATGAACACCCCACATTTTTGTTTTTAGTGACATATCTGTAACAAAAAGAAAATTGTTTTATTAGTGAAATTTTAAACTAACTTGAAAAAATTAGGAGGTTTTCAATTTGTCAATAATCGTATATGTTTTTTATGTATGTTCGGACATAACTCCGTCAAATATGCACCAATTTGGATATTTTTAGTTTTGTTTGAAAGAGTATTCTCCCAAGATGGTCCTATATAAATTTTATCAGAATCTGATCATGGGCTTCGAAGATACAAAAAGAAAAGGAAAAAAAACTTTTTAAGAAAAAAATAAAACTAAACACGCTGAAAAATATATTAATTATTTAATTAAATAGTTTTTAAAATCGGTGCCAAACCATTAAAAAACTTTCAAAAAGAAAAAAAAAGAAAATCGACTTCAAAAACTGTTAAATTTTCGTTTTTTATGTAGAAAATCGTTGATTTTTTTGGTTTTTGATAATTGTTTTTGATCTGAGGACACTTGTAAAGATCTAAATTGATCTACAACGATCTACAAAAATTTCTGAAGATCATTGTAATGTTGGAAAATTCATGATTATTCAAAGTTGAAAATTCATGAAATGGACATCTGTCAAGATCTGAATAGATCTCTGCAGATCTACATTTTTTTCCCGGGTACATTGAACAGCGTGATTTGATGAGAATTGATCATATTGTTTAATAAAACGGGCAAGTGCATGTTGGAAATGCACATGATAAGGTTCAGTAGCCATTCTCACTACGACTTATAAAAAAATAGTTATTTCAAAATTTTTCATAAAGTATGTTTGCTACACTATAGTGTTTTTGATAATTGGGTCCAATTTAAGAACAATCAACAAAAAATCAACCATTTTTGCAACTGATTTTCTTATGCAAAGTTAAAAAAATAAATTTATGGTACTTATATTTCACACGTATTTAAAATCTGTTAACCCTTTGTAGCCCCATGTGACATATCTGTAACAAACCTCAATAATCCCGCTAATATACGTACTAAATATATTTAGTTCATTCAAATATGTGTAACACTACTGTAACATACCTACCAGTCAATAACTTAGTATCAAGTAAAATTCACAGATGGCATAACCTATTGACTTACGTATTATTACGTAACTATTGGTAGTAAGGCAGGACCAGATCCGGCTACTGGCCGATTTGGGTAGAAAAAAGAATACGTTGTAAGTTTCCCCAGTGTACTGGCGTTTCACAAACAATTTGTGAAAAATGCGGTGTAGCATTATGCTACAACAAACTAAATAATTGTTTCAAATCCTGCCATACGACATAAGTGTTTTTTTACGGTGAACTCACAGAATGTCACTCCCAAAAAAGTCAAATAAATAATTAAAAATAGATATTTTAAAATTTCTGAAAAATACGTGTTTTCTTTTATAGGTATGCCTAAACTTGTCTCTTTATCATAGGTGGGCATTAACTCGTTAATCCGTTAATCGTTAATTAACTTCGTTAACGGATTAACTTTTAAGTTAACTCAAAAAAATGTTAACGCTTTTGTTAACTTCCGTTAAATTCAACTTCCGTTAACTTTAGTCCGTTACATTGGTTGTTTGATGAAAAGTACATAACAAAGTTGTCGAAATAGCTAAAAAAAGGTCTACAAACATGTAGGTTAACTTTTTAACGGATTAACTTTAACTTCCGTTACATTTTCGGAATTTTAACGCTTTAACGGTTAACGAAGTTAACTTTTTTATTAACGGATTAACGATTAACGAAGTTAATTTTTCGATTAACTGTGCTCACCTATGCTCTTTATCAACATAATTTAAATTTTTAAGATCTTGAGCTACAAAGGGTTAAAACTATAAGATAAATAGAATAATATACGTATGTCGTAGCCTACAACATCATCATGTATCAAGAAATTGATGGTCGTGCATTTTATCTTCTGCCCCTTCTTTAGTTTCCAGTTTCACAAAACACTAAAATAGCACCTTCGAACGAAGAAGGAAAAAATCTATAAAATCATCCGATATAACAGCAATCGACTTATAAGACCTTACTTATCTTTTCACTCATACGACTGGTGTTTTCAGTTGACATGATGTCCCTTCTCGTGAAAGCTCTTGGCTAAAACCTACCGATTTCACGCGGGAATGTCCCTTTCGCTAACAGAAATTCATATATAGAAGTCTTGTCGTAGCTATTCTTTTTATATATCATTCCATCTAATGCGGCTTTTCTTTCCGGAAAATGTGTGACACTGGGTCTGACGGTGAGCGTAACTGACAAATCTTACTTAGTGTCTACAGTTCGTAACGATTTTTGTAATGTGCAGAATTTCGATCATAAAAAAAACTTTGGATTTATTTTTGTCGTTGTAAAACTATAAATTTTCCATCTCAGTTTAGTTACTTTAATCAATGAACAAATTGAAGGGTACACGGGAAAAAGAAGCTAAGTCAAAATTTCTAGTTTTGAGTTATCGCTGTTTTAAGGTTAATAACTTTAATAATTTTATTCTATAAATGATATCTTTAAAACATTTCACTTTATCTGTCTAATTATATCTTACTAGCTGACCCGACCACGCGTTGCTGTGGTTAACCTATACTTTAGCAACATGTGGTGGTTATGCTATTAAATTGTAGGTTATATGAAACGTTTGGAAGTTTGACATAGTGCCATCTATTGAATACTTACTCAATCCAGTCAACAGATGTCACCATCGTTTGGAGCTAACAGATAAAGACAAATAATTTGCAATAAAATAATATTGCGATCATAAATTGAGATGTAAGCTATCCTATCTTTCAAGTTGGATCAAACTGCACACGGTGTACAAATTTGATTAAAATCGGTTAAGTAGTTTAGGAGTCCATTATTAAGATAACATTGAATTTTGAAGTTTGAATCGTGTTGATCAACCAGTTTCTAAAAAAAATATTGACTTAGTCTGTTTTTCACCAGTTTTTGAACACTTTTTTATTTAACCAACGTTTATTTTAATATTGTGGTCTTTTTTTGTATTATTTTTCACACCGACACTTTCCGTATTACTACAGGGTGACCAGTATTTCTCTGGAACAAATTTCCCTGACTTTTCCCGGTTTTCCAGAAACTGGCCACCCTGTACTAACACTTTCCATTATTAACAGTAATGATTCATCACCAGACTTGACTTGACTTGTTTTTCACCAAAACCGTGTGGACTTAGCCTCTTATTCCCGTGTATGCGTATTTAAATTAATTTTTTTACGTAATTTAGCTTGTTTTTCCCCTTAATTCATATGTGGCTCGAAAAGTACCTAGATTTGCTACTAAATGGCGCTGTCATCTAAATTCGACTAAAAATTGACTTAGCCTGTTTTTCCCGTGTACCCTTCAATTGTAATTAAATAAAGTGCGAGTGAAACTAGCGCCCTGCGTGTTCCATACTGTTATATAAAACGAGTAACTATAGACAGTGATATAGAATCTGATTTTTTGTACAGTTCAATTCTATAGTATTCAAGGAACATTTTAAGAACAAAACGAAAAAAATCGGCTTGGCGCTTTTTTTATCTTTCATAAAATAAGAAAAGTAGTTTTTCAAAATTGTTTTCACTAAATATATTTATTATTTGTACAATTATTGGTAGTTTTGCCTGGAAAGTTTTCCGGGAGTTTTGAAAATTGGTAGTTTTATAGATTTCGATGTGCTCTTTCCGAATTTCAACTTTGCCACCTCGTATCTTTGTCGCTTGCGCCGCCATATTGTCAAAAAATGCGCCTTTTTGACAATATCTTCTTTCCAACTCATTTTACGATAAAAAAAAACATTTTTTCAATATGGCGGCGCGAGCGGTAAAGATACGAGGTGGCAAAGTTGAAATTCAGAAAGAGCACATCGAAATCTATAAAATTACCAATTTTCAAAACTCCCTGAAAACTTTCCAGGTAACCTCTTTATTTCGAACCAAATGACTGTACTATAAGTATTTTTTTGGAAATAGAAGACACTAGATGGGGAGGCAACGACCAAATGTGGTCATCATAGCAGCCCGCCAAATTTGTTATGAAATTTGTTAACTGGGATATAGAGAACTCAGCTAGATAGGTCCTAAGATCAAAGGACGCTGCCTTTAGATAGGACTGCCCGTCAGATATGTAAAAAAAAATAGGCAAAAAATTCATAGCAACCCGTCAGATATTTATAAAATTTGTTAATTTTGATTTTTTATGAACTGCCATATAAACATCTGACGCCTTAATAGTTGCTTTATTTTTTTATAACAATTGAAACATGTAAAAAAAAATGACCGACATATTTATAGCCGCCCGTTCAAAATCTGTTTTATTCAATAGATTTAAGTTCTCTGAGCAAGAAAATAACTGTATCTGACACTTCAGTTGTTGCTTTATTTTTTTATAACAATTTAAATATGTAAAAAAAATAACCAATTAATGAGTGTATTTATTTTTATTATTATTATTATTATTATTATTATGTATTTCCAAAAAAAGGTCAAACAAATCAAGCCTAACCACTAAAAAAAATGTTTTTACAACAGTAAAAAAAATTATGTTGCCTGAGCTACGAAATTATCTGACGGGCTCTCCAAATCAAATGCAGCACTTCACGCGTCAGATATATATATTTTTTGTATAAGGGGACATTATTCTACAAAATAGTATGCACATCTGACGGGCTGTTAAAAAAAAGTTTCCTCATTTTTTTAACATCTTTGTCCCGCTATAAAATAAAAACGCAGCGGTGAATACGTCAGATATACATATTTCTGTTTTTGTAATAATCAAATCACCCTAAATCTTAAATATCTGACGGGCTGCTAAAAACAATTTTTTTTTGGGTCATTTTTTTTTGTTTAATTCACCTTTTTTAAGCAGTGGCGTAGGCGTCAGAAAACTATATTTTCTTGATCTGGAGAACATGATATATATCAAAATGTATTTATCTGCCAGATTGCTATATGTCACCCTACGTCAAAAACTTGACGACTTTGACAACCTATCAGGGGTAAAAGCAGCGTATTTTATGACTGACAATTTACTTTTAATATACAGCTATACTAAATTAACAATTATCATAACAAATTTTGCGGGCTGCTATGATGACCAAATTTTGGTTGCTGCCTCCCGGTCTACACGTAAGATCAACATAGAATAGTTTTTTTTTAAATTAGTCAAATGCCTATTAAATATAACCCAAATTAAAACCAGTAAACGAATAAATAATACACGGGATTGAAACTCATAAAGTTTGAGTTACTCAACCGTTTTGAGTTTATAATTTCAAACAACAAACTAATGCAGATTTGTTACATTGTCGCATATAAACGACAACGGTTGGAAATAAAAATATACGAACACGAAAAAGATAATAAAAACAAATCGTTGAAAATGTGTTATTCATATTTATCTGCTTCGTTAAGCCGTGTAACTGTTTTAATTAAAAATTAAAAGCTAATTGCAAATAGACAATTAAATACCCCAGGACGGAGTGTCGGTCACATTTGTTTTATAATTTTAGTTCCTTTTTATTGGTGTGGAAAATGAATATCTACATACAGTTTTTTTTTTGAGAATGTGTAAAAAGATTTTGCCATGATTTGAATAATAAAAAATATAAAATTCGTATGCTAAATATGTTTTTTTATTTATTTACATACTGCAAAATAAAATGTTATCTTTATTCACTTAGTTTACTCGAAAATCTAGCATATCGTGGCACAACTCAAAAAATATCTGCCAAGTAAATGCACAGTGCTTCCTCGTGCTAAATTCATCAAAGGTAGTTAATTATTGAACAATTTAAATAAAAACCGATAAAGTATTCAGATGAACTGTCTTTCATTGTTAATTATTTAATTTTCATACAATTTTAATAAAAAATATTAATTCGACATTTTTTTTATACGCACCTCGTTATTATGTCGTATATTTTGAATTTTTTGACAATTTCAATCAAAATCATTATTTTTCTGCTATACAAATATGTCAAAATGACATTTAATATGTCAAAGTAAATAGCAATTTTAAAAAACAAATGACGATTTTCTTAAAGTAAACTGAGATAGATCTTTGTAAGGGAATATTTTACAACAAAAGTAGGTGATCTATATTATAGAGAATTGAATGCTCTACAAAAAAGGTTCTATAAAATTTTCACGTAACATTTGTCTTTCTTCAGATATCTTCAAATCAAAAAATAAATATTTTGAGATGTCACCCCTCCCCCTTACACACGATTTTAATACTTTTGAAATGGGACCGTCCTCAAACCAGACCCAACCAACCAACCAAGTTTCACTAATATCGGTTCAGTGGTTCATGAGTTATGCGTGTGACAAGAATTGGGGGACAGACACACACACAGACAGACACGGAACAAAAAGTGTTTGTCTTGACCTGAAACGGCTAGATCTGGTAAAATTTTTAAAATCGGAGAACACATTTTTTTCTCGTTTGAAAACGATAACAAAGCTTCTCGTATCTTCGATATTGCGAGGAAGCAAAATATCGAATTTGTACTAAACTCATTAGAAGAATAGTAACATGGTATAGATTTATATGCTAACTGTTAATTCCATGTGTGGCCACCAGGGAACAAAATCTGATCAAAAATTTTTATGAAAAACTGTCACAAGTCAAAGCCTTTAAGGACTTTAAAGGGTGGTAGGATGGTGAAACATAATTGTAAAATTTGCTCAAACGTTAGTAATATTAAGTGTGTAAAAGTTGGATTCACTAGCGCTTTTCTAAATCATCAAAATAATGTAAAATTCAACTGTTCGCAGCGTGCGCGATGACAGCGCCAACTAGCGGCTGCAACTAGGGTGGACTTTGACATATTAACAATCAAATAATTTAAATAAAATATCGTAATATACCTATACATTTTAGACGATTATTTATGACTATTAGCTATGTGCACGAAGTCTACTAGCGCCGCTATCGGGTAATAGAGAAGGATTGAATGGATTCAACTCTCTTTTTATCTTTTTTTAATATGTTTAATACCGTGAAATTTTTTATTAAACAAATATAATTTAATTTAGCTGTTTGCATATAATATAAATAGCACAGCATAAAAGGTACGTGAACATTTTTTATTTTGGGTATTTTTTTTTTCTTTAATTATGACGACTAATAGAGAAATAATTAATTCGTTTACATTGACAGCATAACCTCAAACTATGGCGCCGATGATTTTACAATGTTGCTCACCACGAACACTCGCATCGACATTATTTCTAACTCCACCCCCTTGTACATAGTCTATAGTGGGGTTAACCATGTTGATCTTTCTATTTTCAGTTAAAAACGAGCCTATTAAAAATGACAGTTAGTCCACCCAAAGTATTCTTTTTCGCCACGTCGTGCGCTGTGATCGATTTCGTTTCCCCCACTACTTACTTTGCACCCAGCGAATACATAAGTTTAAAAACGTGATTTATCAACAATTTTGTTTAATAAAACGGGCAAGTACGTGTTGGGCACGTACATGATACGGTTCCGTAGTCATTCTCACTGATTTATAAAAAAAATATTAATTTCAAATTATTTCATAAACTTGTTTGCTTTTTGTTCGTTATAATTTTCACTGAAAATACTAATTAAAAGCTATAGTTTCTTTTTTTGAATCGATAGTTTAGAAAATAGAGGGGGGGGGGCGCTCTGATAACGAGATTGAAAAGCAAAAAAATCGTGACTGAAGGGTTAAAATCAAAAAGTCACTTGACTTTTTGTATTTTAAGAGGCATATCAAACGATACCCCACTCAATGGGGTGAGTGAAAAAAATGTGAGTTCACTTTTCAGTCTATGAAAGGGGGGTCCTAAATATTTTTTCGTTATAATTTTTAGTGAAATTACTAAAAGCTACATTCTGGAATTTTTTCAGATTTTTTGAAATGATAGTTTAGAAAATATAGGGGGGGAGGCGTTTTTATAATGACTTTACAGAGCAAATACATCGTGAATAAAGGGTTAAAATCAAAAGGTTCTGTTACATTTTTTGTTGAATTTTAAGAGACCTTTCTAACGACACCCCACTCAATGTAGTAGGTGGATTTTCATTTTATTGAAACTTCACTTATCATTTAATTGAAAATTCGATTTTTAAACAATAAGTAAAACTCTAATAAACATAAGAACAATTAAATATTGCTCTAATTAAGTGAATTTTATGGATATAACATTAAGAAACTGTGAAAAATGACGCTATATTATTTGTACTTTTATTTTTAACAAAAAAAAAAATTCACGAATAGCTGTCCGAAGTTTTCTTTTTAAGATTAAACCGTCATTACTATCGATGTAAGAGAACAGCTGTCAACAAGTAAGCTGCTTACAGTTTGTCAGTTGACAGCCTTAGGCCTCTGTCAATACTTACTATATAACATTCTACTCTAAATTGTAAGTAAAGGACTTTAGTTTAAAATAAATAAATCTTAGATGAAAAAAAAACTACACGGAAAAAAAAGAAACCTAAAATATGTTGCTATAATAAATTATTTTATGGTTATTCGATCAAAGTCTAAATTTTTTTCATATGTTATTTATGGATAACTTATATATTTTACTAATTTTTATTTAAAATATTAGACGTATGGTTTTTGAGTAATTTGATATTAAAAATAGAGTTTTTAACACATGATAAATGATAAAAAGTGCTCTATTTATTGAAATTCTACAAAATTGGCTATACAGAATGTCCCATTTTAATCTATCACCCCCCTAAATTTTTTTATCTATCAATTAAATCAAAAAATGTTTCAAATAAAAATTGTTTGGTTTTGAGGGGGACCCAAAATGGCGTTATTAATTTTCTATTTTTTGGACGTCTTCATAGTCAAATAGGCCCAACTTTTTTTTTCAAATGGAAACCTATATTTTTTATTACGCTATCTTATTGCTTGGAAAAAAACAAGTAGCTTTTGTTTCAAACAAATTTTTGTATGACTTAATTTTTTTTTAATATTAAACAAAATAATTTTAGATTTTAGATTTTTACTAATTTTTTACTCGAAACACATTAACTTTAGAGGAAAAATGTAAAAAACAAAAAATGTTTATTTTAATCTGATATAACTAAGAAAATTATATCAGGATTTTTTGTTAACTTTTGCTCTTCAAAATATTAAAGCAAATAAAAAATAAAATAAAAAATCTGAAATAATTTTCCTAGTTATATCATATTAAAATAAACATTTTTTGTTTTTTACACATTTTCTCTAAAGTTAATGGGTTTCGAATAAAAAATTAGTAAAATTCTAAATTCTAAAATTATTTTGTTGAATATTAAAAAAAATGAAGTCATACAAAAATTTGTTTGAAACAAAAACTACTTGTTTTTTTCCAAACAATAAGATATTGTAATAAAAAATATAGGTTTCCATTTGAAAAAAAAAAGTTGGGCCTATTAGACCATGAAGACGTCCAAAAAATAAAAAAATAATAACGCCATTTTGGGTCCCCCTCAGAACCAAACAACTTTTATATGAAGCATTTTTTGATTCAATTGATAGATAAAAAAAATAGAGGGGTGATAGATTAAAATGGGACACCCTGTATAGAGACGTTTTAAAAACTAATTATTGGAAACTTTAACCCTTTTAAATACTATAAAAATACCGTCAGGAAGTTAGCGCGGACTTTTTTTTCATTTTAGTTGTTGTAAAACTGCATTAATAATAATAAAAATGTTTTGTATAGCTCAAAAAATTGCTCCTTAATTGCTCCTCATGTATTTGAAATTGCTCCAAACATTTAAACAAAAGTTATTAAAGAAACAAAAAAAATAATTGTTATATGGTATTTTTCAAAAACGAATCGTTGACTACAAAATATTGATAATTTTGAAAAACTAAGTAGAGAGCATGCTGGAGCAATTAGGGAGCAATTGATTGACCATAAGAATTATTACAAAAAACGATTCGTTTTTGAAAAATACCATATAACAATTATTTTTTTTGTTTTAATTTTTTTAGAGTCGGAGCAATTTCAGATACATGAGGAACAATTAAGGAGCAATTTTTTGAGCTAAAAATATTTGTGGTTATAAATGAGAGAACTTGCTGAAAGTGTTTTATTTATTGAAATTCTACACAATTGGCTATATATGTAGAGACGTTTTAAAAACTAATTATTCGAAACTTCAAACCTTTTTAAATAGGTACTATAAAAATTATAAAACAAATATATTCACGTGTAATTTATTCAAAATAATGAAAAATTAGCTCTGCCATTACATTGTACAAATTAGTACATGTTACTATTATATACTGTTCTGTCTATTTCAATTTTCAAATTAAATTAAACTTTTTTAAACTTTTAATAATTAACAAAGTAAAATATTTCATTAAATGTAGGTACATGTGTTCTGAATATAAATTAAAAACATTTTTCGAAACCAAATATTTTTTACAGTGTGCTAGACGTATTACCTTAAATTGATTTCAAATTAAAAATTTAACAGCAGTAAGCAATATTCAAAGTGTGAAAATGTATTAGATATTTATTTTTTAGGTAGTCGAAAAAAAATCTTAATTTAAAAAATCATGCTATGAAAATTAGTATTACATTAGAAAATAACATTATGGTATATAGTTTATGCTTTCGGTTTTTCTCAATTTTAAGGGGTTTAATGAAAAATAAACCATCAACATTTAAAAGTATTTTAAAGGAGACATTTCAACGGTTAAAATGAGCCCGGATTGAATATTTAAATCGAAAAAAAAAACAATTTTTTTTAAATTTTGATACCTCAAAAACCACATGTTTTCCAGATTCCAAAAAAATCATGCTTATTCAATGCATAAAAAAGTATACTATCACAAAATTTCATGTAAATTGAATCATTTTTACGAGAGAAAAAAATAAAAAACCGAAAAATCGATATTCCGCCATTTTCTCGAAAAATATGACGTTATATTGAAAAATACCTCGTATAAAAGTTTTAGAATTTTGTATTATCTACAACTTTTTGTACTATACATTTTCAGCTAGAAGGTCACATTTCACCAAAAATCGCAAAAAACCACTTTCAAATTTATCTAAATTTTCCGGCTGGTCCTTGCTTGTTATTATTTATTTTTTAGCCTTCAAAATCCATTTCGGCACCAGCCCAACTAATCACTAATGATATTACCCACGCCTGAAATTCTTTAACCTATATATTACCATGCACATCAATCCCAAGATATTCCAAACGCAACCCAAATAACGTCACAGCCAATACTAATAATAATCCCTGGGATATCTAAGCAAGCATTCATCGAAGGACATCTTTGATCGGGCACCACGTGACCAAGATGATGGATGCGACAGTTAATGACGTACTTGTAACAAGATCCGTGATTAATCAAAGGGACCTAACGCACGACCCGTGAACGCCTAAAATGCGTGGACCACTCTCTGTTATAAATATATCATACACTGTTGGACAAAAGTTATCTAGATATAAGTATACCTTGATGTTTTTTATTTATGTAACTAGTTTGTGTGACAAATTATAAATAATCAACGCCTAATTGAAGAGGGGGGGGAACTAAGTAAGGGGCTGGTAAAATTTCTCTGTTATACACTCAACACATTAATTTAGGGGACACCTAAAAAAATAGCCTGTTTTCAAATGCTTGTAACTTGGTAAAAAAAAATTTTTTTCAAAACTTTTTTATTCTTCAATGGAGCAAATTTACTCTACTTTATGATGGTCTAATTCGTTCCTCAACATCTTTTCATTTTTTAACTTTTTTATGTAATTATATAAATTTTGAAAAAATCTGCATATTTTGACACTTGACGTGGAGTGCATTTATGTAGAAAATGAAATTTTAAAATAACCTTTTTGTAGAGAATTTTAATACCTTGAAATTAATATTGGGGGGAAAAAAAGGTGACGAAAATTTGCAAAGGTATTAAAGTTTTAGTGAAAATCAGGAAAAAATAATTCAAATGAATATTTACAATATTTTCTGTTTTTACAATTATATTTTACAGCTCCTAAAAAAAAATTTGACAAAATCTTCGGGGGGCTAAGACTCTTACAAAAAATTTTCGGACACATGTTTAAATAAAGTTTTTTTCTCAAAATAATTCTTTCAACTTCTGTTGAATTGGCACTCCAATTTTAAATCATCCTGAATTATTTTTGGCTTCTTTCACTTCTCTGAAATCTCTCAAGAAGTAGTGGGAAGCGATAAAAAAATCGAATAAAAGGTATACAAACTAGAAAATGTCAGCTTTAAAATGCGTTTTAGAAAATCAAAATCCATCTAATTTTCACAAAGATAAAGCTGTTTAAAGAAAAATTGAAAAAAATCAAATGCATTTTACGTGTTAATATTCGATCGCTCGGTGGCACGTGTTAATAATATCCAATCACCTAAAAGTTTTGTATATATTATTTTTTTCTTACCTTTAAAAAATTGGGGGGGGGGGGTGAACTTTAAGAAATTCGAAAATAAGAAAATTAATGGCGATCCTAGTATCCATAGTCTTTCCTAATCTACACTCACCGGCACAATTAACCGCCCACCCAGTTTTTGTCGATTATTTCAAATATTAGTTTATATTTATAAAACTTATGGCAGTTATACAATTTCTAGGGTTGAAAGAGATTTAAAAACCAATATTTGGACAATTATTTTTATTATTTTTTATATCAACAACAAAAAAAGCATAACTTGCTAAAAATTCACCTAAAACATACTTATTCTAAAGTCCATAAATCTAAATTTTTACAATATTTATCAACTTTTAATAGGTCGTATTGCTTCCACTGGCTCTAATAACCTCTTGTATGCGATTAGGAAGCTCATTCAAATGTCCTGGATATCAGATTGTGGGATGTTTTCCCATTCTTCCAAAGTTGCATGTTTTAGCTCACGAAAGTTAGTGGGTGTGGGTGTATGACCACGAACACGTCTTTTTAAGTTGTCCCATACATCTTCAATTGGGTTGAGATCTGGACTGCAGGCTGGTCATCGTAATCTTCGGATGCCAACTGCATCCAGATACTCCGTAACGAATCTGGCGACGTGTGGGCGGGCGTTGTCTTGCATCAAAATGAAATCGTCTCTAATAAATGGTGCAAATGGGACAATATGGCCTTCTAACACATCTTTCAGGTATCTTTGAGCATTTATTTCACCCCTTTCGAAAATAACTAAGTCCGTACGGGCTTCATAAAAAATCCCGCCCCATAGCATAATCGAACCGCATCTGAATCTCACTGTTTCCACTATCGTACATGGAGCAACCCGTTCATTGGTGCATCTGTACACACGCTGACGACCATTTGGACCTCTCAACGAGATTCTTGTCTCATTTATGAAGAGAACACTCTTCCAATGTTCGATCGTCCATTCTGCGTGTTCTCGAGCGAAACGAAGACGGCCTTTTCTGTGCCGTGGGAGAAGTTGTGGAGCGCGAGCTGGTCTAAAAGCCCTTAAATTTCTTTCATCCAACCTTCTTCTCACTGTCCTTTCACACACATCCACATTTCTCACCTCAAATAGTCTATTACGTGCCTCAACAGCAGTTGTGAATCGATTTCTCAGTACATTACTGATGATAAATCGATCATCGCGATCCGTAGTGCTCCTTCTTCGACCTTGTCCTGGTCTCCACGTGTAAGAACCAGTCTCCCGAAACCGTCTTACAGCATCTCTTACAGTTATTCGCGGCGCACCGAGCACACGACTCACATAGCGTTGGCTGAACCCTTCTTCGATAAGAACCACAGCTCTAGTTACTCCAGCTGCGTCTAATGGCATTTTGATACTTAATTTTCTTCAAAAAATGAATTAACACTAGTACTGTTGAACCTCAGCAAGAATAAAATAATTTGCAGCGAAAATTAACCAATACGTAAAAAAGCCCTACGTTGACAAAATTTTTCAAATCGACAACCATATAAACAAAACAGAAAATATAGCCATTACCTATCATTATTTATTACATAAACATCCCAATTATCATGTGCCATAACTATCGATAAGTTTCGTCTACATAAATAAACACGGGAACACTTAAAAAGGGTGGGCGGTTAATTGTGCCGGTGAGTGTAGAATACGAATATTTTATAGAATCATTTTCGATTCGCAATGCAGTTAAAATTCGGTTTAAGTTGGTATAACTGATTTTTAAATATCTCCTCTATGAGTTAAAACTTTTGGAAAAGTTTTGCACCGGAATGTACAAGTGCACTACTCAATTATAATATATACTGTGGCGGGGTCTGAATAATGTGGTGGCTGAGATGGTATCGCTGTAATTACGCCCCCACTCCCACCCCCTGCCACCCTTATTCTCCCCCCCCCCTCTCTCTCTATCTGTGTGATGTGTTCTCTGCGTTATGACCGCATGCTAATAATATTTGTGGCTTTTATCCCGAAAACCTTCCATTTTCTGTATCCTATTTTACCAAATTGGAGTAAATTTTAGTAAATCAATAATTCGATTAATTGCCTCTTTGGTGTAACTGTAAATGATCAAAAGGCTTACGGGTATAGGAATTTATTTTTTTGAAATGGTCAAGTGTGAGTAGGGTATGCGCCCAAAGGGTTACGTACGGTATAAAAAAATATTTTAAATGGTGTTTCTGTGTGACGACTTAAAATTTTCGAGTTGTTATATTATATGTACACTACCACTCAAAAGTATTTACCAACCCACAATTTTTACGATTTTTTCAAAACAGGCTAATAATTTTTGTTCCTTTGTATAATACTATACTCCTAATCATTTCTTATTATTTCTACCAATTATGACATTTAAAAATGATTGTCAAATATTTTAAGGCCATAAAACAGAAAAATGAGATTTCTTACGTATAGTCCATATAAGAATTTTAATAAGTTTCTAGCTACTCTAATTGGATCTGAAGTTTCAAAATAATATTTTTATAGTCTGCAGGGTTCACTTAATAATTTATATTACATTCTTACTCCTAAATTTGAATATTCCATAAATTCAAGCATCTTCAGTTGTAAAGTGTGAATTTTTGTGGTATCCATTGCAAATTTTGAATTTTTATCTCAAAAATGCCAAAACGAAAGGAGTTATCTATTGGGATCCACTTAAGGATCATCAGTTTTCATAAAATTGGTAAAAGTAATAATGAAATTGCAAAACAATTGAAGAATCCAAGACGAACATTTGATTATAATGTGAATAAATTTAAAAACACGGGGCATACGAACAATAATCGTTGTTCTAAACGTCCAAAAGCAGCATCTTTTGTAGAGGATCAATGAACCAAAATTATGATTTGTTTTTTTCAATATCATTTACATGCTTCATAAAAATGATATTTTAAAATAGGTTGGCAAATATTTTTGAGCGGTAGTGTACATGCAACAATATATTTAAATAATGCCACTGTTGCGCTAGCAAGAAAAAATAAAAATAACAATTTAGTGGCGTGTGCTTCTTACATGGTAAACACTATATGTTGTTTATTATTTTATAATTCCACATACATAGAATTGCCTACCTCTGGGCTGGACAGACCGACAGGCAGCAAATAGACACTTTAACCTATTATTTATGACATGCTCTTTCAATTTCTATCATAAAATGTGTTGGTTTATTGTTAAAATTCAAAATTTATTCATAATTACGGTTTATTTTTTTTTTCGAATTTTGACTATCACCATTCGAAAGAGCATAAAAAATCATGAAAATTTTGTATTAGAGATTTTTCAAATCTTCATTATTTGAGTTATTTGAAAAAAATCATTATTTTGCACATTTTCATAGGGGTGTTTCACCCCCTTAAACCGTTTTACCGCAGTTAAGATAATATTTTTCTTATTTTACTTGACCTCCTCTAACTATATACAAAGTTTAAACTTGATACGAATTTTCGACTGGAAAAGGTTCCCTTGTAAGTGAAAAAATGAAACTCTAAATGTCGGCTAGCTGGAATAATTACACGGTTACTTTAAAAGTGTTATAATTTATCATTGAATGAACTCTAGAGTTCGTTTCAAAAATTATTGTAAGTAGAGAGACTTAAAAAAATATTCATAATGTAAATCAAATTAACAACGTTATTATGTCAGAGAAAAAAATTAGAAAATATGATGTCCTTTAAATAAATAGGACACTAATTTTTATTTATCACAAAAATAATAGAAAATTAATGATTTTCGGATTTTTGGGGAATACCCTTTAAGTTTTGATGATTAGTGATTTGACAGATAGACAACAAAGTGATCTTATAAGGGTTTGGTAACCTAATTTGAATAGTAATTCGTTCTTAAAATAGTTTATTATCTTTACAACTATAATAATTTGTAAAGTTTGGCTGTAACATATATCACCACGACTTTGAAAATAAATGTCACATTGAATAATAGTTTTGTATATGTTTTGTGTATCTCTAAAACTTTACGCTGTTTTATAAGTACGTCTCTCTTTGTAAGAACAAATAGACTCAAGCGCAATGAATAATTATTAGGTATTTAGAATGTCAGAATTTTTTTACTCCTTTTATGTATATAAGATGTTTTAATGGAAAATAGAAATATTATATGTAAGTATGTATTTAAAATCCTATTAAAATTTGAAAACCGTACTTGAATTACCCGCAAAACGGCGCTGACTTCGTTCGGAAAATTGTATTTTTGGACCCTTTAAAACATTTTCCCCCACATAAGACCTTTTGTTCATAATTTTTGAATAGTTAAGGGATAATTTAAACCAATAAAATGATATCATAGAAAAATAACAGAGAGTTTTCGATGAAACTTTGAAAATAACAAGAAATTTATATTTAATTTTTTTTACAAAATGTCATAAAGAGAATAATAAATAGAGAATTATAAAATAATGATTAGGAACCGTTTTTTTTTTTGTTAAAAAAGAGAGAGACGCATCTATGTGATTTTGCATGCTCTAGAGAGAGACACACCTTGCCTTCACTTTATGCTTATCTACAAGCTCTTTCTCCACACCGTACCCCACACCACCAACTCATGTTTATGGACAAGTAGGTCACAAATGAAATAAAAAGTGCTCAAAATTAGCGAAAAATAGTATATTGTGTAGCAAGGGTTGAAACAAGACGATTTCTAACGAGGGCGAGAGTTGACTGCCCGATCGAAGCGAGGGCTGTCATCGCCCTGGTCTGAAATCGTCTTTGTTTCATCCCGTGCCACACACGCTATTTTTCATATCACATGTAATGAAACAACGAGTTTTGATTTCTGTAGCCAGTCGAAGTAAGACTATTTCAGACAAATAGCGCAGTAATATCTTATACTATTTTAATAATAGAATAATTCAGAAATAAGATTGGCTTTTGTTTATTACAAATGCGATTCTGACAGACTTGAAATAAATAATAAATAAATGAATGTGCCGGGCAGAAACAACGTTGTTTCTTTGTTTTTGCCCGGCACAGTCGCATTGGTCTGAAATTGTCTTGTTTCGACTGGCAAAACAGGGTTCAAAACTAGTTGTTTCAATGCATGTGATATGAACATACAATTATTTTTTGGTTCGGCAGTTTTTTATTCAATAAAAATATTATACTTTTTACTCATTGCAAATTTCGCTAGAGCGGAAATTATAGGTTTTCGTTGATTACAACAATTGAACTATCTTTTACCAAAATTTAACCAAATTACGATATCAATTTCTTTTACACGGGGTCCTTAGAAATAGTGCTGAAATATAATAATTAAAGAAATTATGAATTTTTATTTATAAAATGGCCGACTTTTGGATTGAATATTTAATTTGCAGTAAATATCGCGTATACAATCATACTTTTGTTGATTTTACGTAAAAATATGTTTATGTAAACTTACAGAAATAAAAAATTACATCAAACATTATTTTTTAAAACACAGAAGAGTACAGTGGACCCCCGTGAGGTTTTATACCTCCCAAAATGTCAAATAGATTAATATTACAAAACAAACAAAGAAAAATAAATAGATTAAAAATATTGTACGTATTTAGACAATTTTCTTTTTTATAAAAAGAACTGTCAAAATTCCCTAATTGAATTTTCAAAATCGATTCGACGCTGTACATCATAAATATATAGGGTGTCCCAACTAAAACAAAACGGTTTCGCTTTTGGCTACTTAAAATAAGATTTTGAAAAAATGCTCGATTTCGTTTTCAAGGGGGACATCTTTTGCTATAAAATTTTTGCAAGATTCTTTTCAACCCTCAGCGCTATGAATACAAGCCTTAAAATTTTAAATAGCATGATAGGGCAAGTGATACCTCATTTGAAAGGTTATTTCATTCTAAACAAAGTGCTTTTCGTTTTTTTTTCAAATCTGTTTAGTTTTAGTCAAATGTATCCATTAATGCATTGATTTTCTAATTAAGGTAGTTGGTCCGTAAACATGTTTTCGTCGGATTTTGTTTAAATTGCACAGGAATATTCCCTAGATTAATATCTGAAAAATAGCCCATTTTTATTAAAATTGACCATCTCAAAGTCATGAAAAACGATCTCAAAGTTTATATTTTTAACACAGCTTATATGGACTAACCGTACACTAACGTAACGTTTTATTAGATGAAATTTAAACGTAGCGTCAATTTTTCATAAAAAACTGGCATGTTGTATATTTATATGAAAGAAAACAGTATACAAAAAATTGGAATTATTGACCATCCCGTTATTAAGATTTAACCAGATTTAACTACCAAACCATCACATAAATTACAGTATTGTTGACAATGTGGCAACAACGTATTCATTTGATTATAGTAAAAAATGTAAAAAATACACGAAATAATGAAATAATTTTTTACAAAATATGATAAGTGGATTGAAGGGAATTATAATCGATTTCATTAATTATTAATATATTCTGTGGTAGCTTCGATCATAGGTGTCCAACCTTTTGACCCTCGTGGGCCGCAGAAAAAATTTGAAGACCTTTTTTTTTTGACTTGATTAATTTATTAATATCTTTGTAGTATGTACACTATCTATACTACTTTATAACACAAAAAATCTGAAGATTTTTTTTTACTTGATATCGTTAATTATTTTCATATTTTACTTTTTTTATCTTAATATTATATTTTTTATCTTTATATTTTATATTAAATCTTATGCGGGCCGCACGAAATGTGCTCGGGGGCCGCATGCGGCCCGCGGGCCGTGGGTTGGACAAGCCTGGCTTAGATGATAAAATATAATCATTTGACAAGTAGTTAATAGTAGATAATGTACAGCGTTGTCATGATCATTTCTCTAAATTAAAAATATGTACTCATGGCCTAATGTGATCATATTATGATGGACCAACTACCTTAACAAAAAAAAAAAACATTTACAACTAAAATTCAAAAGAAAAGCCTACTTTGTTTTGAATTTTAGTTGTAAATTATTGTTTTTTGATCAGAAAATCAATGAATTCATTGAACTAAAAATGTAAAAATAACTTGACTTAAACTAAACAGATTTAAAAAGCACCTTGTTTAGAATGAACAAAACTTTTCAAATGAGGTATCACTTGCCCTATTATGCTATTTAAAATTTTAAGGGTTGTTCTCATAGCGCTGAGGGTTGAAAAGATTCTTGCAAAAATTTAAAAGCAAAAGACGTCCCCCTTGAAAGCAAAATCGATGTGTTCGAGCGTTTTTTCATAATCTTATTTTTAAATGACCAAAAGTGCGCCCGTTTCGTTTCAGTTGGGCCACCCTGTATACATAATTTTGGTTGAAAACAATCATAAAATGTAGAGTTAATTGAAAATGTTTTTATTATTTTTGAAATCTTAGATTTAATGTGACTTTAAAATTAAAATTGAAAAAAAAGCGTGGCCCTTTTGTTTTAGTTATGGGCCACTCTGTATATATCTAGAACACATGATATATTATATGATCGTTTTGTTGAGAGTTTGATCCCATTGGAATCAGTTTACAAATTGCGATCAAATATAAAGTAACGCTGTCAAATAAAATTATTTCTCTTTTATGTAGGTATACCTACAGTACGTACGACATGACAGCAGCTTGTTTCAATGTGTTTCCAAGCGTTTTATTTGTCGGTATTAACTATTAACACATGGGTACTTCACTAATAAAAATAGAATTTTACTTAAAGATATAAATACAATTTCCAGATAAGGCACACTAATAAAAATATTTGGTTTAGAAAAATTTTGTTTTTAATTTATATTCAGAACACATGTATCTACATTTATAGTCCAGATCATTTAGATCAGTGGTTCCCAAAATGGTCCCTACGGACTCCAAGGGGTCCCTGGCATCATTCAGGGGGTCCCTCGAAAATTAAAATCGATTTGGGGGTCCCTGAACAACGTCAGGGGGTCCGCGCACATTTTTATTAATTTGGAAGTTAAAATAAATAACAATGAATAAATTACACTGGCCGACAGCCATTTTGCTGCAGGGCATACAACAACTTTTTAAGGGTAATTTGGACACGCTGAATCCAAAAATGACCACCATTTTGCTCAATCAGCTCTTGTTTTTGCAATATTGCAAAAAAATATTTTTCTCGATATGCAAACATTCAAATTCGTATATATATTATTTGAATCAATGACTTCACCAAAGATCATTCAGAATGAAGCTATGGGTCCTAATTGAACTAAAAAGCCTTAAATTATATACATGCATAAAGTTATTCCCTTCAAAAATCATTTTTTAAACGAAAAAAATCTATTTTTTAGCAAAAATTCGGCAATTTTCAAAATTCAAAGCGCATTAACACAAACAATTTTTGTCCAATTTTAATGTTATTCACTAAATTAGTAGCTTTATCTATCTTCATTGTGTTAAAATTTCAACGTAATCGAATAAAAATTGGCGAAGTGGTACTAAAATCAACTGCGCGTATCAAAATTTAGTAGTTTTTCACCCAGAGTCCGTGGGAAAGTTTTGACTATGAAAAGGGGTCCGTGGGCCAAAAGAGTTTGGGAACCGCTGATCTATAGCAAGATGGCTCATATTATTGAAAAAAAATGTCAAATGTTTTTTGTAGCTCTGTCTTAGATTATATTAATGTATATTGCTTCCTCGCAATATCGAAGATACGAGAAGCTTCGTTATCGTTTTAAAACGAGAAAAAAAATTTGTTCTCCGATTTTATAAATTTTACCGGATCTATCCGTTTCAGGTCAAGACAAACACTTTTTGTTCCGTGTCTGTCTGTCTATGTGTGTGTCTGTGTGTCTGTCCCCCAATCCTTGTCACACGCTTAACTCATGAACCACTGAACCGATATTGATGAAACTTGGTTGATTGGTTGGGTCTGGTTTGAGGACGGTCCCATTTCAAAAGTATTAAAGTCGTGTGTAAGGGGGAGGGGTGACATCCCAAAATATTTATTTTTTGATTTGAAGATATCTCCTGAAAGACACGTTACGTGAAAATTTTATAGAACCTTTTTTGTAGAGCATTCAATTCTCTATAATATAGATCACCTACTTTTGTTGTAAAATATTCCCTTACAAAGATCTATCTCAATTTGACTTAAGAAAATCGTCATTTGTTTTTTTAAAACTGCTATTTACTTTGACATATTAAATGTCACTTTGACGTTTTAAATGTCATTTTGACATTCGTATAACAGAAAAATAATGATTTTGATTGAAATTGTCAAAAAATTCAAAATATACGACATAATAACCAGGCGCGTATTAAGAAAAATGTCAAATTAAAGTTTTTTTATTAAAATCGTATGAAAATTAAATGGTTAACCAATGACAGGCAGTTGATCTGAATACTTTATCGGTTTTTATTTAAATTGTTCAATAATTAACTACCTTTGATGAATTTAGCACGAGGAAGCACCGTGCATTTACAAGGCAGAGTATTTATTTTATTCCAATACAATAAAAATTGACCGAGATACTATACATTGCTCTAATGATCAAATAACCTCTAATTTCGACCCTTTTATTCCAGATGGGTAATTTGGAGGTGGTGATCCCACCCGATATCGTAGACGAGGAGGACAGTGGAGCCACGGGTGGCACCGGGGACGGCAGTGTCGCCGTGGAAGGAGGCTCCGTGCGGCTGCGGTGCCGTGCCACCGGTGTCCCGGAAGCCACCGTGGTCTGGCGCCGCGAGGACAACCGCAACATCGTGCTCAGGCACGAGGGCGGTCGAGAAAAACAAGGTGAGGAGCTTATCAACTTTATATTTCGTGTTTTGGTTGGCTTTATTATTATTTAGTATGCTTAATTTCAAAATGTATATTGTATATACATCTTAATTTACTTTGCATTTTATTTATGAATAGAACTTCTTGTATAGGATGGCCCAAAACTCACAACACTATTTAAAATTTAATATAATTATTTTTTTATTAAGACTGAACATGCTATTTGAATTGCCATAAGGATTACTATATAGAAATTACGGTTTTTTATTCTATGCTCAGCTTTGACCAGTATTAATAAATCATTTAGGAAAAAATACAGTGATAAACTAGATTAATTTTTCTATGTCATGACATACATCATTTTTCAATTTAATTTTTTTATATATTAATAAAAAAAATCTGAAAATTTTTTGTATTTTTTTTTTTGATATGATAAAACTCAATATATAACAAAAATTCTTGAAAAATACGGGGAAAAAATATACCACGACATAGATATTTGTTTAAGCTTTCTAATTTTATAATAATTCAGCAATTTGCATTAAATAATTCTTATTAAAACATAAGAACTATTTCTATCCTTTGAAGCTTCATCTTTGTTTAATTTCGAGAAAATCCCATTCCAATATCTGACAGTTTGAATTTGTATTTGTTTCTAAGGTAATATTTTCCCCTCAGGGCTAGACTTGTGCAAATGATTTTTGTTTTCTACGGTGGCGACATCTCGTGGAATTTAGTTTCGAAAAAATCGGCATGAACAGCCTTAAAGCATTATTCTTGGAAATTAATTATGGAGAAATTCAAAACCAAAAGAATTTTGGGATCAGAAAACCACTACATAAACAAACTATACTTCGTTTATTCCGGCGCGTTTAAAATTAACTGCTCCAGACTTCTTTCACATGGGGCAAAAATACACTTTTCCTTTACATGTTCACTAAGGAATTTCGAAAAATCCTTTCTTAGTGGGTGCTTACTTCATAAAAGGAAGGCACCTGCGAAATTTCACGTTTCTAGGTCCAGGGGTTTGGGCTGTACGTTGATATATGAGTGAGTGAGTGAGTGAGTGAGTGAGTGAGTGGTTAAGGACAAACTCTTTTATCCTTTACATGTTCACTAAGGAATTAAACCCCTTTATCCCCGGGTTTCGAGGTGGGACTTTTTTCCAATAATGTAAAACCAATGAATAAATGTTTCCATAAGTCTGCCTAGTGCTCAGATGGGACAGAAAAAAAATGTTATCAGCTCTTGAGCTATTTCTGTTTATGAAAGAATAAAAGTGAATTATTACGAAATGAAAAAGTCACAACACCATTTTAAAATGGCGTTGTGACTTTTGGGCCACTCTATATAAAGAAATCGGAGTGATATTAACTTTAATGATATATTTCGGCATGCATCTAAAAAACAATCATTTCCCTATATACCATTCATAATTTTTTTTTAAGTATTAAAAATCTAAAATTAATTGTAAATAATAAACTAATGATTTCAAAAATAAATATTTGCATGCATCAGAAAAAGCAATGATTTCCCTATATACCATAGTTAAATATTTTATTGTTGAATCTAAAATTTTAATAAACAGAAATCAATTGTAAATAATACACTAACAATTTCACAAATGACCGTAAAATTTTGCATGCATCTAAAAAACAATGATTTTCCTATATACCAATAAAAAAATTTCAAAAACAGAAAATAATAAATAGTATTACTTAAAAAAATGGGGTCAATATAAAAATGTCTTAATTGCTAATCCGTGAAAATATTTAAGCGAACAAAATAAAGAATTAAGTAATTAAAAATGAACAATATGTAAATTGCGATATTTCATAAAGCGGGTTGGAGGGGGGGGGGGGTTGTCCAGTGTTTATGTCGTTAACATTCCGTTCAACAAAGGCGACAAGACAAATATTCACCAAATAATCAGTAGCGAATTTAGTGGCTATAAAACAATGCGATTCTTACGAAATTGGTATTTCTATCATGTTGTGTGTAGATAGTATGTTATTTGTGTCCAGTGGCGTCTCGTTAATCAGTATTTAGGGGACATTATTTGTACTTATAAATAACTTAGATATATTGTACGTATCATGAAAAATGATCGGAGCGGTAAGGGTAAGAAATCCGAACTGACGTCAGTCCATAGGCGTAGTCAAACACAAATACATTTATAGAATATATGAATGTTAGATTACCATTAAAA
Organism: Sialis lutaria; assembly: GCA_949319165.1. Classification (NCBI taxonomy): domain Eukaryota; kingdom Metazoa; phylum Arthropoda; class Insecta; order Megaloptera; family Sialidae; genus Sialis; species Sialis lutaria. Next base: position 37,134,351 of record OX439232.1, on the reverse strand, counting down.
ATTAAAAATACTCTGCCTTGTAAATGCACGGTGCTTCCTCGTGTTAATTCATCAAAGGTAGTTAATTATTGAACAATTTAAATAAAAACCAATAAAGTATACAGATGAACTGCCTGTCATTGGTTAACCATTTAATTTTCATACGATTTTAATAAAAAAAATTAATTTGACATTTTTCTTAATACGCGCCTGGTTATTATGTCGTATATTTTGAATTTTTTGATAATTTCAATCATATCATTATTTTTCTGCTATACAAATGTCAAAATGACATTTAAAACGTCAAAGTGACATTTAATATGTCAAAGTAAATAGCAGTTTTTAAAAAAAAAAACAAATGGCGATTTTCTTAAGTCAAATTGAGATAGATCTTTGTAAGGGAATACTTTACAACAAAAGTAGGTGATCTATATTATAGAGAATTGAATGCTCTACAAAAAAGGTTCTATAAAATTTTCACGTAACATGTGTCTTTCTTGAGATATATTCAAATCAAAAAATAAATATTTTGGGATGTCACCCCTCCTCCTTACACACAATTTTAATACTTTTAAAATGGGACCGTCCTCAAACCAGACCCAACCAATCAACCAAGTTTCATCAATATCGGTTCAGTGGTTCATGAGTTAAGCGTGTGACAAGGATTGGGGGACAGACACACACACAGACAGACAGACACGGAACAAATGAACTATCCGTCACTGCCTTGATTCAATGGGCTCGTCCAGTTCATTACTCAATAGAACGCCACACATCTAACACTACAACTTAAGTGGTCGACTATAGCATTTAGTATAAAGAGAGCGGCACACAGAAATACTATATATTTTAACAAATTATTAACATTTCGAATTAGAAGCTTCATTTGATTACATTCCTAATTAAAAGCCCGGTCTTTTTTCATGATATGGACAGTAGGTACGTTTTTGTTTGTTATTATATAAGGGGTGAATATAATAACGAACTATAATAACCATACATGACTTCCATGTTCTATAATATCTTTTTCACTTAAAACTGTCATTTTCATTTTTGAATTAAACAAATTTTGGTACCATCTAACATTTAAGTTAGACGTGTGGATAATTTTTGCTACGAATTATATTTTTTACACACTCTCGTGACAAAATTTAATATATTATGTTATAATTTACTTTTCAAATGTATTCGAGTTGATATTTCTATGAAAATTTGAAGTTTTTCTTTGAATTTCTATGGAAAATGAAATTAGAACCATGAAATTTTGCTAAAAATTGTTGAATTTTAAATTTCGTTAAAAGTACGCTCGTTATATAGAAAATGAAGTAAAAAGTTGAAATTTTCAAACCGCAGTTCTGTATCTCAAACCGTTCTCGAGATATGGCCTCTCAAAGTTTCAGTTTTTTCAAAATTTTGGATAAAAATAGCCGTAACTTTTGAACGTGTGGTCGGATTTAATTTTCGTTGACAGATTTGAAATCAGCGTGTCAAAATCTATATAATGACATGTATAACACTTAAAAATTCGACAAAAAAAAATTTGTCAAAAATCGTCATTTTTTTAAGGTATACCCCTTGGAAAAATTTCAATTTTCAGCAAAAAAAAATTTGTCAAATTTTAAAGTACAATACATGTCATTATATAGATTTTGACACGCTGATTTCAAATCTGTCAACAAAAATCAAATCCAACCACACGTTAAAAAGTTACGGTTATTTTTCTCCAAAAATTTGAAAAAACTGAAACTTTGAAAGGCCATATCTCGAGAACGGTTTGAGATACAGACCTGCGGTTTGTAAATTTCAACTTTTTACATCATTTTCTATATAATTAACATACTTTTTACGAAATCTAAAATATAAAATTTTTGGGTAATATTTCATGTATTAAATTGTTTTTAACATAGAAGTATCAACTTAAATAAACAATGACGTCACAGTATACCATACAAATGTCATTAATATAAAAACATAGTAGCATTGGAATAAATAATTCTATAAATTAACGGTTTGAATCATATTTACTCAAAGTAGAATCGATTTCTTACTTCGGGTTGCACAAAGTAAAATAATTCTCGATTAGTTGTTTTCAAAGCATTATTACGTCAATTCCAAAAAAACAATCACGGCTATGATACATATTATAAGGTAAAAAATTATCATATTTAGTGAATTGTTTATTTACAAATTGAGAATAAGTTTAGAATAAACATTAATCATGGTTTGAAGACAACTTCTTCTAAAATAATTATATTAATTTGGAATATTTTTTATTTACAACGACCCGCTACTGAGTTTTTATATTTATTAAATAGAGCATGTTTTTGTATATGGTTTTGTGATTTTCAATTCATTTTTATTTCCATTTTATATGAGTGAAATAAAGTATGATTTTTATAGATTCTGTTTTAGAGTTGAAACTATAATATATTTTACAATAGTAACAAATATCATCTATAATCTGTTTCATTTAAGTTTGCAGTGGTTTCCGGGGGATTTGACGGTATGGATCGTGAATCATACCGTCAAATCATTCACGATCCATACCTTCAAATCACCCGGCAACCATTATTAACTTAATACTGTATATTTTAACTCATTAAGAAATCGGGCCTTACAATTAAATTCACTTCACCATTTCTTTCATGTGAATCATTTTTTAAATCTGACATTTGTAAATAAGCACTAAAATTTATGGTTTTTTTTTTCAAATTTTATTATATGGCCGGCATTAAACACGCGTTCACCTTCCACAAAATTCACTTTTCGAAGGTCTGTGTTGGCTCAGTCACATATTGTGGCAAAACTAATCATTTTAAGTGACTTTTAAAATCAAACAATTTCAATTATTATAAATAATAAACCCTTACCTGCGCCATGTTTTTTAAGCTCCTCCCATCTGACGGATCCCAATAGTTGAAATAGATTTTGTAAAATTTAAATATAAAATGGTTTAAAAAATAAACTGCAATTAGCTTTATACCCCTTAATTAAGTCTTTTTATATGAACAGATTTTTATGAAACATTTTGCATTTCGGTTGTTTCGATAGATATATTAAAGTTTATATGATATACAATTTTACGTTCGACCCTAAACAATTTTTAGGGTAGGGGAAAGCAGGTAGGATTCGTACACTTTTTACTCTGAGCCTTACAAAAAATAAACTATTAGCTATTACTAAATTATTTTCATACCGCTATGTTACCCATATATCTGGCTTTAATACTATGAATTGTAGTTTTCATATAAAACAGCATGGGGAAGCTACGGCAATTTTCCTAAAAAATGAAAAACGTACGAAGGCACCCCATGCATGGGGTAGCTTCGTACAGTCAAAGAAAATGCCATTTATTCAATGTATTAAATTCATTTATTGAGGTCAAAGTTAACACAGAATCAGCCTTCATGTAGTAATCTAACAATTATTGTATTTAAAGTACTTATAATTGCTTAAACATAAATATATAAGACTTTTAATTTAATTATTGGTAAACAATCTTTTTGCAGCCACCTAAAACATAAAATAGAATTGTGTTTATTGTGAAATGTGAACAGAATTGCCTATAGTTACACGTAGAGGTATTAGGTATCTAGTAGATCAGGATTCGTACAATAAGAATCTACCCCACTCATAACTGTACGAAGGTACCCCAACCCGAGAAATCAACAAATTAATTTGGAATAAAAATTACCGTTATAGTTACACTAAAATGACTATTTAAATATTAAACCAAGATTTTAAGGCATAAATTATAATACATCACTTTTATAATTCGAGCATTACTTATACCAGCAAAGCGTGTTCAAAGATGAAAACAAAAAAAACCTAAGCAGAGCGAAAATACATATCGGCTTGCTCCATCGAAGCCGGTGGCCGTACTATCGGCCCGCCCCGCAGGTACCCTTTACGTATGAGGGGGAGTCACCCATACAAACGCGAACATGTAAATATATTAGATAACATAGATATCATCACTGTACGAATGCTCCTTGTGTACGAATCCTACCTGCTTTCCCCTATATAGTTCCATAAAAAAGTTACACGATTAATTATGAAAAGATATATACATTTCTGGATAGATACATTATTTTTGACATACTGTACCTGACATACATTCTTAAGGCTTCTATACGGTCTAGGATGGCCATTAATTTTCTTATTTTTGAATTTCTTTAAAGTCACCCCCTCCCCCCAAATATCTTAAAGGTAAGAAAAAAATAATGTGTACACAATTTTAAAGTGATTTGATATTATTATATTATTAACACGTGCCTCCGAGCGATCGAATATTAACACGTAAAATGCATTTGATTTTTCCAATTTTTCTTTAAACAACTGTATCATTGTGAAAATTGAATGGATTTTGATGTTTTAAAACGCATATTGAAGCTGACACACTCTAGTTTTTGAATTTTTAATTCGATTTTTTTATCGCTTCCTACTATTTCTTGAGAGATTTCAGAAAAAGTGAAAGAAGAAAAAATTTAATAATTCAAAATTGGCGTGCCAAACTTCAACAATAGGTTGAAGGAATTATTTTGAGCAAAAAACTTTATTTAAACATGTCTCCGAAAATTTTTCGTAAGAGAGTTGCAGCCCCCCGAAGATTTTGTCCAAAATTATTATTTTTTTATAAATTTGGAGGGTGACCTTAAGGAAATTCGAAAATAATAAAATTAATGGTCACCCTACTATACACCACCCAACCTGCAGGGCTGATTTATAGGGCAAAAAATGGGGGTAAATTAGGTACTGTTATAATAAGTATATTTTGATCGTTAATTGCATCTATATTTATATTATTTTTGACTCAGACTGTACCTTCCATACATCCTTTTGAAATTTAATGTAAACATATTATTAATATAACCAGTAACTTTACCTATTCGTGTAAGGATGTTTGAAACCATTAAGAACCATTTTATTTGAGAAATAGCTTGAGAAATATTCGCCGCAATATATACAAGACTATTTTTTTAGGTTGTCTGCAAAAGACAAACAGGAAGAAAGTCGTGATTCCGTAAGGGAAACAATTATTCATTTTTGTGCAATTATTTTTATTTAAGATATTACATTTTCAAACAACATTAAAAAGTTATGTTTTAATGTTTTAACCATTATCATGTATTTTACTTAACATGTTGTTTATAAGATTTAATATTAAATCGTGTTTTTATTATAATCAAATGTTTTTTTACTGTAAATTGATGGTATATATTTACAGTGAATTTACATATATTTTTCATTATAAAAATGGTATATTTTATATAAGTACATAAACAAATACATATAGTAGTCAGAGAGGTGAGCGCCAAAATTTGCAATTACTTTCTTAAAGGTGATTTTTTGATATTACGTCACATTTGTGATGTAGATATACAGCCTGCCGTTAGTCAGCTAGTCGCGGGGGTGGTAAATCAGCTGCTGACGGCATTTGTTAAGGTAAAATTCGGACTGAATATTTTTTTCCTTACTCTTATACCGAATTTCATATTTTAGAAAGAACATTCACAATGTATAGATTTTTTACGAGTAAACGCGCTGCTGGCGCGCCCGGTTGCAAGATTTTGATGACTGGCTATGATAAAAAGGGGTTCTTACTTAGTATACTGCTTACAAATAAATTTTCAGATTTTAGAAAGTAGTTGCAACGTGTATAGTTTTTTTTACAAAGTTAAAGCCACACCCGCGCCAAACTCTAACGAAACTAGCTGACTGACGGCAGGCTGTATATCTACATCACAAATGTGACGTAATATCAAAAAATCAACTTTTAGAAAGCCAAAAATTTTGGCGCTCACCTCTTGGACTATAACATTTGTGGTTTTATACATTTTTAGTGTAATATAACTAAATAGTGCCTTCCAAAAGTTCAGGGCCACCTTAATAACATTTGAATGGTTTGAAATATAGAATTGAAATTTATAGAAATAAAATGGGATCACTAAATCTATTATTTAATCCTAATAATACATACTTGAGCAAAGAAATCTTAAATAGCACGTGGGGTCGAGTGAGGGCTTGTTCGAAAGGGCTTATTAAGATGAAAACAACGCGGGATCTCCAATGTCTCTACTATTTTTTTTTCGAAGAGTTATAGTCATTTAAACATTTCTATTGAGATTTAGAAAGCATTTTCAAAAAAGTTATAAAACGAAAAAAGATCCAGTTGAAAAACTGACGTTTATCAACAAATTTATTGTGTTAAAAAATTCAACTCTTCTGTTTTTTTTCTCATTTTTTTTTAAATGTACTAAAATGAAAAAAAAAAAACAGAAGAGTGGATTTTTTGTGTAGGGTCCTTTAGTAATATCAAACATCCTTTATTTTGTAACGTAAGTCGCTTCACAAGAATCCATATATTTTTTTTAATTTGGTAAAATAATATAATCAATATATTTTTATCTGAACAGTTTGAGTTCCACTCAATATCACTACGTTTAAAACTGTAAAAAAGTATTTTACATTGATTACAATTATACAAGTAAGGGCACATATACACCATCCAACCTGCAGGGCTGATTTGTAGGGAGGTAGAAAAGGTTAACCCGGGTACTGTTATAGTGAGTAGTGTTTTTTTTAATATACACAGCCTATACATACAAAATCCTACAGATTGGATATCAAATTAGATAGTGTAAAAGGGCCTTTATGTTACATAGGGGAATCATCTCTTCCCCTATTAACATAATAATAAAATTATATGGTGCAAACATTAATGCACTTAATGAAATTAAAATTCTCCCGAAAAAACTTTCCTAGAAAAACATTTTTCTTTGCTAATAGTTGGTAATTTGGAAACAATGTAATTAAAAAAAATTCGTTTTTATTAACAAAACAAACTTTTGTATTTAACCCATTAACGCCTCCCGTACACATTTGTGTACACCTCATTTTATAATTAGTGGTGCTGTCTATGGATATTAATTCACAATATTTTAGTTGGTAGAAGTGCAACAAACAAAATTTGTTAACGTTATTAGTTTCATAACATAAGTGTTTAAACGTGTTTTAATTGTTCTCAATAATTTTTATATGATGGTATGCTAATATATTTTAAATTTTATCCAACTAGAGCATGTGATTTCGAATTTTGTTCAAATTCTATAAAATAACTTAAATATACATAAAACATGACTTTTAAATGAAATCAGAAAAGCAGTTTCACACAAAATAGACTTCAAATCTTGCCAATTTACTCGCTTGAGTACACACATATTACAATGAAACCTTTATAACTGGAATCACAAGGGCCAGTTATTTTATCCCACTTAAAGAGGTGCCTATTTATCCAGTTATAGAAGATGAGGCATCAGTATGAATTCTAGTTATAGAAGTTTCTCACTTATCTAAGTCTCACTTAATCAGGTTTCACTGTACAGTGGAACCTGGATAACTGGCATCTCAAGTAACCAGTTAATTTATCCCAGAAATGTCCCATTTGCCCAGTTATAGCGGTGCAAATGTATAAGTGACGGGACCTCAGTATAAATTCTAGTTATAGAAGTTTCTCACTTATCTAAGTCTCACTTAATCAGGTTTCACTGTACAGTGGAACCTGGATAACTGGCATCTCAAGTTACCAGTTAATTTATCCCAGAAATGTCCCATTTGCCCAGTTATAGAGGTACAAATGCATAAGTGACGGGAACTCAATATTAATTCTAGTTATAGAAATTTCTCACTTATCTAAGTCTCACTTAATCAGGTTTCACTGTACAGTGGAACCTGGATAACTGGCATCTCAAGTTACCAGTTAATTTATCCCAGAAATGTCTCATTTGCCCAGTTATAGAGGTACAAATGCATAAGTGACGGGAACTCAATATTAATTCTAGTTATAGAAATTTCTCACTTATCTAAGTCTCACTTAATCAGGTTTCACTGTACAGTGGAACCTGGATAACTGGCATCTCAAGTTACCAGTTAATTTATCCCAGAAATGTCCCATTTGCCCAGTTATAGAGGTGTAAATGTATAAGTGATGGGACCTCAATATAAATTCTAGTTATAGAAGTTTCCTACTTATCCAAGTCCCAAGTTTCACTGTATTTTGTTGAAACTGATATTTCTAAGAAATTGAATATCAAAGAACGTTTATTTCATAATTTCCATTTTAATTTTCGTTTATAATCCTTGAAAATTCTTAAATAGTTTTTTTCCGTTTACAGAATTTTAATCTTGATTTGAGATCAATATTGCTTTATTAAAATTAAACATTCCAGACGAGTTTGAGTTAAATATAACTTTGTTAACGCGCTAAAATCGCTGTTAATGGCGTGGTAATTTTTTATATAATGTTTTAAAGAAATACTTCTTTTATATCTTTCATATTATATTTAATAATACAGTAAAAATATTTTACTAAAATTGATACACGGAGTAAAATATTTCATAACAATCACTAAATTTTTAAAGAAATATTATTATTTGACGTAGTAATCTTGAAACAACGGTACACAATATTGTAAATCTTACTATATTAGGGCACGTGTTTGTTACTAAAGTTACAATACCAATTAGTAATTATTGTGTACATGATCTAAATCTATATTATTGGTATAGTTAATTATTATATTGTTTTTTAATTGAAATTAAATAATTTGCACATCACTTTATTAACAAATAATTCAACTTTTAATTGAATAAATTATGTAAATGATATTTACGAATAGTAAACAATAGCGTATTAAATAATCTGCCGTGTGCCACGGGACTTTCTTATACATAATAATGACAGTGAACAATAAACGTGATTTTTAATTTATTGAAGGATATTTCTGACAAACTAATAAAAGACAGAAAAAAATTAAAGGAACATAAACTATAGAAATAGTATTATAAACATTATCTATAGAACGAAATTTGTTTAACGTAATTACTAAGACGGAAACGGATGTTTATTCTTGTCATTTTTAAAAATTTTGGATTTATTTTTGAATTTTTTTATTTTTTGAATTTTTTGAAATAAGACAAAAATGTTTTAGATAAGAAATGTCGAGTATGTTATTATCTATAATTTATTCCCCATACATTTTTTTCCAACACTTATGATTTAGCCAGAAATATTTTTTTTAAAATCATTAATTAGAATAATCTACCGGGTGGTCTATTTAAATTGAGACAAGCAAATATCTCGAAAATTAAGGTTTTTCAGGGAAAATGTTTGGTATAAAAGTTTCAGGGTCCGAAGGGGGAAAACCAACGTAGGTAAAAATTTTGACGTTAAGTAGAGGTTTTAAGGTCATTTTGGGGTCAACTTCATTTTTTTAAATGGAAACCTATTTCTTTTTTTACATATTTGTATTTTGCAGAAAAAAAGAAACAACTTTTGTCTAAGAAGTTTTTTCAAAATCCTCAAATTGAGGGGCATTTTTTTAATCTATTTTTTTATTTTTTTGTTTGTTTTTATTTAAAAAATTCGAAATTATTATTTATAATTATTAAATATGCATGTTTAAGTAATAATTCAATTTAAAAAATGATTTTTTTTATTTTAGGATTTAAAAAAAAATTTTTTCTTTGCATAATTTTACTAAAAAAAGATAGGTTAAAATTGAGGATTTTGAAAAAACTTCTCAGACAAAAGTTGTTTCTTTTTTTCTGCAAAGTAAGAATATGTAAAAAAAGAAATAGGTTTCCATTTAAAAAAATGAAGTTGACCCTAAAATGACCTTAAAACCTCTACTTAAAGTCAAAAATTTTACCTTTCATTGGTTTTTCCCTTTCGAACCCTGAAACTTTTGTACCAAACATTTTCCCTGAAAAACTTTAATTTTCGAGATATTTACTTGTCTCAATTTAAATAGACCACCCGGTATACTGGTTGTCGGGTGATTTGACCGTACGGATCACGACTCATACCGTCAAGTCACCCGACGACCACTGCAAATTAAATGAAATAGAGTATACAGTGTTTATTCTCAGAATTACGTATAAGAAAGACCCATGGTACATATGGCAAACACGTACAGTGTCTGTAATACGTATAAGAAAGTCCCATGAAACTCATGGCAGATATTTCTTCTCTGTTATGAACCATTTGAAATGTACTTAAAAACGAATACTTGGTAAAAAAAAATTAAATTTGTTTTTTCGAAAAAATGAATGGAACATAAATTATAGATAATAATATTACCTACAATTTTCAACTTTGTCATTTTTCTCTAATTCGCACTGTTTCAATGTAATTCGAAAAATTCAAAAATCGATGTAGGTAAACATCCGTTTCCGGTTGAGTGATCGTTTTCAAAAATAGGAGGTTTTCATCCCAGGAAAAAATAAATCTTAAGTATAAAATTCCATTTTTCTACGATTTGTCGTATTTGAGTTACAGCGTCTACAGACAGACAGACCGACAGACACAGAAAGTAAAAAATTACATTGGAGATTATATAAGTTACTCAATTGAAAGTAGGTACCTACATGTTTTTTGATACAAAATTGAAATTTTTAACCGGTAAACGTAATTTCTATTAAAAAATCGACTTCATTTTTCTCTGAGTAGTAATAGTCTTAAATCCTTACACTTTAAGAAACCGATGAGTGTAGTCGATAAAGGGGTGCAGGGGTTAAAAGGGTTGAAACTTTTATAAAATAGCATTGAATTTTCTATAAAAAAGGCCACTTTAATTTTTGTAGTAAATGCTTATCTCCATTTCAATGCCATTTTGAAATTGGAATAGCAGTTTTAGAAAATATACGAAACTAATCAAGTACGATATATTAAAAATATTCAACAAGTAACTACCTTTGGTGAATTTAGCCTAAGAAAGTACTATGTATTACCTTACCAATATTTTTTCTTTATATCCCATAAATTCTTATAAAACAAACATTACTAATAAATATTAGAAACAATATAATGAATCTTTATCATATAAACACACTAAAATGTATGGCAGTAGTGTGTTAATATTTGATGCAAGAATAACACATAGATATTCTTCTATATCGGTGTACTTTATTATTATATATGAATTCACGTTTCTGTGAAAACTATATAAGTGACGTGATAGCACTCGGCCGCGCGTGACTGAAATCACAAATCGCTTCACAGATTTCAGCTTTCAGCAGTGACGTTACAGTTCAACAATTCTCTCTATCTCTATCTCTATTTCTGTATCTACGAATCTCTGTATCACTATCAGGCCCCTCTTTCCCACTGGGCACTCTGGGCACGTGCCCAGGGCCCCGCGATTGATAGGGGCTCCATATCACCAAACAATAACCGATATTTATTACCGAAAAACATACGATATTTGTTTCGAAAAATCAAACGATAATGACATTAATGACTGACTACAATACCTACTTGCTTATTAGCTTTTGCATGCGCGAAGCCCCTCTACTCTCGCCCGAAAATCAAGCTTTCCGATTTCAGCATGTTTAGGATAAATTTAAATATATAAAAATACAGTTTCTGGAAAACCGGGAAAAGTCAGGGAATTTTATGTAAAAATGCAAAAACCACACGACGTCAAGAAATTTTTAAATATTTTTTAACAATTATCTATTAAAATTAAAAAAAACATGCAGAATTTTCAAAAAAATTATATTGTCAACAAATAATTCTATTTTATCACGTGATCTATTTTGAGTACTTTAATCAATCAGAAGTGTATAGGTACCACACTTCATGCAATTTGTTCGATTGTTGAATATATTAATGGTTTTTAACAGTCGTGATATTAATTTATTATGTGATTTGTTATTGAAGATATTATTTTTAGTAAACATAATTTCCTGAAATTTGATTTATTTTACGTATACACGTACCCTCTGCACATTAATTAAGGAGATACCTAAAAAATAGCCTGTTTTCAAATGTTTGTAAATTGGTCAAAAATTAACCAATTTGAAATCTTTTTTTTCTGGAATGATGGAAATTTACTCTACTTTATGATGGTGCATATCGTTCCTCAAAATCTTTTCCCTTTTTATCGTTTTTATGTAATAAAAAAATGCATATCTTAACACGTCACAGAGTGCATTTATGTAGAAAATTTAATTTTAAAATAATCATTTTGTAGAGAATTTTGATACCTTAAAATCAGTATTTTGGAAAAAATTGCAACAAAATTCGCAATGATATTAAAGTTCGTTTTTAAAGTTCCGTAAACATTAATATATCGTGTAAAATATGCTTAAAATTTTTTTTTTAATAAAAAACGGAAAAATTCACCTGAAAAACCGGTAAAAGTCAGGGAAATTTGTTCCAGAGAAATACTAGCCACCTTGAATTTAATGGTGTACTAATTACCTACACTGTTTTTAAAAAAATCATTAGTGAACTAGTTTTTCATATTCTTAATTTTTGAAGTGAAAACTTCTTTAGCTCTGTCAAGGTCATAGGGGCCCCATTGTCCTTATGTGCCCAGGGCCTCCAATAAGTTAAAGACGGCCCTGATCACTATCACTATCCCCATCTATATCTCTGTACTTCTGATCCCTATCCCTATCTACATCTCCCTCTGTATCTCTGTAACCATATATCTCTATTCCTCGTCTCTATCTTTATCTCTGTTACTTTGCCTCTATCTATCTCTATTTCTCTTGCTCTTTATCAAGATATCGTTCTCCTTATTTAAAAAGCTGCCATGGTTGCCTCGGGACTTTCTTATAGGTAATTATACTAACAATGAACAGTACACGTGATTCTAATTTTATCGGATGTTTACTAATTTTTTACTTTTTTATACATACATGAAATGTAATGTATAAATAAAGTATAGTGATCACGAAAAAAATCGAACTCGAGATTTTAACGGAATTACACGTTTTGAGGGTCCCTGAATCATATACAACCATTAACTCAATGACGTCTGTGTGTGTGTGTGTGTGTGTGTGTGTGTGTGTGTGTGTGTGTGTGTGTGTGTGTGTGTGTGTGTGTGTGTGTGTGTGTGTGTGTGTGTGTGTGTGTCTGTGAACGCTCTACAGCCAAAACTGTAATACTTACGAACGTGAAATTTTAAACTTAAGGTTCTTGTATACTCTAGATGTGCACCTCCTATTTTTAAAAACCATCACTAAACCGGAAACGGATGTTTACTGATGTCAATTTTTGAACTTTTCGAATTATTTTTGAAACGGTGCGCAGTAGAAAAAAATATTTTAGATTAAAGTTGTAGAAGGGACTTTTATCTATAATTTATGTTCTATTCATTTTCCCCCCAAAAATTTGTTTTTAGGAAATAATCGATTTTCTAAAAAAAATATTGTTTCGATTTATTTTTTAAACGGCAGGTATTAGAAAAAAATGTTTGAGATACAAGTTGTAGAGAATATTATTTTCTATAATTTATGTTCTATTCTTTTTTTTGTATCTTATGAATTAACCAAAAAAAATAATAATTTTAGTTTTAATGGTTATAATTTAAAAATGATTTGAATAATACAAAAAAATCTAGTTATCGATGAAAATGTTAGCATTTATTATTAGAAGTGTCAAAATTGAAATCTAGCAAAATAAATACTTGTTAATACAATAATCACTAATCTTTATTGATTTCGTTTAATATTTAATGTCAATATTAAATAGAATGTATCAATTTTATTCACTGAAAATCATTTTGTAAGTAAAAAATTTTAAAATCAAATATTAAATTATAAAAGTAATCACATATTAATACTTCGGTGTCATGATGTATAAAAAAGTCTCGTGCCTGCCAAGGCAGTTTATTTAAATAAGACATAAATATATATGTACATTTTTTCCAACATGAATGATTTAGCCACAAAGAATATTTTTAAATACCTAATTATTTAGAATAACCCACACTATTTACTCTCAATATTATGTATAAGATAGACTCATGGTACTCATGGCAGATATTTTTCTTCTCTGTTATGAACCATTTGAAATGTAATTAAAAATAGATACTTCAAAAATTTGTTTTTTCGAAAAAATGATTAGAACATAAATTATAGATAACAATATAACCTACAATTTTTAAACTGACCATTTTTCTCTAATATGTACAGTTTCAAAAATAATTCAAAGAAAAAATCAAAAATTGACATCAGTAAGCATTCGGTTCCAGTTGAAAAATCGTTTTCAAAAATAGGAGGTTAAATTAATCTTAAATATAAAATTTCACCCTTCTACGATTTGTCGTATTTGAGTTACAGCGTCTACAGACAGACCGACAGAGACAAATACATCATGACAATAACAGTTAGAATGGATTCAGGGAAGGTCAAAATGGATAATTCCATCAAAATCCGGATTTCTAAAAAAATCGGCTTTACAATACTTATACTATTATATGTATATTTCATATAGTATAAGAAAGTAAAAATTGATTGTTGTGTTTTAAGGCTTAACTTACAACAATAGAAACAAAAGTTGTGGTGCTATATGCAGGTTGATATAAATAAATGTCGATTAAATTACAATATACCTACAGCAGGCGTGGGTAAAAGCGGACCCTTGGGTCACATCCGGCCCGGTTGAGTAATTAGTCTGACCCTTGACAATACTTTGATAAATTTTCCATGCAAAATCAATAGAAAATTAACTAAATCTGTTTACATCTAACGATTACATTATTAGGTAGGTATTAATTTATTTGACATAAAAAATTTAAAAAATTACTACTTTAAAGTATTTTCAGTGACGTAGATAGCTTTTTGCGATGTGGGAGGGGGATATGACAGTATTAAATCTCATAAAGTTATATTTTTCATTATGAAAATCATCTTTTATATGGTGCAAAGTATAAAAATCGGTTTTATTCTTCACTTATAGTTAAATGTATTCATCCTTAATATATATAAAGCTCAACGTCTCTCTGTCTGTCTGTCCGTTAGTGCGTTTATCACTCGAGAACCACTTATCCGATTTACGTGATTTTTTTTTAATTCATAGATACATTCTCTGGCCAAGTTATAGGCTATATTTTGTTACGTTAGGTAACATAACAACTAAGCAGTGACGATAATAGTAAATCAAGTCGGAAAAAAATTTACCGACGGCACACTGTATTGCAATACGCTGCCAAAACCGTTGAATATAGAACAAAATAATGTATTAAAGAATTGTGTAGAATCAAAAGTGCTACAATAAAGTCCGCGACACCATATGTCTTATATATTTAAGCCACAATGACTGCTTTTATGTTACAAAGAAAACATAAAATATGTGGGTTCTGTTTACATGGACTTATGACCTGCAAAACATTAATCCTTGTCGAAATAAATGATTTCATCGTCATAAGTACTTAATGTAGATATAATTTGCCTTTTACAGAATCCAATTTGGTCTTTTGGTTCAGGAAATAACGTGAAATATACATAGAATAACATATTTTTCGAAGCAATTCGCGTGAACTCAGATAAAATGTCACGAGGAGAGAGGGGACAGCAGTCGTTTATTTCAATAATTAACTTTTAAATAGAACAAAAATTATTTTTACTTTTTGTTCTGATTCGCTTTTGTTAGGTAGGTAATTTAAGTGTTGTTTGGTTTTTATTAGAAAAATAACTAATCGTGTTTATACTTAATTCAACTAAGTATTACATTTTTTAAATCCTAAACAATAATTCCGTAGTCCACGCGAGCGAAGCCGCGCAGGCCCAGCTAGTTAAGTTATATTTTTCATTATGAAAGTCATTTTTTATCTGATGCAAAGTACAAAAATTGGTTATATTCTTAACTTATTGTTAAATGTATTCATTATTAAAATAATACTTGTACATATATGATAATCATCTTATAATTTTTGTAGACTCATGGGGAGGGATTGATCCCCTTACCCCTGCCCAACTACGCCACTGACTCTTTTTACCCCTTAAATTGGTGAAGTGTTAACAAAAATAGCTTCCATACACGTGAATTTGTACAATTCCCTTTGCTTTTAAGTAGAAAGCGCATTCAAACTTGTAATAATATTTTAATTATGTTAATTTTAACTTATGTAGACACGTTTAAGAAAGTTTCTTTAACTCTCTTAAGTCTCCTGATTCTTGTTGTCTCATAATTCATAGAAACTTTAATCTTACAAAATATAACATGCTTTGTTCGTCTGCATGATTCTTTAAAAATATCAACTTTAACGTAAAAAATCGAATTTTATGCAAAAACTAAAAAATTACGATTTAATTTTTTTTATTATTAATTACAGTAGAAACCTGCTATAACGACATAGATGAGACCGGTTATATTAGGTCGTAAAAGCCGGTAAAATATAGGATTCAGTCGGATTTGAGTCGAGTATGTTGTATTAAATCGATGTCGTTATAACTGGTTTAGTTTCGATTGTATATACTTTCTTCCAAATCAACTATTTTGGTCTATCTGTCTGTATTCGATTCTTTCAGTAAAAACACAGTGTTTTAAAAAAGGTTTTTGTGGATATTTTGAATAAATTTGATCAATTCTGATCTTATTTAAAAAAATATATATATTATGTGTTCAACCAATCAGACAATGCATTTCATACAAATAAATCGTGTTTTATTATTAAAACCAGTGCATTTTTCCATATACTCAGAATATGCGCTGAAACGACCTAATAAAGATCTATTTAAATTTTTTTATTAACCACTGTGAAAAGTTCACATCCGAAAATAGGCACTGAATACTATCCGAAATTAGTTCACTTCACCACGTTTATCAACGCATAACTTCAAACATTACACGTTGTTTTTGAACAGAAATTCAAAATACACCTCTAAACAAATATGATGATACATTAAACAAACAATATTATAACTCAAATCCTGGCTGCCATAAATGTTAGAAGTTGACATCATGTAAAATATTTTAGTTCGAGTAAAATTTTTCAAAATTTTTATCAAACAAACACACGTTCCTCCTTCGTTCAAAGTGAGACAATAACAATATGGAGGCTAAAAGTACGCGTCAGTAGTATTGGCAACATCATATATCGTTCAGTTGTCAAAATATCTTCGTATCCAAAATTAAGACACTATCCGACATTTGGGTACTTTCCTCTAATTTTATTCTCTACAAAATGACGTTCTTAAAAATTTCAGTTATCATGAATCAGTAATACCAGCTTTACTGCTAAAAAATATTTCTCCATGTTATTTAAATGGAAAACTGCCCCCCCCCCCCTTGCGACACCTCTTAAAATTGAACTACAGAGATATCTTCGTGGGGGGATTTATTTTGGGTCATAAACTACTTTATTTCGTAACGAGAGCGAGGAAAAACAATTTTTTTGACACACCCTATGTTTATTACAGAATAAATTTATATCCCCGGGAAGGCTAGACTGTTCAATTCACCCCCCCCCCCCCCTATTGCATTCTTTACAAATACCACATATAGTTTGTTGTTATTAATGCTGTATAAAAAAATTTCAAAATGCTCTTTTTCGCATTCCTTTACACATTTTTCTCCACCAGCTTCAATTAGTTTTTTATATGGTTGTTCATATACGGTGTTTTATAGGTATATATGAAACTTACTTTAGACGTGTTCTGGAACTAAATCGTTTTCATCTACGTTAGACGTGATTACTGTTTAGTGTAAAAGATAATCTCCCAAGTATTTATATACATACATAAAGGGTGTGCTATCTGTTTGTTTCTTTTTTTTTGAAGTGTGTGTGTTATTTAAAATACTGGATTATGTATTTGAATTGTAAACTTGTTTGTTTATTTGTTTGTTAGTAACAAAAACTAGTCGTAGATTAGTCAAAAAATCAAACTATCATATTTTTTGAAAGAGAGGAGGAGAAACTAATAGATGCTGTTGGAGATGAAGTTTTTTAAATTCTATTTATAGATCAAATAATTTTAAGAAGAGGGAAGGGGTACAACGTTGCGAGTCGTTTTCTCAATTTTTTTAAAGAAAGGTATCAAAGTTTATTGAAAATTTAATTGTATATGTATTAAGGTATTCAAAATTTGTATTTGTTTATAATTTAAAAACAAAATGGTGTCGCTGCAGCTATCGCGATGAAATTCAATTTTGTATAACCTTACTGGCTGTACTTCTATTTTATATAGGCCCCAATTTTTTATTTGGAACAAAAAACATAAGAGATTCTTAAACTATATAGGTACTAAAACGAAAATATTTTTTTCGAAAATCGGTTACACTAAATCAATCAAACAAATTTATCATACATACCACTTGACACAACTCAAAAAATACCCTTGCTAATCGTTTCGTGAATCAATCCCGAGTCCAACAAGGTACATGAAGTCATATATGAAAAAATTTTGAAGGGAGATCATGACCGGAAAAATTCCTAAGAAGGACTAAACTAGAACCACAGACCTACCATTTAGCGAAAACCCGAGATCTCTAGGTGATCAAGGGGCCGAGATCTCGCGGTCGAAGACAAACGAAAAATCGAGAATATAAGCGCTACCATTTCGTAGGTTGCGCTAAAATTCCTACACCCTTCTCTAGAAAATGTTATTGTGAAGCTACAACTAAAATTTCAAGTCAATCTGTTAAAAACTAAAGACGCTAGAAGTACAACCAGTTCAAAAATCATGGTTTCGAGAAAAACGTTATTTACGTTTGAAAACCGCACACAAACCCGTAAAGGACACTTAAAAAAAAGACCTTTTGTACTTACATCATTCTTGAACCGTTAAGTAATTATTTAACCCAATAAAAAACTAATTAATTTTTTTACCAAGCAGTTTCCCCATTAAGGAAAAAATGAAAATTGCGGGACATTTATTTTTTAAAAATTCTTGCAAAATTTCAAATAGTTTAAGAGATATTAAATAAACAAATTAACATGTATTCTTTTGAGAACTGCATAATTTCGAGACATGACAGGAATTTTCAAAGGGATGAAAACTTGAGCACACATTCTTTATTGATTTACAAAGATATCTGAAAATTTCCAGAATGATTAGGAACTGCGATTTTAAGAGAGAGACACTTGCTTGTTTCCGTGGCAACTTGAATTTATTAGTATTTAAAATTAAAATTTCGAGGATGAAATAAATGCCCCTTAAATTGGATTGAACTACAAGTCTACCAAGTTTTATCTAAATTTGTGAGATAAAACTCACTTTTTAGACGATAATAGGTACAAAATTTCGAATATTTCTGAAACCCCTAATCCGATTAGCACCAAAATCAATAGGGTTGGAGTACTCACTGAGGCAAACACATAAACAATGATAAGTGTATAAAGAAAAGAGAGAGACACATCTTGCGTTCACTCTATGCTTATACACAGACACTTACCCGCACTGTTTCCAGCCCCGCACCCTACAGTGTCAGCTTCCTTAAGTAAAGCGCATATGGTTGAAGTTCTGGTATCATATTTCATTCATTGTAAATTATCGCAAGCGTATAATTATGCAAATTTTAGCCACGAATACAATTGGAAGAATTACAAGCGATATATATATTTTTTCAAGTCTGTCTCATTTATTAGCGAAGTCGTAGCATGCAACAATGCCCGTTGTTTCTGGCAGTCACATTTCTATTTGGTAACTAAGCTGCTCATGCATATTAATGGTGTAAGACGCGCAGCGTAAAAAGGAAATTGAAAATTCGAAAAGTTTTCACTCAACTCTCCCATTGCTGGTGGTTGTACACTGGAGATCGTTTAAGGGACGGACTTGATATTTAAATTTGTTTCTTAATCTAAATCTGAAACATCCCCCCCCCCCCCCCAATTAAATTATTGAAAATTTTGAAAAACGGGTAAAAGTTATTCTTTACATAATGAGTTGTTCTTTAAATTTGTATCTTAATCTATATCTATAACATCAGCCCCCCCCCCCCCCTCTCTAATTAAATTATTGAAAATTTTGAAAAACATACTACAATTTTGATAAACATAGTGAGTTGTCCTTTAAATTTATTTCTTAATCTAAATCTGTAACAAATCCCCCCCCCCCCACACCACCAAATAAAATCATTGAAAATTTTGAAAAACGTGCAAAGACAAAAGTTGTTCTTTACATAATGAGCTGTTATTTAAATTTGTTTCTAAATCTGTAATATCATTTTTTTCGACATAAACTCGAAAATTAAAAAAAACAGTTTTTCGCTATTATCTCGGAAAATTTGAGGTTATGTTATAAATTGGTTTGAAACAAAATTGTAGATTTATTTATTATCTACAACTTTACTGCAGATCATTTTTCGATAGGAAGTCATACATCGCCGGAAATCGTAAAAAAACATTATCAACCCCTTTGTAACCGCTTCATGTGCAGGGGTGCAATTTTTTTCCTCTTTTTGTAGTCATTTATAACAATGATTCTCACTATCGTTATCCTGTAGATAATTTTTTTTTTCAAAAAGCCTTTGGCACTGGGCTATATCTATATCTATAAAAGAGTTTGTCCTTAACCACTCACTCACTCATATATCAACTTACAGCCCAAACCCCTGGACCTAGAAACATGAAATTTCGTAGGTGCCTTCCTTTTATGATGTAAGCACCCACTACGAATGGATTTTTCGAAATTCAACCCCTACGGGGTTAAAACAGGGTGTCAAAGTTTATATAAAAACATTTTTTGTTTGTATTTATAAGGATTGAATGGATTCAACTCTGTTTTTATCATTGTTTAATATGTTTAATACCGTGAATTTTTTTATTGAACAAATATCATTTAATTTAGCTGTTTGCATATAATATAAATAGTATAACATAAAAGGTACGTGAAAATTATTTATTTTGAGTATCTTTTTCTCTTTAATTATGACGTATAATAGAGAAATAATTAATTTGTTTACATTGACAGCATAACCTCAAATTTTGGCGCACATAATTTTACAATATTGCTCACCACGAACACTCGCATCGACATTATTTCTAACTCCACCCCCTTGCACATAGTCTACAGTGGGATTAACCATGTTGACCTTTCTATTTTCAGTTAAAAACGAGCCTATTAAAAAGTGCAGTTAGTCCACCCAAAGTGTTATTTTTTGCCACGTTGTGCGCTGTGATCGATTTCGTTTCCCCCACTACCTACTTTGCACCCAGCGAATAGGTAATGAATAAAAATCAATATAAAAAAATTTAATATGTCATCCCCTATCACGTACGGAGGGTTCTAATTAGTTTCAAAGTTTACACGAGCGAAGCCGCGAGATTCCGGTAGTCTTCAATATTGCAAGGTTTCGTAAAAACACAATCGCTTATTTCGTTCCAAGGCCGACTCTGATCAATCTTACCCCGTTGTCCCCCCCCCCCCCCCACTCCTGAGTTATCCTATCACACCGTTTGTTTTGAATCTTTTTGTTTGTTTGTTTGTTTGTTTGTTGGTTGGTTTAACGAACTAACTCGCCGCCGGGTTGTACACGGATTATGTAACACTTTATTTACCTTTGCGCCCAAAAATGTGGTTAATTTATTGCCGTACATCAGACATACAGTTTTTACATTTTCATTTTACATATCACACGCTATTGTTATTGCTGATGACACTTGTTTTTTTGCCACGAGAATGTTTAATGTCATTTTTAAGCTTTGCTCTTTGTTGTAGATTTATTTTGGTAAATTAGAAATGTTTTTTTTTTTGTTAATTGTTGTTGCTTTTTTTGGGGTTGTTTAATTGTCTGTTAAATTGTTTAATTGAAAATGTAATTAGTGTTATTAATATAAAATTACGTAAGGGTTATTTCATGCCCCCCCCCCCCCCCCCGCAATAATTAAAAAGATTCGCTAGATAATATAATGAAATCTGAAAATTATTTATATTAAGGCTGTTCATGCCGATTTTTCCAAAACTAAATTTTACGAGATGTCGCCACCGTAGAAAACAAAAATCATTTGCCCAAGTCTAGCCCTGAGGGGAAAATATTACCATAGAAACAAATACAAATTCAAACTGTCAGATATAAGGAATGGGATATTCTCGAAATTAAACAGAGATGAAGCTACAAAGGATAGAAATAGTTCTTATGTTTTAAGGCTTACATTCAATATTTTCAAATGAAAATTTGCAGAATTATTATAAAATTAGAAAGCTTAAACAAATATCTATGTCGTGGTATATTTTTTTCTCCGTATTTTTCAAGAATTTTTGTTATATATTGAGTTTTATCATATCAAGAAATATACACAAAATTTTCAGATTTTTTTTATTAATATATAAAAAAATTAAATTGAAAAATTATGTATGTCGTGACATAGAAAAATTAATCTAGTTTATCACTGTATTTTTTCCTAAATGATTTATCTATTCGGTACGTGGGACACGTGTTTTTAACATAACCTACGATACAGTTTATTTATATTCTTAAAATATAGAGAAATTATGCAAAAATGCATACACGACGACGTTTAAACATCGCTCGAAATACTCAAAATAGTCAAAATACACAAAATAACCCTAACAAATTTAACACCATAACAATGAGAAAGAAAGAGCCTGCAAATTATCTTTTGGCAAAACAACGTTTGCCGAGGCAGCTAGTGATAATATAAAAATTAATAAATAGATTACACTAATAATTAATTTAAAATATCCACCATTTTGACACCCATTAACCGATTGTCATCAAATTAAGCTGTTTTACAGTTAAATATCTATAGATTATGATTCAGTAATGACAGTAATCAAATATCAACAAATATTTCTAACTTATTTAGTACAATTAACTAAACAAGTGTCCAACATAATTTTTCTATCATTATTCCCACTAAAAAAAAATCTTATTCAATTCCAAGCATTTTTATCCAAGCACACACACGTGCGTACCCAACATTTTCCAAAGAGGGGGAAGGGTATTGTTAGCTTAACTTCCCAGCCCGCCCATTCTTCGATACGCGCCTGCCTATATTAAATTTAACAACAGCAACAGTAAGATTTTTCAACGTTTATTATACCATATTGCTTGAACCGATGAAATTGGTTGGGCTTTTTTGTAGATGTGTGTGGAAGTGTGGATATGGCATTACGTAATGTCGCGCACGACAGACGCCGTACCATAACACCACCACTAGTACGTTTAACCCTATCGTTACACTGCACAAAAAAACTCCAACCATCGTAAGATGCGTCAAGAATTTGACTCTCTTAAATTATTTCTGAATTTATTTAGAACTACTGGTTTATTATTATTTAATAGTATATTATACCACGAGTCAATAATGATAGCTATTATTACCGAGGACTAATTTTCGAACCGAGCCGCGTAGCGGCGAGGGAGAAAAAAATTCCGAGGTAATAATAGCCATTATTGCGAGTAGTATACTGTACTTTATCTACGACTATTTTAATTACTTTCATAAACACAAAATACAAGGAATGCAAGCACAAAACACAAGCATTTTTGTTATAATTTCAAATTAATATAAAAATTAAACAATACCATGGAAACAAAATACACAAACTCTGTGGTGTCCAAAAATATTAAAATTAGTAATAACAGTTAATAAACTGAACAAGTTTTGTACTATCAACAACTTTACTAGAATTTTGATCCATCTCAATACAAATACACAAACATTAGGTGTTTTATTTGACAGTCGTAAATAAATTTTTTAGACTTAAAATTTGTGTATTTTGTTTCCATGGTATTATTTAATTTGAGGAATTTTCTGATTGGTGCATTAGAGGGCAATAATGACCATTATTGCCCTCTAATGAACCAATCAGAAAATGTTTCTTTCGTCATGGTTCCCTCTGGGATTAATATATAGCATTATATAGTAAAAACTACGTATGTAATGTATGTATTATATATAAGTCGTGGATAAAAGTATTTAAAAACAAAAGAATAACTCAAAATTGTACTTAATTTTATTCAAAATTTTAATGATGATTTCTTATCGAGTTTAAACTTTGTATATAGTTAGAGGAGGTCAAGATAAGAAAGAAAAAAATTATCTTAGCTGCGGTAAAATGGTTTAAGGGGGTGAAACACCCCTATGAATATGTGCAAAATAATCATATTTTTTTCAAATAACTCTGAAACTAATGCAAATTTAAAAAAATCTATAATACAAAATTTTCATGATTTCTTATGCTCTTTCGGATGGTGTTAGTCAAATTTCAAAATAATTAAACCGTTAACCCCTACCTCCCACACACATTCCATAGGTATAATTTTTTCGAATTTTGACTATCGCCATTCGAAAGAGCATAAAAAATCACGAAAATTTTGTATTATAGATTTTTTTAAATTTTCATTAGTTTCAAACTTATTTGAAAAAATATGATTATTTTGCACATTTTCATAGGGGTGTTTCACCCCCTTAAACCGTGATAATTTTTTTCTTACTTACTTTGACCTCCTCTAACTATATACAAATTTTAAACTCGATACGAATTTTCGACTTGAAAAGGTTTCCTTCTTAGTTATGCGATCTTTAAATATTTTCTTGTGTTATATGCATGTGCATCATCCGCAACATAGGCTGGTTTAAGTTGGTAATATACGGGTGTACAAGTCGTTGGGAAAGGGTTAATGTGTCAATCCCGTGGAGTGCATTTTCGCGTTCATCTGTGCGCTCACTCCTTATTTAAATATTCAATATCTGCACGTATGTGTATAAATATATAGGCATGTGACGAGCTGAATATTGAAGTTGCATGTCTACCGCAAAAAAAAACGAATTGTAATTTTCCTTAGAGGGATCTGTGTATTTTTTTTTTCGTCAAAGGAACTCAGATGCAGTGGTTTTTATCGGATTTGATTCAGAAGCAAAAATAACTAAGACTATATTATACCGGGTGTCCCAGATAACTTTTCCAGCATGGGGATCTCAGTATCTATAAGAGATACAGGTTTGGTTAAATGAGATGAAAAAATATTCATAATTCTATGTAGTTTAGGCGGTATACCCAAAAAACTGAAAATTCGGAATTTCTTTAAATGGCTATAACTTTTTTGTTCAAGTAGATAGATACTTTTTGTTTGCGGTTTCTTAAAGCACTTTTTAGTGTAGAATTAAAACAAAAATCACAATAACAACAATCAAAATAACAAATGGCTATTTGAAAACAATTAACTATTTAAAAAAATACATTATAATTTTTTTTCGACAGTAAGTATGGCAAGTGACATACCGTTGTAAAGTAGAGTAAAAACATGTTCAGATATGCCATAGCCAACTTTGCGGCCCATAAGAAAAACTAAAGTTAGGGCTCATAACTCAGAAACTAAAAGTGATATAAAAAATCTAAATACACCAATCGATTCTACACAAAAAGTTCTTTAAGAAACCGTCTACAAAAAGTACCTATCTACTTTGACAAAAAAGTTATAGCCATTTAAAGAAATTCCGAATATTCAGTTTTTTGGGTATATCGCCTAAACCACATAGAATTATGAATAATTTTTTGTGTAGTAATACTCACCCCTTTCTTACAAATAATTAATCTCATTTAACCAAACCTGTATCTCTTATAGATACTGAAATCCTCATACTGGAAAAGTTATCTGGGACACCCGGTATACTGCCGTGCAAAAGTCTTTGGACACCTGTGATTTTGAAATATACAGATTTCAGTCAATAAAAATACACAAAATAGCGAAAAGAATATGTTTATTCGCAGTCAAAATAGTAAATAAATTATTTATCGTTAGCTTGAAAGACACTGTGCGTCAATACTTTCGACTTGAGTAAACCTGACCTTTCAGGCATATAATTCAAAAATTTTCCTTAACATGGAAAATTGTAAATGCTGTATTTTAGATTTGCTAGGATTATTATAAAAGTCGTAATCAAATACTTTTATCAACATTTAAGATTTTTTATCAACCATTTTTGCAGTTTTATATTTACAATACGCAAAAAATTTAGTGTCCAAAGATTTTTGCAGTGTAGACCAACAGTTCTTAAACTTATGTGGTCCTGGAAATTTGGGTGACTTTCGGAAATTTTTTGGAAGAAAAATACTCGATGAAATATTTTGGAAAATTGAGAATATATTTAGCTATATTAGAGGTGTATTCCATAATTTTTTCACGTAAAAATATCGATATCTAAGCGACTTCGGAGGTGCCAAAAAAAATCTCCTCCACTGCGGCCATGATTCCGGACGATGACGTAGTTGAAATTGAAATAGAAAAAATGTCGTTAAACTGGAAGG
The DNA here is from genome assembly GCA_949319165.1 of Sialis lutaria. Lineage (NCBI taxonomy): Eukaryota > Metazoa > Arthropoda > Insecta > Megaloptera > Sialidae > Sialis > Sialis lutaria. The sequence continues at coordinate 37,108,362 of OX439232.1, read as the reverse complement.
TATTTTCTATATGATGACCTAAGAATTTCGAAAAATATCAGAATCTAACAAAATGGCGTAGTTGTGAAAAAAAAGTCTGTTTTATTGCCTATAAAATGGTCGTATTTTTAATGCCAAATCGTCAATTTTCATCCAATCAAAAATATCCTAGTATATCGTAGAGTAAATATATTCAAGAGTACTCAGTTAAAATTTCAAGTAAATCAGATAATTGCTCTTTGAGTTACAATGTCAGCAAATTTAAAAAATCTCATTTCGAGAAACACGCATTTAAAGATTTAACTATCGATTTCATATCTGCGAGCGGTCGCTCTTTAGAAGGCTGCTGTTTGGAGAGTATTAGAGATACGGCCTTGAAATTTTCACAGAATATTCTTGAAACTATAAACTCTCCAAAAAGGCAAAAAAATGATTTTTTTGAAAATTTCACACTGGTATGGCCTCTTAACAGTTCCTAACATAAAAAACAAAGATCGTTAGATACTAATTAATCATTAAGCCAAACATTTTCTACGGACCCTAGTTTAAGAACCTCTGGTATAGACTGTATCATTAAAATGTATTTTAGTAGGTTTTATTTTGATATATTGTTTATTGTTACAGCAGTGTGGACATATGACGGTGACACTTTGGTACTGGGCAATATCCAGCGTGCTGACATGGGAGCTTACTTGTGCATCGCAAGTAATGGGGTGCCCCCATCGGTCAGCAAACGTTTCAGAGTGCAGGTGCATTGTAAGTTTTTTTTCCACCACCTTTTTATTTTTATTTTTACAGATATAATATTTAGTCGAGTCAATGAAGCTCTAAAATGGCCAAAACTTCGGAACCCTCCGAAACAGCACCGATTTTGATAGATTTTTTTTAAATGTTCGTTATACTATACTATTTGAAATTAGAAATATTTCAGTCATCGGATTAGACCTCTCCCGCCCCAAATTTTGAAAATTTGTATAATTTACTGATTTTATTACGAAAATTTTTTATCTGTAAATTGAATAATATTAATGAAGTTTGACTACACATAAAAAAACATCTGCCAAGTAAATGCACAGTGCTTCCTCGTGCTAAATTCATAAAAGGTACTTAATTATTGAACAATTTAAATAAAAATCGATTAAGTATTCAGATGAACCACTTAGTTTTTGTAAACTTTTATTTAAAAATATTAATTCGACATTTTTTTTAATACGCGCCTGATACTTTTTTTTACATATTTTTAATTTTTTACAATTTCAATCTAAATCTATTTTTTTCACAATGACATTTAATATGTCAAAGTAAATAGCGATTGTAAAAAAACAAATTACATTTTTTATAGTAAATTGAGAGGAAATACTTATTTTACAACAAAAATTGCAGTGACCTATTTTATAGAAAATTGAATGCTCTACAAAAAAAAATATTAAATAAAATGTTCACGTTAATATACTCACTTTTTAGACAATAATAGGTACAAAATTTTGAATATTTCCGAAACCCCTAATCCGATTAGCACCAAAATCAATAAATCTAGAATACTCACTGAATTAAACATTTTCCCCAAAAATAATTCAAATCGGTGTATTTTTACAGTAGTTATCGTGAACGATAGAAAATTCTACATCCAGACACACACACGCACAGCCACCATGCGGAAATCAACTTTTCTTTACGTTTTTAAGTTAGTACAATCAGAATCTGCTCTTATCTCGGACATGATTTTTCGACGGTATTACAATACATTTCTTCGAACATGGAAGCAAAAATTTACAATGTAAAAAAGATACAATGTACCTACATTCTATGCATGTAAATATGTATTTACTGACGTAGAAAGTCTGTAGTTTTACTAATCAACAATCAACATACGTAGGAGAGAGGAGAAAGCCGGGAGAGCGGAGAGGTATTGCTTGTGCGTAGATATTGGAAACATTATACTGCGCATCGTTCTAACCGGACAATTTATTGTCAAAATGGGTCGCTTAAGGGAGTGTCCTGCTTTATGAGTCTCAAAAAATCTATTTTTTTTTATTTCTTAAATCTCTTCCTAATATATCTAAGAATATGTCTGTAAAGTTTTATAGGCAAATTCGAAATATTTTCAAAAATATAGCATTAATCGCAGTGGAGTGTCCAGAAGGTATACAAGCGCTTGGGCATTTTGAGCGCTCGCTTCTCCCCTCGGTCGAATAAATCCGAACGATGTACCTACCTGGAAAGGTTCAATTATCGTCTAAAACAATATTTTGAATTTGTATAAGCGCCGGGTCAAGCTATAGTACAAATTATAATGATATATTTGCTTCACTAGCTTATTTTTTTCTATCCTAAAAAAATTCCCCAAAAAACGCTTATTTTTGGCCTCATAAAGCAGGATACTCCCTTAAACCGGAGTCGTACTAAACGGATATGTTTTCATAGTATGTTTATATAAATCCTAATTTGAGTTTGCATTTTCATTGCTAAAAACTGTTAGCCGTTATAAACGGAGTCGTTATATCCGAATTCTACTATATATGAATTCTAAGAGAAAAAATTAATATATTGTAACTCGGGGATAACTTCACACTAACAAAAAAACGTAATTTCAGTTATATTAGAGCTTTTCTTTACGTTTTAAAGTTAGTACAATCAGAATCTGCTCTTATCTCGGACATGATTTTTCGACGGTATTACAATACTTAGTAAAAATTGTTCATTCAATAAAATAAAGTTTTATTTTCAAGTAACCCTTCAGACGTAATATCCAATAAATAATAGATAATAAAATACTTGTCGAAAAACAAACAATAATAATACAAAATAATAAAAATGGCAACTCACAAAATAACATAGGACGAAGAAAGCATCATCTGAGCCAATAAAAACGAATAACTAATATTATGTTTCGAGTGGGCATAAAGTTGGACAAAGTTTGTTACCAACAGTATAGCCCGAAGGTGTACCAACCGCTAAACTTGGTCGCGTATAAGAAACTTGCGCCTCCTCTTACTCCCCCCCCCTCGAGAGAGAAGGAACTCAATTGTATTCCTATTGAAAAACTTTGCTTATGATGTTAGGAACAAGCCAGCATCTATATATTGATATTTATTGTTTTTAAATTGGTCACATTTTCTCTACGGGCTTTTTTTATTGGAAAATATATTTCTTTGCCTCTTCTATATTTGATATACAGAGCGTGCCAATAAAAATTGTACATGTTTTCGTGAAAGTAACAGCTTTTGTATAAAAATAAATCTTATGCATTTTACTTTTCCATGTTCGAAAAATCGTGTCCGAGATAAGAGCAGATTATGATTGTACTAACTTCAAAACGTAAAGAAAAGTTAATTTACGCGTGGCGGCTATATTATTATGCACAGATTTGAATTATTTTTGAGGAAAATGTTTGTCTCAGTGAGTACTCCAGACTTACTGATTTTGGTGCTAATCGGATTAGGGGTTTCGGAAATATTCGAAATTTTGCACCAATTATCGTCCAAAAAGTGAGTTTTATCTCACCAATTTTGATAAAACTTGGTACACTTGTAGTTAAATCCAATCTAAGGGGCACTTATTTCATAAACGTGCCGAAATAGTCACTGAAGAGATAAAAATTACCCACGAAATTTTAATTTTAAATACTAATAAAATTATATGCCATAAATTTTACTTTCTTATACACATGTATATGAAATATAAGTATTGTAATAACGATTTTATTCGAAATCCGGTTTTTGATGGAATCTGACTATTTTCGCCATCGTGTCTGTCTGTCCGTAAGCGCTGTAACCCAAATACGACAAATCGTAGAAGGGTGTAATTTTACAGTTAAGATTAATATGTTTGGGAAGAAAACCTAATATTTTTGAAAACGATCTATCAACCGGAAACTGATGTTTACCTAGATCGATTTTTGAATTTTTTAAATAAGATTGAAACAGTGCAAATTAGAGAAAAATGGTCAAGTTAAAAATTGTAGGTAATATTATTATCTATAATTTATGTTATATTCATTTTTTCGAAAGAAATAATTTCAAATGGTTTATAACAGAGAAGAAAAAATGTTTTGCCATGAAAGAAATTGAACAGTAGACGTGTTTGCCATAGGTACCATGGGACTTTCTTATACGTAATACTGACAATGAGAGTAAACAATGTGGGTTATTCTAAATAATTTTTTTTAAATATGGCTAAATCATAAATATTAGAAAAAATTTATGGGGAATAAATTATAGAAAATAACATACTCGACATTTTTGTCTTATTTCAAAAATTAATCGAAAATTAAAAAAATAACAAGAAAACATCCGTTTCCGGTTTAATAATTACGTTAAACAAAATTCATTCGATACATAATGTATAAAATAAAATGTCTATAGTTTATGTCCCATTCATTTTATTATATTTTTTATTATCATGAACCACTAAACCGATATTACTGAAACTTGGTTAGTTGGTTGGTCCTGAAGTCACCGAATTATAAAAATCGGTCCGGCAATTTTTCAAATCATCGAAAATATACAATACCTACCTACCTATTTATTAATTGTAATATTTACAATTTAGTTTCTTTGATAGTGTAATATCCGCCTATGTTAAATGTGACAAAATTTATTTAATCAAAGAAATATGACAGTGTAATAAGTCATCTTTTATAATATTCATAAAATTTCTCTGATCATAGATAATGACAGTCTATATATTTCATCAAATATTTGTCAAAGATCTTTGACATATTTATTTGATAGTGTAATAGCCGCCTAACTCTTACATTGAACTAAATTATTCTTTCAGTTCATCCCCTGATCAAGGTCTCTAACCAGCTAGTAGCAGCACCCGTAGAAAGCGACGTATTGGTCCAATGCTACGTAGAAACATCACCACGCGCTCTCAACTCTTGGCATAAGGACACAGGTATGTCATTACTCTCTTATAGCTATATAGATATCGAAAATCATTAATAGGTACGTCTGTAAGATTCTATGATGTTTCTATTACAATATATATGCCGAAACGTTAAACATATATGCATATACTGAAATTAAAAATGGGAAAGTAATTTTGACTGTCTTCAAGATGCAAGCTATTTCCAAGCCAAATTTCATCAAGATCGGTTCAGCGGTTAGATAGATATACATATGTTTGTTATCTTTTTACGGCTGAACCACTGTACCGATCTTGATGGAATTTGGAAAAGAGATAGCTTGCATTTTGAGGAAGGATATAGGTTGGTTAGATAAAATATTCCAATAATGATAAAATTGTAAAAGAAACATACAAGTTACATTACCCAAGTGCCACTCGCCGATTTTCTTGAAATTTTGCACACACGTAGTACATCAAAAAACATTAAACATGTATTTTTCTTATTTTGGCTGACAAGGCGTTTTAATGGTAGAAAACTCATTCGAATGTTTAACTCCATTTAGCACAATGCTAACTAACGCTACTTACGAGTGTCATTCTCTTACAGTTTTTACGAATTTTTTCTATAATAATTTCATTGTCTGCGTGTTTTTGAGATCGCAAATTTCTTAACACCCTTCTTTCAGATGACGGAAAAAATAAGCAAATCACGAAATTTTAAGAAATTGAAGGCATGATTATTATATCTTTTTAATGTTCCCAATTATACAGTTTTCCCACCGATATTTGCCCAGATTCTGCTATTTGGATGCATTATTTTAAAATGTTCATCCATCACTTCTAAATTGATATAACTGTTATCAAAATCATAATTATGTATTTAATAAACTTTGCAAGTGATGTTAAATAAAATTTTTGAAATTTCTATGATTTTATCCACCATTTTCGTTAAAGTAATATCAAAATCAGCATTAACGATCTCAAAAACATGCTGATAATGAAATTATGATAGAGAAGTGTCGTAAAAAAAACTGTAAGAGAATGACACCCATAAGTAGCGTTAGTTAGCGTTGTGCAAAATGGAGTTAAACTTTCGAATTTGTTTTCTACCCTTAAACGCCCTGTTAGCCAAAACAAAAAACACGTGTTTAATGTTTTTCGATATACTACGTGTGTGCAAAGTTTCAAGAAAATCGGCGAGTGACACTTGAATAGTGCTACTTATTAGTGGTATATACAGGCTGGCCCAAGTAAAACGAAACGGGCACGCTTTTGGTCATTTAAAATAAGATTTTGAAAAAAAACTCGAACACGTCGATTTTGCTTTCAAGGGGGACATCTTTTGCTATAAAATTTTTGGAAGAATCTTTTCAACCCTCAGCGCTATGAGCACAACCCTTAAAATTTTAAATAGCATGATAGGGCAAGTGATACCTCATTTGAAAGGTTTTTTCATTCTTAATAATTCAAATCTGTTTAGTTTTAGTCAATTAATTCAATAAATATCCAAATTGGATGTTTTTGAATTATTTTATAAGAAAATAAGCCTACTTTGTTTTGAATTTCAGCTGTAAATATTTGTTTTTTGATCAGAAAATCATTGCATTTATGGAATTCAAAATGAAAATAACTTGACTAAAACTAAACAGATTTGAAAAAATCAAAAAGCACCGTATTCAGAATGAAAAAACCTTTTATATGAAATATCACTTGCCCTATCATGCTATTTAAAATTTTAAGGGTTGTGCTCATAGCGCTGAGGGTTGAAAAGATTCTTGCAAAAATTTTATAGCAAAAGATGTCCCCCTTGAAAGCAAAATCGACGTGTTCGAGCTTTTTTTCAAAATCTTATTTTAAATGACCAAAAACGCGCCCGTTTCGTTGTACTTGGGCCACCCTGTATGTGACTGAATGTGAAAGGGTTAACAAACCAGGGTTGGCAAAAACCCGGGTTTTTTTAAAAAAGCCCAGCCCAGCGGGTTTTATTGGGTTTTAAAGCTGGGTTTTTTTGGGTTTTATTGGGTTTTTTAAATTAAGTAAAGACATATAAATATATATTTTAAACACAAAAAAAATGTATTAAAATGATAATGATGTAATTGCGTCTAAAAAGGAAAATTATCCTCAGTATTTTCATTATATAAAAAAGGTCCTTCGAATTTCCAAATACAGTTTTCTATAATATATATTTTTTGAATTGCCTAATAACAAAATTAAAAAAAAATACTATTTTTAATATGTTAATTAACTGTTCGAAATGGTTTCTGGTTTTTTCAAGACCTATTTTGAAACTCGACAAACATAATTAAATGTTTATCTGGTAATGCCCAGAATTATTGAATAAAAGATTTAGCAATAAATACGTAAAAATATTTAAATAATTTAATTTTAATTTAATATTCAAAGTGGGTCTGAAAGACAAAAGATAATAAAGAAAACCATACATGACTTTCATGTTCCATAATATTTTTCTTATACTATTTAAAATATTTTTAAAAATATTAGTTCTGTAATATCCTCAATAACAAAAAACAAAAATGTAGAATAAGAATCTGAAAATTTGAATTAACTTGCATTAGGAAACGTCAATTAGAAAATGTAATATTTTATTATTTAAAATTAAATTTTGAGCATGTTTTTCTCTCTTTTTAATAGCTGCTTTCGATCTATAAATAAATAAATGTCCTATCAGTTCAATATTAGGTACAAAATTTCAACTATTTCCAAAACCCCTAATCCGATAATCCCAAAAAATCAATAGGTCTAAAGTACTTACTAAGACAAACATTTTCCCCAAAAGTAATTCAAATTTTTACAATATACTTATCGTGAAAATTCTTCACCCAGACAGACACATGCATAGCCGCGATACGGAAATATCAGTTCTTTACATTGAATTTATATGTATAGTACAATCAGAATCTGCATTTATCTCGGACCTAATTTTTCGACGGTATTACAATACTTCCATTTCTTACAGAGTAAAAAATATTTAAATCCTTTATTCGAGAATGTTGGTTATTTCTAGAGAAATTATTTAAAATATTTATTTATCATGAGTTTTAAAACAGACAATTTATTTTTGAGAAACATTTTTGTCATTACAATTTTTTTATTAATCCAAAATTATCCATCCTAATTGTAGTAAAGAGTGTTAGTATTAAAAAAAATGGGGTTGCCGTCATTCTAGATCTTCCCTCATATTGTCGAAACGAGTGATATTTGATAACTTTTTTAGGACTAGACAAAAATTTATTTGTTTTAAACTTTTCAAATCAGAGTCTGTATGTATAGGCACAATTAGTTATTACCACTGTTATTTTAATTACAAATAAAATATATAGGTCTGGAATGATTGTATTATAATTATTTCGTTACAAAATAAAATATTTCATTCAAATATACCCTAAAATAATGAAATTTAAAAAAAACCCGCTGGGTTTTTTTAAGTCAAGTTGCCCAAAAAAACCCGGGTGGGTTTTTTTGGGTTACCCAGTGGGGAGCCAACCCTGTAACAAACTAACATAAATGTTGTAACAATTAAGTAAGTACATCTAATTAATTTTGATCATGATTTTGCCATTGCTTACATCGGTATTGTAATAGCTTGTATAAGTTCTTTGTTAAAACTTTTCACATATATCAAATACAAGTTAATTCCCGAAATCCTTACGTAATTCACACCTCCCTCAATTTTGTCTTCATTTTGTTTTATTACTTTATACATTAATATAATAACAACTTAATAATTATAAACTTATTTTCTCTTTTAATACATTTTGCATTTTTAAAGTTAAATTTTTAGTTTGACCGCCATTTTGAAAGGTATGCAGAAAAAAAAGGAACCTAAAGAATTACAGTTTTTTTCTGTACATCCCGGATAGTAAATGTCAACTTATGTATTATTATAAAATATATTTTACTGAATATATTTGTTTTATAATTTTTATAGTATTTAAAAAGGTGAAGTTTCGAATAATTAATTTTTAAAATGTCTCTATGTAGCCAATTGTGTAGAATTTCAATAAAAAAAGCACTTTTGGCAAGTTCTCTCATTTATCGTGTGTTAAAAACTCTATTTTTAATATCCAATTATACTCAAAAACCATACGTTCAATATTTTAAATAAAAATTTGTAAAATTTTTATTTAAATAAAATAAATAACATATTAAAATTTTAGACTTTTATCTATACATTGCTCTAATGATCGAATAACCTTAAAAAAATAATAATACTTTCTTTCCGTAGAGCGACGTTGATATAAGTTTCAAAAAAGTTAAGTTTTTTGTAGGAAAATTAAAAAGCGACAAAAAATTAAGCTATTCAAAATTTTTTAGGCAGTTTCCAAACTCAATTTTTTAACTACTGATTATAGTTAATAGAAATATAAATTAGAGCTACCAAAAATGCCCATGCGAGCTACGACAGTGTGACAATCGCTGCATTAATGCCCAGTACTATAAACGACCTAGCAAATTTGCAATCTTGCTAAGGCCTATTTCACACATATACGGTTTCATTCGGTTCGGTTCGTTTTCGGTCGCTGCCGACAAGTGTGAAACGATGATTCAGTTTGTATTCGGTACCTAATAGAAACCGTACAGAACTGAATACTCCCTCCACACGGACAGATTTCATCAGGTTTCAATTCGTGTCCAGGGAACACAAAGCAATGAACGCGTTCACACATAGTCGGTTTAATTTCAGTTTTAACCTGATAGCGAGTGTTATTTTTTTTTAATTTTTGTCGCGGATTTTCTAATAAAATGAGCGGTTTTCTAGATGTTGATGTGGATCGTCTTCATGCTCTTTAGCTTCAGGAAAATAGTGTAGAATGCTCCAAATTCCTGCTGTAAAGTGATGAGAAGGTGCTCGCAATGAATTCTAGTATTCCTCCTTCATTTTTTAATTTTTTTATAGAGAAACAACATGGCAACAACTTGCTTTCTCTCCATGATAACTACTGAGTTTACGGAAAAAAAATAAAACCTAATATGAACCGTATGAGAACCGTGTATGTGTGAAAGGGTTTGATTCGTTTTCGGCTGAAACCGAAAACTAACCGAACCGAATGGAACCGCGTATGTGTGAAACAAGGTTTACAATACGTTGAAGTGTCACTGCTCTAAATTCCATAACTAATCCATAGATACTATAACAAAATTAATAACCTCGTGTATCGAGTGTTTGCAAGCTTGCAAATTTTGCTAGGTCGTTTATAATACCGGACATAAGTAATACAAAAAAAACAGACGAAAAATTTATTCATTATCTCAAAAATAGAAATACGACAAAACAGATGCAACATATAAAACATAACAACAAGATAAACAATGTACTAATATACATCATTAAATCAAAATGCCAACACCTTGTTTTGTACACACAGGCAGACACACAGACACACACAGACATACACAAAGAGACGTGTCTATATATAACAGTAGCGTAGTGTTTGAGAAACAGCTCCCTCCGGTATTCCTAAAGGATTCCCCACGTTTCCGGTCGCTCCGGGACATTATTCTCCCGGATTTACCCCATGCGAGACAAAACCAGTGGCGTAATTATGATACATACACGATCGTTGTGTGGAATTGATTTTTTAAATTTTTGTATCATTTAATCTTATTACACCTAATTCTGTTTCTACACGGTCTAGAAAAAAAAATGATTCCGTTTTTACACGATTTCATTCGATTTAGCACGATTAAAAGAACTATTTGATTTAAATTTTAAAGAAAAATATTTTTACTAACCGTAATCTTCTAGGAATATTTTTTCTATCTGTTATTTATAAAATATGTAGTTAGGGAATTCCCCTTTCTAATTTATGTTCATAGCAGCTTAAGTATATATTTTAGTCTTGTACGAGTTTTCAGTTCCTAAATTAATAATAATTTTTTTATTTATGTTACTTTTACTTTAAGAATTGAATTGCCTTTTATTTTTATGAAATAAACTGTGCATGAATGCACATAAAAATTTAATTTATATTTTTTTTTGTATGAATCATTTCATTTTACCTATTTTTTACAGGGTTGAAGGATATGGAACTAATTCCCTTTTTTCTATGTACTTCATGTCTTTTTTTACACGGTTTTTTCTCAACTACAATAAAACGTGTTTTGAATTCTTAAGAAGTCCTCATCAGGAGCCTAAGTGACAGAAAACACAGTTTCTCCGTTTTTGTTGTAGTAATCTTATTATTTATTTATTTATTTTACTAGCGCATAAGACCCGGTGATACCCGGGTTAACATCCATAAAATCATAGTTACCTAGATTAATAAAATTCTTTATTCAATGTCTACTATGTTTTTATATAAATGACAGTAAAACAAGGTGTTTTTTAAATAAATATCCGTTTTAAATTAAATTTCAAATGGTTCATAACAGAGAATAAATATCTGTCATGTGTGTCATGGGACTTTCTTATACGTATTACAGACTGAATAATGTACGTGTTTGCCGTAGGTACACAGAAAAAAAACTGTATTGGACCAAGAAAACCTTGTTTTGTATATAACGAAAACAATATTTTCTTAATATAAGAAACATACTCTTAATCCAACTACGTTATTCCTTCGTTCAAGAATACTATAGTTGGTTTAAGAGATTATTGCTTATCTTAAGAAAATATTGTTTTCATTATATACAAAACAAGGTTTACTTCGTTTGATAAATCCTTTCTACCAGTGTACCATAGGTCTTTCTTATACGTAATACTGAGAGTAAACAGTGTGGATTATTCTAAATAATTTTTTTTTTAATTCTTTCTAAGTGTTGGAAAAAAATATATATAAATAATAACATACTCGACATTTTTATCAAAAACATGTTTGTCTTATTTCAAAAATAAATCGAAAATTCAAAAAATCACAAGAGTAAACATCCGTTTCCGACTTAGTAATTACGTTAAACAAAATTCGTTCGATACATAATGTATAAAATAATATTTCTTTACTTTATGTCCCATTTGTTTTATTCTATCTTTTTTAAGTTTGTCAACATAGGTGGGCACAGTTAATAGAAATATTAACTTCGTTAATCGTTAATCCGTTAATAAAAAAGTTAACTTCGTTAACCGTTAAAGCGTTAAAATTCCGAAAATGAAACGGAAGTTAAAGTTAACCGAAAATTCGAAAATTTAACGAAAGTTAAAGTTAATCCGTTAAAAAGTTAACCATCCTAAATTTTTGTAGACTTTTTTTTAGCTTTTTCGACAACTTTGTTATGTACTTTTCATCAAACAACCAATGTAACATTTTTTTGAGTTAACTTAAAAGTTAATCCGTTAACCATTTTGTTAACTTTGTTAATTAACGATTAACGGATTAACGAGTTAATGCCCACCTATGTTTGTCAGAAATATCTTTCAATAAAATAAAAATTACGTACACTCACTATCAGTATTACGTATAAGAAAGTCCCGTGGCACTCATGGCAGTTTTTTTTACTGATCACTCGATGAAACTATGATTTTTTTTTCAAAACCTATCCGTATATATCGTCAACTCGGAGCAAGAGTTGCACAACTCAAAAATTCTAAGTTTTGGGAAATCACGTTTTTAAACATACATATACAGTCGACTCTCGTTAATTCAAACCTGTGATAATTCGAACCTCTCTATAAATCAAAGTTATCACGAGTTCCCTATAAAATCTCTTTATATTTCGAACTAAATCAATACATTTATATGCACTTGGTAATTCGGACGAAAAAATCATTGCTATATAACAAAACGACGCGTTAATTCGAACTCATCGGCGTCAAACACTCGACAATTCAAAGTTGCAGAGAGAAAGAGGCGGAAAGATTGTAAGTACATTTTGCGACAAGTTCAGGCATGGAGAGCTGTAACACTCCTAACGATTCTCAACTGCTTAAAAAAATCCGGTTTCTTAAAAGAAGATCAGGAAAATCTTTCAATACTTATGGATGATGAAGAACCAGCAATAGAACCATTAGTTGACATCAGCGGTGTGAGTTTTTCTGACTTTGTTCAAGTGGATGAAGATGTTGCTGTCTCAGGTTCACTAACCGATGGCGAAATTTTATCTGAGACAGATACGAATGAAAAAAGTAACGATGAAGATGAGGACGATACATCAGAACCTTTGGCAGAGGTGTCAATTAAGGAAGTAAGATCCTCATTCGATACCTTACAAAGCTTCTGTCTACAAAACGAAAGTGATGAAAAAGCATTTCAGGCACTTTTTCTCTTAAAAAAAGTTATTGAGCAGTCTGAGCAGCAGCAACCCAGTATAACAGAGTTCTTTCGAAAGATTAATTAATTCACATTATGAATACATGTATGTACACGAATGTACCTCTAAACTTTTGTCATTGTTATAGAATAGCAGTTAATAAATAATAATTGATCAACACTTAATAATTCGAAGTTTTATTTATTTTCTCTCACAAATTTCGAACCATTTGATATTTCAAACACTCGATAATTCGTAATATTTTAAGAGTCCCTCGAGTTTCGAATTAACGAGAGTCGATTGTATAATTGAATGTTACTCTATTTTGATGATTTAGAAAAGCGCTAGTGAATCAAAATTTTACACGCTTAATAGTACTAACGTTTGAGCAAATTTTACCTAAGTTTCACCATCCTACCACCATTTAAAGTCCTTAAATGCTTTGACTTGTGACAGTTTTTCATAAAAATTTTGATCAAATTTTGCTCCCTGGTGGCCACACATGGAATTAACAGTTGTGAAACTCCTGCATAAAAATCTATACCATCTTACTATTCTTCTAATGAGTTTAGTTCAAATTTTTAAGTTGTGCCACCTTTGCTCTGAGGCGACGATATTATTGTCAATACAAACCATATTGTTGACGCCACTGTCTACGCATATCTGTGCATGTGTGTGTGTCTGTTCGTGTTTACAGAAATACCTGTAGATTTAGCGAGTGAATTCGTTAATATGGCGGGATCAATGATCTTCCATGTACAGTTATTGAAAAATCTTACGGAGTTTTTTTTTCGCTCGGGTCACGCAAAATGAAATGTGTCGCAAAAAGATTTTCGGATGTTTTTGGGGTTGTTAGCGTTTTGTCAAGTTGTATGTTTATTTAAATAAAATATATATGGTCGGATAATTTAGAGGATAACTTTACGTTTGGTGAGGTTATGAAAATAATTAGTAAATGTTGAGTTGTCATATTAATTATTTATATTAACATGTACAAATAATTCATAATAAAATTTAAACAGTAATTTTGTGGTTGTAGTATATGAAAATTGTAAGAAATCATTTATAAGATAAATTAAATAGATTTCAAATGTATCATTTAATGCCCAGTTTCACAAATGATAGATATCGAGAATTATAAACTATACACAGTAACATTTGCTATACTTATTTCCGAAATTTTTTAACAAGCAACGGAATTCAGCATGTTTTTCCCTTAAGAGTTTATACCAGTGGGAACGCTGGAAATTTGGATGATTTTCGGAAATTTTTTGAAATACTAAATGAACTATTTTGGAAACTTTACAATATATATTTGGCTATATTAGACGTGTATTCCCTAATTTTTTCACGTAAAAATATCGATATCTAAGCGACTTATATGCTGTCTTCGGAGGCGCCAAAAAAAAATCTCCTCCACTGCGATCATGATTCCGGACGATGGAATAGTTGAAATTGAAGAAAGAAAAAATGTCGTTAAACTGGAAGGTATTTTCTGTACGATTACCTACGATTTTCGAAAAATATCAAAATCTAAAAAGTGGCGTAGTTATGAAAAAAAATCCTGTTTTATTGTCTATAAAATGGTCGTATTTTTAATGCCAAATCGTCAATTTTGCATCCAATCAAAAATATCCTACGTCATCGTAGAGTAAATATATTCAAGAGTACTCAGTTCAAATTTCAAGTAAATCGGATAATTGCTTTTTGAGTTACAATGTCAGCAAATTTTAAAAATCTCATTTCGAGAAAAACGCGTTTAAAGATAAAATTATATTTACCATAAAAACTACTAATCAGCCCATATACTGAACCCTCTTCTTCCTCGAAAAATGCCTCCAAAAAAACAACAACAAAAAAATGATTTTTTTTAATATTTCACACTTAAGGGTGTTATGGATGTACACTATTATAAAAAGTAACTCAAACTCTAGTTTGATGAAAATTTCCATCATAGCATTGTTTAAAAATTGAAAAACACTAGTAAAGAATGAAATGAATCCACAGAAATGTTTATTTCTTATGTCTGTGCTATTTCCGATAAATTTTCAGAATTATTAATTATTATTATTAAAAAATTTTTACTTGACTATACATCACATTCATCTTAACAAAACGAAAATTAATTTTATATAAATACAATAATCTACTTGTACACAGTGCTTTATGATGCTCAATGAAACAGTATAACCGTAATTAAGCAGTAAACACATAAGAATTAAATATAATTAATAGCTAAATTAACAATTTCAATGTTTTAAAATGCTCCATTGCGGATAGTTGAACGTTGCAACACTGTTACTTTCGTAGGTTGGCTCTCCTGGTGTGCGGGTACGCATTTAATATTTTGTGAACAGAGGTTAGCCATTTGTAAAACACATTTTTAACAAAAAATAATAAGATACTTATTGATATAATATATATTGTTATAATAAATACTGAATATATTATATTATAGTTATTAGTTATGTATGTTTATTTTATAGTTATGTAAAAATATACTCACAATAAGAAAATATTTATCTCTGGATGTGCAATTTGTATAAAATACCTATTATAATTATTTTATAAGTATTATAAATATACTTATCCACATTATTTAGTTCTACAAATTAGAATTTTTAATAATTTTTCTTTACCGTACTATTTTGCAACGAAAACATTTAAAAAATATATTAAAAATAAATTATCTGTCAGCTGTATCCCATTGGAATTTAATTTCAAATAATTGGCGGCAACACATACATAAATATTGCTAGTTTCGTTCGAGTTATCTCTGTCAGTTGTTTCCCATGTTGCCACGTTTACACAGTGAGTGATGCGTTAACTATGAAATTGTTCCAAATTTTGTTACTTTTTATTTAATAACTTGAGAATAAATTAGTGAATGTTAATGTTGTTCCTCAATATACTGCCCAGATATCTGAAGTGTATGTTGACAAGTTTTGGAATGACTGGTAGCATTTTTTCAATACTTTTAAGCTATTTGAATTGATGGGAAGACATATTTGCCATAAGAGTGCATGTTAATTCATTATAAATTAAAATCATTGTAACTTTTTATTTGTTTAGTGAATCGACTCCAAATTTTTTTTGGAGCTTCAGAACAGATGCATCAATAATTTAAATACAAAATTTTTGAATCCGTAGCATTTTTAAATACCTCCATAACATCCTTAATACATATGTGGCTCAAAAAGTACCTAGATTTGCCTTTAAATGACGCTGTCATCTTAATTCGATTAAAAATTGACTTAGCCTTATTTTCCAGTGTATCTTTTAATTTTGAAATCTTTACTAATTTTACTTTGTTCATTACTGGAAAAAAATTAATATAATTAATTCAGGTCTTAAAGCTTCCGCGGTGATTTTGACTTCTGGATATATGTGTAACGAAACGTTTGCTAGTAAAACGACCAAATCTACACGGCTTACACCCATAAGCCAAGATCCATTATTAATTCAAGTTATTTTACCAATCCGGATAAATAAAGTTACTCTTTGAATTCTTGGTAAACTAAAAGCAAGAATAAGAAACCGAGGAGGCTGCGACAAAAAGCGGTAAAACAAAGACGGCTCGGATCACAGTAAACATAGGTTAAGACGGTATGCGGGACACCCACCACGGACCGAGAAATCCCCGATTCAATCCGGGATAAACAAACTGATACCTTTGCAGCTATTTACACCTAGAGTTTAGTTTAGTAATGCTATTGTTAATAACACTGGTGCTATTTTTAAAAGGATTACAAGGATTATTGTACGTATAGTTTTAGATGTGAAGGAGATTAATCTATTTTTGGAATTTGAAGGGGGTGGGGGGTAGAATTGACGAGTTACATGTTAAAATTGTAATTGAAGACGTTAATGTAAGAACTAGATAAAACTATTTTTCTGATATTCATTTATAGTTTCTTATACACGACAAGTATATGAAATATAAGTACTTACCTATTGTAAAGCCGATTTTTTTCGAAATCCGGATTTTGATGGAATTATCCATTTGGACCTTCCCTGAATCCATACTATTTTTGCCATGCTGTCTGTGTGTATGTCTGTCTATAGACGCTGTAACTCAAATATGACAAACCGTAAAAGGATGAAATTTTATACTTAAGATTAATTTTTGTCTCGGAAGAAAATTTTTGAAAACGATCTTTCAACCGGAAATGGATGATTACCTACATCGATTTTTTTTCGAATTACATTGAAACAGTGCGAATTAAGAAAAATGGTCAAGTTAAAAATTGTATGAAATTTTATTATCTATAATTTATTCATTTTTTCGAAAAATATTTTTACACGTATTTGACGTAGTAACATTGAAACGGTCCAAAATATTGTAATTCTTGCTACAGTAGGTCACGTGTTTGTTACTAAAGTTACAATATCAATTAGTAATTATTGTGTGCAGGATCTAAATCTATATTATTGGTATCTATATAATATGTAGTTTAATTTGTTATACCAATAAATTAATGTAATTAATTTTACACAATCTTTGTTTTTTGTATTGTTTTTTAATTGAAATGAAATAATTTGTATAGCACTTTATTAACAAACTAGCGAAATCCCGCGGCTTCGCTCGCGTAAACTTCGAAACTAATTAGAAACCTCGATACGTGATAGGGGATGACATATTACATTTTTAGGGTTCCGAAGAAAACTAGGAACCCTTATCGTTTCTCCATGTCCGTCCGTCCGTCCGTCTTGAAAAATTTTGTCATAATAAGATGAAATTCGGTATACGGTCGTAGATTGGTGACCCAAAAACATAAATGATAAGATTTTTGAAAGTTAAATTTTTTAGACCCCCCTTTCATAAAATGAAAAGTGTTTTCAAAAAAAAATTCAACTACACCATTGAGTGGGGTGTCGATAGAAAGGTCTCCTAAAATGCAACAAAAAATGTAACCGAACCTAATAATTTTAACCCTTCTATCACGATGTTTTTTCTCTCCAAAGTCATTATAAAAGCGTCCCCCCCCTCTATTTTCTAAACTATCAATTAAAAAAGTCTGAAAAAATACCAGAACGTAGATTTTAATTGGTACTTTCACTGAAAATTATAACGAACATTGTCAAAAATATTTTAAACCCCTTTCATAAACTGAAAAGTGAACTTACCCTATTGAGTGGGTTGTCATTTAATAGGTCTCCTAAAATGCAATAAAAAATGTCAAATAACTTTTTGATTTCAACCTTTCAGTCACGATATATTTGCTTTTTAATGTCGCTGTCAGAGCGCCCCATCCCCCTCTATTTTTTAAACTATCAATTCAAAAAATCTGAAAAAAATTCAGAATGTAGGTTTTAATTAATACTTTCACTGAAAATTATAACGGACAGTGTCAAAAATATTTTGGACCCCCTTTCATAGACTGAAAAGTGAACTCACATTTTTTTATTTGCCCCTTTGAGTGGAGTGTCATTTGATAGGTCTCCTAAAATGCAATACTAAAAGTCAAATGATTTTAACCCTTCAGTCACGAAAATTTTGAAATAACTCTTTTTTTATAAATCGTAGTGAGAATGACTACGGAACCCTATCATTACTTGTTTTTATTTATTTATTACATTCAAACTTTCACCCAAAAAGTTACTCAGATAAACATTAAATACATACCAACGAAGTATCATCACTAATTGTAATTGTAATGTTATTACCTTTTTTAGTATTTAAAATAGACCGTATCAATCTGCCCCCACTTCCTCTATTGATGTACAGAAACCATGAAAGAAACAATTTTTATTTCGTCCGTTCTAATAAGATTTAAAAACTGCTGTTGACTGGTTCTTACACCCAAATCGAAAAAAATACGATTTAGTTTTAACTAAAAATAATGAAGGAATAATAAAAAAAAAGTTCAATTGAAAAAGATAATTTAAAATTAATTTTAATAAATTTTAAACGCACTGAAACCCGACTGAGTTCGTTTTTTTATATTTAATTTTTATTGTTTGCAGAAATGATTGAATTTAAATTAATCGAAGAGACCTGTAGCTATACTAGGGCTTTATACGAAATACTTTTCAGTGCTTTTAGTTTGTTTGTTTTAAATTGAGATATTGTCCAATATATTTTAAATAAAAATTAGTAAAATACAGTGGTGTCTCGCATAACGAACTTAATTCGTTCCGGGAGCTAATTCGTTATGCGAAAAGTTCGTTATGTGAAACGCATTTTTCCATAACAATACATGTTAAAAATTTTAATTCGTCCTGTAGCATAAAATATGGTACTGTAACATAAAAAAGAATATACACACGTTTTTTATTTTTTAGTCAGAATCAGATTTAGGAGAGTCTACCGAGGCTTGCAGGGTCAAATCCCCTTTCTAATTATTTCTTGTTTCAATTCAACAGAAATCACCTTCCTGCTTTTTTTAGAACTCATAATATGGACACACAAAATTACATTTATTAAAACAAACAGGTGTGTGAGTTAAGCACAGAAAAGAACTCTGACGCGCGTTTATGCATGTTCATGCATGTTTGAGTATCGACTGCGTGCGACCTTGGAAGATCGGGCGACTTCGTGATACGTAGGAGAGTTCGGGCGGCAAAATTAAACACGATGTTGTTCGTTGTGCGAAGCGCGGTTCGTTGTGCGAGTCGCACAATGAACGAACAGAAAGTTCGTTGTGCGCAGCGTTCGTTATGCGAGACACCACTATATATGAGTTATCCATAAATAACATATTAAAATTTTATACTTTTATCTATACATTGCTCTAATGATCGAATAACCTTAATTCAGTTAAAAATAATAATACCGGGTGTCCCAGATAACTTTTCCAGCATGGGGATCTCAGTATCTATAAGAGATACAGGTTTGGTTAAATGAGATGAATTATATGTATGAAAGGGATGAGTATTATTACACCAAAAAATATTCATAATTCTAAGTGGTTTAGGCGGTATACCCAAAAAACTGAAAATTCGGAATTTCTTTAAATTACTATAACTTTTTTGTTAAAGTAGATAGGTATTTTTTGTTTGCGGTTTCTTGAAGCACTTTTTTGTGTAGAATTGATCGGTGTATTTAGATTTTTAATATCACTTTTAGTTTCCGAGATACAAGCCCTAACTTCATTTTTTTTTATGTGCCGCTAAGTTGGCTATGGCATATTTGAACGTGTTTTTTACTCTACTTTACAACGATGTGTCACTTGCCATATTTATTATCGAAAAAAAAATTATAATATATTTTTTCAAATAGTTCATTGTTTCAAATATTCATTTGTTATTTTGATTGTTGCTATTGTGATTTTTGTTTATAATTTTTGTTTTTCATGGCTCACTTAAAAGTTTGTAATAAAATACTTCATAAATATCACTGATATTTAGTATTTCGACTTTTTTTCGATAATAAATATGGCAAGTGTCATATCGTTGTAAAGTAGAGTAAAAAACACGTTCAAATATGATATATTCAACTAAGTGGCCCATAAGAAAAACTAAAGTTAGAGCTTGTAACTCGGAAACTAAAAGTGATATAAAAATTCTAAATACACTAATGAATTCTACACAAAAAAGTGCTTTAAGAAACCGCAAACAAAAAGTACCTATCTACTTTAACAAAAAAGTTATAACCATTTAAAGAAATTCCGAATTTTCAATTTTTTGGGTATACCGCCTAAACCACATAGAATTATGAATATTTTTTTGTGTAATAATACTCACCCCTTTCATACAAATAATTCATCTCATTTAACCAAACCTGTATCTCTTATAGATACTGAGATCCCCATGCTGGAAAAGTTATCTGGGACACCCGGCATAGCTAAACTATCAAAAATGTCAACATATAAAAACTATGTATACTCTGTTTATTTTGATTAAAAGTTTTAAGGGTGAGTTTAGGCTAACGGTTGCATAGAATTTGCGGACTAGAGATTTGCATGTTCAACATGTACTTCACGTTGAAATTTCCTGATTGAAAACCTTATTATAAAGGTCTCTTCGATCGGTCCTATGTATCCTAGTTTATTACAAACATTCAATCTAGACCTATTGTCTCGACGTGAAACGCTCTGATAAATGTCCAGTTAATATATGAATGGTTTATTCAACTAACTAAATATTTAATAACGTATTCTTTGAAAATCATCATAGATTTAATAATCATATAAACTGGATTGTAAAATTTAACAATAGGCATAACGACTAATTTTAATAAAAACTATTATATGATGATCTTACGTGTCTCCTATTTCCAAAAAAAATACTTATTTCTGTAGAAAATAAAGGTTTAATTACAAAAATTGACTCTTTTAAAACTAATTTTGAATTTGACGCAAAAACGCTCGCAGGTGACATTTCAGAGTTGTAATGTCACACTCCTTGTCAACAATAATCAAACATTCAGAGGTAGACAATAATTTAATTATTTTGTGTGTTAAAAATGAATTCCAAAATAAGTATATAAGTTCTTAAATAAGGTATGTACCTAATAATCTTGTAAGAGGAATTGATATTTGTCTAAAATAAAATACGTTTATTGATGCGTGACGTCATTCGCTCTGATTGGTGTTCCATTTAACATGGTGGATTGCTGTTTTTGCATTTTTATTTTAACAAAAATCATAATAATCTCGCTTTTAATATAAAAATAAATACATTTTTTAGAATCTTTTTACCATAACATTATTTACAATAAAAATCAATGTTATATACTAGAGATCATCCATTACATTTAGGGAAGAGGGAGGGCTACAAAGTGTGACAGAGGAGGGGGAGTCACGAGCATTGTGACGTCACATTTAATAATTATATGAATTCTAGGAGCAAAAATGAGAGGAAAAATTAATATGTTGTAAGTAACTCGGGGCTTGTTTCACACTAACAAGAAAACCGTATTTTTTTTTCAGTTATATTAGAGCAGTTTTTATTTTAAGGGTAAAATATTTTGGAACTTTTCAGTATTTTTTTAAGTCAGTTTCATTTTCTCCCCTTTTGACGTTAGTGGTCAAAATCTGATAAAATTTAAATGGGACCACCTCGAAAGTATACTCTTTCAGTCAAACAAAAAAAAGTTCAAATCAATACATATTTATCGTAGTTATGCCCGAACATACATATTGATTGAATTGAGAACCCCCTCCTTTTTTTAAGTCGGTTGATAAAATAAAAATAAAAAAATCTTAACATTCTGATCATCAAGTATTTATTAAGACACGTTTGTCACTCATAAACCAAGACTCTGAAAATAAAATCATCGTGATCGTTAAGCAAATGTAAAGTATATTTATTAAGACACGTTTTACACCCAGAAACCAAGACACATTCAATCAAATCTACATACAAAGAACCTACCGAAAACATAACCGAAAAACATGACTCCTATTTAATTAAACAATAAAATTTTATTCGTTCACACAGAGTGAGGATCGTTTAGAAGGTAAAGGGTTAATGTTACGTCTGCATCGTTATTTCCGGTTGCTCTGATTACGTGCTCCGGATTCCTTAGACAGAGCTCTCTCGGCTTTAACTCATACCATTTACATAATATTCAGTTATATCTATATATAGTAATATCATACATAGTATACATATTTAACAGGTGTTGGTATTAACAAACATGTGTTAAGGGTTTATGGGTTTAAGCCAGGACTGTGGAGTCGGTACAAAAATCTACGACTCCGATTCCGACTCCGACTCCTTTATTTTTCTAATGTTCGACTCCAACTCCGACTCCGACTCTTTGCTGTACAATTTTTTTTTTAATTCTGTTTTTGGGCAAATTTTTTTTGAATTAATTCCGGCGATTCTGGTT
The DNA here is from genome assembly GCA_949319165.1 of Sialis lutaria. NCBI lineage: Eukaryota > Metazoa > Arthropoda > Insecta > Megaloptera > Sialidae > Sialis > Sialis lutaria. The sequence continues at coordinate 37,085,546 of OX439232.1, read as the reverse complement.
CCGACCAGAATTGAAAATTTCAAATCATTGTACTTCAAAATTCAAAACGAACAAAAATATTAAGTGTGTAAAGAAGTAAAATTCATTATTTAATTAAAGGAGTCGGTATCTTTTTACCGACTCCAACTCCGACTCCGACTCCACCCAAAATTACTAAAACTCCTACTCCGACTCCACAGCCCTGGTTTAAGCACTGTCTTATCAAAGACTGTGATAGAAGGGATCTGTTGATTTAGATATTTATGAAGCAAATTATTTCACAAAATTAAACTAGGCATAATGATTAATTTAAATTAAAAACTATTGTATGATGATCTTACGTGTCTCCTATTTCCAAAAAAATAATAATTTCTGCAGAAAATAAATGTTTAATTGCAAAAATTAACTCTAATTTTGAATTTGACGCCAAAACGCTCGCAGGTGACATTTGAGAGTTGTGACGTCACACTCCTTGTCAACAATAAATCAAACATTCAGAGTTAGACAATAATTTAATTATTTTCTGTGTTAAAAATCAATTTCAAAGTAAGTATATAAGTTCTTAAATAAGGTATGTAACTAATAATCTTGTAAGAGGAATTGATATTTGTCTATAATAAAAGACGTTTATGGATGCGTGACGTCATTCGCTCTGATTGGTGTTACATTTAACATGGCGGATTGCTGTATTTTGCATTTTTATTTTAACAAAAATTATATTAATCTCGCTTTTAATATAAAAACAAATACATTTTTTAGAAACTTTTTATTCTATTTCATTATTTAAAATCATAATTTCAATGATACTTTGTTACTAGCATTATGCTTATTAAATTCGGTATCATAATTTAGCCAGCAAGCACTTTCAATTGAATATCAAATTTGTATGACAGTTCTCTTAGAGTTTTTAACATATATTTGCATGCACAGTAAGTTAGTTTTTACAGTTTTTACTCAAAGTTAGTAAATACACTTTAGTAAATTAAATATACTTTACATATCTTTGTTTTTACTTCCTATGCATGAAACTATCTATCAAAAATTCCAAGAAAACAGTTATATAAGTTTGATACTCCGTTTGAAAATGTTTGCTAGCTATCAATCCCCCCCCCCCCCCCATGAGTCTACGAAAATTATAAGATGATTATAATATACGAACATTTTTTCAATAGTAAATACATCTTAGTGAAGAATACAACCAATTTTTGTACTTTTCACCACATAATAGATGATTTTCATAATGAAAAATATAACTTTATGAGATTTAATATACTGTCATATCCCCCCACATCGCAAAAAGCTATCTACGCCACTGGCCCTACTGTAATATATGACGAAACGTTGACCGATAACACTAAATTGACGCGACTTACACCCAGAATCCAATAACCATATTTCGATCAGTATCACAAAAAAAACAGAAAGCTTCGCTTATCTTAATATATATAAATTACGTGTCACATTGTTTTCTCCGCGATGGACTCCTAAACTACTTAACCGATTTTAATCAAATTTGTACACCGTGTGCAGTTTGATCCAACTTGAAAGATAGGATAGCTTACATCTCAATTTATGATCGCAATATTATTTTATTGCAAATTATTTGTCTTTATCTGTTAGCTCCAAACGATTCTAACAGATGGTGACATCTGTTGACTGGATTGAGTAAGTATTCAATAGATGGCGCTATGTCAAACTTCCAAACGTTTCATATAACCTACAATTTAATTGCATAACCACCACATGTTGCTAAAGTATAGGTTAACCACAGCAACGCGTGGCCGAGTCAGCTAGTATATTATGTATTATTATAACACAATCATAATACTTCGATGTCGATTTGGTCATGTTATCGGCCAACATTTCGCCACACATTGCAGTGGACATCGACACGGCTTACACCCAGAACCCAAGACCCATATCTCGATCAGTATCACAAAAAAAAAACGCTTCTACATATATTATGTATTATTATAACCCTATCATAATAATACATTGATTGTTTACAATGATCTCAAACCGTCTTTGTTTTACCTCTTTTTCGTTCAGTCCTGCCCCCCCCCTCCAACCCACCCCTCCTCGCTTGCCCCATTCCTTGAGCGCCTTTGTGTATGTTCATCCAGTTAGGTACTCCGTTGGCTTTGTGTAATATAGTAATTTACTTGTTTTGTGTTCTAGTGAGAGATATTATATCGTATGGTCGTTATGTACGATTTTTCATGAAGATAATATATATGATGTTGTTTACTTGCTTTTTTATAAGATTATCTATGTGTGTGTGTGTGTGTGTGTAGTAGGTGTATGTATAGTTAGTGCTAGCTTTTGTCAAAGTGTGTATGTATATAATAAACAAAGTCGATTGTTGTTAATGAGAATTTAATGATGTAAAAATTTGGTACGTGGATCATAGATGTATTTGTTATAGTAGGTTGTTGTTTATGTATCCGAAACTAGAAATACTAGTGTTGTTAGGTGCAATCTGACATATCTATCATAAAGTTTGACATTTTTGATTGTAAGCGTATATACAGTGTAACCTTAATATAACGAGCCTCAATATAACGATTTCCTCGATTTAACAAATTTTTCGAAATCCCCTAGAACTGTCCATAAGAGCTAATGCAAAATATATCTTTGTATTACGAATACATTTGTCAACAACCTCTTTATAACGAATTTTTAATCTTATTGCCCATTGAAATTAAACTACCTACCTACTTATTTTTTACAGATTTAATTGCATTTAATTTTGATTATTTTGTGACAGATAACTGTAAATACAGTTTTTTCTTTAAAATGTGTTTTATTTATTAGTGAAAATCGTTCGCTATAACAGGGTAAGCAGATGAGTACCTACATAATGTTCAGGTTAATAAACAAGTTTTCTTACCTTGTTATAACGAATTGTAGACCAACCTAACCTTTATATAACAAACCTCACTGTAACAAATTACTTGGTATAACGAATATTTTCTACTTCCCTTCAGTTTTGTTATATCGAGGTTGCACTGTACTATGTTTTCTGATACAACAACCGATTTTGGACGACTTTCTTTAAATTCGTCCGTGAGTGAACAAATTTCCCTGACTACCCGGTTTTCCAGGAGAATTTTTACCGTTTTCCCTGTTTTTTTATTTAAAATTAGATAAAAAACCTAAAAAAGATCACACGTTTTAAATTTTAATAGATAACTGTATATACAAATACATATATTTGCGAGAATTTGTATGGTTTTTGCATTTTTATAAAAATTCCCTGACTTCCAACCAAATTCTCTGACATTTCCCTGTATAGCAAAATTCCCTGACTTTTCCCGATTTTCCAGACTGGCCACCCTGGTGAACGATGGCCACGATTGAATTCACAAAACTAGTGATATACAGTATTTTAAATAGTGCTTCATCGCCAATAGTCAAAGTTAATTGCTCGATGCACTGTTGATATAATCCACGTCGAAAGTCGTAATTTATACATATAAAGAGTTTGTCCTTAACCACTCACTCACTCACTCACTCATTCATCAACGTACTGCCCAAACCCCTGGACCTAGAAACGTGAAATTTCGTAGGTGTCTTCCTTTTATGATGCTAGCACCCACTAAGAAGAGATTTACGAAATATTCAACCCCTAAGGGGATAAACGAAGCTGTAAAAGATTGTATGGGAAAATATTTTTTGGCCAGATTCATTTTAAACAATATTAATAATGAATCACGTATTTAAGAATTTTTCAACCACCATGGGGTTGTAAGATGGAAAAGTTTTTATGGAAAAAAAATATTTTGGGTTGTATTCATGTATGGAGGTTTTTCATTTGATCCGGCATTGAATATACCACGTGGGTGGGGGTTTTAGGGTAAAAAATAACCCCTATCTTGCATAGCAGCCGAGATATTAACGATTTTTTATAATGAATAAAAAGCAAAACAATAGACAAATTTTATATTTCACCCCCTATCACGTATGGAGGGTTCTAATTATTTTCGAAATCCATGCGAGCGAAGTCGCGGGAATCAGCTAGAAATTTTTATAATATGCTATTGTTGTCTATATTCGTTAATATTGTTTACACGATTAATTAAATTTAGTTGAATTATTTGTTAATAAAGTGATATACAAATTATTTCATTTCAATTAAAAGACAGTACCTACAACAAATACAAAGATTGTGTAAAATGAATTATATTTATTTATTGGTAAAACAAATTAAGCTATACCAATAATATAGATTTAGATCCTGCACACAATAATTACTAATTGATATTGTAACTTTAGTAACAAACACGTGACCTACCCTAGCAAGAATTACAATATTTTGTACCGTTTACGTCAAATAGTAATATTTCTTAAAAACTGAATACTTTCATACAATCAGACACTTTTTCCCCACAACCCCGATATATCTGCTATACAAAGACAAACAAAATTCACAATGTAACGAATTCAAGTGAACATAAACACAAGAAGAAGAAAATGCTTTAAGAGAAAATCGGCGCCGCCGGTAGACACCGCGTAAAGCGATCCGCGCTGCTTTGTTTGTGTTTGGTAAACAACCCCAACGCAAACATATGTCACACAACACTGTGTGTGTGTGTGTGTACATTTTTATACCCCCCCCCCTTTACCAACATTTACCCCCACCCCAGTTACGGGTTCGCATAAACACAAGATTTATAGTTACGTGGCTGTGTTTACCTAACCAATGAATATGTCTTCATTTTGTTGCAATACGTTTTGTGAATGGAGATGCTATACGTATAAAGAAATATTGATATTACTGTTCGCAGCGTGCGCGATGATAGCGCCAACTAGCGGTTGCAACTAGGATGGACTTTGACATATTAGCAATCAAATAATTTAAATAAAATATCGTAATATATACATTTTAGACGATTATTTATGACTATTCGCTATGTGTACGAAGTCTACTAGCGCCGCTAGCGGGTAATAGAGAAGGATTCATCTCTGTTTAATTTCGAGAATATCCCATTTTTCATTCGATCGTCAATTGTCACTGAATTACTTGTATCTGTCATTTCCCCTCAGGGCTAGACTTGTGCAAATAATTTTTGTTTTCTACGGTGGCGACATCTCGTGGAATTTAGTTTCGGAAAAATCGGTATGAACAGCCTTAATCTGTTCACAGAATTTTATTTTAAACCGGGAGTGAAAATGACCGAACTACTAAATTTTGACACAAGTAGTTGATTTTAGTACCATTACGCCAATTTTCATTCGATTACGTTGAAATTTTAACACAATAAAGAAGATATGTAAAGCTACAAATTTAGTGGATAACATCAAAATTGGACAAAAATTGTTTGTGTAACAGAGTTTTTCGTTTAAAACATGATTTTCGAAGGGAATAACTTTATGAATGTGTATAATTTAAGATTTTTTAGTACAATTAGGACCCATAGCTTCATTCTGAATGATATTTGGTTGAAGACATTGATTTAAAAAATATATATACGAATTTGAATGTTTGCATATAGCAAAAAACATTTTTGTTTCTATACCGCAAAAAACAAGAGCTGATTGAGCAAAACGGTGGTCATTTTTGGATTCAGCGTGTCCAAATTACCCTTAAAAAGTTGTTGTATGCCCTGCAGCAAACAAAAAAAAAATTTTGTCGGCCTGTGTTATATAAATAGTATAGCATAAAAGGTACGTGGAAATTATTTAATTTGGGTATTTTTTTCTCTTTAATAATGACGTATAATAGAGAAATAATTAGTTCGTTTACATAACCTCAAACTATGGCGCCGATGATTTTACAATGTTGCTCACCACGAACACTCGCATCGATATTATTTCTAACTCCACCCCCTTGCACATAGTCTATACTAGTCTATAGTGGGGTTAACCATGTTGATCTTCCTATTTTCAGTTAAAAACGAGCCTATTAAAAATGACAGTTAGTCCACCCAAAGTGCTCTTTTTCGCCACGTCGTGCGCTGTGATCGATTTCGTTTGCCCCACTACCTACTTTGCACCCAGCGAATACCAACATACTAATATTATAGAGTGAAACCTGGATGGCTGGAATCTCAAAAGATCAGTCATTTTATCCCACTTAAAGAGGTGTCCCATTTACCCAGTTATAGATGTACAAATGTAGCAGTAAGGTGGACCTTAATTTACTTATTTTCGAATTTCTTTAACGTCACCCCCCAAATTTCTTGTAGGTAAGAAAAATATAATGTATATAACATTTTTCAGTGATTGGATATTATTAACACGTGCGATCGATTATTAACACGTAAAATGCATTTGAATTTTTCTTTAAACAATTGAATGGATTTTGACCACTGCAGGGTTAATTCTGATATCATTTTTATTTAGATTTTCATTTAAAAGTCATGTTATATGTATATTTAAGTTATTTCATATGATTTGAACAAAATTCGAAATCACATGCTCTAGTTGGATAAAATATATTAGCATACCACGTATCTCTTTTCATATAAAAATTATTTAGAACAATTAAAACATGTTTAAACACTTATGAAACTAATAACGTTAACAGATTTTGATTGTTGCACTTCTATAAACTAACTGATTTTAAAGGAAATATTGTGAATTAATATCCATAGACAGCGGCACTAATTATAAAATGAGGTGTACACAAATGTGTACGGCGGGCGTTAATGGGTTAAAAAAACACGTAAACCCCAAAAAAAATTTACAAATTAAAAAATACATTTGATTTCAGGAAATAAAAATACAGACATACATTAAGGTCCCTAATTTTCTACGTAAATTGTGTATGTTAAACGCTACCACTGCAGGGTTAATTCTAGTTCAAATTAAAAATAAATCAAACAAAACAAAAAATAATTAAAAAATACATTTGATTTACTATAAAAAAAACAACCAAAAACAAGAAATAAAAAAAAACACGTAAACCCCAAAAGAATTCTACTAATTAAAAAATAAATAAAAATTCCACCCGAACAATGCATGTATGTGTAACAACATAACAACATAAATAACTCAATTTCACATTTCTGGCGTTTAACTCTAAACATTTAGTAAGTAATATCTCACCACACTGACAAAAAAAATTAAATATTATTTATCACTGTAAATGTTATCACCGGCCGAGTTAAACGAAAAAATAAATAAAACACGAGCTGGAGTACTTGGCAAATATACAAAACTATAAATCTTGTGGGTATAAGTGAAACCCGGAACAATCCTGGAGAAAAAAATGCTCAGACAAAGGAGCAACTGACATGTGTTTATGTCCATGTGGCTTATTTACCAAATGTACGTATTTTTCCATCGCGTTATGTCTCTTTTTATGCTTAATTAAATGAGAACCACTTATCCGATTTACGTGTGTTTTTTTTAATTGATAGATATGTTATCTGGTCAGGTTTTAGTATATATTTTGCTACGTTAGGTAACATGGGCGTAGCCAGGGTGGGGCAGGGGGGGGCACTTGCCCCCCCCCCCCCTAGTTTGTGGACAAAAAGTAATAAGTAAATCAGTACATTGTCTAAACAGGGATAATTTCTAGATTTCTATGATGTCCATTGGATTTTTTTTAATCACAATCTTTTGTTTTTATATATAAACTAAAATTTCAAGGAAAATTAAAAATAAAATAAAAACATCTAATAAAGACCATACCGGGTGTTTTTTTTAAAGACTTTCCAGCGGATTATTTCCAAAATAACGAATTTTCAGACAAAATTTGTCAGACAAAAGTTTCATGAATTTGAGGGGGCTAAATATTGACAACATGTGTTGACCTTGAAAAGGTCACTATTATGGGTTTTTTAGGTTCAATTTTTCTTTTTCAAATGTAAACCCATATTTTTGTTACAGATTCGTAATTAACTAGAAAAAATAAGTAACTTTTTTCTGAAAATGTCAATTTTGTATGATATGGAGCAAAACAAACAGTAAGTTCTGGATTTTAAATATTTTTTTACTCGAAAACTATTGTTTTTTTAAATAATCGGAAGAAGCTTACTTATTTTTAATTCGTTTTTTTTTTTATTTCGAAAAATTTCTTTAAAAACAATTTTTTTTAACTAATAATTACTTTAAAAAAATTCTGAAAATCCTTGCCGAAATCTAAACATTTCTTTTCTCTTGTAATATTTTTTTATAAATTGGTAGTTTTCGAGTAAAAAATTATTTAAAATCCAGAAATTACTGTTTGTTTTGCTCCATATCATACAAAATTGACATTTTCAGAACAAATATTTCAGACAAACGTTGCTTATTTTCTCTAGTTAATTACGAATCTGTAACAAAAAATATGGGTTTACATTTGAAAAAGAACCTAAAAAAACCCATAATGGTGACCTTTTCAAGGTCAACACATGTTGTCAATATATAGCCCCCTCAAAGCCATGAAACTTTTGTCTGACAAATTTTCTCTGAAAATTCGTTATTTTGGAAATAATCCGCTGGAAAGTCTTTAAAAAATTGTTTTGTTAAAGTGCTGTGAATATAAAAAGATCCACGGAAATTAATTTTGACCTGATTTTTTTTTTAACTAAAATATGTTACATAAAAAAAAATTTCCCCCCCCCCCCTAAATACAATTCTGGCTACGCCCATATTGGGTAATATAAGGAATAAGCAGTGACGATTATAGTAAATCAAGTCGGATAAAAGTTTGCCGCCAATACGCTTATTAAATACGTTATCATCCGAGAACCACTTATCCGATTTACGTGTGTTTTTTTAATTGATAGATACGTTTTCTGGTCAGATTTAAGTATATATTTTGCTACGTTAGGTAACATTAGGAATAAGCAGTGACGATTATAGTAAATCAAGTCGGAAAAAAGTTTGCCACCAGCGCGTTATTTTGCAATACGCTGCATGAACCGTTGAATATTGAACATAATAGTGTAGTAAATAATTGTGTAGAATCAAAAGATCTATAATAAAGTCCGCGATGCCATATATCTAACTTTTATATTTAAGCCACAATGATTGTTTCTGCGTTAAAAGAAAATTTAAAATGTTTGAGTTCTGTTTACGTGGACTTATGGTTTGCAAAACATTAATCCTTATCGAAATAAATTAGGAAATAACTTTAAATAAGTTGTATACACGATAAAATATTATAAACTAGCTGATACCCGCGGCTTCGCTCGCGTGGATTTCGAAGCTAATTACAACTCTCCATACGTAACAGGGGGTGACATATTAAATTGTTTTTTTTTTTGTATTGCTTTTTATTCATTATACAAAATCGTAAATATCTTGGTTCCAATGAAATTACCTAAATAACTCTGGTTTAAATCACAAACTACATAGAAAATAGTTAAAATTATTGATCATATAGTAAATTTAGATTCTACTTCTTATTTTTGTGTGTGTTGAATTAATATTTCTATGGCAAACCGAAGATTGGTGCATGAAATATGACTAAAATTTTTTGAATTTTAGATTTCGTTAAAAGTCTGTTTATTCTATAGAAAATGACGTGAAAAGTTGAAATTTTCAAACCGCAGGTCTGTATCTCAAACCGTTCTCGAGATATGGCCTCTCAAAGTTTCAGTTTTTTCAAAATTTTGGAGAAAAATGGCTGTAACTTTTGAACGTGTGGTTGGATTTTATTTTTGATGGCAGATTTGAAATCAGCGTGTCAGAATCTATAAAATTACATGTATAACACTTAAAAATACGACAAAAAAAATTTGGTCAAAAATCGGCATTTTTAAGGTATACCCCTTGGAAAAATTTCAATTTTCAGCCAATTTTTTTTTTCTAATTTTAACACGCTGATTCCAAATCCGTCGACAAAAATCAAATCAGACCACGCGTTCAAAAGTTACAGCCATTTTTCTCCAAAATTTTTAAAAAATTAAAACTTTGAGAGGCCATATCTCGAGAACGGTTAGAGATACAGACCTGCGGTTTGAAAATTTCAACTTTTCACATCATTTTCTATAGAATAAACATACTTTTAACGAAATCTAAAATTCAAAATTTTTTAGTTATATTTCATGCACCAATCTTCGATTTGTCATATAAATATTAACTCAACACACACAAAAATAAGAAGTAGAATCTAAATTTACTATATGATCAATAATTTTAAGTATTTTCTATGTAATTTGTGATTTAAACCAGAGTAAATTAGGTAATTTTATTGGAACCAAGATATTTGCGATTTTGTATAATGAATAAAAAGCAATACAAAAGAAAAAAATTATATTTCACCCCCTGTCACGTATGGGGAGTTGTAATTAGTAAAAATTGTTATTGGGGATATTTTATTAATTTGAAAAATATATCTTCATGTTTATCTAAAAAAATCTTTTCATTTGTCAAATTAATAAATAATTTATTACACCAACTAACTAAACTTTCAAATAGATTAAACATAATGGTTGTATTAATAAATATTTATCAGTGTGAATATTTTTTACACCACCCAACTAGTGAAGGTGCAATTTTCAATATGGTAAATTCAGTGATAAAGTATTTGTTCGTATTTAAAATATATGTTAATATATATATGTTTATATATATAAAATATATATGTTTATATATATAAATTTTATCATATTAACAAACAACCTCCATCGGAGCCAAATCGATCATTATACAGTGTGTTAAGTAAGACCGTGTACGGCATTACTCGCAGTTGGTAAGTTATACAAACCTAAATCTTTTTTCATTAGGTTCAGAGTACCCCCGCCTATTGCGCATTGATGAAAAAACTTCAGTCCATGTCGATTTTTTGAAAAGAATGTCACGATCAGTTTCTCCTCATTTTTGACCATTTTCCCTACTGAAGCCCGATCTGGAAAGTCGTCGACATTTTTCAACTTTTTAAACCGATTCACCCACTTCTAAACAAATGCCTTCGACTTTTTAATGTACTTGGCCGCCACTGCATTAGACATTTTTGGCCCTTTTGGGTGCGTGCAAAAAAACACGGTTTCAAAACGTTTCGCGTACACGTCACTCAAATAGCGGTTTCTGTGTTTCTCTGACAAAAGATCGATATAGACTGAAATTTTTTCATCAATGCGCAATAGGCGGGGGTACTTTGAACCTTATAAAAAAAGATTTAGGTTTGTATAACTTACTGACTGCGAGTAACGCCGTACACGCTCTTACTTAACACACTGTACAGTGTACATTGATCAAATTTTTTAACACACAGACAAATTATCTTTTTCTGTGTACCATATGTATAAATATTATATAAAAAACACAATATAAATTCCTTCTTCTACACCACTTCACCTTTTTTATTCATTCATGACAAAAACCAACATCCAAAATAAAAAAAATTCCAGAAAACATTTTTACACATGTTTTCTTTTCGGAGACAACAACAAAAAGAATAAATAAATAAAATCAGTTTAAGAGACACGGGCATACCAATAAACAGTATTCCTTTCTCAGAGTATAATGCGTACCTCTATCTGGCACAAGTCAAACAACGTTACAACAATAAGCGGGCCGCAACAGTTATTGGAAAACTGCTTTGAGAGACTCTGACAGCGGCACTACTTATAGCTAAGCATTTACATATGTATATGTATGTATGTCCTTTAGAAAGGTTTTGTTTTTCAATTTCGTGTTATCGTAATAAACTTAATATTAACTCTCTGTCACGTAAAAAGTATGTCAGTATACTATTTAACCTTTTAAGTATAGTACGTACCATTAAAGAAGACCGGTGCGGGGTGCGGCATTATTTCTATACAGGTTGTTCCATTTTAATGTATCACTCCTCTAATTTTTTTTAATATCAACAAAATCAAAAAATGTTTCAAATAAAAGTTGTTTCGTTTTGAGGATGAACCAAACTGGCGTTATTATTATTATTTTTTTACGTTTTCAAGTCAAATTTTTTTTTTCAAAAGGAAACCTTATTCTTTTTATCACGGTATCTTATTGTTTGGATAAAAAACAAGCAGCTTTTGTTTTAAATAATTTTTTGTGTGGCTTCATTTTTCTTTGGCATTTAATAAAATGAGATTTTAGATTTTCACTATTTTTTTACTCGGATACCGTCAATTCAGCGGGAAAGTGTAAACAAATAGTTATTTTGATCTGATAGAACTAGAAAAATGATTTCAGTTTTTTTTTGTTTTCATATTTTTAAGAGCAAAAGATTTTTAAAATCCTGATATAATTTTCCTTGTTATATCAGATTAAAATAAACATCTTTTGTTTTTCATACTTTTCCTCTAAAGTTAATGGTTTTCGAGTAAAAAATTAGTGAAAATGTAAAATTATTTTGTTAAATATTATAGAAAAACGAGGTCATATAAAAAAATATTCAAAGCAGAAGCTGCTTTTTTCCATACAATAAGATACCGTATTAAAAAATACAGGTTTCCATTTGTAAAAAAATGTTGACGCTATTTGACCTTGAAGACATCCAAAAAATAAAAAAAAACAATAATGCCGTGTTGGTTCCCTCTCAAAACCAAACAACTTTTATTTAAAACATTATTTGATTTAATTGATAGATAAAAAAAACTAGGGGGGTGATAGATTAAATTGGGACATCCTGTATATAGTGTGCATCACTGGATGTTCTTATTACATTATGTACTTTATTACTTTAAAAATAAATTCTTATAATTTTCCATTATCACAGCACAAAAGTGTTGTTTTATAACGCGCCTACTGCGGGGTTAAAATAAACTAATACCCAACACGCCTACTGCGGGGTTAACATTAACTAACACAGAGCTAAGTTCACCTATCCTCGAATCCAACAGTGTTGACTTGACGTCGTCGCATCGGTGAAGCGATGTTCATTGATTTTGCATAATCGATATTTGATGATATTTTAAGCGAATGATTCTCTACACCAGATACTCACAAAGACTATGGAGTAAACATTGCTGTATTTGTGTGTAGAGATTCACAAATATACTGTTTTTTGAGTCGAGGTAGTGTTATTTTTACTATAATGTTAATATACTATTGAGACTATGAAATTAGCATGCGACACTGGCGGTCATTTTCCGAACTATTCAAAATGGCCGCAATCACGGACAAATTTCAATGTTGACGTATTGAAAAATTCAGTAAATTACTGTTTTAATTTGTATAAACAGTAATATCAACCCCGTGTTGTGGAGAAAATTGATTTTTTTGTCAGATATAGAAAAGCAAGCTTATTTTCATCATGTTTTGTACAACATAAAAATTTAACCTTCATTTCGAGCATATAATAAAATAAAATCTCCACAATATTGAATTAAATAGATGTTTTTAGAGTATTTACATATTTATAATCATATTGTAAGTTTTATTTAATATATCTGATATTATTTTGTGTAATAATATAATTATTAACACAATCATTTCCGATGACATCTGTCACATTATTATCATATTATGATTATTATATATGTATATCTTATCTATATCATATTATCTTATAAGTAATATTGAAAATTAGCATTACGTTGAAAGATGTACACGTTTTTTTTCTATTACATATCTTATGTATTCTCATTTATCGAAATAGAAATGAATACATAGTTGACTTCATTACTATTAAGAGTCCATAATTAATGACTTCTTGCCCTTCGCGTATATTTCGCGTTGTAGGAGTTGCTGCAATGTACCTGCACAACTCCTCCAGAGATACAGTTTACATTACAATGATTGATATCACTTCTCTCGCGTAATTTGTGAAAAATACTTAATGACGTTTTGTTCGTGATTGCGGCCATATTTGTTTCTGCACACTAGCGCCACCGTTCCCGCGGTGTTATTTTTCTTCGTCAATACGTACTGACAAAAGTAGAATTGCGAAGTAAAATTAAACATAAGGTATTTGACCACCAACCAAATGTTGTTTTTTTTGTTGTAAAATGTGGTAAATTGGTATACAAAACATCTCAACGAACAAAACAAGACCAAAATCATTTAAATCGGCCGAGTAGTTTTGGAGATTAACTGTCCACCATTTGAAAAAAAGTAGTTTCGAGAAACAGCTGCCTGTAACAGAGTCAATGTTGCTCATAATTTGAATAATAATTGAATTAAAAAAAAGTCCAATGAATTTCATAAAGCACATACCATATCTTATGGATTCATCAATAGAATTTGGTTGTATCTCAACTCGAAGGTTGTCAAAAATTAATGTGAGTTTTTCATAATTATTGTGTTTTTTGTTTACCTGTAAACCGTTATATCTTTCTTAATTTTCAAGTTTTTGTAATTTTACTGATACCAACGTAAAGATAATTTAATTTAGATGAGAAAAATGTAAATATCCTTTAAAATTGATGGATCAGTGCAATAGCAGCGCGAATTTTAAGCGGGAACCGAGACAAAAATTGAGTTATCACGCTTCGCACATAAACAGGTCAGATTGTAACGGCCGTATCGCGGTCAATTTTTATTGTATTGGAGTAAAATAAAAAACAAATTAAAGGTCTAATGCAGAGCTACAAAAAATATCTGAAAAATTTTTCAATAAAATAAGCCATCTTGATGTTATTTATGAAAAACCACATTTTAATCCATTTTACCCCCTACCAAACTACCCCTGCACCCCTTAGTCGACTACGGTCAACGGTTTTTTAAAGTTTATGTATAAAACTACGTATGTACCAAATTTCGTTGATGAATGAACTTTTGTGTTTATTTTAGAAAAATTTGTATTCTTTATACAGGGTCCTCCAATAGTGTGTCCGGCATTGTTTTATGCCCAAACTATTGAAGATAGAGTTTTAGGATAAAAAATTTATTATATATATTGACCCTAAAGAATTTCAGGAAAATATTTTCAACCCCCTAAAACCGCTCCTTGGGGGGTAGTTTGAGGGGTACATGCCCGTTTCTCAGTAAAATCAAATGGAATGGTATATCAAAAAGTACATATTTGTAAAGATCATAAAAAAATAAGAAATTCCGTAAAACAAAAATTTTCATACTTTCAATTGTTTAAAAAATATGGCGACTTGTTCTCAAATTTTAGGGTTTTACTAAAAGTGCTCTAATTTCGTTAAAAATTAATGGAATTTTATTATTTTTTCAAATTTAGAAAGTAGAAATAATGAACTTTGTAAAGATGTATGACTATTTGTGATTTTGATAGTTTAAAGTGTCATACGCGATATATCAAAAATTCAAAAGTTCAACTAGGGATAATTCGAAATTTTCAAATACAACGGTATATCAATTAGTACTTTTTCTTAAAAAGGATATGTAAATAAACAACTTTTGTTAAGAAAATTTAAAATTTAAAATTATAATTTTAAAATTGAAAACTGAAAATTAAAATTTTTAATTTTAATTTTTTTTTTCACTGTCGTGCCAAACTTGAACAGTAGATTGAGAAAAATATTTTAAACAGAAAACTTTATATAAACATGTGTCCGGAAATTTTTCTTTAGGGAACTACAGGCCTCCAAAGATTTTACTAAAAATGAGTTTTAATTTAATATCTAGAGAACCCTTTATGCTAGAATTATGAAATTTAGTATTTGGTTTAGTAATAATATGTGTTATCGATTTCTAATATTAACCAATTATATTTTAGGCCAGGGCTGTATGAGGCCAGTGGGCCCATCGATTTTGATCTTGTAATTGTTTGTTTCTTAATTTTTTTCCTGAGTTAGTACTTTTATAAGATTATATGACACAAAATAAGCAAAAACATACTTTGCTTGTTTATCATAGGATAAACCGTTTTCGAGAATCGATGGAAAAGAAAGCATGCAGAATTTACCCTAATACGGATGCTTAAAATTACAAAAAATAAATTTATATTCTTGTTCCATGATGAAAAATAAGACAAAAGGTTAATATAAATATACCTCCGATAATGCATCCTATCAACAAATAGCCATTTTTAGTTTGTTTTTAGTCATGTTAATAAAGTACATGTAATAGTAATAGAACTGGCTTTAGATCTTACAGGATTCATATTAGGAGGTTTATTTATATAAGCTTTATTCTTACCTTTAATCATAGAAAAAGAATATAAATTTATTTTTTGTAATTTCAAGCATCCGTATTAAGGTTAATTCTGCATGCTTTCTTTTCTATCGATATTACTCGAAAACGGTTTATCCTGTGATAAATAAGCAAAGTAATAAAGTATATTTTTACGTGTTTTGTGTCATATAACCTTAAATAAGTACCCAACTTTATAAAAAAATTAAAGAACAAAAAATACTAGATAAAAATTGATGGGCCCACAGGCCCCATACATCCCCGGTCTAAATTATAATTGTTTAATACGAGAAATCGATAACACTTATTATTACTAAACCAAATACTAAATTTCATAATTCTATCACAAAGGGTTCTCTAGATATTAAATTAAAACTCATTTTTAGTAAAATCTTTGGAAGCCTGTAGTTCCCTAAGGAAAAATTTCCGGACACATGTTTATTGGAAGTTTTTTGCTTAAAATATTTTTCTCAATCTACTGTTCAAGTTTGGCACAACAGTGCTGAATTATCCTGTATAATGGTAGTACTGTTTAATAAATAATGGTACAACAAACGTATTCTGTTTAAAATTCCTTCCAAAATCTAGAATGAATGTTTCAATCTCCTTTCTAGAAAGAAGACACAAGTGATAAATGACGGAAAAGGGAACGCAGTGTTTAAGAGTTTAATGATATCCAAATAACATTTTTAGTGTAATTTGTTTTAGGAAACAGTTCTCAAGACAAATTAATAAAAAGTCAAATGTAGCAGGCAAATAGATTGGACAACAAAGCAATAAGAAAACTCTTTTTTTTAAGCATTATGTTAAATGATATGAATAAATAGAGTTCTCTTCGTCATTTTTCATTCAAGAAAATTTAAGATTTTAACTTAAATTTCACTACTTAAGCTACAATTAAAATAATGATACAATAGGCATGCTGCCAGTAACAAAGTATTATGATTTTAAATAATTAAATAGGTTAAAAAGATTCTAAATAAAGTATTTGTTTTCATATTAAAAGCGAGATTAATATAATTTTTGTTAAAATAAAAATGCAAAATACAGCAATCCGCCATATTAAAATAAACACCAATCAGAGCGAATGACGTCACGCATCAGTAAACGTCTTTTATTTTAGACAAATATTAATTCCTCTTACAAGATTATTAGGTACATACCTTATTTAAGAACTTATATACTTTGGAATTCATTTTTAACACACAAAATAATTAAATTATTGTCTAACTCTGAATGTTTGATTATTGTCGACAAGGAGTGTGATGTCACAACTCTGAAATGTCACCAATATCATCATAGAATAGTTTTTTTTTAAATTAATTATCATGCCTTTTATACAAGTTCTGTACTATCAGGGCCAGCCCCCCATTTCAAATTTTTGAAGAACGTGTAGGGACAAAAGTTGTTCTTTACATCATGAGAAATATTTATTGTTGAAAAACTTTTTCTCAAAAGGGAGCGTTCAAGTATTACGTAACGAATTTGGGGGGAGGGGGGGGTCTTGTAAAATGTTACGATGCGTTACAGGGGCGGGAGGGGGGTTATTGAACTACGCGTTACGTAACAGTTTTTAGGTAAAAACTAGGGGGAGGGGGGGTTCAGAAAAACGTTACGGCTCGTTACATGGTGGGGAGGGGGGGTCAAAAATCTCCAAAAATTGCGTTACGTAATACTTGAACGCTCCCAAAACCAATAATAACGAAATAAATAATGAAATTGTTTATTACAATAATTTATCGCACTAGAATTTTTCAATCATGATAATTTTGGTTAATTTTACATCAAATTCTTTTTTCATATTTTTCTAAGCGGTCCTTTTGGTCAAAAGAGTGGAGGGCAGTAATTTTTATCGTTTTTACTGATTTTTTGTTTTGTTTTGTTCCAGGAGAGAAATTAATGGACAGTACCAAATACGTGATCCAGGAATCCCAGTTGAACGACTACTCGCTATTGATGAACCTGACCATCAAGTCTTTGGAAGCACGTGACTTTGGAGGTTATGTCTGCTCTTCTGTTAATGCACTCGGGAAAGCCGAGGGCGTTGTCAGGTTACAAGGTATTTTAATTTATTAATTAATAATATTTATGCTTTTTAACATATGAGGTACTGGCACCGGTTGGAAAAAAATATTTTTTAGTATACAAATTGAAGAAAAACAAAATAATTATGTGTACAGTGACCATACTTATTAGTTTAATGAATCATGTGCAGTTCACTCATATCCGGCATAGTCGTTGCACATGAAAACGCGACGGTCATCGCATTTTGTTCGCAGGCAAGATGGACACTGCACTGCGCCATTATCTTACGATCTGTTTTGTAAAAACAAAGTCCACATCTCACTTTTTTCCAGTTGTGGTCTAGCGTTAGTTGGCCCTTGTGGAGTATTTATTCAAAGTATGAACAGTAAACCTTCTCTTATGTCTGTGCAAAGCGTTGGAAGTTGTAACTTTGGTCGCGTAAGAATGGCTCCACGAGATGCATGACCAGCTGCATCAATGCATTCTTGGCTGGCAATTTATTATTAGATTGACTCGGTAAATGATTGCAAGTGTATAAAATTCTTGCAAATTTTGTTGCATGAGTAGTCCGTGTTTGTAAGCGTGGCACATTTTTACATATATACTCCTAATTTAAGGGGGTTAGCAAGTCTAGCGCCTCTGAAAATACTCAATATTTGGGAATTTACTGTGGTCAAATGAAACAACGAATTAAAGCAAAATTAACACAGCTATTTAATCACTATTTAAAGTACATTTTAAATTATTTTTCAGATTTTTATGAATGAAAATTATTAATCTCTTGCCGATGGTAGGTTTTAATCAAAATTTGGAGTTGACACCTTACGTACTTAGCCAAATGGTCAGATCTGGAACAATTTAACAAAGTGACTTTAGTTTTTGAAACTACCCTCTATGGAACAGTTCAAATAAAGCTTAAATTTTAGAGTATAAAAGTATAAACATACCTATAATTATTGAAATATATAACTCTGAGGTGTAAAAGTGGTTCATTCGATAGAGGATAGTTTCAAAAACTAAAGTCACTTTGTAAAATTGTTCCAGATCTGACCATTTGGCTAAAAGCAAGTACGGAAGGTGTCAACTCCAAATTTTGATGAAAACCTACCATCGGCCAAAGATTAATAATTTTCATTCATAAAAATAAATTAAAATGTATACTTTAAATAGTGATTAAACAGGTGTGTTAATTTAGCTTTAATTCGTTGTTTCATTTGACCACAGTAAATTCCCAAATATCGAGTATTTTCAGAGACGCGAGACTTGCTAACCCCCTTAAGGGGTTACATACAGTTGGAATTTTCAAAAAATATAAATTTTTTTTATTTCATTTTCGTAATGTACATATATTTAAGTACACACAAAAAAAATTCAAGTCAATCCGGCGATTATTTTCGAAGTTACACGCATATTTGTAAAGACGTCTCAGAGCGTTTGAAAGTAGGAGGCCGGAGCGGCAGCGCGTTTTTCTCAAATCTACGTTTTCAAAGTCGGTTACCACCATTCCTCGGAAACGGCCGAACCGATCAATCTCAAATTTTAACACAAGTTTCTTAAGAATATTTTTTAGTAACTAATCGAATGTTTTTTCTCACCGATAAATATTTATTTTTTTAAGGTCAAATTTTTGTCGAAAATCGATTATTTTTTTGAGAAGCCGCCATTTTGTGAAAAAATTTTATTTTGCTTATTCCTTCGATTAAGTACAAGATTATACATTACCTTAACGAAATTCGTTTGGGTTTTTTATTTTAAATGATCCAGTCCAGAGATATAGTGATCACCACAAGGCGCCTTTTTTGAGAGGACCTCCTGGAGAACAGCTGTAGCAGCTTTCGAAATTATTATTTTTACAAATAAAAAATGTTAAAATACAATTAAAAGTTACCATAATATGTGTACAAATTTTCACATTAATAAATTTAAAAGTCTTCTCTTAAAAAATTCTTGAAAAAAAACTTTTTTTGGCCTTCTGATTGTATGTAACCCCTTAACCTCTTCCGTTTCAGAACTGCATCTCCCCGTTAAAACCACGACAACTACACAACCGACACCTCCCAAATACGTAGAGATAGTAAAGTCCCGAACGAAACCTTCATCTAGCCACAACAAAGACCCGAACAAGAAGAAACAGAAACAACAGCAGAAACAACCGAAACGTGGCGGAGGTGGAGTAGACTACGAGGACGACTTCCCGGTAACTACGTTATCGTGGATGATGGACTCGAAGACCACGCCGTGGCAAAGGCCGGTAGATCCTGTCACATACCCGCCGTGGGTGTTCCAGAACTCGGCCGGTAGGGTATCGGGTAGTATGCTCGTGGTATGGGTAAGTCTTCCAGTGGTAGCGTCTTTGATATTTGATGCGGTCGGCGCGGTGCTAACGCGTACGATACGTCGCAGAAGGGTCAGTGTTACACGATGAAATGTAAGTGGGTTTTTTTTATATGTGTGAAATGTTTTTGTTTTGGTTTGGCGGTTAAAGAAATTCAAACTTTTTGTTTAATGAGTATTCGTTAACTTGAGATTATACTATTGTTACCTTTTTTTCTATTTTTCCATAAAAAAGTCTTTGGACACTCATTTTTTTGCATATAAAATGGTATATTAAAAATAAAAGGTTGCTGTTCACTAAAATCGATCACTACAGAATTTGTTAAAATTTTAATATTATGTTAAGTAAGCTAGTTATAAACGTGCAAAGTTGGCCTCTTATACATTGCAAGCATAGGGATCCACTTGGAATTCGATATTCGTTTAATTCGTGTATTAAAACTAAACGACAGATTTTAACCAAAAACGGATATGTTATAGATTAGTAATTAAAAAATGTATTTATAAAATTCTAGAATGATTTACCACCTCCTTAAATAATTATTAATTTTTAACTTTGATAAATTCCCGAACACATGACGTAAATATACGATATGGCAACACCGCATTCGGCGCGCTCTTCGAAATATAAAAACATGGTATTGATAACTGACGCGCGTTGTAAATAGCAATTTTTTTTTTACTTATTTTTGATATTTTTACCTAGCTTTTATAAAGTAAATTAGTTTATAATAGATACTAGAACCCTCTATTTATTCGTTGTTAAAAAATCATGAATGTTATATATAATAGTATAGTCTTAAGTATTTTTTAAACTAACAAAAAAGTGACCGACTTTAAAATCAGCCGAAGTAAAGAGAAATTAGTAAATTGGAATTAATTTCTCTGGCATGAGTTTTAAATAGCTCTTATTTGAGCTATTTGATAAGCTAGCCGCTATCTGATAGTGTAAGAGATATAGTAATATCCGGTGTCAAAAAGGAGGTAGCAAAATTTTATAGCTATCAAGTACTTTCAAATGAGGTATCAAACTTATATGACAGTTCTCTTAGAGTTTTCAACACAAATTTTACCGTTTTTACTCAAGGTTTTAAGTAAATATACTTTACATATCTTTGTTTTTACTTCTGATGCATGAAAGTATCTGTCAAAAACTCCAAGAAAACTGACATAAAATTTTGATACCTCATTTGAGAGTTCTTACTAGCTAGCTAATTTTGTTAGTTCCTTTATTATACCGTGCATAATTTCAAATTTTCTTAAAATTAACTACGATACGTAAATAGTTGATATCCCGAATCCCGAATTTAAATTTATATAAAAAAATATAAATAAAGACTGAACTAATTAAATCTGAACTTTACGACTGAACAGTTTATTTTTATTTTATAAAAAAAACTATTTTCTTTAACCTTCAAATCACTATAACAAACACTATTGTTACTAAAAAAAAATCTAAAAATTAAAAAGGCCAAATTATGCAAAATTTAATATAATAAAAACATATTTCGTATTAAGTTAAATTATTGAATTGTTATTTATAAAAGATATCAATTTGTATATAATATTATATTTACGAAAAAATATTTAACATAGTAGTTATAGAAGCATTATCTTTGTTTTATGATAAAAACAAAATAAAATTATATTAAAAATTAATAAATATCAATTTTTTTTAATCGTATAGTGTTCCCATGTATACAATATTTCACGACGAATTAAATTACCAACTTAAAAATACACTACCCATTTTTTTATTATTTTGTTTCAGAGGTGTAGTAACAGTGGGGGGACGACCCTCCCCTACTGTCCTAAAAAATACCTTTAATTTACTCCCCCTTCCGAAAATTTTTCTTATTATGCCAATGAATTTATACAAAAATATTTTTTTTAATCTGCATTTTTTCTTAAACATCTTGTATAATTATTTCAAAATTTTTGGAGGCAAAAAAATTTTTTTTTAAATGTAAAAAAGGAAAAATAAATTGAAAATAAATAAAATCAAATTGAAGTCTTTTAAAAAACTTTTTAGACAAAAGTTGTTCCCTTATTCCTGCTAAGTACGAATCTGCAAAAAAATAAATAGGTTCCCATTTGAAAAAATTTAGTTGACCCCTAATGACCTTAAAACATCCACTCAAAATCAAAATTGTTACCTCCATTGGGTTTCCCCCTCCAAATCCTGAAACTTTTGTACCAAACATTTTCCGTAAAAATCCATAGTTTTCCAGATATTAAGCAGTCTCAAGTTAAAAAACTGACCCGGTACCTATAGTTTAATTATTTGTCAACCTATTGCATATTAAATGTTATATTTACATAAATAAAGTGATGAAAAATTTCGGGTAGATGTATTTTTTATATAAAAAATATTGCTTTGGGAACATTATATTATAAAAAAAATTGAAAGGATAACTTTTAAAATTGATTTGTATTTGCTACATTATTGATATGTGACAGTTGACAGTAAAGTCATTACATTATTTGGGATTGTTATTACAATATTTTTATAAATCCAAGGGTACAACATATATTATACATATATTACCCAGTATATTAGGTTAACCAGTGGTTTTCAAACTTTTTACTACGACCCTCATTAGCGGAAAGATATTTTTACTAACTTTTTTATCACTTGAGTTAGAAGATATGTTTATTGGGTAAAGTAGTAAAGGAAAATAATCCAATGTCGAATTTATTAATACCAATTAAAATAACTTTTTTGTATTTTAAGTCAGATATCGTCCCTTTCTAAAAACATGTATAATTAATTAAATAGAACTAATGAAAACATATGTTAAACATAATGGTTTTAATTTCGAATTTATTACTAAAATAACTTTTTTTGTATATTAAGCCAGATATCGTTTCTTTCTAAAAACATGTACGGTGTTAAAATTGATATAAATAGAACTGATCGAAAAAATATCTTTAACATAAATAAAATAATGCTTTTAAAATTTAAATGCAATTTTTAATAAAAAAATTTTTTATGTATGTTCGAACATAACTCCCGCAAATATGCACTGATTTGGATGTTTTTGATTTTGTTTGAAAGAGTATACTTCAGAGGTAGTCCCGTATAAATTTTATCAAAATCTAACCATAGACTTCGAAATAACATTTTTTTTAAGAAACCGATTTCAAAAAAAATGTAATTCATAATTCAGCTCTATATTTTTATGTATTTTCGATCATAACTCCAGCAAATATGCACCGATTTGAATATTTTTGGTTTTGTTTGAAAGATTATACTACAGAAATGGTCCCATATAAATTTTATCAAAATCTGACTAAGGACTTCGAAATAAATAAAAAATTAAAATAACGACTTAAAAAAAACTGAAAAGTATATAATAATTAAATTTTACAGTTTTTGAAGTCACTACCAAACCAAAAAGAAAGATAAACATAAAATCCACTTCAAAATTTAATTATTAAATTCTTTTCAATATCTGTAAACGTTTTTTTTTTAAATCAGTTTTATTTTTTTACTTATTTTTATTTTTATAAAGATAATATTTCCTTTTAAAAAAATGTCGGTAGACTTTACCAATTTGAACGATCTTCTATCTCTTATAATATAACAACAAAACTATCAACGATCCCTCGTTTTTAACTTTTTTATTATACAATAGTTCTGATAACCACAGTTTGAAAATCACTGGAATAGACAATACCCACATTTCCCTTATTATATAAGATACATTAAGAAAGAATTACCGGTCTTCCGAATAGATAATATGTATATCATTCATATATAATTATGTGCTTGGTTTAAGTTATATTTTAAAACGACTGCAAAAAAATAAAATAACAAAATATACATATGTAATACTCCTTAATGTCCAGCAACCCATTTGAGCTCGTAAGAGAACCGGGAACCGACAGAGTGAGTTGCAAATAAGTAGCATTTCTCTAAAATGCGCATGAGCAGCGCGGTTCAATTTGAAATCAAGTCTTAGATTTCAATTCGCTTTTGAACTTGTTAACCGGAAAATACTAGTCTTGCGCCTCTGAAAATACTCAATATTTGGGAATTTACTGTGGTCAAATGAAACAACGAATTAAAGCTAAATTAACACAGCTGTTTAATTACTATTTAAAGTACATTTTAAATTATTTTTTCAGATTTTTATGAATGAAAATTATTAATCTCTTGCCGATGGTAGGTTTTCATCAAAATTTGGAGTTGACACCTTACGTACTTAGCCAAATGGTCAGATCTGGAACAATTTAACAAAGTGACTTTAGTTTTTGAAACTACCCTCTATGGAACAGTTCAAATAAAGCTTAAATTTTAGAGTATAAAAGTATAAACATACCTATAATTATTGAAATATATAACTCTGAGGTGTAAAAGTGGTTCGTTCCATAGAGGATAGTTTCAAAAACCGTAGTCACTTTGTAAAATTGTTCCAGATCTGACCATTTGGCTAAAAGCAAGTACGTAAGGTGTCAACTCCAAATTTTAATGAAAACTTACCATCGGCCGGAGATTAATAATTTTCATTCATAAAAATAAATTAAAATGTACTTTAAATAGTGATTAAACAACTGTGTTAATTTAGCTTTAATTTGTTGTTTCATTTGACCACAGTAAATTCCCAAATATTGAGTATTTTCAGAGGCGCTAGACTTGCTTACCCCCTTAAGGAGTATAAATAATACATAAGAACGTTAGTTCATTATTATATTTATTCTTTTTCATAGTGCGTACAAATAGTTCAGGAAACTTGTGCATATAAGTACTAAATATTAGATCAATTAGCAGTTTATCACCCTCAAATTGCAAGTAAACATACTAGAGAACAACAATCCGTTGATCTCCCTTATCAAATCCTGTGCATAATTAAGATAACTAAACTTATATTTTTCGTTTTTGCGTTTTTCGTGAACAAGTCGTCTGTTAGGACGTCAAAATACTAAACATGAAAACTGTCAAGAGCTTGC
Organism: Sialis lutaria; assembly: GCA_949319165.1. Lineage (NCBI taxonomy): Eukaryota > Metazoa > Arthropoda > Insecta > Megaloptera > Sialidae > Sialis > Sialis lutaria. Next base: position 37,060,331 of record OX439232.1, on the reverse strand, counting down.
GCAGAAGAATGCATAGTAGGGTGATTCATTTCCGCAAAACATTTTTTTTTCAAGGTCCTCAAGCAAAACTTTAATCTACATATAGAAAAAAAATTCTCACCAAGATTGAGCTTTTAATTCCTATTTTAAGTACTTGCAATTTAAATATAAAGTTTTCCCATTTAAAATGCATGTAAAAAAAAATTTTTTTTTCAAATTTCTAATGCTTAGATACCTTTTATCATATTGGGATTCGGTTTGATGGACCTTACGGGAAATTTCACGCTCTTTAAAATTGCCTCAGTGTTTTTTTTTCTGTAACTCACACTGGTTCGCCAGTAGGAGTCATCTAAATAATGCAGCATTATTAGTTAGTATTTATCAATTTCTTGCGTTTTAAGGCCTAAAAATGGCTGTAAATTCATTAAATATTGGTAAAAAAACTATTTTTTACGAGTCAGCTCTTCTTTTCTCCCTAATTTTTGCGGGTTGCTAAAAAAAATGGAAAAAAAATTTATTCCAAATACTGTATTTAGATGACTCCTACTGGCGAACCAGTTTGAGTTACAGAAAAAAACACTAAGGCAATTTTAAAGAGCCTGAAATTTCCCGTAAGGTCCATCAAACCGATTCCCAATATGATAAAAGGTGTCTAAGCATTAGAAATTTGAAAAAAAAAAATTTTTTTACATGCATTTTAAATGGGAAAACTTTATATTTAAATTGCAAGTACTTAAAATAGGAATTAAGAGCTCAATCTTGGTGAGAATTTTTTTTCTATATGTAGATTAAAATTTTGCTTAAGGACCTTGAAAAAAAATGTTTTGCGGAAATGAATCACCCTAATGCATAGCTACCTCTGTATGAGTGAGAAATGATTGTCTACACTCTAATGATGACTCTGAACTTCTCTCTCGGCGGGCTATATAGGAATATTACATATATTTAAAAATTAATTAATTAAACTTGACTAGCTTCAGAGAAAAACGATGTAAATGAAAAATATCCTCTGTAGTTAGGTCAGGATTTAATTATAATAAATTAATTTTCAACTGTTATTTTGAATTGATTTGAAAAATAAGTTTAAATTAAAAATATCAATGGATTATAATTTCAATCGTATTTAAAAAATAGTATTATTGCATTTTAAGTAAATTTCATATTACATTTTTTATGATGCTTACTTAAAATATGGTAATAGAAATAAATATTATAAATCGATTTTTTTTGGGTAAGTTTTTGTGCCATATTAACTAATATTAACTATTAAAATTAGATGTAACAGTTATAACATAATATTGATTTACTGACCAATCAAATGTTCCAATATGTATAAATATATTATTATTTTTTAATTAATAATACCAGAAAAAGTATGACATTTTAAGAAATATTTTTTTTTTAAATAATAGTACCTACATATCTTAAATAATTTTAGCAATGAGAAAAATTTTATGGATCAGTCCATATTATGTGGTCCAGAATTGATAGTTTGACCATTTTTTTTAAACTTGATTAATTTTTGCAAAAATTTTACGCTTTCAAAGTTTATAAAAAATTAAGGGATAATTTTTTGAACTGTTTTAACCCTTGGCCCAGAGACGCAGAGGATGATAAAAATAATTGGGCTCTTGATTCAAAAACTAGAAGGTACAATCTTTCGAATGAGCTTTAGATCATGCAAATCCAATCATTTTTCGCGGAAATATAACTGTTTGAAAATTGGTAAAAAATTTGCATGTTAAAAATTATCCTTTAATTTTTTTGATGAGTGTATTTTCTTTCTTAAAAAAACCCCCCATTGAAAATGATACTTATTTTAAAAGAGTTAAGAATTTAAGCTGAAATTCTCCAGTAATATTGTCATAAATACTAAAATAAAAAATTGACACCAAACATGGATAGTACCCCAGTGTTGGGCACATTATTTAATTTAATGTACTCAATTAGTTATATTTGTTGATATTTAATTACTCTGCCATTACTGAATAATAATCTATAGACAGTTAACTGAAAAATAGCTTAATTTGATGACAATCGGCCAAACGGTGTCAAAATGGTGGAAACTTAAACTAATTATTAATGTAATCTATTTATTAATTATTATACATATTATCATAGCATCTGCTTTACATTGTTTCTAATTTTACGATTCTTTATTTTATAACTTTTGTGTTGTAATACTTATCCTTTTGTATCATCATAAGCAAGTGTCCAACTGGAGAAAAAAATATAAACAACATAAAAGTATATAATTTAAAAAACAAAGTTCATGAGAATAAAATTACACATATTTATTTTATTTTTTTTTAAATTTGGCAGCCCTGCTATAGGGTTAAATCACGCGAAAACAAAAATCAATAAAATTTAAATAATGGCAATTTCAAACTACCAAAGGGTGAATTGACGAACAAATATTTTTTTGAATGGTCAAGTAATTTTATTTCTTTCTGGATCATTTCATTTGGATATAACAGAATTATTGATGTAGCAGTAGTTCTTAACCTTTTCGAAATCACGGAACACTTCTGATTTAAAAAAAAAAGTTATTAAACAAACAATAAAAATATGGTTTTATTAAATATACTATAAACACATTTCAAAAATATCCTAGATATCTGAATAGGTAATTTAGAAGGTATTTTTCATGCCGAAATCGAATTCGTTGCCCAAATGGTTCCATCACGTCAGGTTTTTGAGATATCCGAACCTAAAAGTCCCAAAAATGACGATTTTAGCAATGTTAAAGAATTTATTACCGAGTAGTTAATTTTTTTCTAAAATTTTCGGTCACGGTAACAGATAGTATTATCTTTCCTCTTTAAAATGAGTTTTAACTTTTTCTGTACGATTTTTTTAGCCAAGATGTACTAGTTTGAAGATATGATATTTTTGTTAATAGAGTGTAGTATAATAGACACAATAAACTTTATTACATATCTCTTCAAAGTAGTATATTTCGGTAGAAAAATCGCACAGTGAAATATAAAAAATCGTTTTAAAGAGAAAAGAAAGTACTGTTTGAAATCATGAAAGAAAACTTCACAAAAATATTACCTACTTAGTAATAAATTCCCCAACATTGCCAAAATCGTCATTTTTGGGACTTTTAGATTCGGATCTCTCAAAAACTTGACGTGATGGATCCATTTGGGCAACCAATTCGGTTTCAGCATGCCAAATATCTTCTAAATCATCTATTAAAATCTCTGTGAATTTTTTTTGTTGGCCAAAACAACTAAAATAAAATTACACATGATTATCTAATTTTTAATACACCTATCCCCCGATTTACACGGCACTTGTTTTACACGATTTATAAATTGACAATTTTCAAAAAATTTGTAAAAATGTTTATTCGACTCCATATACGCTTGCCTATACAAAGGTTTGATGGCATTTTTTTCCTTCGGTAACCTGATAAAAAGAACAGGGGATTCCCGGGCTTGTAAAATATACATTTATATATTAACTTATAATTAATTTTTAAGTCTTTTTTCTTGTTCCTAATGTAAAATGAAAAAAATATGTAAGTACTTATATTACTTTCATATGTTTCAATTTTAGTTTTCCAAGATGTCTGACTTTTGTTTTACTTAAATACATTACTGAATCATGCACATTTTGGGTGTTTTTTTTTGTTTTACACGATTTTACTTAGCAAAATCCAGGATTTCAGATTACACGGTTTTGTGGGGGAATAGGTGTATTTTGTGGGGCACTTGTCACACCGGTTAAGGACCACTGAATGTAGCATTTTAAACGTTAATATATTTTTCTGGTATTGTTTGTATTATAAATTAATCGAAATATTGATACATGATTAACTTGTATATTTGTAATAATAATTACAATAAATTATTTATTCTAAACATTACAGACATTAGGACAGTAAATAATAATAATATTAAATAATAAATAAATAAAAAAACAATGCTAACTGTTTTAGTATAGATTCAATCTAAACTGTATTTTTCAAATAATATTACAAATTTTAGTGTTTTTAAAAATCATATCGTAGATTTTTTTATTTATTTTTTTGAAAAATATGTAAATATTTATAATAATAAAAAATATATAGTGTTTTAGGTAATGATTATTTGAAAAATACTTTTTAATGACACAGAGAAAAAAAATCTGTTGAAAATTGATGTATTTGTTGTAATATAATGTTAAATATTTTGTGTATGAAAAAATAATGAGACAGAGGTACCAACATGGCAGAATAAAACATTATAATTTAGTATAGTTATCCATATTATGTTAATCAACTGCCAGATTTTTATTAAAAATATGAGTAATGTACGTATCATGAAAAAAGACCGGTGCGGTAAAGATAGGAAATCCGAACTGACGTCAGTCCATAGACGTAGAAGTAAATACAAATACATTTATAGAATATATGAATATTAGATTACCATTAAAAATTAAAAATAATTATTGAACTATCCGCCACTGACATGATTCTGTGGGCTCGTCCAGTTCATTACTCAATAGAACGCCGCACATCTAACACTACAACTTAAGCGGTCGACTATAGTACGTACTTACAAGGAAACCTTTTCAGGTCGAAAATTCGTATCGAGTTTAAACTTTGTATAAAGTTAGAGGAGGTTAAAATAAGTAAGAAAAAAATTATCACAGCTGCGGTAAAACGGTTTACGGGGGTGAAACACCCCTATGAAAATGTGCAAAATAATCATATTTTTTCAACTAACTCTGAAACTAATGAAAATTTAAAAAAATCCATAATACAAAATTTTCATGATTTTTTATGCTCTTTCGAATGGCGGTAGTCAAAATTCGAAAAAATGAAGTGGGTGGGAGGTGGGGGTTAACGGTTTATTTTTTTCGAATTTTGACTGTCGCCATTTGAAAGAGCATAAAAAATCATGAAAATTTTGTATTATAGATTTTTTAAAATTTTCATTAGTTTCAGAGTTATTTGAAGAAATATGATTATTTTGCACATTTTCATAGGGGTGTTTCACCCCCTTAAACCGTTTTACCACAGCTGTGATAATTTTTTTCTTACTTACTTTGACCTACTCTAACTATATACAAAGTTTAAACTCGATACGAATTTTCGACCTGAAAAGGTTTCCTTGTTAGTATAAAGAGAGCGGCACACAGAAGTACTCTATATTTTAACAAACTATGTAACATTTCGAGTAGGAAGCTTCATATGCATAGTGACATGTGATTACATTCCTAAGGTCGGTCTTTTTTCATGATATGGACAGTACATTATTTGAATCATTATATGTACAGGGTGTTCGCGGGAATGAAGTGATCATTGCTAACTTTATTATTATTGGAGTTAGAAGATCTGTTCATTGAACAAAGTAAGTGGCAAATTTCAGAAATATAATTTTTTAAATTTCTGAAATTTGATAGTCCGCCAGTAGATAGACCGTAAAAAAACAATATGAAAAAGATCGTTACCCTCTTAATTTTCAAAAATAATTTTTAAAAAATTAGTAACATCCAATTTGATTATTTATTGAATTAATTAAAGTTTTGGATGCTGGTAAATTTTTTTGAATTATTTGATAAAAAAATAAGCCTATTTTGTTTTGAATTTTAGTGGTAAATATTTGTTTTGTTAATCAGAAAATCATGGAATTAAAAATGTAAATAACTTGACTAAAACTAAACAGATTTGAAAAAAAGCACCTTGTCTATAATGAAAAAACCTTTCAAATAAGGTATCATGCTATCAAATTTTAATGGTTGTTCTCATAGCGCTGAGGGTTGAAAAGATTCTTGCAAAAATTTATAGCAAAAGATGCCCCCCTTGAAAGTAAAATCGACGTGTACGAGCATTTTTTCAAAATCTTATTTTAAATGATCGTTTGGTTTTAGTTGGGCCACCCTGTATATATAATTATGGTTGAAAACAATCATAAAATGTAGAGTTAGCCCTTTGTAGCTCAAGATCTTAAAAATTTAAATTTAAAGTTTAGGCATATAAAAAAACACGTATTTTTCAGAAATTTTAAAATATTTATTATTAACTATTTATTTGACTTTTTTGGGAGTGACATTACTGTGAGTTAATCGTAAAAAACACTTATGTGGTACACAGAAAAAAAACTGTATTGGACCAAGAAAACCTTGTTTTGTATATAACGAAAACAATATTTTCTTAAATATAAGAAACATACTCTTAATCCAACTACGTTATTCCTTCGTTCAAGAATACTATAGTTGGTTTAAGAGATTATTGCTTATCTTAAGAAAATATTGTTTTCGTTATATACAAAACAAGGTTTACTTGGTTTAAGAAATCCTTTCTACCAGTGTATATACACATATTTGAATGAACTAAAGATATTATTGAGATTATTGAGGTTTGTTACAGAAATGTCACATGCGGCTACAAAGGGTTAATTGTTGATATGCTAAATTTGAAAATGTTTTTATTATTTTTGAAATCGTAATGTACGTCATATTCATTCAACAATAGATTTAATGTGACTTTAAAATTAGTAGTGATTTACATGACAAGTTTTATGTTGTTTATTAACCGGATATCCGTTTTTACTTAAACAATATTTTGTTTCTCTGCCATTCCAAGGAAAATAATGTAATGTATTTGTAACAATCATGACAATAAACTAATGTTAAGTATTATATAGTTATTTTAATTTTATCTACCCCATTCTTTTTCAGAAATTACATTAATAAAAGTACAATTAAATTTCTAGTTTATCTTGAATATCATTACAATCTATGTAAACAAAAATTTATTATTGAATATTGCAGAATATACATATAATAAAATTTATCAAAACCTACTTGACACTACTAAAAAAAATACCCTTGCCAATCGATTCGTGAATCAATCCCGAGTCCAACAAGGTACATGAAGCCATAAATGAAAAATTTTAAAAGGAAGGGGTCAAGACCGGAAAAATTCCTAAAATGGGCTAAACTAGAACCACAGACCTACCATTTAGTGAAACCCCGAGATCTCTAGGTGGTCAGGGGGGGGGATCTCGCAGGGGAAGACGGACGGACGGACAGAAAATCGAGCATATATGCGCTACCACTTCGTAGGTTGCGCTAAAAATAGCATCAAAGATAATACCTATAAGCTTTTATTCAGACCTAGATAAAGGTATGTATCTTGGCTTCGCACTAAAAAATTCAAAATATTTTTGGAAAAGAACAGTAAATGAAAAAAAGCGTTAATTATTTCTTTAGAGGGTACTTTAATTATCATTATACAGGCTGGTCCGGTTTGGGATACAGATATTTTAGGAGCTGATTCCCTGACTCATTGTGAGTAAGAAATTGTGCGGAAAGTGGGGGTCTATCTTGAACACCCTCTGAGTTACAGGGTGTGTAAAAAATTTCCTTCAGAGTAGTTCTTACAACAAATATTATCTCACAACTTCTAAAGTAACGTATCTAGAGCAATCAAAATGAGTCAGTTTCATAGGTAATTAACTAACATATTTTTCAGTATTACGGTTATAGCTATTCGTATTTCTATTTCCGAGTTATAGCTCATCAAAGTCGAAAAATATCTTTTTTTGTTGAAATTTTTTATGAAAATGACATTTTTCTCCAAAAGTACCTCTTTTATATGGGGTATTTTATTTAATTTTTAGGTACGTCATAATGTTACCTACAAATTCACTACACAAAGTTTGGACCTGGGTCTTACAGTTTTCCAGTTATAAATTAATCCCTAAAGTAACTATTTTGCTACATGCCCTATTAAATGAAACAGTCATATAATTTATTTGTTTATAACCACATAATTTTATTATTTACCATAAAAATAATTATTTACCGGAAAACTGTAAGACCCACGTCCAAACTTTGTATAGTGAATTTGTAGGTAACATTATGATGTACCAAAATAATGATAAAAATACAACATGTTAGGGTTACTTTTGGAGAAAAATGTCATTTTCATAAAAAATTTCAACAAAAAAGATATTTTTCGACTTTGATGAGCTATAACTCGGAAATAGAAATGCGGATAGCAATAACCGTAATACTGAAAAATATGTTAGTTAATTACCTATAAAACTGACTCATTTTGATTGCTCTAGATACGTTACTTTAGAAGTTATGAGATAATCTTTGTTGTAAGAACTACTCTGAAGGAATTTTTTTTAACATCCTGTAACTCAGAGGGTGTTAAAGATAGATAAAAATTGACTGTAATTTTGAATTTGACGCCAAAACGCTCGCAGGTGATATTTCAGAGTTGTGACGTCACACTCCTTGTCAATAATAATCAAACATTCAAAGTTAGACAATAATTTAATTATTTTGTGCGTTAAAAATGAATTCCAAAATATATAAGTTCTTAAATAAGGTATGTACCTAATAATCTTGTAACAAGAATTGATAAATGTCTGAAATAAAAGACGTTTACTGATGCGTGACGTCATTCGCTCTGATTGGTATTCCATTTAACATGGCGGATTGTTTTATTTTGCTTTTTTATTCTAACAAAAATTATATTAATCTCGCTGAGGTAAGTTGATATTTTTGTTGTTTATTTTTTTAATTTCAATATTAAAAGTCGTCATTTTTCGGAGTGACAGTTAAAGGTGTCACCCCTTTAAAAGCGAACAAGTATGTAGATATGTTTATATGTCAACTGAACACAGTGCTAGTATTTTACGTAGTCAAAGCACGACGCTTTAGGATTAATGAAAGCCAACCGACGCGGACGCTGCCATCAACACAGAACAACTACCACACTGTCAACGCTTTTAAACAGGAAATGAACAACACACTGGACTATCCGCACGGACTGTCCGCTAGCGGTTACCCGGTACATCACATACATACAATTGTGATGTGTTGTATAACATTATTTACCTAGATACTCTATGCTAGAGCATATTGCTTTCTGGTGTTATTTTATTCTTTACTATATACATATATATATATATATATATCAACTGCTCTTTGTAAGCGTTTATACAAAATTTAATAACTTTGATTTATTATTAGGTACATAATTTACCCGAATAAAGTATTTTATTACAATCAAACGTTTAAGTAGGCCATGAAAAACAAAAACTGTTAAACAAAAATCACAATAGCAACAATCAAAATAACAAATGAATATTTGAAAATAATACAAAAAAATGTTCTTAATTTTTTTCGATAATAAGTATGACATATAACATATCGTTGTAAAGTAGAGTAAAAAACACGTTTGAATATGCTATAGCCAACCCATAAAAAAATAAAACGGGCAAGTAGGTATTGAGCACGCACATGATAGGGTTCCGTAGTCATTCTCACTACAATTTATAAAAAAGAGTTATTTCAACATATTCGTAACTGAAGGGTTAAAATCAAAAAAGTCATTTGACTTAGGAGACCTATCAAATGACACCCCACTCAATGGGAAAAATGAAAAAAAATGTTAGTTCACTTTTCAGTCTATGAAAAGGGGGTCCAAAATATGTATGACAATGTTCGTTATAATTTTCAGTGGAAGTACTAATTAAAAGCTACATTCTGAATTTTTTTTAGATTTTTTGAATTGATAGTTTAGAAAATAGACGTGGGGGGGGCTCTGACAACTATTTAAAAGCAATTAAAGGGTTGAAATCAAAAAGTTATTTGACATTTTTTATTGCATTTTAGGAGACCTATCAAATGACACCCCACTCAATGGGGTAAGTGGGAAAAATAATGTGAGTTCACTTTTCAATCTGTAGAGGGGGGATCCAAATTATTTTTGATAATGTCCGTTATATTTTTTTTTATACCAAATTTCACTTTATTATGTCAAAATTTTTATACGAACGGACGGACATTTTGACTCATGTTACAGATCGCGATTAGATCTACGAGAAACAAGTACAAATCAAAACATTTAACTAGTTTTAGTGAGTGAAAAAGTTCATATAATAAAAAAATTCGCTAACTTTCGAATTTTGGCGTGCTCTGTACCTTCTGACTCCTCAGCTATTAATAGTGATTTATTCCCCTCATATATATTATACAGGGTGGTTATTTTACTTTCTTCGTAAATACAGGGTGGGCCAACTTGGACTGACTGATTTAAAATGCATATAACTTTCGTATTCAATTTTTTTTTAATATGTTCTTTTTTTAAATGAAAGTGTAATTTATTAAATTTTTAAAAATCTAATTGTGAAAAATAATATCTCTTAAATGACTTCCATTTTCTTGTCAGCAGTTAATGACTCTTTTTAAGCTTTTTGCATTACGGTGTGCAACGTTTCTGGCTCAAAATTTGCAATTTCTGTTCGAATATTCTGCTTTAATTCCCGAATGTTTTGTGGTTTGTTCACGTAAACTCGTTCCTTCAAGAAACTCCACAAAAAAATTAGGGGCTGTCAAATCTGAGGAACAAGGCGGCCAAGTGAAATTAGCATTTTTTTTAAATTATTCGGTCATCGAAAAGTTCTTGAAGGATCGCCATTATCGCTCTCGCAGTATGAGCTGTAGCTCCATCTTGCTGAAGCCATATGCCAGGATTATTCTGAACTTCAGATCAAGTTTCAAAATGCATCGTAGCGATGTTCTGGAGATACCCAATTGAGTAGCACGTCGACAAATGGATCATCGTTAACACTTTCGCGTACAGCCTCCACAGCTTGATCATTTCGAACAGGTAGATTAACGTTTGTTCGTGGCACACCACATACTGCACCCAGCTCCTCAAACCGGGTTATTAAGTTTGTTATCATGTTTGCACTTGGAGCTGTTGCAGTATTAAAATACTTACGATATATTCTTTATGTTGTAACAATAGATCGTCCGAAAACAAAATAAAATTCATCAATTTTGACAAAGTTTTCGCAATGAGTATGAAGACATTATAAAATTTTATAAAATTCTTTATAATCTGCAAAAAAAGTAACACTTTTTTTTAAATACAAAAGTTATATGCATTTTAAATCAGTCAGTCCAAGTTAGCCCACTCTGTATATCTATAAATTGACATCAAAAACAGCGTGATAACTGCTCTAAGCGTTGAAATATACTGATTATTAATTTACACTAGCGCACAAAATGGTTGCTACTAAATTAAAGGTCATAAAATAAAGACAATTTGCTTAATATGTAAGGATAAACATTAAATTGTTATTATTATTATGTCTGAATAGAAAAAACATAAATTACAAATCATCTATTGAGTTATTCTAAGGTTGGCAACACTAGCTATTTATTTAAGTTTTTTTTTTCTTTTTTAAATCATCATCATCAATTACTTCACCTGTTTCAAAATTCTCGCACACCTGTACTTAATTAATATCCACCTTTCAATTAGAATAAAAAAAAGCATCCATGGTTGAAAATTTGAAAATAAGCTAGTGTTATCTATTTTCTATTAAGGTAGGTCCATTATTCATTGTGCCATTGCCACCGTGTTTAGCTCCAAACAATAACGACGTCAGACTTGTCTCTGTTTTGTTGTCATATTATTATAACGAATCAACACATCGTGATATGAAATTGAGTAACAAATATATCAGTGGCGTAGTAACGGGGGGGGGTTTGTAAATGTTCAGTGTTCTAAGAAAGACATCAGTACAAAATACCTTCCAAAATTTAACACAAATGTATATATCCTCCCTCGAAAAGTATTACCTCCCCCTGAAATTTTTTCTTGCAACGCCACTGAAATATATATACAGGTTAAGCCAAAACTAAAGACACAGTTAAGGTACTGGTACCAGTTATTGACAGTACCCCAGTGATGGACAGTTGTTTAATTAAATGTATTAAATTAGAAATATTTGTTGATATTTGATTACTGCCTTTACCAGGCCCGGATTTACCATGTAGGCACAGTAGGCACGTGCCTAAAGCGGCAAGAATTACGGGGCTATACCAGTGTGAACGCTGGAAATTTGGGTGATTTTCGGAAATTTTTTGGAAGAAAAATACTCAGTGAAATATTTTGGAAAATTGAAAATATATTTGGCTACAATATTTCTTCCATATTTTTTTCACGTAAAAATATCAATATCTAAGCGACTTAAAAAAAAATCTCCTCCACTGCGGCCATGATTCCGGACGATGGAGTAGCTGAAATTGAAAAGAAAAAATGTCGTCAAGCTGGAAGGTATTTCCTGTACGATGACCTACGATTTTCGAAAAATATCAAAATCTAACAAATTGGCGTAGTTATGAAAAAAAAGTATGTTTTATTGCCTATAAAATGGTCGTATTTTTAATGCCAAATCGTTAATTTTCATCCAATCAAAAACATCCTACGTCATCGTAGAGTAAATATATTCTAGAGTACTTAGTTCAAATTTCAAGTCAATCGGATAATTGCTCTTTGAGTTACAATGTCAGCAAATTTGTAAAATCTCATTTCGAGAAAAACGCGTTTAAAAATTTAACTATCGATTTAACATAAAACTACTAATCAGCTATACCTGGCCCATATAATGGACCCTCTCCTTCCTCGAATAATGCCTCCAAAAAAGCGACAAAAAAAATGATTTTTTTTAAATTTCACACTGGTATGGCCCCTTAAAGGGCAGCAAATTTTCACGGAAACTTTGAAAAATTGTTTTATTTATGGGAACTTAAACTAAAAATACACCTTAACCACAAAATTTATGTCACTCGACACGTGTTTCGACTTCACAAGAAGTCCTCATCAGTCTGGAATCGTTAGGCTCCTGATGAGGACTTCTTGTGAAGTCGAAACACGTGTCGAGTGACATAAATTTTGTGGTTAAGGTGTATTTTTAGTTTAAGTGACTAAGAAACCACAGTTTCTCCGTTTTTTTTAAGTAATTATTTATGGGAATTGAATTTCCCACCGAGTTATCAAAAAAATCTATAATGTTTAAGCATCTGTGTATATCTGTTTGTTACCTATTCACGTCTAAACTGCTGAACCGATTTTGATGAAATTCGATAAGGAGATAGCTTACATCCTGAGGAACGAAACAGCTAGTATAAAATATATCTTTTTGTTTATCATATTTATACACATATTGAAAAATAGATACAAGAGTTGTAAACAGCTGAAAGTAGGGGCAGGCGGAGTAGAAGGGGAAGGGGGATGTTCATTTTGTAACAAACTAAAACAAACGTTTTATGCGCCTCCTTTGATCTCGACAAATGAATTGGTAGGACCATTGTTTAAACCTCTTTGATTCCATGAAAACCACTGTTTCAACAAAATTACATTATACTTGATTTCAAACATTACATTAACCCTGGATGGGTAGACGTCAAAGGCTATAGGGGGATAAGAATGGGTAAAGTGCCCCCGCGCCAATTATGGCTGTTATATTTTTTTATAGTAACTACTAACACAGGTAACAATTTGACCAAATTTTAACCCTCAAAAATTTACCCCCAAGGGGTGAGAATTAATTTTGAAAATTTCGTAAAAAATTAATAACTTTTGAAAGAGTCAACCGATTTGAATAAAATTTTAATATGTCATATATGTCACTAAGGTGCTTTATAGAAAAAATCGGTAAACCTGAAAACTTAACTTAACCTCAAAAAAAGTGTTTTATATTTTTCAAAAATTTTTTTTGCTCACTTTTAATTTTGGCACAATCACCAAAATATTTGTGTGACTTTCTAGCATAGTTTTTTATAATATATGTTTTTTTCAGATTTTGTTTCCAGCTGCGTGACACCTAAAAAAATTTTTATATTTTTCTAAAAATTTTTTCACTCACTTTCAATTTTGGTACAGTCACCAAATTTTTTTTGTGATTTTCTGGCATAGTTTTTTATAATATATATTTTTTTCAAATTTTTTTTCCAAGTGCGGGACACAAAAATTTTTCAAAAAAGTTTTCAAAATTTTTTTTCGCTCACTTTTAATTTTGGTACAATCACCAAATTTTTTCAGTAATTGTCTGGCATAGGTATTTATAATATATGTTTTTTTCACTTTTTTATTCCAGCTGCGTGATACCTAAAAAAAATAAAAAGTATTTTTTGAAATTTTTTTTGAGGTTATGTTTGCCGTACAATCACAAAAAATATTTTGTATCTTTCTATCATAATTTTTTTATAATATTTTATATATTTTTTAGATTTTTTTCCAGTTGCGGGACACAAAAAAAATTTTTTTTTTTAAATATTTTTTTCACTCACTTCAATTTTGGTAGTCATCAAAAAAAATTTGTGGCTTTCAAGCATAGCTTTCTATAATATATATTTTTTCGGATTTTTTTTCCAGCTGCGTGATAAAAAAAAGTTATTATTTATTTTTATTGCTGGTTATGTTTGTATTATTTATTACTCATATATGTAGATGTTTTATTCGTAAAAAACTAAAAGCAAAAATATACGTATGCAGAGTATGTACAAAGTAAATTAAACAAAATTGTAGTTAATCAATACATACAATATAAAGAAACGGTTATGATATTAAATACACATAACAAATTGAAAAAAAAAATGAGAACTAAATAAAGAATGAAAATAAAAAAGTTATATTCCCTCTCGTAATTATTACATGTACCTATTATACATTTCTTGTATAAAAAATCTTTTAATCTATTTTTGAAAGATTTTATATCGTCAATATTCTTCAGGTAGTCTGTCTGGCAGTGAAATGTAATATTTACTACCTTTTCATAAAGGGCTATTGCTATTATATCTAGTTGTCCTACAAAATATCAATGTATGTATATGTTATTATCCTGTCTTATATTAATATATTTATAATTGTGGTTACCTAAATGTAACTCTAAGTTGCTTAAGATCTGCTTTATGACATATATTATACAAGTGTCCATTATGTCTTTAAAATAATTTTTTTAGAGGGGACCACATTTATGCAATTTTAAAGCTCTTGTTAAATTAAAAAGTTTTCGTACTGTTCACAAGCTACTATTCCAAGCAGCTTACGAGCTATTTACAATTTTACTTTTTAAAGTAACACGCAGCTGAAAAAAAATTTAGAAAAATACGCCAGAAAGTCACTATAAAAATTTGGTGCCTGTACCAACATTGAAAGTGAGCGAAAAAACATTTTGAAAAAATAAAATATTTTTTGGTGTCACGTAGCAGGAAAAAATCCGAAAAAAATATTTATTATAAAGAAATATGTAAGAAAGTCCGAAAACAATATACAAATATACAAACATAAACTGCAATAAAAAACAAAAAACTTTTTTTTTGTCACGCAGCTGGAAAAAAAATCCGAAAAAATATATATTATAGAAAGCTATGCCTGAAAGCCACAAAATTTTTTTGATGACTACCAAAATTGAAGTGAGCGAAAAAAATATTTTAAAAAAAAAACTGGAAAAAATATCTAAAAAATATATAAAATATTATAAAAAAATTATGATAGAAAGATACATAACCTCAAAAAAAATTTCAAAAAATACTTTTTATTTTTTTTAGGTATCACGCAGCTGGAATAAAAAAGTGAAAAAAACATATATTATAAATACCTATGCCAGACAATTACTGAAAAAATTTGGTGATTGTACCAAAATTAAAAGTGAGCGAAAAAAAATTTTGAAAAATTTTTTGAAAAATTTTTGTGTCCCGCACTTAGAAAAAAAATTTTAAAAAAATATATATTATAAAAAACTATGCCAGAAAATCACAAAAAAATTTTGGTGACTGTACCAAAATTGAAAGTGAGTGAAAAAAATTTTAGAAAAATATAAAATTTTTTTTAGGTGTCACGCAGCTGGAAACAAAATCTGAAAAAAACATATATTATAAAAAACTATGCTAGAAAGTCACACAAATATTTTGGTGGTTGTGCCAAAATTGAAAGTGAGCAAAAAAAATTTTTGAAAAATATAAAACACTTTTTTTTGAGGTTATGTTAAGTTTTCAGGTTTACCGATTTTTTCTATAAAGCACCTTAGTGACATATATGACATATTAAAATTTTATTCAATTCGGTTGACTCTTTCAAAAGTTATTAATTTTTTACGAAATTTTCAAAATTAATTCTCACCCCTTGGGGGTAAATTTTTGAGGGTTAAAATTTGGTCAAATTGTTACCTGTGTTAGTAGTTACTATAAAAAAATATAACAGCCATAATTGGCGCGGGGGCACTTTACCCATTCTTATCCCCCTATAGCCTTTAAGCCGAAAAGAGTAGACGTTCGTAAAATTGACTACTACTATATAATTTTTGGTTTTCTAATAAATTTATGGCAAAAAAAAAGTTTTGCTTTTAAAATCTTTTGAATTATGTATTTACAAAAATACCGAAATACTAAAGATTAAAATATAAGCTTAGTAATATAAGTTTACAGCGAATCGACAAACGAAAGAAAGTATCATTGGATCAAGCATTGAGACGAATGAAATCTTTTTCACATTCACAGCATATCCTTTTACGTACATATTTCGACTAAAATTTACGTAAAAGAGTAGACCTTCGTGAAAGATACGATGTGACTTGTCGATCTATGGCTCTCTCTAGAAAAATAGCAAACACTGACACCTGTCCTTGGCAGAGGTTGAAGACGAACTATTAAACAAGGCATATCTTCCCGCTCGGCTCCCCACCCCGTCTTGATTTCCCTGTAGAGGGCGTTGTGTAAATGTAGTCGTAATTATTACGAACGTCTACCCATCCAGGGTTAATACAATTTGTCTCTCACGGCTTACGTGTTGTTAAAAGAACATGTTTATATTCAAGGTAGAATCAAATCGACAACCGATATACTCTGAATTCGATTCATATCCTATTTACTATTGATTTTAGTTTACAATATGAAGGATACATGTGAAAAAGAAGCTAAGAATTTTTAGTCGATTTAAGATGACAGCATGTAGATTGTAGGTACACAGAAAAAAAATGTGTCTATGTGTTAAAAAATGTGATCAATGTAAAAAAATCCGTGATCGATTTGGCTTCGATAGAGGTTGTTTGTTAATATGATAATTTTTTACCAATATGGAAATATCCACGTTTATCTTATTGATTATTACTAACAATGTTCTTATCACGGTGAAAATTTTGTTTCGTATTGAAAACATATATAGTGGGGCCTCGCAGAACGAACTTAATTCGTTCCGGGAGCAAGTTCGTTATTTGAAACGCGTTTTCCCATAACAATACATGTTAAAAAATTTAATTGGTTCTGTAGCATAAAATATACTGTAACATAAAAAAGATTGTACACACGTTTTTTATTTTTTTGTCAGAATCAGATTTAGGAGAGTCTACCGAGGCTTGCAGGGTCAAATCGTCTTTCTAATTATTTCTTGTTTCATTTCAACAGAAATCACCTTTCTGCTTTTTTAGAATTCATAATATAGACACACAAAATTACATTTATTAAAACAAACAGGTGTGTGAGTTAAGCACAGAAAAAAATGACTGACGCGCATTATCATGCAAGTTTGAGCATCGACTGCGTGCGACCTTGGAAGTTCGGGCGACTTCGTGATACGTAGGAGCGTTCGGGCGGCAAAATTAAACACGATGCAGTTCGTTGAGCGAAACGAGGTACGTTGTGCGAGTCGCGTAATGAACGAACAGAAAATTCGTTGTACGGCAGCGTTCGTTATGCGAGGCGTTCGTTATACGAGGCACCACTGTATTTTAAATACAAAAAAATACTTAATAAATGACATCACTGAATTTACCATATCGAAAATTGCACTTACACTAGTTGGGTGGTGTAAAAAATATTCACACTGATAAATATTTATTAATACAATCATTATGTTTAATCTATTTGAGAGTTTCGTTAGTTGATGTAATAAATTATTTATTAATTGGACAAATGAAAAGATTTTTAGATAGGTAAATATGAAGATTATATTTTTCAAATTAATAAAATAACCTCAATAAGATTTTTTTTTATTATTATATTGAGGAAATATTATTATATTAACAAGTTAAATTTATTAAGCATTTTTCCATCTCAAATTTTCAATAAGATCGAGTTTTTTTTTCTGTGCAACCAGTGTTCATCTGACTACTTTAATTACATAACTTTCAGATTTCTTCATAATCTACATACCTACATATATCTATAAAAGAATTTGTCCTTAACCACTCACTCACTCATATATCAACGTACAGCCCAAACCCCTGGACCTAAAAACGTGAAATTTCGTAGGTGCCTTTTAAGAAAAGATTTTTCGAAATCTAACCCCTACGGGGTTAAAACAGGGTGTCAAAGTTTATATAAAAAAATATTTTTTTTGTTTGCATTTAATTGAAACTTATCGAACATAGGTACTCTACAATATAAATAATGAAACAATTATTTCAGCATTTCCTAAAATATAACCCCTTAATGTGTTAGGGGGGTGAAAAAATTTGTAAAATATTTTTTTTTGTATTCACCGAATGAAACATGGCACAAGTAGGTACTCTACAAGACAAATATCAGTTATGAAAATTCAACCCCTATGGGAATAGAGGGGGTGGGGGGAATTTTGATATATTTATCTTCATAATTGTTCATGATATTAAAGTTAATTCGGACAAATTAATATTCAATTAAAAATGAAAGTTAGATAATCAAGCTTAAAAAGTATGGAACGGGGACGAGGATGGATTTAGATATGTTTATCTGCATACTTGTTTTACTTATAAAGGTAAATTCAGGCAAAATAGTCATACATTAGAATAATAATTTCGACATTCAACCCCTAATGACGGGGGTTGACAGAGTCTGTGTTTTTGATATGTTTATCTGCATAGCTGCTTACGTTATAATGGTGGAGTCAGGCAAAATAATCTGCAATAAAAAAATTCGATTTTCAACCCCCTAATGGCGAGGGTAGGTAGGAGATTAGTTTTTACAATTTTTAACTAAGATCCGAGATATTTACGTTTTTTATAGTTAATTAATAAAAATCAATATAAAAAAATGTAATATACATATAAACCCCTATCACGTATGTAGTGTTCTAATTAGTTTCGAAGTTTGCGTGAGCGAAGCCGCGGGATTCCGCTAGTATCTAATATATCTCTCTAATTCTTAGAAGAAAGGTGACGACCCCTTGACCCCCTTGCATACACGCCTACCTTTACATACACAAAATATCATACAATATTTAACAAAAAGCGTCAGACAAAACCATTTTAAAACAAATATTTTAATTAACACATTACTAAAACAACCTCAATGAGAATTACAATTAGCAAAATCATACGCGTATTTTGTGTTTGAAAAGGCATCTCCCTTTACCCCTTTTCTACCCCTACCCTGACTCCTAACCTCCTTCCACCACCTCACGACAGAAATCGGTGAAAAGGTTAGAGCGCGAAACCTTATCGCACAAACGTATGTATAAAAGATAACAATTGGTGACAGAACTTTGTTGACAATTTCAAGCCAATTAAAATTCAAACGTTAAAACTTTTACCTGTTGCCATTTACATGTAAATTAATCTAAGTCTCAAAGCATTCTATTGCTTGTATGTGTGTATGCAGTGGCGTAGTAACGGTGGGGGGGGGGGCAAAACCCCCCGCGAAATGTTCAGTGTTCTAAAAAAACGTTAGTTTTGAGAAAATATCAGTTAAAAATACCTTCCAAAATTTAACACATATGTATGTAAATTGTATATCTTAAAAAATATTTTTCGTTGCGTTCCAAAAACTACCCTTCACTTTGAGCATCGAATGTGGTAGTAGGCTGGAGATTAGCCGAATAATGCACATGACATTTTTTACGAAGAATTGAATCAGGTATATTTAATTCCTGTTATATTTTTCTCTCAAAACGACGGTTCGCAAGCTAAATATGACAAGCATAACAAAAGGAAATATTTTTAAATCCACAAAAAATTAGTTCGTTTCATATGTTGTGAATATTTCCATAACAGCTAATTTCATCAAAAAAATGATTATGTTAAAAATTATAGAACTAAATATTTCTATAAGATCCAAGTATCACAATTTTGTTTCAAACGTTTTTTTATTGATTTTTTCTTTTTTTTCCCAAATGTACATACCATAAATTTACACGAAAATAATTTTATAATAAAAAAGTGGGGCAACTAAAATTTATATTTTAAATAAAACTATATTGATATGTTGCCAACGTATGTGTGTGTATGCTTGTGCCTTAAGTCCTTTTAACGAATATTCTGTATAAAAAAATTAAATTCTGAATGAATAAACAGGTAGTTCTAATCCAATGCTACTTCTAATCCAAAAAACAGGAATAAATCTGCAAAAATATACAAGAATTTTGTAGAATAGACTTACGATGGTACACCACTAAAAAAACGTCCGAAAAAGTTTACTCAATGGGTTCTATGGTAAATATCACAAAATAATAGAATTTACGTTGGTGAAAAAAGGGAAAAAATCAATAAAAAAACGTTTAAAACAAAATTGTGATACTTGCATCTTATAGAGAAGGTTCAATTCTACAATTTTCCTCCTCATCAATTTTTTGGTAAAATTAGCCGTTAAGCAAATATTTACGGTGAAAAATCTTATTATAACGATTTTTCGATGCGTTCCAAAAACTACCCTTCACTTTGAGCATTGAATGCGAGAGTAGGCTGAGGATTAACGCAATAGTGCATTTGACAATTTTTACGTAAAATTTCATGTTTAATCTTTAATTCCCATAATATTTTTTTCTCCATTATGTATTTTGGATGAAAAATGGGAAAAACTGGAATAAAATCTACTCCGGGGGTAGTTTTTCACGTAAAAGGGGATGTTCCATCCACGATTTAGGTGGGAACTTTCCGAACCCTTCTGAGAGTACGTGTACAAAATATCAAAACTTTATGATTTTTTTCTTCTAAAATATCTAATTTACTTGGACTATAAGTACAATAATAAATGTAATTTACCTATCTTAATATTTATTTAACTAATCTTATAAATCTATTATAATATATCCAGATACATATGGATGTGTGCGTGTGTGTGTGTGTGTGTGTGTCTGTGTGTGTGTGTGTGTGTTGACGCTGAGTGACGCCCGTCGCAACGCGCTAGCTCTAATTAATTCACTTAATTGATTAACCTTTACATTACATGAAGTATCAATTTGCTCCAATATCCGCCTCCGCTTCTGCCACACCCTCGCAATGTCTCGTTTAAAAACGCACTTCATCAATTAATCAGTTTGTTTTGTATATCATTCATTTAACTTTCTACCAAATATAGATCAAATTTAATATTTATCTATGTATAAAAAAATGGCATGAGATTTTCTTATTACTATATGTACCATGTTGATAATAGCATAGGTGGGCACAGTTAATCGATAATCGTTAATTCGTTAATCGTTAATAAAAAAGTTAACTTCGTTAATCGTTAATTCGTTAATAAAAAAGTTAACTTCATTAATCGTTAAAGCGTTAAAATTCCGAAAATTTAACGGAAGTTAAAGTTAACTGAAATTTTGAAATTTTAACGAAAGTTAACCGTTAAAAGTTAACCATCCAAAATGTTTGAAGACCTTTTTTTGCTCTTTCTACAACTTTCTTATGTACTTGTCTTCAAACAACCAATGTAACGGACAAAAGTTAACGGAAGTTAACAAAAGCGTTAACACTTTTTGTAGTTAACTTAAAAGTTAATCCGTTAATCATTTTGTTAACTTCGTTAATTAACGATTAACGGATTAAGAGTTAATGCCCACCTATGGATAATAGGTATGATACTAATTTAAACAAAAAAAACTATTCTATGGTGGTCCTATTTTCTATGGTGTCTCCTATTTTCAGAAAAATACGTATTTCTGCAGAAAATAAAGGTTTAATCGCAAATTTTGACTCTTTTATAACTTATTTTGAATTTGACGACAAAACGCTCGCAGTGGACATTTCAGAGTTGTGACGTCACACTCCTTGTCAACAATAAATCAAACATTCAGAGTTAGACAATAATTTAATTATTTTCTGTGTTAAAAATGAATTCCAAAGTATATAAGTATGTACCTAATAATTTTGTAAGAGGAATTGATATTTGTCTAAAATAAAAGTCAATCACTTTTAACGTTTACTGATGCGTGACGTCATTTGCTCTGATTGGTGTTCTATTTAACATGGCGGATTGCTGTATTTTGCATTGTTATTTTAACAAAAATTATATTCATTTCGCTTTTAATACATTTTTTAGAATCTTTTTATTCTATTTCATTATTTAAAATCATAATTTCAACGATACTTTGTTACTCGCATCACGTCTATTATATTAAAATAATCTAACTGATAAAAGATAAAGAAAAATTAATTTGACATAAATTATAGATAGTGAAATTATCTACAGTTTTTATCTGAAACATTTTTCTCTAGCTTAAACCGTTTGAAAAATAGTTTTTAAAAGTCTAAATTTTATAAGAGAGAACATCTATTTCCAATTGTAATATAGGTATATGTGTTCTATTTATACATACATATTTACATAACAATGAACAATGTGTATGAATGAATATAATATACAGTATGATTCATAAATCAATATACGGGTTGTTTCATCGACCCTTATTGTATTTTAAACTCACGCCCGGTCACGTTCGTGACAAAATTTCATATATTATATTATAAATTTACTTTCAGAATGCATTCCAGTTGATATTTCTAAGAAAATTTGAAATTTTCTTATGAAATTTCTATGGAAAGTGAAATTAGAACCATGAAATTTGACTAAAAATTTTTGAGTTTTAGATTTCGTTAAAAGTATGTTTATTATATAGAAAATGATGTGAAAAGTTGAATTTTTCGAACCGCAGGTCTGTATCTCAAACCGTTCTCGAGATATGACTTCTCAAAGTTTCAGTTTTTTCAAAATTTTGGAGAAAAATGGCTATAACTTTTGAACGCGTAGTCGGATTTGATTTTCGTTGACAGATTTGGAATCAGCGTGTCAAAATCTATATAATGACATGTATAATACTTCAAAACTCGAGAAAAAATTGTTTGCGAAAAATTGAAAAAATTCAAAGGGGTATACCTTAAAAAAATGTTGATTTTCGACGAAAATTTTTTTGTCGAATTTTAAAGTTTTATACATGTCATTATGTAGATTTTGACACGCTGATTTCAAATCTGTCAACAAAAATCAATTCCGACCACACGTTCAAAAGTTACGGCCATTTTTCTCCAAAATTTTGAAAAAACTGAAACTTCTAAAGGCCATATCTCGAGAACGGTTAGAGATACAGACCTGCGGTTTGGAAATTTCAACATTTACATCATTTTCTATATAATAAACATACTTTTAACGAAATCTAAAATTCTAAATTTTTCAGTCAAATTTCATGGTTTTTATTTCATTTTTCCATAAAAATATCAATTCAAATGTAAGAAAATAACAAAAAACATCATAACTCACTTTATAATTAATAATTTACATTATTTTTCATTTAATTATTTATACATAAACTTCAAAAAAAAATAAAATCGCTTACGCCCACCTCGGGTCACAGCATGCAAATATTACCTAATTCCTTTTTTTTACTGACTGCATAGGTAAATTAATGCCAAAAAAGAATAATAAAAATAATAATACCTATAAAATTATAATATTAATGCCCGGTATTATCAACTAATTTAAAGCTCATTTAGCGCTAAATGCTCCTTTAAAGTAAATGTGGTGTGTTACAAACGTGATTGAAATCAATAAGAAATACTGCAGAAAATTTAAAATCTATTTAATTAAATGTATTATGCTTGGATCTGTTAATAATACGACAGTTAGTTAAAGGAGCATTTAGTTAAACTTGATAATACTGGGCGTAAGTCTTGTGACTTTAAAATCGCCTGTGAATACAAATACACATAACATTTATTCAAAACATCGATTACTTTCAAACTGATAAGTAAATCTTTATGTGCCTATATTCAGTTATATCGGCTTTGTATTTTTTAAATAACCTGTCAAATTTTTGTATTATACTACGTCTCTATTTAATATACAGTCGAACATCGCCTATTTGAGTTAACACAAACTGGAAAAATATGAATTTTTAATTTTATGTATTTTATGATTTTAAGAGCTAATAAAACCACATCGAGATGAGATCCCTTAAATTTTGATTACGAGACTCATTGGCGTAACCATAGAGAGGGGAGAAGAGAACCTCCTCCCCTCCCCCACAATGTTGTAACCAACCAGAGGTAAAATTGTTATAACATATAATATTTATGTATATGTATAATGCTTATTATATTTCAATGACACCTTCATAAAAATGTTATCCCCCCCCCCCCCCCAATCCCTAAAAAAAACTCGGTGATTCCACTCACGAGACTGGCACGAGAATGGGTCCGTTCTCAGTCTCGTTTTTAGTCACGTATACTACAAGATAAAAACCTAATTATGTGACTTAAATTTTCACCTAAACATAATGACATTTCGTCACATGTGAAGGTCTGCACAGAAAAAAATAATTTGTCTATGTGTTAAAAAATATGATCTATGTAAAAAATCCGTGATCGATTTGGCTCCGAT
This sequence comes from Sialis lutaria, assembly GCA_949319165.1. NCBI lineage: Eukaryota > Metazoa > Arthropoda > Insecta > Megaloptera > Sialidae > Sialis > Sialis lutaria. Next base: position 37,035,983 of record OX439232.1, on the reverse strand, counting down.
AGAGGTTGTTTGTTAATATGATAATTTTTTACCAATATGGAAATATCAACGTTTATCTTATTGATAAATGTATATTTATTACAAACAATGTTCTTATCACGGTGAAAATTTTGTTTCGTATTGAAAACATATATTTTAAATACAAAAAAATACTTAATAAATGGCATCACTGAATTTACCATATCGAAAATTGCACTTTCACTAGTTGAGTGGTGTAAAAAATATTCACACTGATAAATATTTATTAATACAACCATTATGTTTAATCTATTTGTAGAGTTTCGTTAGTTGGTGTAATAAATTATTTATTAATTTGACAAATGAAAAGATTTTGAGATAAACATGAAGATATATTTTTCAAATGAATAAAATATCGTCAATAAGAATTTTTTTTATTATTATATTGAGGAAATATTGTTATATTAACAAGATAAATTTATTAAGCATTTTTTCATCGCAAATCAATAAGATCGATTTTTTTTGCGTAAAGAAGTCTCTGCTTATACTTTATACCCATAAGTCATAAATAAATTTAAGATTATATCAAAAATTTCAAGTAGTTAGTATGTACCTATAAGAAGACTTTGCTTATACCCATAAGCCATAAATAAATTTAAAAATACATAAAATATATTCATGTTTAATTTTCAGTTATACATTTTCAGAATATTAAAATTTAAGTTTATATACCTGAATATAAATATAGCTATATAGTATGTACCTAATTACAGAAAGGCATGATTTTCATGATTAAAAATTAGTTTATAATTACTTAAAGAAATATATTATATAAAATATATAAAAGCGTTCTGAAAATATCTTTTGAGCGTAAATATTTACCAAGATGTTGATTTCTTAATTTTTTTAAAAGCTTTCTGCCCACACAGGCATCTTCTTTTTCTTTATCGATGTACATTTTTAATAATTAGGTTACATTTGATCGATTTTAGGAAATGAAGAATCCACATATTTTATGCTTGCTTGTTTTTCAAAGATATTATCATTTTCCCATAACTGTGTTTTTTTTTAAAGCAGAAGAGAGTAACGACACGAGGCCAAAATGCGGGTTGATTATGACATTATACCGGGTGGACCATTTTAACCTTTAATGGAGAATAACTCGACCGGTAAGTGAAATAATAAAAAAAGTTTTCAGATAAAAGTTGTACGGTTTGGAGGGGGACATAGACGTACTTGGATGAAATTTTTTTAGGTGGTGTTTTCAAGGTGGTATGAAGGTCAACATCATTTTTTTTAAATAGGAACCTATAGTTTTTATCAAGTAATTTTATTTAACGTTAAAAGACACGAATCTTTCATTGAAAACTTTTTTTAAACAACTTAACCTTTCCAAGATATCTAACAAAATAATTCGATATTTTGAAAATTCAATAATTTTTTACTCAGTAACCATCAGGTTTAGAGAAAAAGCATAAAATACAAAAAATGTTTATTTTGGTCTAATAAAACTTGAAGAATTATTTTTAAAATATGCTGTCAACCTTCTTAAATATCACTATATTTATTATCATTAATATAATATTATATTATGTAATATAATCATGGTACCCTGTTACCTGTAACGAAATTATTGGTTAAAAACTCTGTGGAACAATTTATAATGAGTGAGACAAAATTACAATAAAAAGTATTTTAAATATTAATAAAAAGTGCGAATCGTAAGGACTAGTATTACATTAGCCTTTTTAGGAACCAGGAACATTTATAGTTTCTCCATGTCCGTCCGTCCGTCCGTCTTCTGTTTTATTTATAATCTTGTACTTAGGACTATTGTTGAAGCAGTAGATTCTTGAATTTTTCTTGTTATATCAACCTCATGTTATTCAAACCTCATGTTGAACCTTGTTAAGATACAAATTACCATGAACGAACTCGGTTTGAAATTTGACCACTATCTAACTGAGAAGCGTTAATAAGACAGTGCAAACATATCGATACATGCAATAACTTATCAAAAGATCCCTGACGTTTGCCTTCCCCAGATTAACCTCTTAATTAAACCGATGGAATTATTCTAGCGTATCAAGACATTGCAACATTATTAACACATTACTCCATCGTCGTATGATTATGGATTTAGAAACCACAAATATACTGTCTAACTGCATAGTATATGTTGTTTTGATCCAGAGTTATTGATGCATCTCCAGTAGGGTGGTCCTTATTTATAGGTGAAGAATTTTTTTTTGGATATTTTGAACTCCGTACCCCCCAAATTTGTTCGTTATCATGAGACTTGATTTTCTGTTAAATTTGGTCATGATCAACCAACCCCTTCCCGTGCCGACTTAGGGTTGAAAAAAGTCCAAATAGGGTAGTTTTATGGTTTTTTGCGTTTAATTAAAAAAATAAAGAAATTAGCATAAATATGTATATAACATTTATTGTAGAGCGTAAAATTGTCTATAAAAATGTTCTCATAGTATATCACGAATATCTATTATTTTCCATGAAAAAGAAGAAATTTTATATGAAAAAAATTATATGTTTACGGTAACGTAAATATATGATATGAATGGTAGTCCAGTAAAAGAAGCATTTTGACAAGAACTTTTAAGGGACGAGTAATGTTATTGTTGATTATTATAGATTTTGGTGCGGAGAATTCGAAAAAATAACCCAGACTAGAAAAAATTGGTGCAACACCCTTAAAATGGGGTTGAAGGGTGAACTCCTATTTCCATGTGTATTTTCAATTTATTTCAAAATCTAAAGCAATAATAGGGTATTTTTATGGTTGACATTTGTTGGGGACACCGAGATGAATCAATTGAGACCGAATATACTGAATTTGACCCAAAATTACCCCTTCTATAATGTTTAATATAGGTAAAAATGCTTATTTTTGGTGAAAATAGTTTAAAAATTAATAACATCCGTTAAAATCATACAAATGACTCGAAAATGGTCTCAAATTGTTCCTGATATTTGAAAGAATAATTATAAACTGTAATTTAAAAAAATATTAATAGTTAAACCAATGAAAATTGGTAATGTTTAAGGGTAAGTGACGTAAATTTTTGGAAAATTTTCATTTTACTAAAATTTAATTAAAAACATAAGGGTTAAATATTTTCTTTGTAAAATCAACTTAAATATCTTCTATTTGTATATACAAACAAAATGAGCCCCCCCCTCCCAAAAAAAAAAAATTATCACTTGAACGGATGTAATTCCACACTAAAATGCACCGCATTTTTGTTGTATACAATTTAAATAAAAATACATTTTTTTAAATAAAATTGTAAATTATGATTAAAACATACTTTTATGTATGCTTTAACGTAAATTACAAGTTTATGCATTAATAAAGGCACATATAAGTGCATAATAATGTATGCGAAAGTGCATAAAAATATATTATTTCAATAAAACAAAAAAATTAGGTGCACTTTATTGTGGAATTGTATCCGTTCAAGTGATTAAATATTTTTTGGGAGGGGCTCATTTTATTTGTATATACAAATCGAAGATATTTAAGTTGATTTTACAAAAAAAATATTCAACCCTTATGTTTTTAATTAAATTTTAGTAAAATGAAAATTTTCCAAAAATTTACGTCACTTACCCTTAAACATTAGCAATTTTCATTGGTTTAACTATTAATATTTTTTTAAATTACAGTTTATAATTATTCTTTGGAATATCAGGAACAATTTGAGATCATTTTCGAGTCATTTGTATGATTTTAACGGATGTTATTAATTTTTAAACTATTTTCACCAAAAATAAGCATTTTTACCTATATTAAACATTATAGAAGGGGTAATTTTGGGTCAAATTCAGTACATTCGGTCTCAATTGATTCATCTCGGTGTCCCCAACAAATGTCAACCATAAAAATACCCTATTATCGCTTTAGATTTTGAAATAAATTGAAAATACACATGGAAATGGGAGTTCACCCTTCAACCCCATTTTAAGGGTGTTGCACCAATTTTTTCTAGTCTGGGTTATTTTTTTCGAATTCTCCGCACCAAAATCTATAATAATCAACAATAACATTACTTGTCCCTTAAAAGTTCTTGTCAAAATGCTTCTTTTACTGGACTACCATTCATATTATATATTTACGTTACCGTAAACATATAATTTTTTTCATATAAAATTTCTTCTTTTTCATGGAAAATAATAGATATTCGTGATATACTATGAGAACATTTTTTATAGACAATTTTACGCTCTACAATAAATGTTGTATACATATTTATGCTAATTGCTTTATTTTTTTAATTAAACGCATAAAACCAGAAAACTACCCTATTTGGACTTTTTTCAACCCTAAGTCGGCACGGGAAGGTGTTGGTTGATTATGACCAAATTTAACAGAAAATCAAGTCTCATGATAATGAACAAATTTGGGGGGTACGGAGTTCAAAATTCGAAAGTTCAAAAATAAGGACCACCCTAATCTCCAGTCTATGTACATTTGTATATTCCTTATATCAGGAAAGACTATGGATACATAACAACCAATGCTAGTCCGTATATAAAAGTGTTACCAAAATTTTACGGCGGCCATCTTAATTTGATTTATTATTTCCATAGATATATCTCAGAGGCGCCAGTTGAAAATTTATAATATAAAAATATACTTTAAATTTTTAAATTACAATTGAATTTGGTATGTTATGAGAGATGATAGTTCCAAATAGACGTTTCTTTGTTAATTAATTATCACTGAAATACCTTTAAAGACAATATAAAACATTTATTATTAATTTAATTTATAATTCAGAATAATTGATATTTATTTTAAAATCTGAATGATACGTCAATGATTCGTGGAGTGATTTTTTGTGGAGCGATATGGTAACAACACTAATTATGTATTGTGTGATGAGTCCATTATCTTTCCTTGTCTAAGTTGCCAATCAATTCGTGAATCAATCTCGAGTCCAACGAGGTACATGAAGCCATATATGAAACATTTTGTATGAAAAATGGACATTATGCCGGATGGAGGGTCATGACCGGAAAAATTCTTAAAATAGACTGAATTCGAACCATAGACCTATCATTTAGCGAAAACCCAAGATTTCTAAGTGGTCAGGGGGCCGAGATCTCGCTGTCAACGACAGATGGACGAACGGTATACCAGTATGAATTAGTGAACAGTCATTTATTAAGCTATGACTGAATCAAAGGTTTTTATTTTTTTATTTTGGATGTCAAAAACTGGAGCAATCTAATAAAACTTATTCGTTATTAATATTATAGTATGAATATGTCAATTATCATAAGCTAATTTATGAAAGAATCAAAATTAATGAAAAACGTTTATTGCAAACACACTAAACATTCTGAATAGATTTTTCAAAGTTTGTAATAAACATAAATAAACTTAGCTGATTTATTTTCATAATAGGGTCGATTACATTGAGCGAGTTAACTAGCTACTAGCCGGCGAATTCACTAGCTGCTAGTAAACTCGCCCAGTGTAATCATGTTCACTAGCTAACTAGCAAATTGTAAACAATCTGCTACAAAAGTTGAAAGCCGGGCTACTTTACTCGCTACTCGTTGGCGTGTGGGCTTGTGAGCTAGTAAACTAGTCGTGTGTCATCTTAGTTGTTAGTGAACTAGCTACAAGTATCCCGGTGGTTCCTATTCACAACACGTGGTTTAAACTCGCTAGCTAGTTGGTTACTGAGCGAGTGGAATGTTTTGTGTGTCAACATCACTATCGTACTAGCAGACTCGCCCGCTTCTAAACTCGCTAGTTAACTCACTCAAAGCAGTTGATTCGTATACCGTAATGGCGCCAATTTCGATTCAAAATCACTGTTCTTTTAGTGAAATTTAAAGTGGGGTCAGTCCGCGGTGACGGTCGTGACATTTCAACTCGGATTGGAGTTCATAATTTCTAAATAATACTAGTTAATAATATGGTTTTACCTTTTTTCTGTAGATCTTAATGCAATACATGTATATTGAAAGAATAAAAAGTCTACAGTTATTTTACAAAAAATTGTCAGCGTTCAAAGCTCTGTGACGGTTGTGACGCCAACTATTGCAAGTTTTTCAACCTCAATCCAAAAACCCGAAAGTTTAGCGAAAATATTGAAGTTACTTTATAATAATCAAACTTTAATATGTTACGAATAAATTATTTTTTTGTAACACAAGAGCATCAGGTAAATACGTAATCCATTTAACTGGTTATTACCCAATAAACATTGTGACGGTCGGGACACGTGGAATAAAAGGATACAATAAGAGTACTATTTGTGTGTTTAATTGCTTATTGATATTATGAACTAATACTTATAACAATTATTTATCAAATACATCAATAGACTAATTAAATTTATAATAACTGCGGTTACCCTTAGTCATTATTGTTGATGAGGGTAATTTTTTTTTAATTCGGTCAAACGTCACGTTTGATATGTAATTGTCAAAGACTTTTAATAGTTTGCCACGAGCGTCACTTATTGTCAAGTAAGTTATTGCGATTTCACATTATTTGTTGTCTTTTTCGAAAAAAAAATTAAATTTTTTGTAATATTTTGAAAATTAATTAAATTTTTTTTAATTTTCTTTTGGTTAATTAAAAGTGATGTTAAATAGCCTGTTAATTTTATATTTTAGTATTCATTTTCGTAAAATATTTTTTTAACTATCTGGTATCGATTACCGCGGACTGACCCAGTGGCTAAATCAATTAATAAAATAACTACTAATTCACTTTTATAAATGATAGGCGAAAAACATGCCTTATCTACCCTATTCCTTTTTGAATTTAAGAAAACAAAGATAATATAATAAATAATACAACCAAAAATATTTAAAAAAGTAAATTATGTCATGTTACTTTGTTTTATTAATGTTTTTACATAAAAATAAAATATTTTTAGGTAGATAAATTTTCCCTAATACCTGCTTATTATACAAAATATATATTTTTACGAATCCACTTCGCGACATTATGATTTTGTATGTTTATAGAAGTAATACATAAAAAAACTTAGGCAATTAATAAAATTTCTTCGGAATATATCGCATATGTAAGAATCTATGTGGTAAAAGAAAGAATTGAAAAAGTTTTAAAAACATTTTTTTTCTTCTTTATTTTGACTCATAAAAATGGAACAACGCCTATATAAGTTTGAACAGTGTGATTGTTTTTTAACATTTTGTTTCTTTGTTTTTCGTCTATTTGATTTATGAATAATATCGGGAAAATTTCAACAAGGGAGGAAATATGATTTTTTTATTTTAATATAAGACAATCGAATAAAAATAAAGCTACCTATGTGAAATTTTATCTGACATAAATATACAGTGTATTCCAAATTAATTATAACGCTAGGAAACCATCGATCCTGGCGCCGCCAAGTGGCAAAAATAAATAATTTTGGGTTTCTGTCAAACCAATCTGTCATATAATTGAAAGGAAAAAATGGATAATTGCCGTTATATTATGTATGTTATATTAAAATTTGTATTGATAAGTATCAACCTTTGTATATTATTAGAATTTTACCCCGAAATTTTCTTATTTTAAACCGACTTCTAAAAAGAGGAGGTTATCAATTCAATCAATATATTTTGTTATGTATGTTCGAGCATAACTTCGACAAATATGCGCCTATTCGGTTGATTTTTGTTTGTTTGAAAGAGTATACTCCCGAGGTGGTCTCATATAAATTTTATCAGAATCTGACCATGGACTTCAAAAAAGGAGAGAGTTTTCTATTTTTTTATATATTTTTTTATGTATTTTCGGGTATAACTACGACAAATATGCACCTATTCAGTTGATTTTCTTTGTTTGAAAGAGTATACTATCGAGCTGATACCATATAAATTTCATTATAATCAAATATATGGTTTCAAAGATACGCCACTCAAAAGAAAAAAAGAATAAATCGTAATAGAGTTGATCGAAAATAGACAAATTTCGCGGGTCGAATCCTTATAATCCGCAAAGATTGATACTCTTCAATACAGATTTTAATATAACACACATAACTTTGTGTTTTAACCCCGTAATTTACTCATTGGGTAATATCGGACATTTGAAAATAAAAAATAAAAATTTGCTATGAAAAAATTTAGTAAAAATAAAAAATTAATGTTTTTCAAGACCTTATATTACCCTTAAGTTTTACTGAAAATATCATCCAATTATATCAAACCATTAAGTAGAAAAAAAAAGGTTTTCGATTTTCAAATTTTAATTAATTACAGCTAAAATAATTATTAAAATTAATTAAAACTTGGTCAAGTACTTCTTCATACATAGGTTTATAGATAAGAAAAAAAATTAACGAAATCGGAACTTGGGAACATTACTTTCGGCTGTCCTTTTTTAAAAGTAATATACCCAAAGTTGCTAACGGCGCTCACTAGGTGGCGACGTGTCGTTTTTGACAGATGGTTTCCTAGCGTATAGGAAAATTAATAAAAAGTAATAATAGTAGCCTTTGGTCAAATTTAATGATATGCCATTGGTGCATTTTGAAATGTCGCCACAAAATTTGATAAAATATTTATAACTCAAATAATAATTTAGAAAAAAAAATTCCAAAGAAATTTGTGAAGCACTTACAGTGGTGCCTCGCATAACGAACTTATTTCGTTCCGGGACCATGTTCGTTATGGAAAAACTCGTTATGTGAAACGCGTTTTCTCATAACAATACATGTTAAAAATTTTAATTCGTTCTGTAGCATAAAATATGGTACTGTAACATAAAAAAGATTGTACACACGTTTTTTATTTTTTAGTCAGAATCAGATTTAGGAGAGACTACCGAGGTTTGCAGGGTCAAATCCTCTTTCTAACTATTTCTTGTTTCATTTCAACAGAAATCACCTTCCTGCTTTTTTTAGAACTCATAATATAGACACACAAAATTACATTTATTAAAACAAACAGGTGTGTGAGTTAAGCACAGAAAAAAACGACTGACGCGCGTTGATGCATGTTCATGCAGTCTGAGCATCGACTGCATGCGACCTTGGAAGTTCGGGCGACTTCGTGATACGTAGGAGCGTTCGGGCGGCAAAATTAAACACGATGCAGTTCGTTGTGCGAAGCGAGGTTCGTTGTGCGAGTCACGCAATGAACGAACAGAAAGTTCGTTGTGCGCAGCGTTCGTTATGCGAAGCACCACTATATTATATACTACAGGTTCCCCAATACATTTTTTTTAATCTTAATTATTCTTTGAGTTATGAATATACATAAACTGAGATGTGTATAACATTTTCCTAATATGCGCGAATAAAAATATCTTTGATTGCTCATAATTTGAATAATAATTGAATTAAAAAAAATTCCTAGGAATTTTATAAAGCACATACCATATCTTATGGATTAATCAATAGAATTTGGTTTTATCTCAACTCGAAGGTTGTCAAAACTTAATATGAGTTTTTCATAATCATTGTGTTTTTTATTTACCTTTAAACCGTTATATCTTTCTTAATTTAAAAGATTTTGTAATTTTACTGATACCAACGTAAAGAGAATTTAATTTAGATACGAAAAATATAAATATCCTTTAAAATTGACGGATCAGTGCAATAGAAGCGCGAATTATAAACGGGAACCGAGACAAAAATTGAGTTATCACGCTTCACACATGAACATTGAAAGGTCAGATTCTAACGGTCGTATCTCGGTCAATTTTTATTGCATTGGAATAAAATAAAAAACAAATTAAAGGTCTAACGTAGAGCTACAAAAAACATGAAAATATTTTTCAATAAAAAAAGCCATCTTGATGTTATTTATGAAAAAACACATTTTCATCCCTTTCACCCCTATCAAACTACCCCTGCACCCCTTAGTCGGCTACGCTCAACGGTTTCTTAAAGTTTAGGTATAGAACTACGTATGTACCAATTTTCGTTGATGAAGGAATTTTTATGTTCAAAAAACCTATTTTTACTGAAAATCGATTATACCAATTTTGACCTTCAGAAAAAGATTTTGTGACATCAGAAAACCAATTACATAATTTACCTATAATGACAACACTTGTAACTTAAAAAAGTAACATTTTTCTAAATTATATAAAACAATTCTTTCTAGATGAATAATAAAAGATGTAAATATAAAAAAATTATGCAACATTAATAACAGAAATTAACGTTCTATATAACTTTTATTATGCCAGTTTTTTTTATTGTTAGCAATAAAAATTTTATATTTTAATGTATGTACTTACCCAAAAAGTATTTACTACATCTGAGACACACAAGCACGCACGCACACACATATATTATTAATAAAATACGAATTAATTTATTTTTATTCACTATAAAAAAAATAAACATAACCTCAAAATTGGGTTTTATTTTTTATAAGATATTAAAATATGATTATTTAATATCAAACTATATTAACACTAGACACTTATATTAATGATCAAATTTACATTATTTTATTTTTATTCACTTAATAATTCAATAATTAACTCACAAAAATTAATACACCCGTCGGCTTGAAATTATGAACATAACCTCAAAAAATGTTAATAATCGTTTATTTATTTAATTTAATAAAGTCGATATATTAAAATATATACCTATTTTATTGAAAAATTCGTGATTATAAACTAATATTATTTAAAAACTATCCAATTGCTTTTTCAATTTTTAACTTTCGTAAACAAACATTTTATGGAATAAAATTGAGTGCAGTTCCTATATCTGCACATAGGTACTAATCTAAGAAAAATTACAAATCAATAAAATTGTACATTCAATGAATTATTAATTAATATGTGATAATTAATACTTATTTACACCAAATATATCGATAATACCCCATAACTAAGTCTAAATTTGTATTAAGATAAAGAAAAGTGATAAAAATATTAAATTAATTATACAGAATTTGAATTTCCCGCTCGACGGTTTTGAAGTAATTGTAGTCCGCGACCATACCGTTAAACAATTGTTTTTTATTGTTTGTAAATTTTATTCGATTTTTGATATTTATTGAACTTAATTTACATTTTCAGTATTTGTTTTCAAATCTATAATGATTTGGGATTATTGTGTTGGTATGTCAAGTGCTATGAATTTGTTCATATGTGAAAAATTTACAAATATTGATGTCATATTATGTAGTTGTCTTATATTTTATTTGTTTATTTACTTTATTTAGTTTATCCCATTATAATATTTAATGAAGTTATGTTTTGTACTTAATATATGGTGTGTATTAAATTGTGGAATACTTGAAAATGCGTTCAATTAATTTGATTTATTAACATTTCTCTTCAAAACAAATCGCATCGAAAAAGTTTTTATGATGGCGTCGGTTTTCGATAGTGCGGTATCTTTTTACGTTTTGATTAAAGTTTGAAAGTTTAATTTACATTTTATTTGCTTGATTAATAAACTATAGTGTTTTTGGAATCCTGTGAAGATATTTTTTATGCTATGTGCTTTTTACTTTGTATTAATTTTACATAGTTAAACCCATGAAAAATGGCGCGATTATTGACACCTATATTTTTCAATACATAATTTTATAACGTTAAATATTTTGATGATAAATAATCGTGTGTTATGTACTTAAAATAATGTGCCTAATATCTGAAAAATGAAAATACAACCGACAAGACAAATTTTCTGAAGATGGACGTCAGTAATAAAGGTAAAAGTAATGTTTTATTTTATTTAAATTGCATAATTACATATTTATATTAGGTAGTTACATATTTTGTATTATTTACTTAATTAACAAAGTGTCCCTATCCTAGTAAGTTTTACTCTAGACCAGTGTTTCCCAACCTTTTTGTGCTATGCCCCACCTAAGCCTTTCTAAAATCCTTATACCCCCCCCCCCCCTAACATATACATACATTTTAATATTCAAAAATTGAAATCACTAGGAAATTATTGAGCATACACAGTAAGTAAATTTTCGAATTGCCCCCCTTTACAATCAAATTGCCCCCCTGTGGGGAAACACTGCTCTTGACTCTAGCTAGCCAGTGGTTCCCAAAGTGGTCCCTACGGACCCCAAGGGGTCCCTGGCATCGTTGAGGGGGTCCGTGGAAAATTAAAATCGGTTTGGGGGTCCCTGAACAACGTCAGGGGTCCGCGCACATTTTTATTAATATAGAAGTTAAAATAAATAACAATGAATAAATTATGTTAGCGATTTTTACGTCCTAAGTAAAATATAAATATGTGAGTCGAGTTTGAGATTTAAAAACATAACATCCCATCAGGTTCATCCAAGTCATTAATTTTTTTTTGTATTTTAAAACAAAAGTTATAATTTCAATAAATACTTCTTCGACAAAATGTTTTATTTATATTTTATTTTTACGTCATTTACCATTCAAGACATCAAAGTAAAATTTTTAATTTTTCTATTATTCATTTATGTAGTTTTTCACCCAGGGTCCGTGGGAAAGTTTTGACTATGAAAGGGGGGTCCGTGGGCAAGTTTTGACTATGAAAAGGGGTCCGTGGGCCAAAAGAGTTTGGGAACCACTAAGCTAGACCAATCAAAATCCTTCAAAAGTAATGATAGTTTGACATATGTAGTTGTAACATCTGCTAACAGATGGCCTTCTTGTACCAAAAATGCAAAAGTGTCCCTAAAAATGCATATTTATTGAGAAAATCGATTTTCTTAAAAAATATTTTATGACATTATTGTAATATTTACGACATGTATTGTTACAAATTAATTTTTTTAAACTGTTAGTTAAGGGGGATGGTCACTGTGACGGGTCAAAAAATTGTCAATTAATTATTTTTGTATCAGGTAAAGGACATTTTATTAAGTATATATTCAACTTATTTAATATCAATTTTTATTGAAAGATAACAAATATTTACAAAGTTATGAGCCTCGATGTGACGACCAAAAAAAATATATTTTTCTCTAAGGTCGACTCGAAATTTCGAGAAGGGTTATATGAAAAAAATAAATAAAATTTTATCAATATCTATATGAATGTAGCTATCGTTGCACGTAGCCGTTTTTTTAACCGACTTCAAAAAAAAGGAGGAGGTTATCAATTCAATCCGTATATTTATTTATTTATTTATATGTTTATATATTTATTTAGCGATGTTCACGAAAAACTTCAAATTGCGTGGACCGATTTTAATAAATTTTAGTTCGTTTGAAAGAATATACTCTCCAGGTGGTCCTTTTGTAAATTTTATCAAGATCTGATAATGTAGTCGGAAGATCTACAACGAAATGCTTAAAAAATTCCACAATTTTACATTTCTAGTTATCTATGGAAAAATAAAAAGCAAAGGCCGGTTAAATTTTTTAGTGATAAACCTTTCTCATGTGTAATTTTTATTACTGATATAACATATAGAGTGCAAGATCTTTCAATCAAAGTATAAACCATTAAAATCGGTTGAGTATTTATTGTAATAAATACCAATAACACTTAAATTATGACAGATGTGTTGTATATATTTAGCAAATGACAGTTTCTTAATTATAAAGGTCGAAACACACTAGAGCGGCTCGACGCTTCACTACACTACACTACGCTTCGCAACAAAATATTCTATTTAATGTTTTAAATGAACCTAGTCGCACATGGGCGACACTACGCTGCACGGTGCGTTACGTGCGATTGGTTAAAAAATTGAAGTGTAGTGTAGTGAAGCGTCGCGTCGCTCTAGTGCGTTTCGACCTTAACGTTATAAAACATTTTTTCTAATAATTATTGTGTATTGTATATTAATTTTATATGTATCTTAATGGTGAACAACATAACAAGGGTTAAAATATATACGCTTCTTGTGGTTTTACAAATGTGTAGGGGCGATTCTTGTGAACGCATTTTTTCATACCGGTATTATGCTTTTTAACATACACTCAGCACTCTGCTATACGACGGCATCGGTAATTCAAAAATTCGTTGATTGATGAATTTAAACGCGCAGAAATGTAACAGTCACGGTGGTATTATGGTAGGGATGGGAGAAGGACGTTGGTTAGAACTGTCGGTAGTGTAGTGGATGGTCGTATAGCAGAGTGCTGAGTGTAAATTAAAATGTATCAAGAAGAGACAACTAAAAGGTAAAAAATAAAATAAACTTTTAAAAAAAAGTTGAACCGACTTCAAAAATAAAAGCACAAAAAAGTATGAAATAATTTTTTTTAATAAAATATTTGATTTAATAAAAATCAGTAGTTACCATTTAAGGAATGTATGAATGTATCTATAAAGTATTAAAATTTAGCTATCTATCCAAATTACGATCAATTATTTTGATGTCGGGGCGCAAATCTCAATGCAATTACGGAAAAAAATATATCGAAAACAAGAAATATTCGTAATAAAACACAATAGACTAAAAATTAAAACGATCACAAAGCTTCTCGTATCTTCGGTATTGCGAAGAATTAAGCAAATAACTCTCGTTGTCATTCTTTAATTATAGATACGTTTGAAAAGAGATCTAATTAAATAAACAAAACAAATTTTATGCACTAATTTACAAAGAAAGCAATGCTTACGTTATTTTATGTGAAAAATAGTGATATAACGAAAAAGCAATATTCGTCTATGAAGAGAATCAATTGATAAATTTAAACCCATTCCTAAGTAATACATATAAGCTAAAAATGAATATAAGTAGGTAGAAACCAATTAAAATTGCGCCCCGACATCAAAATAATTGATCGTAATTTGGATAGATAGCTAAATTTTAATACTTTATAGATACATTCATACATTCCTTAAATGGTAACTACTGATTTTTATTAAATCAAATATTTTATTAAAAAAAATTATTTCATACTTTTTTGTGCTTTTATTTTTGAAGTCGGTTCAACTTTTTTTTAAAAGTTTATTTTATTTATTTTATTTTTTCACATTCGTTTGAATTTTTTTTTAATTTTTAAGGCCTATTTTTTTATTAGAGCGGTTTTAAAAATAGTAATAATTATCAAAATGTCAAAAATCGGCTACTACAATTACAAAAATTATTAAAAAAAAAATTGAAATCGGTTCATTAGTCTTTGAGGAATCGTGTCAACCAGGTCGAAAAATGTCATTCCGAGATAAACGTGTTTAATGTTTTTGTTATGTCATAACCGGCCGTGCTACCTCGTCTCACTAAATTGACTGTAACTCCGTCAATTTTCAAAATTTAAACTCAATTTTTTGTATACATATTTATGAATATATGTAAACTTTCAAAAAAACTAAGAAAAAAAATTATATTTTTTTCCGTCATAGTGGTGTTCCCCTTTAACTGTAATTTAACATACTACAATTATTTACATGTTAATATAACCCCTTTTAACGCCGGCATTCCTTGGAACGTATCCTCCGCGTTAAGCGGGGTCTTACTGTACTTCAAATACGATAAAGAAAACAAATGCAAACAGAACAAAAGTATAGATAAAAATGAAAAGAAACATTTAAATACAACACGGAAAATGACCGTTTTACAAAAAACATTATACTTTTTAATCCACCGAAAAAAATTATAATTAAAATATCTAATCCCCCCCCCCCCCCCCACTTAACAAGCACACCAGTAAAGTGTCAGAATTATAATCTTATCTTACATACGTGTCATATTTTTTCATTAGAGTGCCAGTAAATTTGCGGTTGTTTGTTAGGTTTGTTTCTCTTTTTGACCGTCTTGCGGCGCCACCAGCGACACCGAGTTACGGCTGTGCAATATTTAACACTGGGTGCAGATTACGTGCAACACACACACAGAGAGGTTAAGCCATGTTTAAAACCACTGCAGTGCAAGCGATATACGTATACAAAAAATATCACTGCATATTGTTTAGGTTTGATTACTTTCGTGTTTTTTTTTTATTAGATTTTATCTTTTGTTAAACTTGATTTTTGCATTGACATGACAAGATATTACTGATAATATTAATAAGGACTTACTAAAAATAATTCGATAATGCGAAATCACATATTCACGAGATGAATCCATAAGATATGGTATGTGTCTAGAGCTGGGCGCGTGAGTAATTTTTGCTCACGATCACGAACGCTCACGAGCAAAAATTTTTTAGTCACGCCCGCTCACTCACGGTCTCAGAAATAAAAATCACGATCACGCACGCTCACGAATTGTGTTTTTTTACTCACGCACGGCGGGTCACGGTCGTGACACGATTTAATAATATGAAATAAATAAAAATTTTAATTAATTTTTTTTCGTGCAATATAATATGTGTATTGTGTATACTTTATATTTGTATTATTTCTTTTAAACTACATTTTTAGTGCAAATAATAACAAAAAAATGGATAAAATGGAAATAAAACATAGTATGTAATAGTAACAACCAATACATTTTAAAATCTGGGGGATTATAACGTGTCGACAGAGGGATTTTAAATTTATTTCAAGTTGGCAACGCTGACTATTAAATTTTACAGTGCTTCTTCTTTGAAATTCTTTTTGTAGTCAATTGTAGCATTTCGTATTAACAATTAAATATGTGAAACGAATCCAAACGTATAATTCTAAAAATATGCATAGTCACGACTCACGGACTCACGCACGACAAAAATTTACTCACGCACGGTCACGCACGATTGTTTTATTGTTACTCACGATCGCGCACGATCCAATATTTGAAAACCGCTCACGCTCACGCGGGTCACGGCCGTGACACGGCGTGACGCGAAGAATTAACGGCCCGCGCCCAGCTCTAGTATGTGTTTTATGAAATTCATTGGAATTTTTTTTAATTCAATTATTATTCAAATTATGAGCATTCAAAGATATATGCACATATTTTTATTCGCGCATATGTATATAAGAAAAATGTTATACCTTTTATAATATTCATAACTCAAAGAATAATTTAGAAAAAAAAATTCCAAAGAAATTTGTGAAGAACTTATTATACCCTATAGGTTCCCCAATAAATTTTTTTTTAATCTAAATTATTCTTTGAGTTATGAATATCATAAGAGGTATAACATTTTTCTTATATGCGCCAATAAAAATATGTGCATATATCTTTGAATGCTCATAATTTGAATAATAATTGAATAAAAAAAAATTCCAATGAATTTCATAAAGCACATACCATATCTTATGGATTCATCTATAGAATTTGGTTTTATCTCAACTCGAAGGTTGTCAAAAACTAATATGAGTTTTTCTTAATTATTGTGTTTTTTGTTTACCTTTAAACCGTTATATCTTTCTTAATTTTCAAGTTTTTGTAATTTTACTGATACCAACGTAAAAAGAATTTAATTTAGATACAAAAAATATAAATATCCTTTAAAATTGATGGATCAGTACAATAGAAGCGTGAATTATAAACGTGAACGAGACAAAAAATTGAGTTATCACGCTTCGCACATAAACAGGTCAGATTATAACGGCCGTATCGCGGTCAATTTTTATTGTATTGGAATAAAATAAAAACAAATTAAAGGTCTAACGTAGAGCTATAAAAAACATCTGAAATATTTTTCAATAAAATAAGCCATCTTGATGTTATTTATGAAAAAACACATTTTCAACCCTTTCACCCCCTACCAAACTACCCCTGCACCCCTTAGTCGAATACGCTCAACGGTTTCTTAAAGTTTATGTATATAATTACGTATGTACCAAATTTCGTTGATGAATGAATTTTTGTGTTCAAATTATCTATTTTTACTGTACTATAAACTATTCTCCTTATGACCTTGAAAATATGCAAGGATTTTTTTGAAATATAAATGTCTTATTATTTTCAAAGTTTCATAGAAATCTCTATTATTTTTCTATGGTGTCAACATCCTTAAAAATAACACAATAAATTATAAAATCAATCATAACTTTTACAATATAAAGATAAAAGACGCGACTTATACCCATAGGACAAAGACCACTGAACAAGACAATTACTGTTATTAGCTTTCACGTATAATTGTTTATTTCTTATAATAAACTCAATGAAGTATTGTGTGTAGACAAAGGAAGCGAGTTCTTTAAGAATGTTTCACATCGTTCGAACCGGAAACTATTGGTTTTGTGATGTTCACAGCTTCCGGTGTCAACATTTTTTTTCCTCTGGCCGAGCGTGTTTTTTTTTCTTCGCCTTAACAAAGTGTGACTCCATTTCATTATCTCTGCGTTTTATTCTTTTTAGTTGAATTCAGTGAAAAGTATCTTATATACAGTGGTGCCTCGCATAACGAACTTAATTCGTTCCGGGAGAAAGTTCGTTATGTGAAACACGATTTTCCATAACAATACATGTTAAAAATTTTAATTCGTTCTGTAGCATAAAATATGGTACTGTAACATAAAAAAGATTGTACACACGTTTTTTATTTTTTAGTCAGAATCAGATTTAGGAGAGTCTACCGAGGCTTGCAGGGTCAAATCCTCTTTCTAATTATTTCTTGTTTTATTTCAACAGAAATAACCTTCCTGCTTTTTTTAGAACTCATAATATAGACACACATAATTACATTTATTAAAACAAACAGGTGTGTGAGTTAAGCACAGAAAAGAACGACTGACGCACGTTGGTGCATGTAAGTTTGAGCATCGACTGCGTGCGACCTTGGAAGTTCGGGCGACTTCGTGATACGTGATTTCGATTTTTAATAATCGATTAGTTGGGTCTGGCTTGAGGACGATCCCATTTCAAAATCGTGTGCAAAAGGGAAGGGTGACACCCCAAAATATTTATTTTTTCAAGATATCTCAAGAACGACATATGTTACGTGAAAATTTTATAGAATCTTTTTTGTAGAGAATTCAATTTCCTATAATATAGATCACCTACGTTTGTTGTAAAATATTCCTTCACAATTTATCTAAAGCATTAAAAAATCGTCATTTGTTTTTTACAACCGCTGTTTACTTTGACATATAAAATGTCATTTTGACGTTTGCATAACATAAAAATTTAGATTTAGATTGAAAGTGTCAAAATATTAAAAATATACGCCAAAATAATCAGGTACGTATTAAAAAAAAATTAAAAAAGAATTAATATTTTTTAATAAAATTGTATTAAAATTAAATGGTTAACCAATGGCTGGTAGTTAATCTGAATACTTTATCGGTTTTTATTTAAATAGACATGCTGATTAATTTAAAAAAAAAACTATTCTATGGTCTCCTATTTCCAAAAAATACTTATTTCTGTAGAAAATAAAGGTTTAATTGCAAAAATTGATTCTTTTAAAACTAATTTTGAATTTGACGCCAAAACGCTTTCAGGTAACATTTCAGAGTTGTGACGTCACACTCCTTGTCAACAATAATCAAACATTCAGAGTTAGACAATAATTTAATTATTTTGTGTGTTAAAAATGAATTCCAAAGTATATATGTTCTTAAATAATGTACCTAATAATAAGTAAGAGGAATTGATATTTGTTTAAAATAAAAGTCAATCACTTTTGACGTTTACTGATGCGTGACGTCATTCGCTCTGATTGTTGTTTCATTTAACATGGCGGATTGCTGTATTTTGCATTTTTATTTGAACAAAAATTATATTAATCTCGCTTTTAATATAAAAATAAATACATTTTTTAGAATCTTTTTTTATTTAAAATCACAATTTCAATGATACTTTGTTACGGGCCTCACGCCTATTCTATAATTTATTGTTTCAATATTTTATTGGATATTAACCCAGGTAACACCGGGTCGTTTCGAACAAATGTACTCCTATACTACAAATAAAATAATACCACTAACTTACATTTATAAGAAAATAGCGCAGTTAGTATAGCAGCATACACATATACAATAAATAAGGGGTATATTTTTTTTTACACTTCGCGCGTGTAACGAAGCGTATAATGCGATTCCACGCAACTAGCGCTAATCTTCCGGGCTGGTGCTGCGCATTGTGATAACACTGTGTGCATAATGTTATTATATTTACACACATTTATTTGTGCAGCGCGTGCTATTTATGTTTACAATGAAAAATGTATGTATATATAGTACATGTGACAATCTGATTGTGTTACTCGCATGTTTATAATTTGTATTGATTTATTTAATGAGGGGGGGGGGGATATTTGGGGGGTTGGTGTCGGTTAGAGAAGTGACCGTTGTATCAGTACTTGTTGGTGTTGGAAGAAATAGTCCCTCTGTGTATGCGGTTGATTGGTTACATGAAAATAGGATGTACAAAAAAAACTTGATTTCAAATATACATAATCCTTAAGAAGTATACTATACTAACTGCCCCGGCAAATGTTTTGCTAAAAGATAAATTAGCATGCTCTTTCTCATGTTTGTACTCACTGTTATGGTGTTAAATTTGCTAGGGTTATTTTGTGTATTTTGACTAGTTTGAGTATTTCAACCGATGTTTAAACTTCGTCGTGCATGCATTTTTGTATTATTTCACTATATTTTAAGAATAAAAATAAACTGTATTATAGGTTATGTTAAAACACGTGTCCCACGTACCGAATAGATAAAATAATAAAATTATGTAGTATACCTGTTTAAATTGAACACAATTGAATTTAAAAAATACAACAAAAATTGTCGATTTTAATTCAATTATCACTAGTTATATATTTTTTCAGTACGTAGCAATTAGTAGCAAAAAAGGTCATTACATTTGAAAAACATAAATAAACTACAAAAAGGTACATCTTGTGGAAAAATTAGAAAGCAAAAAAAATTTTTTTTAATAACCTGGAATGGGTGGAAAAATTTAAAAATTATTTATTTAGTTTTCATCGAATGAAACATGGCACAAGTATAGGTAGGTACTCTACAAGACAAATATCAGTTAGGAAAATTCAACCCCTATGGGAATGGGGGGGGGGGGGGATTTTGATATATTTATCTTCATAATTGTTCATGATATTAAAGTAAATTCGGATAAATTAATATTCAATTAAAAATGAAAGTTCGATATTCAAGCCCTAATAGCATGGAACGGGGACGAGGATGGATTTAGATATGTTTATCTGAATACCTGCTTTATTTATAAAGGTAAATTCAGACAATATAGTTATATATCTGTTAAAATAAAAAATTTGACATTCAACCACTAATGGCAGGGGTAGACAGGGTCTGTGTTTTTGATATGTTTATCTGCATAGCTGCTTACGTTATAATGGTGAGTCGGGTAAAATAATCTGCAATAAAAAAACGATATTCAACCCCTAATTACGAGGGTAGACAATTTTTAACTAAAATCCGAGATATTTACGTTTTTTTATAGGTAATCAATAAAAATCAATATAAAAAATGTAATATGTGATTCCCTATCACGTATGAAGGGTTTTAATTAGTTTCGAAGTTTACGCGAGCGATGCCGCGTGATTCCGCCAGTTAATAAATATAATAAAAAATAAACCTTCAGTGTTTCGCGGCACTTCGTACATTTATTTATTTTATATTTGATTTGATTTTTATTTCCGGGCTAACCACACATAGTTCTCTAACAATAAGAGTAATCTATGAAGTACAAGTACAAGTAGAACGAGAAAAGGGACAGCTTTATAAGGCAGTTATGTTTTTGAATAAATTACACGCGATGATGACCGTCCATCTGGCTGTCGTGTGACCCAAAACTCGTTACAAAAAGTGGCGATAAAAACACACACAGCTAAATTGATTTCTTCACGATCGACCATCGGCTGTAATATTATCACCAATATATGCGAGCGAGTGTGTGTCTGTGTGTGTGTGTGTGTGTGTATATGTAAGGTTTGATAACGACTTGTTTTAAGTATTAATCTTATAAAGCGTCTATATTTTATAAAAAAATCTATGTACCTAATTTTTTAATTTTATTTATTTATAAACGTATTTTGTGATGTTAAATTAGATTTTTTTTATTTTTTGTAGGTACTGAGTACTAAAATAATTGAACATAACTTACTATATTTAATATCAGTTTTATAACCCCGAAAGTTACAGACAAATATGAAAAATACAGAAAATGTCTTGGGAAAAATTTGAAGAAATAAAAAGTCTGGAAGTAATGTATTAAATTAGTAATTTTTCAACTATAGTCAATACTTTTCTTAATTATTATTTTTTTTAAATATCATAAATGTGACAATGAAAAGATTAATTTTTTTTGTTAAACATATAGTATATGTTTAAATTACTATTGTATACTAAAATTAATTTTAGTTAATGTGGCGATTAACGGTTTCATTTTTTTTCGAATTTCGACTATAGCCATTCGAAAGAGCATAAAAAATTTTGTATAATAGATTTTTAAAAATCTTCATTAGTTTCAGAGTTTTTTGAAATTTATGATTATTACGCACATTTTCATAGGGGTGTTTCACCCCCTTAAACCGTTTTACCGCAGTTAAGATAATTAACCTGACCCCCTCTAACAATATACGAAATTTAAACTAGGTCAGAATTTGTCACTTGAAAAGGTTAGTTGAAATGTGAAACTATATACAAATATACAATACATAATTACATATGTAAAGACGTATACGTATACCTGTATAGATGTATGTAGTTATTGTCCACCATCAATACATTGTCAATATAGCATGGTAGTTCTACATACATATAACTATCGAGTAATTTTAATCAATTATTGTTATCTATGATGATCAGCAGTGTCGTGTAAGCGCAGTTTGTTGATTTAGCGCCCAATACTTGATTAATGTTATTCCACGCTATTGACTTCTATTTCACTGTACAATGTATGTACATGGATAAATATACCTAATACATACATATACATAATTAACTTAATATTATCATATTCGATTTAAAATTAAATTTTGATTATTTGATTGAATAAGACGTTCTTAATAATGAATTAAAGTAAAGACATTCCATTTGGATTATTTCCAATATAAAATTTTCAGAAAAAATGTTTCAGGCAAATGTTTGGGGGGGGGGGGGGGGTATGACCGGAAAAATTCATAAAATGGGCTAAACGAAGCACACACCTACAATTTAGCAAAAACCCGAAGTCTCTAGGTGGTCAGGGGACCGAGATCTCGCTGTGGAAGGCAGACGGACGGACGGAAAATCGAACATATTAGCGCTACCACTTCGTGGGTTGCGCTAATAATTAACAATTTAGAAGGATATTTACATTTAAGAACTCCTAGAATCCAGTAAAGAGGTTTTTAGTGCAAAATAGTGTAGAAAACGACCAGTTAAAATTGTCGTTTGTTTCTTACATTAGTCTAATGTAAAATTACTTTATATAAATTCAATCTATTGATTTTCGTACTTCGCAATAATTATTATCTACTAAGGTATTGTATTAAAAGTCATCATTTTCAAAGTTTAGTTCCAAATTAGATTAAATTTTGAATTCTGATAATAAACCAATACATTTTGTGATGGAAATTGATAGAGCTTATCGTCCTGAAAATAAATATACATATTATATCGGTTATTTTTTATCCGTTCTTTATTTTTTATTTTCAGGTATTTTAAAAATGAAATATGAAACTAAAAAATCTTATATACAGAAAATGTATGTACTTCCTATTTTTAAGATCATCATTAAACCGGAAACGGATGTTTATTCTAGTCAAATTTTGAATTTTTCTTTTATTTTTGAAACGGTCCGTATAGTAGAAAAATGTTATAGAGTATAGAGAATATTAATATCTAAAACAAATTTCTAATAAATTTTTCGACGAAAATCGAACCATTTGTTTTCAATAATTTCTTAATATACAAACAAAAATCTTATGGTGGCCACATCAGTTTATTATTTAAAGAAAAACAACAAAATCTTGCCTAAGATAAATTTTCTAAAGACGCCGATGGGTCTGCAGGGTTATATAAATAGAGATAGAATGGGTGGAGGGGGTAGCTTGTGTACCCCTAACCTTCCAGAATGCTGACGCTGCTGTTTTAGCGGACCCACGGTTTCCAAGGACTGGAAAATTTGCATTGTATTTTATGACCCTTACATTGTCGATATTGAAATAATTTTATGATAGAGTTTATAGTTCATTATTACTTTTATTTTGAATACGATTTTGTAAAATTACGAAACGTATGAAAACCGTTAGAAAACGACTGTTTAACCCAGTGATTCTTAACTTTTTCGAAACCTAACAATACAAGAAACCCTTTAAAAGCTGTCTAAAAAAGATATCAGGTCTCAAAAGACAAATTTATTATAAAAAAAAACTTTTTCGAAGTCACGGAAAATTTTTGATAGTTAGAAAAATTGCTGAGCACTAACTTAATTATTATTATTTTATAACTTACTGTATTAACTACTATTAACCCATTACTTCCTAGTGTCCTATTTAAAGGACATCGTATTTTCTAATTTTCTTCTGACATAATAATAACGTTGTTAATTTAATTTACATTACTAATATGTTTTTTAAGTCTCTCTACTTATAACAATTTTTAAAATGAACTATAGAGTTCATTCAATGACAAAGTATAACACTTTTAAAGTAACCGTGTAATTATTATTCTAGCTAGCCGACATTTATTAATACATTTTTTTCACTTGTATAGTAAAGCGTTTTTAAATTGACGAAACTATATATAATATTACTTCTAGTGTAAATAAAGCATAACAATATCAATAATTTCAAAAATAAATCCGGGTACAGACTATCGTCGTTAACCTTTAAATACCGACGTGCATTTTTTGTAACGTTAGTACCGACGTGAGGCCTGAGGGGCCGCGTATATTATATAGTGTTTTTAAAAGAAAGTGATGATTTAAATATCTGTCTTTGCATTATGATGAAAAATAAAGGGTTTTAAGAAAAACTAAGTATAGAAAGAAAATCAACTTTATTAAATTTTTAAATAAAAGACTACAATAATAATTGGTTTGAATTTTGGGGAAAAATACGACTGTTAGATATAAAAAATCAGAACACAAAGAATACCCCTCTCAGAATAACAAAAAATAGTATTTCTTACTCACGTCTAATATAACTTTTAGAAAAAAAATATATAGTAGGTAAATAAACCTTCTGAAAAAATGTCCACAGTCCAATTACACCTTATATTCTAAGTACAGCAGCCAGTTCTCAATCACTCGCGTATAATTTGGATTCTATGTATTTATACATATCCAAGATCTTTTTGAATGCTGTAAATCTGTTGTAGAACTATTTATTTTACGACCTGAAGTCCCCAGTATATTCATAGTTCACAATATCTGTAAAAATAACAGTTTACTGTAACAAAAAAATAAAACTTACATAAGTACCGACGTGAGGCCTAAGAGACCGCGTCGGAATTTCAAATCGTGATTACTCACCAAATACGCGCGCGACGACACCAATTTCTGGTCCGACATCAACGTGGGCACTGTCCTTGCAGCTACTTAAAACGCGATTATCGATATTGTGCGGGAAAAGGGGTACCCTAGCAAGTCAGTGTCTGCTGGGGCCTCTCAGACCGCACGTCGGTACTTAAAGGTTAAAAAAAGTGCTGTCCTATAAATATGACATTGGGTTCTCATGATAATAATCTAGTCTGCGACTGATAATTATTATGTTTTGTATTGAATCTATCTTTTTGGTCATATTTTCAACAAGAATTAATTATCAGTCAACTATACACAAATAAGTATATTTTGTAAAAAATGTAAATCAAAAATATGTTACTTGAACTAATTAACATTTGCAGATTTTGAAACGTCAGGCCTAATATATGAGATAATGCCACACTCATTTCTTTATCAATATTCCCAAGTATTGAGTTTTAATTTTCGTGAACGTTGTAAAGCTTAGATCGTACAAAAATAAAAAAATAACCCCCTATCTCGCATAGGTATCGAGATATTTACGATTTTTTCGACCTGATTTACTATAATAGTCACTGCTTTTTCCTTCTGTTACCTAATATGACAAAATATATACTATAATCTTGGCAAAGAACATATATATGAATTAAAAAAAATACACGTAAAAAATACAACCCACTATCTCGCATACGAGGCGAGATATTTACGATTTTTTCCGACTTGATTTACTATTATCATCACTGCTTATTCCTTTTGTTACCTAATATAACCAAATATATACTATAATCTTGGCAAAAACATATTTATGAATTAAAAAAAATACACGTAAAAATACAACCCCCTATCTCGCATAGAAGCCGAGATATTTAATTTTTTCCGACTTGATTTACTATTATCATCCCTGCTTATTCCTTTTGTTACCTAACATAACAAAATATATACTATAATCTTGGCAAAGAACATATCTATGAATTAAACAAAAAAACACGTAAATCGGATAAGTGGTTCTCAGATCTTAAATAAAATATACTAAGAAAAATATAATCACTCACGATTGTTTTACTTTGACTCACGATCACGTACGTTCACGAAACAAGTTTTTCAAAATCACGAATATAATTTTAGTGTGTTTTTTCTGTTTTCATACGCCTATGTCCGGTCGTTAGGTGTACTACCTGTGCCACGAGTTTGAATCCCGTTCGCTACAGTGATAAGTGCCCTATTGACACTAATGGCCGATTTGGGGGACCTAACGCTCCTACTCGACACTCTCTCCGATTTGTTTAAAACCAGTCAGTTTATTTACAGCCTATTTGACGCATACTTCTTATGGTAACTGTATTTGCGGGTATACCCGTCTATAATGACGTTTAGAATAAATATATTTTTTTCTTTGTTTTGAGGAAATAGAAATAAATGAAATTATAACAATTTAGGTAAATCAAAATGTAAAGGTAATATAGGAAAAGGACTGATACACAGTATTTAATTTAAATATTTCAGTATTCCTGTGATGTTTGAAAAATAGTAACTATTAAAACGCTTAGTGATTAAGTATTTAAAAAAATGTGACATTTTTTTAAAATATGCTAGTTTTGACGGTAGGTACACGAAGTACATTAATGACAATTTTTAGTAGAAATATATAATAAATGGAATCATTCTACATATTTATCTCAAATATGACATTTTATGAGTTGTACGGGGGTGCGATATTGTCACTTTTATTTATTTTATAAATTCGAACTACTTTCGAACAACTTACCTTCTTAAAACGTTACATATGTATATGAATATAAAACCAGTGGCGTAGATAGAGGGGGGGGGGTGAAGGGGATCAATCCTTCCCTATGAGTTCAATTTTTTTATTTTCGACCATATAAAAGATGATTTAATACTGTCATATCCCCCCCCCCATGAGATTGACTAAAAAAAAATTCAAAAAGTCTTCATCCCCCCCCCCCCCTTCCCCATCGCAAAAAGTTATCTACGCCACTATACAAAACGAAGATGTTTATATACATATTATATTACAGTACATATGTATGTATATACATAATTTTAACTCACTAACACTTTACTTTAATATCATGTTTGCTTACACATATGTAATGTATGTATATCATGTAAATTTTAAGAGTATGCGTTGTGTTATACTATGTATAGTAATCATTACACCTATGTATATTATTAATTCATAGATAGATTAATACATATACTCGTATGAAATGATATACCTTTCTAAGGTAGATTACCACAACATATTAAGTACCTACATATACAATTTGGGAATGGGTTAAAGGGGTTAGGTGTAGTCAGAATTTTCAAGAAATCGATTTTCTTTTTTTTTGCATTTTTGGAAGCTGCTACAACGGTTGAAGAACTATTATATGGCCCATTAATAAATGACTCGGTGTAAGTAATTAAATAATACGTATATTACTTTACGTAAATTGAGTGTAAAACTTTAAATGCGTTTTTCTCAAAACTATGTTTTTTGAACTGGTGACCACTGTAACTCGAAAACCGCTCTGTAGATTTTAATGAAATTTATACAGCTTTTTGAAAACATGAAAAACTAGTACCTGATCGAAGGATTTTTTTTTAATTTCGATTTGTTATAAACAATTAACTGTTGGTTTTTTTCCCGAAAATCTGGAAAAAAAATTCCTGAGGCTGCCATTTTGTTAATTTAAGAAAGAAAAAAAAAGCTTCGATCAGGCACTAGATTATCTATTAATAAAACTATTTTTTTTTGTCCGATTGAATTTGGATGAATCTCCAAGGATAAGTGATGGTCACCGCAAGGAGCTTCGGTTGGAACTGGATCAACACAAATAGCCATTTCTTTTAAAATTATTAATTTTTTTTTTCTAAAATTTCTGTCAAGTCAAGTCGAAACCTTATTTAATGATGCTATGTTTTTACTTTTATAAAATAAAATAATTTACTGGCAAAAAAAAATTATTTAAAATTGTCACTTTTTCATGTCTCTGACTACACCTAACCCCTTAATTTTATCTCTATCAAAACTTAATCATAACATAAGTAAGAGTGATATCACTTATTTAAGATTGTATATAAAAGAAAAAAAAACAATTAATTAAAGAACAATAACAGATGGATTTGAATGAAACTTTGAAAATAAGAAGACATTTATATTGCAAAATTTCATTAAGAGAATACTTTTAAGGGGGTTAGCAAGTCTAGCGCCTCTGAAAATACTCAATATTTGGGAATTTACTGTTGTCAAATGAAACAACGAATTAAAACAAAATTAGCACAGCTGTTTAATCACTATTTAAAGTACATTTTAAATTATTTTTCAGATTTTTATGAATGAAAATTATTAATCTCTGGCCGATGGTAGGTTTTCATCAAAATTTAGAGTTGACACCTTCCGTACATTTAGCCAAATGGTCAGATCTGGAACAATTTTACAAAGTGAATTTAGTTTTTGAAACTATCCTCTATGGAATGAACCACTTTGATTGGAAACAAAAAATCCTGTAGATTTTTATGGCCAATGAAAATTACAGTTCAAACAAAGCTTAAATTTTAGAGTATAAACATATCTATAATTATTGAAATATATAACTCTGAGGTGTAAAAGTGGTTCATTCCATAGAGGATAGTTTCAAACACTAAAGTCACTTTGTAAAATTGTTCCAGATCTGAGCATTTGGCTAAAAGCAAGTACGTAAGGTGTCAACTCCAAATTTTGATGGTTAATTTAGCTTTAATTCGTTGTTTCATTTGACCACAGTAAATTCCCAAATATTGAGTATTTTCAGGGGCGTTAAGGCTTGTTTACACGCAACGATAAATCGTAACAATTTATCGTAACGATGAGAATCGTTACGATTTATCGTAGCGTGTAAACAGGACATTGTAGCGATTTATTGGAATTTATTGGAATTTTATTCCAATTTTATTAATGTCCTGTTTACACGCTACGATAAATCGTAACGATTCTCATCGTTACGATAAATTGTTACGATTTATCGTTGCGTGTAAACAAGCCTTTAGACTTCCTAATATTAAATAACAAATTAACATGTATTCTTTTGAGAATTGCATAATTTCGAAACTTTTCAAATATGTACGTAGATGTGGCAGAAATAATTTGATGAAAATTTGAGCATTTATTCTTTACTCATTTACAAAGATAAATGTACATTTTCAGAATGATTAGGAACCACGAGAGATACATGCTTATACACAGACACCGCCTGCCCCGCACCCTATAGTGCCAACCTCCTTAAGGGGTTACATAGAGTTAGAAGACCAAAAAAAGGGTTTCTTAAAGAATTTTTTGAAGAAATGACTCTTAACTTATTAATGTAAAAATTTGTACATATATTATGGTAACTTTTAATTGTATTTTGACATTTTTTATTTGTAAAAATAATAATTTTGAAAGCTACTACAACTGTTCTCCAGGAGGTCCTCTTAAAAAGGGCGCCTTGCGGTGACCACGATATCTCTGGACTACATCATAATAAAAAACCCAAACGGATATCGTTAAAGTAATGTATAATTTTGTACTTAATCGAAGGAATAAGTAAAATAAAATTTTTTGACAAAATGGCGGCTTCTCAAAAAAATCGATTTTTGACAAAAATTTTGACCTTAAATTGTTTATAAAAAAATATATATATTTATCGGTGAGAAAAAACCTTCGATTAATTACTAAAAACTATACTTAAGAAACTTGTGTTAACATTTGAGACTGATCGGTTCAGCCGTTTCCGAGGAATAGTGGTCACCGACATTAAAAACACATATTTGAGAAAAACGCGCTGCCGCTCCGACCTCCTACATTCAAACGCTCTGAGACGTCTTTACAAATATGCGTGTAACTTCGAAAATAATCGTCGGATTGACTTGAAAATTTTCTGTGTGTGTACTTAAATATATGTACATTACGAAAATGAAATTAAAAAAAATCGATTTTTTGAAAATTCTAACTGTATATAAACCCTTAAGAAAATCTAAAAAAATATATTTAATCATCTCTTGTCATGCAATTAGTAATTACTTTATTGTGATCAGGAACTGACAGAGCGACACCATAAAAATAGTTTTCTACGGAACCTTTAACCCAGTCCTAAAAATTTATTTAAAAAAAATCATATTTAAAATCAAAACTTCGATATTGTTGAGCAATTTTGATAAACAGTTGCAATAAAAATTATGAGTGCATAATCAACTATTCTAAAGGGTCCGTTTCTGGTCGTTATCACATTTACCCAAAACTTTGGATTAGCAAACCGGACACGTTTCTGCGAGAAAAGAAATGAAACTGTGTCCTTTGCCTTGAATATAAAAAGGGTGCTTAATACCTCTTACCGAATTAAATAATCACTGCTGTACCAGCGTTTCTCAACAAGTTATACATCCGTCGTTTCAATTCTAACCGGTTTATTTGAATATATAGAAGTTATTTTATTGCTTCCTCGCAATATCGAAGATACGAGAAGCTTTGTGATTGTTTTAAAATGAGAAAAAAATGTTCCTCGATTTCAAAATTTTAACTTGAACTTTCCGTTTCAGGTTAAGACAAACACTTTTTGTTCTGTCTGTCTGTGTGTGTGTCTGTCACACGCATAACTCATGAACCACTGAACTGATATTAATGAAACTTGCGTGGTTCATTGGGTCTGGCTTGAGGACGGTCCCATTACAAAATTATTAAAATAGCGTGTAAAGATGTTCCCTTATAACGATTTATCTCAATTTGCTTTAAAAAATAGTTATTTTTTAAAATTACTAGGTATTTAATTTGACATATTAAAGGTCATTATGATATTTGCATATAAAAAGATTAGATTTGGATTGAAATTGTCAAAAAATTAA
This sequence comes from Sialis lutaria, assembly GCA_949319165.1. Lineage (NCBI taxonomy): Eukaryota > Metazoa > Arthropoda > Insecta > Megaloptera > Sialidae > Sialis > Sialis lutaria. Next base: position 37,004,940 of record OX439232.1, on the reverse strand, counting down.
AAATATACGGCATAATAACGAGGTGCTTATTAAGAAAAATGTTTAATTAATATTTTTTATTAAAATTGTATGAAAATTAAATGGTTAACCAATGAAAGGCAGTTTTTTGGCAGATGTTTTTCAGTTACAATGATATGTTGAAAGGAAATTTATTTGAATGTTTTGGAGAAAAAAAAAATCGACACATCGGACTGTATGAATATTATATTTATTAAATTTATTATAATAAAATGATTTATAGTAATATTTTTATATTTTGGATGTATCGTTTGATGCAGAAAATGTAGACACTTGTGTCCTAAATGTTGTGGTGTACTGCATGTCTCCTTTAGTTCTGAATCTTTTATACCTGAAAAATATTTACAAAATTGTTTAAATGCGACCAGAAATGTATTTTTCATCATTAATATATAGAATGTTTCATAATTGAAGGAGGTTGATCTATGCATGATTTTAAAATAAAAAGTTCATATAAATATAAGTCAGTTTTCGCTTTATTTTTGATATACAGGATGATCAATATTTTTTGATTTTTTTTATAATTTCGAAACTATACATACCTATATTAGATATTTTTTTTTAAACTTGGTGGGTGTAAATAAACATTATTTTATTAATGGTGCTTTATTTTGTAATAAAAAAGATCTCCCGAGTTTTTTTCGAATCTTGAACTATTTTTTAGTAAAAAATAAAGAACAACAATTATTTGTTGGTAAAAATAAAATATGTTTACACTTTTTATTGAAATAATACCCATTTCTGATTAAATTAGTTATTAATTTTAATTCACTGTAAAAAATTAATAACTGAAATCTTGATCGTTCTGTATATCAAAAATAAAATAACAAGGACTTATGTTTATATGAACTTTTTGTCTTAAAATCATGCATTGAATAACCCCTTTCAATTATGAAACATCCTGTATTTTATAGAGTATATTCCATGTCTATAATAATTGTCAACCGAAAATCCATGCATTTGTTTAAGGAGCTAATACAAAAAAAAAATTAGAAACAGGGGTTATTTTAATGTGCAGTCGTAACATATTTGTGCAGTACTAAATGTGCAGTTATAAAATTTAATTTGCGCAGTGCTTCAAAATGAACGTGAAGAGCAAATAAAGGCCATCCAATTGCATAAAAAAGCACTTTTTTTATTTGTTTTACCTCAAATTTTGCAGTACTATTTCTTTAAAATAACCCCTGGTTGAAACCACTGCTTTATTATATACTAGCTGATTTGTCGGATGTATGTCGGGATGTCACCTAACCAAACCTAACAATACATATTTTAATATATGTATATCTACCCCCCCCCCCCCTTCAGGAATGATTTTTCGACCAGTGAAATTTTTATTTTAATTAGTAGTTTTTTTGATATACTATAGTATTGATCAGCGGTCACCAAACTGTATCTATTTCTAAAAATATAATTTATTTGTTCTAATAATACTAATCAATACGACAAAATAAAAATATAAAAAAATCCAGAAGATTTACATATATATTTGTACCTCAACAGATAGATAAAATTTCAAAAATAGATCCATCATTTTTTTCAGTTTGGTAACCACTGTACTAAATCAGCGTTTCTAAACCAATATGGTATACCACAGTATTTTTATAAAATTTTCAATATAAAAGAATTTAAATTTTCAAATTTTGATACTTTTTGAGATAGTACTTACATGTTATATGAAAATTGAGAACTTATACAGCGTGTCCCATTTTAATCTATCATCCCCCTATTTTTTTAATCTATCAATTAAATCTTCTTTTTATTTTTTCACTTTTCCTCTAAAGAAAAAAATTCATGAAATTGTAAAATCTCATATTATTTTGTTAAATGTCAAAGAAAAATTAAGTCACACAAAAAATTATGTAAGACAAAAGCTGCTTGTTTTTTTTTTCAATCAATAATATGCCGCAATAAAAAATAAAGGTTTCTATTAAAAAAAAAATTGGCCCCATTTGACCTCGAAGACGTCCAAAAAATCAAAAATTAATAACGCCATTTTGGTTCCCTCTCAAAACCAAACAACTTTTATTTGAATTTTTTTTTGATTTAATTGCTAGATAAAAAAAATATGGGGGGGGGGGGGTAGATTAAAATAGGACAGCCTGTATAATAAATATAAATATAATATAATATCAAACCTCTTTTTTAAGAGTATCCATATATTCCTTTTACAAATGAATATGATAAATATGAGAACACCTTGTAGCATATTCAAATAATCAGGTATTTTGAAAAGCCACTGGCAAGTATCACAACTTTTATTTAGGAAATATGAAACAATCTCCAATATCCAGTTCACCCCCATTACCAGGAATAATTTTAAATATAAATTAAATCTGCAAAAAAATATATATTATAATTTTTACTTAACTAAATATAGGGTGGAAACAAACTTAAACAGTTGATTGAGAAAAATATTTTAAGTAAAAAAGTTCATATGAACATGTGTCCGGGAATTATTCATGAGGGAGCTACAGACCCCCAAAGATTTAACCGAAATAAGGTTTTATTTAATATCTGGAGACTCTATTACATATTTTTTTACTGTTTTTTTCTTTTAACCCTTTTAGCCCTGGATTTTTTTTCAAGCAAATATTTTTTTTTGTATTAGTTATTATTAATTGTATCACACCTGTATTTGAGGTGTAAAAACTAGAAAATCTCGTAAAATTTTATCACTAGGTCTTTAAAATAAAAATTATATGCTCGACTTTTCGTCTGTCCGTCCGTCTGTCTTCCACCACGAGATCTCAGCCCCCTGACCACCTAGAGACCTCAGGTTTTCGCTAAATGGTAGGTCGGTGGTTCTAGTTTATTCCATTATAGGAATTTTTCCGGTCATGACCCCCCCCCCCTTCAAAATTTTTCATATATGGCTTCATGTACCTCGTTGGATTCAGGATTGATTCACGAATCGATTGGCAAGAGTATTTTTTGAGTTGTGTCAAGTGGGGTTTATAACTTTTTTATTTATTTGTAACGATATATTTTATAAAATAGAAATTACAAACCAATTAATTTAAGATAAGAGCTCTGTAAATCATCATGTCAGGGCCGAAAGGGTTAACTTACAGGCGCCCTTTTATATGTTAAATGTAGTATTTATGTACATTATACATACCTTTGTTTTTCATTTTGATTATGTTTATGACTATCGGATCTCTTTAAAGAAAATGAAGTTTCTCTTTTAATAGATTTAATTTTAAATGCAGTTACTGCAAATAGCACAACATTGCAAATAATTATTACAGACATTGGGGCGTAAAAGTACAATATTGTTGCAGCTCCTTCTGAAAATAATGTACTGTATAAAGATTAGGGAAAAAATTAGCACCTAACCTAAAAATTATTCTCAACTTCTTGCATAGAGTTATAGAATGGATTGAGCAATAGCCTCATAAAATTGACCACTCTCGTTAAAGAGACAAATGTAGCCAATATCTGTCTCTTTTCTGTAGGTCTGTCATAACTGCAAACAAACCTGTGACGTGACCAATTAGAATTCTAGAAAGAGACATACAGGCTACTTTATCGCTTTGTCTCTCCACACATTTTCGCCAGTATTTACTCCACAGATGGATAGGGAATGCTCAGTTCATTCTATAAGTCTATGGCTTCTTGGTGTAGTAAATTCAGCAAATATAACATGACAATTTTTCAAGGTATATAAAGTAAAACAAGGTAGCCTTTTCAGCTCCTTGACCAATCAGCGTTAGCGCGGGAATTAACGTCACCACGAAGAGATATTCAAATGTCATAAATGTATAATTGAATATAAATTACAAAAAATTACTTTATTTATTCTTGTTTTCGTATTTTTGATATTTTATCAACACATACCATCAAAGAAGTACAAATTCGACATTGCAAAATCATAAAGAAGCTGTTTCAGACAATTTGGTCTTCTTGGGAAACGTCATATTTACTATTCTTAAGTTGGCAATACGTTCTGTAATTCTGACAGCTTTAAATGATTTTGCAATGTCGAATGTATACTTCTTTGATGGTATGTGTTGATAAAATATTAAAAATACGAAAACAAGAATAAATAAAGTAATTTTTTGTAATTTATATTCAATTATAAATTTATGACATTTGAATATCTTTTCGTGGTGACGTCAATTTCCGCGCTAACGCTGATTGGCCAAGGAGCTGACCAGGCTACCTTGTCTTTATATACCTTGACAATTTTTACCTTTGCACCATAACTTGTACGGTACAAAAAATACAGTTTTTTTTAACGTTTTCGTGCTGAAACAAGGTATGTATATAAAGATAAGGTTGTCTCATTAGCTCCTTGACCAATCAGCGTTGGCGCGAGAATTGACGTCACCACGAAGACATTCAAATGTTATAAATGTACGTATAATAGAAGATCAATTACAAAAAAAAACTTATTTTTGTATTTTTTGATATTTTATCAACACATACAATCAAAGAAGTACAAATTCGACATTACAAAATCATAAGAAGCTGTCAGAATCACAGAACGTATTGCCAACTTTTGAATATGTATTGTAATGTGACGTCAATTCCAGCGCCAGCGATCATTGGTCGAGGAGCTAATGAAGTTACCTTATCTTTATATAGGTACCTTGCTGGTAAAGGTGTTTTTTATAAATAAATAATAATTTATACCATACCTTTTAAAAAACAACTTTCTTCTCCTATATTCGGAATAATGAAGTGTTCAGGTATATTTGGAGAGTATTCTATTATGACAGTCACAAGGATAATTATTAAGGGACAACCCCAAGCATACAGACAGTATAAGAAAAATTTCTTTATTTCCTCTCTTCTAGTTTTCAATCGCATTCCACTGCAATAAATATGTATTAATTAAAAAGCTACAAAAAAGAAAGGTACATACATTTTTTTGGAGACCATTATTTCCATTGATTCATTTTGAAAATAATCGCGAAAAGCCCAATATTCATATACAGGATGTCCCATTTTAATCTATCACCCCCCTAATTTTTTTTATCTATCAATTAAATCAAAAAATGTTTCAAATAAAAGAAGTTCAGTTTTGAGGGGGACCCAAAATGGCGTTTTAATTTTTTTATTTTTTGACGTCTTCATGGTCAACTAGGGCCAACATTTTTTTTTCAAATGGAAACCTATATTTTTCATTACGGTATCTTATTGTTTGGAAAAAAACAAACAGCTTTTGTTTTAAATAATTTTTTGTATGACTTCATTTTTTTTAATATTTCACAAAATAATTTTAGTTTTTAGATTTTCACTAATTTTTTACTCGAAACCCATTAACTTTAGAGGAAAAGTGTAAAAAACAAAAAATGTTTATTTTAATCTGATGTAACATAGAAAATGATTGCATTTTTTTTTTAATTTTTTAAATTAAATTTTTACACTTTATCTCTAAAGTTAATGGGTTTCGAGTAAAAAATTAGTGAAAATCCAAAATCTAAAATTATTTTGTTAAATATTAAAAAAAATGAAGTCATACCTCATTTTGAGAGTGCTTGCTATTTGCAAATTTACCGGACATTAAAATTATAAATATTGATTTTGAAAACATCTACGTGTCGCGTCAAGCCCATAAATTAAATAAAGTGTGTATATTTTTTTTGGTTTTACTAATTTGTTTAATTTTAATAGCTTCATGGTAAATTGTAATAATTTGTATTTCATTTTAATTAGACCCGATAGACTGTTTATTAAATTATGGAATAAAGTAATGTGTTAATTAATATAATAATTAGTAATTGACATACCTGAATGTACGCCAAATGTCAAAGCACATGACATTTAACCAGAAGAAACTCACCAGAAAACAAAACTGTATCATGTAAGCTGAAACAGAAATATTGTGAGAATTATTTATTCATGTATCAACATACATACAGTGTATGCCATAGAAAATTTTACATGGAGAGAATTAGAAGTTTTGTAGTAGCCTTTGGTCAAATTTAATGATATGTCATTGGTGCATTTTAAGATGCATATGAAATATACACATTAGGGTGATTCATTTCCGCAAAATATTTTTTTTCAAGGTGCTCAAGCAAAATTTTAATCTACATATAGAAAAAAAAATTCTCACCAAGATTGAGCTCTTAATTCCTATTTCAAGTACTTGCAATTTAAATATGAAGTTTTCCCATTTAAAATGCATGTAATTTTTTTTTTCAAATTTCTAATGCTTAAACACCTTTTATCATATTGGGAATCGGTTTGATGGACCTTACGGGAAATTTCACGCTCTTTAAAATTGCCTTGGTGTTTTTTTCTGTAACTCACACTGGTTCGCCAGTAGGAGTCATCTTAATACAGTTTTTGGAATAAATTGTTTTTTTTCAAATTTCTAATGCTTAGACACCTTTTATCATATTGGGAATCGGTTTGATGGACCTTACGGGAAATTTCACGCTCTTTAAAATTGCTTTAGTGTTTTTTTCTGTAACTCACACTGGTTCGCCAGTAGGAGTCATCTAAATACAGTTTTTGGAATAAATTGTTTTTTTTTCCATTTTTTTTTGAGCAAACCGCAAAAATTAGGGAGAAAAAGAGCTGACTCGTAAAAAATAGTTTTTTTTACCAATATTTAATGAATTTACAGCCATTTTTAGGCCTTAAAACGCAAGAAATTGATAAATACTAACTAATAATGCTGCATTATTAGTTAGTATTTAGATGACTCCTACTGGCTAACCAGTGTGAGTTACAGAAAAAAACACTAAGGCAATTTTAAAGAGCGTGAAATTTCCCGTAAGGTCCATCAAACCGATTCCCAATATGATAAAAGGTGTCTACGCATTAGAAATTTGAAAAAAAAAAAATTACATGCATTTTAAATGGGAAAACTTCATATTTAAATTGCAAGTACTTAAAATAGGAATTAAGAGCTCAATCTTGGTGAGAATTTTTTTTTCTATACGTAGATTAAAATTTTGCTTGAGCACCTTGAAAAAGAAATGTTTTGCGGAAATGAATCACCCTAATACACATAGTATATTTAAGTATTGTAAAACCGATTTTTTTCGAAATCCGGATTTTGATGGAAATTTTTATAAGCAATATAACCTATTTTAATAAATTTTCTTTATAAGCAATATAACCTACTAGCGGAATCCCGCGGCTTCGCTTGTGTAAACTTTGAAACTAATTAGAACCCTCCATATACGTGATAGGGGATGACATATTACATTTTTTATATTGATTTTTATTCATGACCTATAAAAAAACGTAAATATCTCGGATCTTAGTTAATAATTGTAAAAACTAACCCCCTGTCTACCCTAGCCATTAGGGGTTGAATATCGATTTTTTAATTGCAGATTATGCCCGACTCCACTATTATAACGTAAGCAGCTATGCAAATAAACATATCAAAAACACAGACCCTGTCTACTCCCGCCATTAGTGGTTGAATGTCAAAATTTTTATTTTAATAGATGACTATTTTGCCCGACTTTACCTTTATAAGTAAAGCATGTATGCAGATAAACATATCTAAATCCATCCTCGTCCCCGTCCCAAAGATTCATTTTTAATTGAATATTAATTTCAATTGTGGTTGAATTTTCGTAACTGATATTTGTCTTGTAGAGTACCTACTTGTGCTATGTTTCATTCGGTGAATACAAAAAAATATATTTTACAAATTTTCTTTAATTTTGTCTATCTGTCCGTCTGTTGTTTATTTACTTATTCCAACTTGACATGAAAACTGCTAAACTGATTTCGATCAGACTTTCACTTTTAGAAAGCCTTATTAGATCCTAAACTTTTTTTACAACAAATCCGAATTAAAGAATTTTTTTAATATAAATATGTAAAAAAAAGATAGAGGCTTTAAGATTATCAGACTAACATATCATATTAAATAATTAGGTGAGACATTTATTAAAAAATAAATAAAATAATGTTGTTATTTTTTAATAAAAATGTTAAAAAAATTGAAAGAGTTATCAATGGCAGGATGTGATGAAATTAAACCAAAATCACTATTCCATATAGCCACCGTAGGGCATTCACTGATTTTGAAATATACACATGGACAAAGCGTCGGGAAAATTTATAAAATCAAAATATTCAATAAAAAAAATACACCCTTTTTAAATTTATTTTAATTTTGTTTGGATTTCATTTAAAAAAGTTTACATTGACTTGTAAATGTATTTAAACTATATGTACAAAGCTATAAATCATGAAGAAGATACTGAATATATTATTACGCTGGTTTTTTACTTCCTCTACATATTGAAGATATGAGAAGCTTTGTGATCGTTTTTCAAAGATTTTTTATTTTAATTCAAATATTGGCTTTTTAAGATGTGAAAAAATTAAATCAATTTTTTTTTTGGGACAGTTGTAATCACAAAAAACCTATGCCTACTGTATTTATGTATGCAGATAGAATTTATTTTTTTATATTTTTATTTATAAATAAATATTTAAAAAAAAATATTGGGTTTTTAAAGTGTGAAAAAATTTAACTAAATTTTTTTGGGACAGTTGTAATCACAAAAAACCTATGCCTACTGTATTTATGTATGTAGATAGAATTTATTTTTTATATTTTTTATTTATAAATAAATATTTAAAAAAAATATATTGGGTTTTTAAAGTGTGAAAAAATTTAACTAAATTTTTTTTGGGACAGTAGTAATCACAAAAAACCTATGCCTACTGTATTTATGTATGTAGATAGAATTTATTTTTTATATTTTTTATTTTAATTCAAATATTGGGTTTTTAAGGTGTGAAAAAATTAGATCTAACATTTTTTTGGGACAGTTGTAATCACAAAAAAACATATGCCTACTGTATTTATGTATGTAGATAGAATTTATTTTTTATATTTTTTATTTTAATTCAAATATTGGGTTTTTAAGGTGTGAAAAAATTAGATCTAACATTTTTTTGGGACAGTTGTAATCACAAAAAAACATATGCCTACTGTATTTATGTATGTAGATAGAATTTATTTTTTATATTTTTTATTTTAATTCAAATATTGGGTTTTTAAGGTGTGAAAAAATTAGATCTAACATTTTTTTGGGACAGTTGTAATCACAAAAAAACATATGCCTACTGTATTTATGTATGTAGATAGAATTTATTTTTTATATTTTTTATTTTAATTCAAATATTGGGTTTTAAGGTGTGAAAAAATTAGATCTAACATTTTTTTGGGACAGTTGTAATCACAAAAAAACCTATGCCTACTGTATTTATGTATGTATGTAGATAGAATAATTATTTTTTATATTTTTTATTTTAATTCAAATATTGGATTAAGTATTAAGTTGTGAAAAAATTAAATCCTAATTTTTTTTTCGGATAGTGTAATCACAAGAAAACAAAACGTATTTTATTTATGTACTATAGTATTGTATTTATGTACTATAGTTTAAATAATAATTTTTTATAATATTTTTTATTTTAATTCAAATATTGGGTTTTTAAGGGAGAAAAACTTAAATCCAATTTTTTTTGGGACAGTTGTAATACCAAAAACCTATGCCTACTGTTTTTATGTAGATACCTAGAATAAATTTTTTTATAAATAAAATTATTTAGGTAAAGTGGGTAAATTTTGTAAAAAAAAAAAAACAGTTTTTGTATTTTTTTTAGTACAGTATTCGAAAAAGCGGATAGTCGTAATAACTAGTAAAAATACAATTATATGGAATTCAGTTAGACTTTTATTTTGAGTAGTTAAAACCGATACGTCGTATTAACCGATGTCGTTATAACCGTTTTCTACTGTATATTAAATTATAGTATAAAAAGATTAGTGTATATTTAAAATACTTACCAGAAAATATACATAATATAGATTGAAGATCAGAATAGACTTTTGCAATGGCGAGAAAAATGTATCCCCACATTAGATTAAATAAGTAACACATGAAAACCTTTCCTTGAAGATTTTTTAGCTCTGGTAGTATCGCATAAACTAAAAATGTTATCAGTAAAAATGGTACTGATAGCAACAATACTGAAAACAAAAAAAAAACAATAATTAATATGTGTTTTATTTTTCATTTTTTTGTTTTTTATTTTTCCTTTTTGAGTCAAATTCTCCTCAAATTTATATAGGACTATCTCCTTTTTTCCGTATATACAGGATGTTCTCGGGAATCGACTGATCATTGCTAACTTTATTATTATTGGAGCTAGAAGATCGGATTATGGGCAAAGTACCAGTATTTTTTCCGGAATGAATAATGGCAGTGTCAAAAAAACAATTGTATGTCAAATTTCAGAGATATATTAAAATACAACATTTTTTTAAATGGAATACTCTGTAGGTATATTATTATTATAGCTGAGAATGTTCTCTTTATAAAAGTGTAATGATGGTAAAATTGCTAGAAAACAAGTTATAACAAGTATAAAATTAATAGAAAATATCGAAAAATAGTGTGCTATGAAAATTTAATAAAATGCAAACAAATGATTAAAATATTTAAAACAATAGTTTCAGGTTTTTATGTCATTTGTTCGCAACTTATTAATGTTTTTGAATATAATTGATAAGGAAATAAATATTTATTATAATTAATTATATTTTTGATGAGTAATACCCAAAAACGTATTATTATTTTAAATTTTTTATCAGTTGTTTGAATTTTATAAAATTTTCATAGTACACTATTATTTTTCGATGTTTTCTATTAATTTTATACTTGTTATAACTTGTTTTCTATCAATTTTACCATCATATATGTATAATGTATATATGTATTACACTTTTATAAAGAAAACATTCTCAGCTATAAAATTCAATAATAATATACATGATATTCCACTTAGAAAAAGTTATATTTCAATATACAGTGCGTTCATAATGAAAGGAACAAATTCGTTTAAAATTCAGGGAATTATTTTGTGGAAAAACGCTCGGACCCGTCGATTAGTATTTTTAGTTGCGGATTTTTTGACATAAGAAAATTATATACAGGATGTCCCATGAAGAATCTATGCAGTAACCATTGATTTTTTTAAATGGAACACCCTATATATTATGCCATTTTTGAATTGTACGATAAATTCTGAACACTTTTTGTGCGCATAGCATAGCTCTAAAATTAGCGGTTTTTGGAATAATGACGTTTGAAATGTGTTTCAAGAAGAACATATTTAGTCATCATTGATTTTTTTAATGGAAAATCCTGTATATTATGCCATTTTTGAATTTTACGATAAATTCTGTACACTTTCTGTACAACATAGCATAGGTCTAAAATCATCAGTTTTTGAAATAATGACGTTTGAAAAGTTATAAATAAATAAAAAATTAATTAACTTTAATAATAAAACATACAAAAGAAATAAAATTATTCCAAAAACCACTGATTTTAGAGCTATGGTATGTTGTACAGAAAGTATTCAGAATTTACCGTACAATTCAAAAATGGCATAATATACAGGATTTTCCATTAAAAAAAATCAATGATGACTGCATATATTCATCTTGAGACACATTTCAACCGTCATTATTCCAAAAACCACTAATTTTAGAGCTATGTTATGCGCACAAAAAGTGTTCAGAATTTATCGTATAATTCAAAAATGGCATAATATGTAGGGTGTTTCATTTAAAAAAATCAATGATTACTGCATAGATTCTTCTTGGGACACCCTGTATACAATTTTCTTATGTCAAAAAATCCGCAACTAAAAATACTAATCGACGAGTCCGAGCGTTTTTCCACAAAATAATTCCTTGAATTTTAAACGAATTTGTTCCTTTCATCATGAACGCACTGTATATCTGCAATTCGATATTCAATTGTTTTTTCTACACCGCCATTATTCATCCCGGAAAAATTCTGATACTTTGCGCATTTAACCGATCTTCTAGCTTCAATATTAACAAAGTTAGCAATGATAACTCGGTTTCCGCGAACACCCTGTACAAATTTTTACCTTATTTATTCTTTATTAATCGAAACACTTAATTCAACACAAAAATACATACCTGACGCCTCAATCTTCATATTAGCTTCATTAAACTCATGATCCGGGCTCTGACACGACCAAAACCAAACAACAGAACTGCCATCATCATCTAAACAATAATCTAAAGTCGTGTTATGATACAGCATATTCACCGTCCCATTTCTCAACCATTCAATCTCAGTATCAAGTTCTATAGATATATTCAACAAATAAAACTCAGACGGGCAAGAAAACTCTGCAACTTTATTATACAATATCTCAATTTTTTCATCTGGGCCTAGATCCAAAGGAAACTTAAAATCCAGTGTGCTATGACTTAAAACACAATTTCTATCGATATAGTTGTAACCTCTCGGACAACATTTCCATACACAAGTCCTGACTTCACATATACAACCTTTATAGAATGTCTCGTTATAAACAGAGTATTGGCCCTCGTTATAAACATCACCGTCTTTAGTGAGAACACTATTATTACTGTAACGTTCGATTATTTGAATATCAACAATACGCTGACAGTTTTCTACGATTTCATTTTTTATTAGTGGTGTTTGAAGTATTATAACAAAAATTAATATTTCTGTATATTTGATTTTATTTATTTTACACATTTTTTATGATTGATATAATAATATACATTTAACATTCATTATAAGTATGCTTTCTTTAAATAATTGTTCACTTTATTATAAATTTCTTATCACTTTTATTAGACATTTCCTAGAGAAGTGGTTAACTTACTTATCATTTTTAAATGTGATAATGTGACCATACTTAATGATAGAATAGACAAAGCTATGAGTGTTAATCTTCGTAAATGTGTTTGGACACTGACCGTAAATAAGTCGTATATATATGTATATATAATTATTATAATATAAATACTTGCGTGTGAAATGTTTCCGTCCTTAGGGGAATAATGCAGTAATTAATTAATTTATGAAAAAATAAAATGAAAAATATTGTATTTAATTAGTCGATGTGTAGGTAATACCAAAAAATATTACTACAAGTGAGTCGTCCAGATGCAAAACCTGTTATCCACATATTTTAAGATTTTGAGTTTTGTATCTTTGGATTCCACTCGTCTCAGGCTACAAGTATTAGGCCTATTTCACACATATACGGTTTCATTCGGTTCGGTTCGTTTTCGGTTCGTTTTCGGTCGCTGCCGACAAGTGTGAAACGATGATTCAGTTTGTATTCGGTACCTAATAGAAACCGTACAGAACTGAATACTCCCTCCACACGGACAGATTTAATCAGGTTTCAATTCGTGTCCAGGGAACACAAAGCAATGAACGCGTTCACACATACTCGGTTTAGTTTCGGTTTTAACCTGATAGCGAGTGTTATTTTTTTTAAGTTTTGTCGCGGATTTTCTAATAAAATGAGCGGTTTTCTAGATGTTGATGTGGATCGTCTTCATGCTCTTTAGCTTCGGGAAAATAATGTAGAATGCTCCAAATTCCTGCTGTAAAGTGATGAAAGGGTGCTCGCAATGAATTCTAGTATTCCTCCTTCATTTTTTAATTTTTTTATAGAGAAACAACATGGCAACAACTTGCTTTCTCTCCATGAAAACTACTGAGTTTACGGAAAAAAATAAAACCTAATATGAACTGTATGAGAACCGTGTATGTGTGAAAGGGTTTGATTCGTTTTCGGCTGAAACCGAAAACAAACCGAACCGAATGGAACCGCGTATGTGTGAAACAAGGCTTATAATAAATTGGACTGCAAACCCGGCAAAAATCTCTTAAAATTAAATTTGAAAGATTAAGTCGGTTGCAGAAATTGCTATATTTTTGGTGAACTAACTTAAAAATTATTTTAATAAAAGTATTAAATTTTGTATCGAATTGAGACAATAAAAAAAAACATAACAGGATTTGCATGCAGACTCATGAAAAAGGCATAAGGATATTTTACCTAGACGCTGCAAAAACAGTTTATGTAATTTTGCTAGAAATCTATTTAAACACACATAGCAGGTTTTGCATCTGGATTACTCATATAATATCGACGCGTCTTACACCCAGAAGACAATGTGCATATTTCTAGAAGCTAGATAAAAAAATTAATGTGTTTTTAGCGCAACCCATGAAGTGGTAGCGCTTATCTTATATGCTCGATTTTCTGTCCGTCTGTCTGCCTTCCACCGCGAGATCTCGGCCCCCTGACCACCTAGAGACCTCGGGTTTTCGCTAAATGGTAGGTCTGTAGTTCTAGTTTAGCCCCTTTTAGGATTTTTTTCGGTCATAACCCCCTCCCTATCAAAATTTTTCATATATGGCTTCATGTACCTCATTGGACTCGGGATTGATTCACGAATCGATTGGCAAGAGTACTTTTTGAGTTGTGTCATGTGGGTTGCGCGGCAAAACCCACGTATGGGTTTTGGTTTTGATAATTTATTTTACATGAAATTTTTAAAACTATCATGCCTATTTGTTTCAAAAGAAAACCAAGAAAAAGTTATGAAGGAGGTTGACACTATAGGGTGAGGGGCTGGCGATGCAGGGAACGGTGTGAGTAAGTGCCTGTGGATAAGAATAGAGTGAAGGCAAGCTATGTCTCTTTTTTTCACACATTATTAAAAAAACACGATTTCTAATCATTCTGAAAATTTACAGATATCTTTGATAAATTAATAAAGAATTGATGCTCAAATTTTTATCAAATTGTCTTTGTCACATCACTTTGAAAAGTCCTGTAATGTCTCATGTCATTATGCAGTTTTCATAAGATTGCATGTTAATTTGTTTATTTAATATTTCTTAAGCTATTCTCCTAATGATATTGAAAATTTGCAAGGATTTTTTTAAATAATAAATGTCTTGTTATTTTCAAAGTTTCATCGAAATCATTCTGTTTTTTACAAGCTTTTACTTAACTCAAATGCTATGTCAGTATTCTAAATATTAATATAATGTACATTTTAACATAATATTATTTAATACAATTAATGTAATATTTAGAAATATTAATATTAATTTATAGTAGAAAATATAGTTTTTCCTGTTTTAACCTTTTAGACATTTATTTCTATTTCTAAATATTACATTAAATATTAAATGAACGCCACAAGCTTTTTTAGTCATACGAATTCTGGAAGACTTTGTGAAAAAAAAATTATTTTTTACTTTTTAGTGCATATGTAGGTTTATTATATGTAAAAGCTTGTTTTTTTAAAAAGTTTTTTTTTCTTATTTTATTTTTCTGTGGTATCAACCACCTTAAATTTCACTTTATAAATTATGATCATTAATATAATATTATGTATAATGTCATAAAATCCTGGTACCTTATTATAATTATTAGATACAAACACTGTGAACAATTTATAATAAAGTGAGTGACAAAATTACAATATTATGTATTTATTTTGAATATTAAATTATTATTTCAAAAAGGGCGAAACCTGAGGACTACGGTATTACACCAGCATTTTTTTTTATAATTTTGTAGTTAGGTCTAGTGTTGAAGCGGTAGATTCTTGATTTTTTCTTGTTATAATATTATCAACGTCTCCTTTGTTTCGGAATGCCTCATATCTGGAAAACATAATAGAGTCAAATATTACATCATTTTTTTTACACCAAACTGGCAAATCAAAAATGAAAACTATACATTTTTTTCTTTCTGGTTTAGCTTACATTGAAAAAGTGGGTGAACCAAATATTATATTTTCTGTAGAAGATTTTGGAAAAAATATATTGTACTGGAATGTGCTCAAAAATATGCTACTATATGTCGTAACTGAAAAACAATTTGGTTTAAAAGTTCTATAGTTATGAGCCAAAATATTTGTTGACTGTAGAAGTAAGATTTTGGAAAAAATATATATTGTGCTGAAATGTGCTCGGTTTACTCTACCATGTGTCGGCATGAAAAACAATTTGTTGCAATTTTTTTATAAAAATGAGCCATTTGTTTTCTGTAGAATTTAGAATATCCGATTTACGTGTTTTTTTTTTAATTCATAGAGATATGATATGCTCTTTTGTCCAGGTTTTAGTATATATTTTATTACATTAGGTAGCATAAGGAATAAGCAGTGATGATAAAAGAAAATCAAATCGGAAAAATTTGTAAATATTTCAACTCCTATGTGAAATAAGACTTGTTTTCTCCCTAAAACCCCCACCCCCATAGTATTTTTCCCGCTGGATCTAATTAAACTAATTACAACCCTCTATACGTGACAGGGGGTGAAATATTAACTCCCGTGCGAGTCGGAGCGGGCTTGCTAATTTATCATATAAATAAGTAGGTACGTACCTCTTTTTCAAAAGAACCCAAATATTCTTCTTACAAACGAATAAAACAAATATTAAAACTGCTTGCAACATATTCATGTAGTCAGTTACGTTATATAACCACCAATAGTAATCGACAATGAAATACAGAAATACTGCAGGCATCCAGTTTATCCCCATGATGAGAAAAAGTTTCACGTATAAATAAAATCTAAAACAAAAAATATTATAACTACAGTTAAAACGGATACAACGACATCGGTTGATAGTTAATACAACATATCAGTTTTAGCGACTCAATACAGGGTGGGGCATTTAAAGTGTTACAGAATTTTATCTCAGAGCCATCGCATATTTGAAAAAAATGTTTAAATCAAAAAATGTTTGGTTGTTAGAGGGTAATCGAATATTAATAATATTTTTTATTTTAGTATGGCCTTTACGGTTATTTGAAGACCAAAATCATTTTATCAAAAAGGTACCTATAGTTTTAATTTAATAATCTTATTCTACGTGAAAAAACACGAATCATTCATTGAAAATTGTTTTTTTTAACAACTTAAGCTTTACATGATTACAAAAATGTCTATTTCGTTCTAATAAAACTTGGAGAATTTTTTCTAGAATTTTTTTTAACATTTCGTATTTTTTTTTGTTGAAATAAAATAAATAGAAAAAGTTTTAAAATTTTTAAAACAATTTTTCAAGATTTATTAGACCAAAATAAACATTTTTTTTTATTTATACTTTTTTTCTAAAGTTTATGGTTTCTGAGTAAAAAATTCTTGAATTTCCAAAATCTCGAAACTATTTTGTTATCTTGGAAATCTTAGGTTGTTCAATAAAAATTTTGTAATGGAAGATTCGTGTTTGTTCATGTAGAATAAGGCCATCCGCACACGGGTCGACTGTTTTGCAACGAGAATCTCAAACCAGTTGCGCAAGCGACCGTTTGGTGACTTTGCACGTGTAGTGTAATGGCCCACCGCACACGGCGCAACTGAAACAAAACTGATTTGAAATCAGTTTCCAACTAGTCTCATGCGACTGTGCTTGCAGGTCGAATTTCAGTTTCAGTTGCGTGGTTGCATACTGTTTGAATTTTCATTATTGTAAAAATAAAGTTTATTAACAATTAAAATTATTATTATTCATTGTTGTCACTTATTTACTTCATTCAAAATGAATGAACAGCTAGTGAACATGTGGTGAACATTAAATTCGTCGAGAAGGTGGAGAATCGTGCAGTTTTATATAATTACAACCTATCTGGATATTCGAGAAAAGACAAAACAGAAAAAGCATAGCACGAGGTAGCAGCCCAAATAAACATGACAGGTATATTGTACCTAGATATAAACTTTATATATTTATTATGTAATATAATATGTTTGATTTTATTTATAACTATAATTACATACATAATAGTATTAAAATATTAAGATTCAGTCGCGCTCGTGTGCGGTGCGAGGAAATAAATCGATTGCAAACCAGTTACAAAATAGTCGCTTACGCTACTGATTTGAGATTCTCGTTGCGAAACAGTCGACTCGTGTGCGGAGGGCCTAAGATTATAAAATAAAAACTACAGGTTCCTATTTAAAAAAATGATGCTGACCTTCAAATATCCTTGAAGGCCACACTAAAATAACAAATAAATATTACTATTCGATTACCCCTTCAAAACCATACATTTTTTGATTTGAACATTTTTTTCAAATATGCGGTGGTTCTGAGATAAAAATCTGTAACACTTTAAATGCCCCACCCTGTATAAAAGTCCGACTGAATCCCACATAATTGCCTTTTTATTGGTTTTTACGACTTAATATGACTGGCCCCTTCGATGTCGTTATAACCGATTTCGACTGTATATGTATATAAATTTATTGGAATCGCCATTTTTTTAAAGTGATACAACTCCAGATTTAATTATAATATAATTGTTTAACCTTGTAATAAGTTATAATTTTTTTAATTAAAAACGCGGTTCCTAATCATTCTGAAAATTTACAGATATCTTTATAAATAAATAAAGAATATGTGCTGAAATTTTCATAAAAATTCTCTCTGTCACATTCTTTTGAAAAATCCTGTAATGTCTCATGTCATTATGTAGTTCTCATATAAATGCATGTTAATTTGTTTATTTAATATATCTTACAACTATTCTCCTAATGACATTGAAATTTCGCAAGGATTTTTTAGTGTTATTTCCAAAGTTTCATCGAAATATCTCTGTTAACAACTTCCTTAAGATTTTACCTTTGTTTTTCATTTTGTTTAGCATTCTCCAAAGTAGCAGATATTTGATTTGTAGTGATTTTAATTTTTATAGCAGTCATAATAAATAATACAACATTACACAAAATAATAACGAATAATGGCCCGTAGTAATAAGCAATTTTTGCATTTAAACCTGGAAAAAAATTAAAAATTATTGTAGATATGTACATATATAAAAAAGTATACTACGGATAGATGAAAAATGTCTCTTATTTGGCGACATAGTTCTTTAGAATCATTAATCACTTGAGTAGCTTATTACAGGTACAGTCTAGTTTTATCTATTAAAGTTTCAAATCACTTTGACGATAAGTTTTGTAGTTCTTAAAGTAAGGTACAACAAAACATCTGTAAAATACTGGCACCAGTGAATTGGAATGACCTCGACGTTTTCAATACGTATCTCTTCAAAATATGACAGGTTTTCAAGATGAGAGTGTACCATGAAGAATATTAAGAAAAGAGGACACTCTGTATATCTCTGTAATATAATTTTTTGAATCAAAATATGACCCTCAAAGTGGGTGGTCTCTCGTGTTAGAGTCAGTGCGCAGTAGTTGACCACGCGACCGTATAGTTGTGTGCGTACCGCAATGTACAAATGAACAGAGAGGTGATTGCGCACAAAATAAATTTATTACTTCTTACGAAACATGCGGATCTCTGTAATACAATTTTTTGAATCAAAATATGACCCTCGAAGTGGGTGGTCTCTCGTGTTCAGATCTCTGCGCAGTAGTTGACTGCGCAACCGTATAGTTGTGTGCGTACCGCAATGTACAAATGAACAGAGTGGTGATTGCGCACAAAATAAATTTATTACTTCTTACGAAAAATGCAGGCCGCCCAATCCAGGTTCCGCATTTCGGCCTACCCCATCCATTAGAGTTTACTTTTCTTTTTTCAGTCTTCATGGAGTGTACCACCTTGGATTAATTTGGGCGTGTCAGTAATTTTTGCTCACGAATTGTAGTTTTTACTCACGTTCGTGACAAAATTTAATACATTATGTTATAAATTAACTTTCAAATGTATTTTAGTTGATATTTCTATGAAAATTTGAAATTTTTCTATGAATAGTGAAATTAGAACCATGAAATTTGGCTAAAATTTTTTGAATTTTAGATTTCGTTAAAAGTATGTTTATTCTATAGAAAATGATGTGAAATGTTGGAATTTTCAAACCGCAGGTCTGTATCTCTAAGCGTTCTCGAAATATGGTTACTCAAAGTTTCAATTTTTTCAAAATTTTGAAGAAAAATGGTCGTAACTTTTGAACGTGTGGTCGGATTTGATTTTTGTTGATAGATTTGAAATCAGCGTGTCAAAATCTATATAATGACATGTATAATACTTTAAAATTCGACAAAAAAAATTTGTCAAAAATCGGCATTTTTTTAAGGTATACCCCTTTGAATTTTTTCGATTTTTCACGAAAATTTTTTTCTCGAGTTTTGAAGTATTATACATGTCAATATATAGATTTTAACACGCTGATTTCAAATATGTCAACAAAAATCAAATCCGACCACACGTTCAAAAGTTACGGCTATTTTTATCCAAAATTTTGAAAATACCGAAACTTTGAGAGGCGATATCTCGAGAACGTGATGAGATACATACCTGCGGTTTGAAAATTTCAACTTTTTGCATCATTTTCTACATAATTAACATACTTTTAACGAAATCTAAAACTAAAAAAAATTTTGTAAAATTTCATGGTTCTAATTTCACTTTTCATAGAAATTTCCAATCGAGTTTACTCTCTTGTTTCTAGTCTTCATAGAGTGTATATAAGCGTGAGAGAGAGATGAGTATATGTACAAGTCAGTTTAAAACGACGTGGTTTGTATACAATTTATGTGTCAAAATTTTAATTTAATACTTTTAGCTTTATTTATTTAATTCGCATGATTGATAAAAACAAAAGAAGTTTCACTTCAACCATGGATTTGTGTGGGTGAGACATACATAATCAGAATGATTCGTTCATAGGATTCTGAAAAAAAAACACTAATGTCACTTTTTTTTGTCCGTCCCCCATACTTGTCTTTACATTCAAAGCAAAATATCTCGTAAACTATATAAGCTAGAAACTTTAACTTATAATATAATGCTTTCTGGATAAAGTTGTTAATTTTTTTAAGTAATGTGATTTATAATTCCAAAGTACTATGTCACCAAAAAGGAAATATGTATATTATTGTATATAGATATATACCTCTCAAAAAGCAACTGTATTGTCCAATATTGGGCCTAATTAAGTAATCAGGTATATTGGGAAGTAACTGCATTGTGACAGTAACAAGTACAATTATCAACGGGCAACCCCAAGCAAATAAACAATATAAAATAAACTTTTGTTTCTCTTCTCGTTGAGTTGGTATATGAATTCGACTGAAAATAATTCACATATAATTAAAATTAAATACTTTAAAAATGTTTTATATTCAATATTCATAGACATAAAACATAGTCAACGCATCTGACACGAAAGTAGAGCCGTGTCAGAAGAAAGAGATGGATAATAGTTTAGGATATACTTGTCCTTATTTAAACAGGGGTGTCTAAAATTTGATTCTTCTTAGAAAAAGAGATAGATATATCCTTAACCCGACTCCATCTCTCTCACTGTTTTGAAGAAATGTTACATACACCATTATGTTATAATACAGAATGCGCAATCCATGCTGTATGCCTATGGTTGTAATTTTTTTTTAAATATAATTCATATTTGTAAATAAAATGATAAATAATTTTACCTGAACGATTTACAAATATCAAAACACATTACATTCAACCAGCAAAAGCTTACAAGGAAACAAAACTGAGTCATATAACCTAAAAATTATATAAAACATTTAATTAAATATACAGGGTTACACATTAGGAGTGGATATCGACTTTATTTTCGAAACTATAAAAGTTAGAACAATATTTCAAATCGTAACTACCCTTCAATTAGCATTTGGAAGAATAATTAAAAATCATGCCACCCCCATCCACACTCGCATCGCCCACAGACCTCCCAACTTTGAAAGTGCAAATAGGAACCCTCATATTTTATTTCAGAATTAGAAAGATCTATTTTATTAATGAACTTTTTACTTCAAGAAGTTTTTTCTATGATGGACCATTTAAGAAATATTGGGCAAAATGTGTATTTTTTAGGGTTTAGTAATTTTGTCACATTAAGAGTGGATATCGACTTTAATTTCGGAACTTTAAGAGTTAGAGTAATATTTCGAATTATTACTACCCCCACCCATATTCGCATCGTCCACACAAATAAAAATACTGTTATAATGTCGATGTCCACCCTAATGTGACAAAAATACCCTAAAAAATAGAAATATTGACTAATATTTCTTAAATGGTCCATGATATAAAAAATTGCTTTTAGTAAAATGTTCATTAATAAAATTGATCTTTCAAAATCTGAAATAAAATATGGTGGGTTCCATTTGAAATTTCAAAGTTGGGAGGCCTGTGGGCGATGCGAGTGTGGATGGGGGTGGCATGATTTTTTTATTATTCTTCCAAATGCTAATTGAAGGGTAGTTATGATTTGAAATATTGTTCTAACTTTTATAGTTTCGAAAATAAAGTCTACATTTTTACTACATCTGGTAAAAATAACAATATATTTGATAAAGATACTCTTGAATATTATAGAAATAAATACTCCAAAAGTTCTACCCAATATCGCACCCCAGCAAAAAAGTGTCACAACTCAAAAAATGTCATATTTGAGATAAATATGTAGAATGATTCCAAATTATTATATATTTCTACTAAAAATTATCATTAATGTACTTCGTGTACCAACCGTCAACAAAACTAGCATATTCTAAAGAAATGTCACATTTTTATTTATTTTTTAAATACTTAATCACTAAGCGTTTTAATAGTTACTATTTTTCAAACATCACAGGAATACTGAAATATTTAAATTAAATACTGTGTATCAGTCCTTTTCCTATACTACCTTTACAATTTTGATTTACCTAAATTGTTATAATTCATTCCTATTTCCTCAAAACTACATTTTTTGAGTTGAGACATTTTTTTTACTGTAGTGCGATATGAGGGTAGCTTCCTCCTTTAAATCTCAAACCTACGATTATTAGTAAAGGTTTTGTTTTTTGCAATTATCTAATAATCGGTGCATTAGAGAACAAAAATTATCTGTATTAAAATTGTAGACAGTGAAATTTTAAATAAGAAAGCTACAATACAAATTTGCTATAAATGTTACCGTTCACCCGCAATCTAGACGAAAAAGAACGGTGAGATCTGATTGACATAGTACAACAAATTTGTTTTTTGCTTCTCCGAAGTTGAGTAAAAATGTAACCCAATATCAGTTATATGCGTGAATTCATAATAATATATTATAATTATAAACTTATAACCATTGACATAGAGCTTGGACCGCGCATCTGGCTCGAAAACAGAGCACTATCAAAAGAAAGATATATAAAATAGTTAAGGGTATACTTTAAACATGAGTGTCTATTTAATTCTTCTTGGAAAAAGAGATAGATATATCCTAAACGCCACTGCATTTCTTTCACAGTTTTGAAGAAATGTTACATACACCATTATGTTAATAAAGAATGCGCGATCTATGCTCTATATCTATGGTTATAGTTATAACAATGATAGATCAATTTTAAATATTTGATACGTACCATTGAAGACACATTGTGTATAATTTAAATAAAAGTTAACTCTATCTGTAGCTACAAATATGTAACTCCACATCAAGTTGAATAAGTAACACATGAAGGTCTTTCCATGAAGGTTTCTTAACTCAGGTATCACCCCATAAACCAAAAATGTAAGCAGCAAAAATGGCACAGATAGTAACAAAACTAAAAATAATAAAAACTTGATTTTTTTGTCATTTAAAAACAATGCATTATTAAATTCAGGAGGTATCGCTTAAGGCCGTATCTCTAATACTCTCTAAACAGCAGCCTTCTAAAGAGCGACCGCTCGCAGATATGAAATGCCCAGGAGCTGACGTTAAATGCTTTTTTCTCGAAATGAGATTTTCAAATTTACTGACATTGTAACTTAAAGAGCAATTATCCGATTTACTTGAAATTTTAACTGAGAACTCTTGAATATATTTACTCTACAATGAACTAGGATATTTTTGATTGGATGAAAATTGACGATTTGGCATTAAAAATACGACCATTTTATAGACAATAAAACATACTTTTTTTCATAACTACGCTATTTTGTTAGATTTTGATATTTTTGGAAAATCTTAATTCATCGTACAGGAAATACCTTCCAGTTTAACGACATTATTTCATTTTTCAATTTCAACTAGTCCATCGTCCGGAATCATGACCGAAGTGGAGGAGATTTTTTTGGCGTCTCCGAAGACAGCTCATAATTCGCTGAGATATCGATATTTTTACGTGAAAAAATTATGGAATACACCTTTAATATAGCTAAATATATTCTCAAATTTCCAAAATATTTCATTGAGTATTTCTCTTCCAAAAAATTTCCGAAAATCACCCAAATTTCCAGCGTTCACACTAGTATAGCCCCTTAAAAATCATCTCTATATACAAACCTGCAGCCTGTATTCCATGGGTATCTTCATACACAAAAACATACACCTTAGATTCATTATTCTCTATACAATATAAATCAAACAAAAAATCATCTTTCTGAAAATAAATCGATCCATTTTTAAAACTCAACAAACTACCTGGATCAAAAGTTACTACATGTGCATAACTTATTGAAGCTAATTTGTTATATAATATCACTGTTCTATTATCCGGCAAAAAAGGGTACTGTCCAGTTAAATCTGTACTATTACTTAAGACACATTTGTTGTTAATATAAGTATGACCCTGAGGGCAACATTTCCAAACGCAAGTCCTAACTTCACATATGCAACCCTTGTAAGTATGTTTTCCTGATATTGTATCGTTATAAATAAAGTATTGCCCTTCGTTATAAACGTCACTATCCTTAGTAAGTATACTATTGTTACTATAACGTTTACTTATTTCTAAATCTATTGTATAGTCACATTTTTTTATATTTTCGTTTTTAATTGTTGATATTTGTAATAAAATTAAAAAAATCACTATTATATTTATTTTTTCACACATTGTTGAACAATTTTTCACAATTAAATAAAAATATAATAATAATATGGTATTTAGTTGATTCGATAAACTAATTTTGAAATAAAAATTACATAATGTAAAAACCACAAACATTCATTTTATTTTGTATAAATTTCGTAAATCAAAGATAAACTTATGATAAAAAATGAATAATAGTTTTTTAATGCGGTTAATGCATACAGTAAAACCTCGTTTATCCGACCTTCGATCAACCGAGTTTCTGCGTTATTCGAGGCAACGGACTTATTTATTTCTTCCGTATTATCCGAGTTCTCGTTTATCCGAGGTACCTTTTCCACACATTACCTCGGATAATCGAGGTTTTAGTGTATCTTGAAATTCTACACAAAAATAATATAATGGACATAATTGAATAAAATCATCAAAATCTCGAATCTGAGTAATCAATAGAGTAAAGTAGGTATACAGGATGGGGCATTTAAAGTGTTACAGAATTTTATCTCAGAGCCACCGCATATTTGAAAAAAATGTTTAAACCAAAAAATGTTTGGTTATTAGCGGGTAATCGAATATTAATAATATTTTTTATTTTAGTATGGCCTTCAAGGTTATTTGAAGACCAACATCATTTTTTCAAATAGGAACCTATAGTTTTAATTTAATAATCTTATTCTACGTGAACAAACACGAATCTTTAATTGAAAAATTTTTTTGGACAACCTAAGATTTACAAGATATCTAACAAAATAATTTCGAGATTTTGGACTTTCAATAATTTTTTACTCAGAAAATATAAACTTTAGAAAAAAAAGTATAAATAAAAAAAATGTTTATTTTGGTCTAATAAATCTTGAAAAATTGTTATAAAAATGTTAAAACTTTTTCTATTTATTTTATTTCAGCAAACAAAAAATACAAAATGTTAAAAAAAAATCTAGAAAAAAGTTTTAAAATTTTTATAACAATTTTTCAAGATTTATTAGACCAAAATAATTGTTTTTTTTATTTATACTTTTTTTCTAAAATTTATAATTTCTGATTAAAAAATTATTGCAAGTCCAAAATCTCGAAATTATTTTGTTAGATATCTTGGAAATCTTAGGTTGTCCAAAAAAATTTTTTCAATGAAAGATTCGTATTTTTTCACGTAGAATAAGATTATTAAATTAAAACTATAGGTTCCTATTTGAAAAAATATTGTTGGTCTTCAAATAATCTTGAAGGCCATACTAAAATAAAAAATATTATTAATATTCGATTACCCCCTAACAACCAAATATTTTTTGGTTTAAACATTTTTTTTCAAATATGCGATGGCTCTGAGATAAAATTCTGTAACACTTTAAATGCCCCATCCTGTATATGGAACACCATTCATGTTTTAAACAGGGTGGTTAGTTTTTGGAAAACCGGGAAAAGTCAGAAAATTTTGCTATACAGGGAAAAGTCAGATAAAGTCAGGGAATTGGGTTGTAAGTGAGGGAATTTTTTATAAAAATGCAAAAACCACAAAAATTCTCGCAAATATTTAAATTTTATCTATGTGACCTTTTTTTAGGTTTTTTATCTAAATTTTAAATATATAAAAAAACGGGAAAAGTAAGGGAAATTTCTTCCAGAGAAATACTGGCCACCCTGTTTAAAATAATTTACCTCAACTTAAATAATCAAAAATGATAAATTTCATTAAGTTGCCCTCAATGACATACCGGTGCTCCAAACACTGTCATGTCAACTGACGCAGTTATTTAGAGGTGTAAACTTATTGTAAGTAATAACTTCTGTTTTTCCAACGTTTCGTAAACTCAACATTTTGTTGAAAAAATAAAAATAAAACATGATTTTTTTACTTCAAAAACAGTTATTGAGTATATATTTAGTAATAAAATGCAGTTAAAACATCAAATTAATTTTATTTTCTACCCTTGGGAACTAATGGGTTAATGACCACCTTAAAAAAATTCTAGTTACGCCAATGCTATGATATTTTTACAATTTTCATTTTATAATAATTTATATAAATATGAGTATATTATTTATTATTTATTATTATTTATATAATTTATATTATTATTATATTAATTATATTATTTTTTTTTTATGTGAATAAACAGTTTAAAGTAAATCTTATAAATATTAAATATGATGATCAGTGTTTTAAATTCTTGAGCCTCCAGTTGAGGAAGAAAAAGTTGAAACTTGTGTCTTAAATGTTGCAGTATACTGTAATTGTTCTCCGTTTTTAAATTTGTCGTATCTGAAAAAAAAAATAAAAAATAAAAAAAAAACATCTTTATTATATACAGTGCCTTCCAAAAGTTCGGAGCCACCTAAATAACTTTACAATGGCTTGAAATATAGAATTGAAATTTATGGATACAATGGGATCACCAAATCTATTATTTAACCACAAAAATACCCATCTACATATCCCCGGGGAGCGGGGGAAAGGGAGAGCAAGGAAATTTTAAATGGCACGTGGGTTGAGTGAGGGCTCGTCCGAAAGGGCTTATTGAGACAAAAATAACGCGGGATCGCCGAGATCTCTACGATTTTTTTTCGAAGAGTTATGATCATTTGAACATTTTTTATTGAAATTAGGTTAAATGCATTTTCAAAATTTAAAAACACAGATCCAGTTGAAAATCTGATGTTTATCAGCAAGTTGTGTCAGCATTGT
This sequence comes from Sialis lutaria, assembly GCA_949319165.1. NCBI lineage: Eukaryota > Metazoa > Arthropoda > Insecta > Megaloptera > Sialidae > Sialis > Sialis lutaria. Next base: position 36,977,629 of record OX439232.1, on the reverse strand, counting down.
GTCAAAAAATTCCATTCTGGGTTTTTATTTATTTTTATTTTTTCAAAAATGTACTAAAATACATCCTTTGTTTTATTTTAGGAGACCTATCTGAGGGCATCACACTCAAAGGGGTAAGTGAACATTTTTTTTAGTCTATAGGAAGAGAATCTAAAATAATTATTTTTTCAAAAATCTCATAATTTCGGTTTTTGGGTTATAAATTTACAACCGTATACCAAATTTCATTTTAATAGGTATATACTGCCGTGCTAAGCACAAAAGCGGTATCTCAGTAAAGGCGAGTTTCGAGAAAATCAACGTTTTGTTAAAATAGTTTTATTTTTACTTTACAGATTGTTTTTTTGATTTATTAAATGGAATTTATTCATTATATTGGGAATTTTGGCGGTATCAAAATATACAGTTATGCGCCTACGTATTATTGATATACCTCTAATTCTCTTAGTAATTTAAGGTAAACCTGAGATAGGAAAAACTTTTTCAAGGGTTTTTTTCATATGTTTTAAATAAGATATTGCTATTTGGCTTTGTTCATTGGATTCGTATTTTTTTAAGCTATTCGACGCCATAAAAATCAACTTTATGATTTTTTTTGAGATACCGCTTTTGTGCTTAGCACGGCAGTATATGTACCATAAATAAGATAATTGAAAGGTTAAAATATTTTTTGGTTCTAAAGACTCACGCTGACATTGGTTTTTAATTCATTTTTCTAAAAAAAAAAAAAAAAAGTTAATTTTGAATTTTTATTGAATGTATACAAATAGCAAAATATTTTTAAATTAAACTGTAATTAGTAACGTAAATTAAATTAATGTAATTTAATAACATTAGGATCTCCCTAACGGTATACGCATGGGACGACATGGCTACCCACTATAAAAATATATTTCCCCTCTATTACGTGCCGTCGATGGTAGCGACACCTTCAGTGGTGAAAATCGAAACTAACACAATCGGGTCAGCTGTCATCTAAATATTCTAAATTCTAACTTAACTTAACCAACGTTTAGTAAACAATTAAATTATTAAATCATTCGAATTTAATTTACAAAGAAAATAAGTATAACTTTTCAAAACAATTTCCTATTTTTTTTCAAACTAATAACTGACAGCTAACTCGACTTGATTTACAATTATCATCACTGTTTGTTCCTTATGTTACCTAACATAGCAGAATATATACTAAAACTTGGGTAAATAACATATCTATTAATTAAAAAAAAAAACACGTAAATCGGATAAGTGGTTCTCGAGTGATAAGCACACTAACAGACAGACGGATAGGCAGACATTGCGTTTATAATATTACATAAGAATAAAATTTTATAAAAAATACTTTTTAAAATCAAGCTTTTATTAAAAGTGCACTAAAAAGTAAAAAATAAATTTTCAGCTGTCACAAAAAATTCAGGTTTTTATGACTAAAACCAATAAAAGTGCTCATGAAGGTAAATGTATAGCTTTTAATTGATTAATTATTTCATTATTGTGAACTATTATTATAGTTTATCAAAAATTCTTATTATTTAATTTGATTTAATGTGCTAATTTTCTTACGATATATCAATTTATACTTCATTTCTTATTTTGCATAAGAATTTTTATTCATACATTTGTCTTTATAGCGCCCCGCTTTTTTTTTGGTTTTAGTAATAAAAACTTGATTTTAAAAAGTATTTTTTAAACCCTTTCATTTGATACCCATATGAACATGATTATGAAGAAAAAGATAATCTGCCATCTTGGGGCGTCGGCCATATTGGATTTAGAACGATATTAGATACACTACATTGCATTGTCACCGGACTCATATACACTACTGATCAAAAAAAAGTGGACAGCATGAATTTAAGCACAACGATTAAATTTATTGTTTTCTATCATAATGTTCCGTTAATATGAAGGGTAGTTTAATCAATAGATTGAATTAGTATATCATTGGCATCAATATGTTGTATAATTGAGGAATATTCAATGTATTTTTAATATTATTCTTGCAATATTGCTTGATTTGTGTTTACGGTTACAAAAATTCGCATATTGTTAAGTAGTGTTAAATCGCAATTTTTAATACTTTTTTAAAGTTTTTATGAATCAATGTCACCAGTTAAGCGACAAGCATTAATTTTATTACATTTTTTATATAATTCAACCAGTTCTCAAAATGTTTTTATCATGAATTTAATAAAAAACAAAAAAATCATATTATTCCGATAAAAAAGATTGTAGAGTGATTTTAAGCAAATTTTATAAAGTTAAATCAACTATTTTGAAATTAAATTAACATCAAAGTTCGTATTTTATGTACTTATTTACTTTTATTTTAAAATAGAACGACGTAGCTATCAGAAGAAGAGTGTGGAATAATTATTGTTTTTAGAAAATCGGGGAAATCAAGTAGAAAGATTGTTGTTGATAAATAAAAACAGGGAGTTAATGATACTAAAAGTGCTGTGCATTAAATAATTTATATTTATAAAACACTGAGAACTGTTTGACGTGCTCCAGGTTCCGGTCGATCACGGAAAACAACAATGAGAGACAATCACGCGCTTAAGAAATTGGCACTACAACATAGAAAGTCTTCATATAAACAGATCGCGGATGGTTTTGAGACTTCCAGTGGTCTTAAATTAAGTCAGCATACGGTCAGAAGACGTTTAAAAAACAAAGGAATAAAAAGTTATAGGTGTAGAAGAGTTTCTCTGCTTTTTACATAACATATAAAAAAGAGGAACGCATGTGTGCAGAAATATAAAAAATGCAGATTGGAATAAAATAATATGGCCCGATGAATCGCGATTTTGTTTGGTATCAGATTGTCCTGAAAGATGTCTTTACAGATCTGGAGAACAGTTTTTACCAGAGTACACAACTAAAACAGTTAAAAAATCAGATGGGATAATGATATAAGGTCGTTTTAGTGCACAGAATGAGGGAAAATTGTACTGAATGGAAAAAGATGTAAAAATTAACACTACTAAATACAAAAAAAATTACAAGAAGGGTTTCTTCCAAATATTAGCGTATTTAATAAATGTCGAATTTTAATTTTTATGCAAGATAATACCCTCTGCCATACGACAAAAAGTGTTTTTGATTGGATTAATGACCACAACATAAATTTTAAGGATGATTGACCTCCACAGGGCCCAGATTGAAATTAAATTGAAAATTTACGATACTCTATTGACAGGGAGTTACATTAATGTGATAATAAAAATTTGGAACAATTATGGACAAATATAAATAAAATTTGGAGTGAAATCAGCATCGAAACAATAAATAAACTTATATCGCTAATGCCACGAATATTAGAAGCGGTCAGAAAAATCAGTGGGGGGACTACAGATTATTAAAATTGTTTGTAATTATATATTTAATAATTAAGTAACACTATCGCCCAGTATTATCAACTTTAACTAAATGCTCCTTTAAATAACTGTCATATTATCAACAGATCCAAGCATAATACATTTAATTAAATAGATTTTAAATTATCTGCAGTATTTCTTTACAACATATATTATGTCCATTTTTCATTGAAAGCTTAAATATTGATTTAAATCACGTTTGTTATACAGCAAATTTACATTAAAGGAGCATTTAGTGCTAAAGGAGCTTTAAATTAGTTGATAATACTGGGCATATATATTTTATAATAACTACACAGATTTATTTAGTTTATTTATAAATTCCCTTTTATTTCCATTTTACGTTAATTTTTCCACTGTCCACTTTTTTTTGATCAGTAGTGTACGTATATAAAATTTCAAAGCTCTAGCTTAATTAGAACTAGTCGAAACTTTGATTGCAATATTTGATCTTAACTAACTAACTAACTAACAAGTGAAGTTAAATAAAAGCTTGTAAAAAACACGAGGTCAAAATTTTTCTCGATGTATTAAACGAGACCGGGACGAGATAGATTCGATCTTCACGAAATAAGATGTATGTACATATGTATTATAGAACAAAGTTCACTTACAATAAACTGAAACTAGACAAATTAATTCAATACGAGAAAAAACTCACCTCATTTTCAAAAGTCGCCATACATTTCTTTTACAAACAAAAATAACAAAAATCAAAACTCCTTGCAACATGTTCATATAATCAGATAACTTGAACATCCACGTAAATCCTTTGTAGTTTTGTAAAAAGTATGAAACGATTTCCAATAGCCAGTTTATCCCCATGATAAGAAATAATTTCAAATATAAATTAAATCTGAAAAATTAATATTTTTATTGTGACATTTTCTTCTTAATATGTTGATCCATACCAAGGTACCTATAAATATATAGGTAGTGCCACTTGGTCGTTGACCAATCAGCGTTGGCGCAGGAATTGACGTCACCAGGCGGATGTATTCAAATGTTATAAATGTATAATTGCAAAAACATTCTTTAATTTATTATTGTTTTCGTATTTTTTGACATTTTAACAACACACAATCATGTACAAATTCAATATTACAAAATCATTAAAAGTTGTCACAGACAATTTTGGTGTATTCGAGAAGCATTACTTTTACTGTTCTTAAGTTGGCAATACAAAAATCGGGTAATGTCGTGTTAACATCTTTTTATGATTTTGTAATGAGTAATTTGTACTTCTGTGATTGTATGTATTGTTAAAATGTCAAAAAATATGAAAACAATAATAAATTAAATAATGTTTTTGCAATTATACATTTATAACATTTGAATATATCCGCCTGGTGACGTCAATTCCCGCGCCAACGCTGATTGGTCAACGATTACCTATATATTTATATACCTTGTTCTCATACTACCTTTGTTTCTCATTTTGATTATGTTTCTGACTGCCAGATCGTTTCAAAGAATGTGACGTTTCTCTCCTAATGTTTTTAATTTTAAACGCAGTGACAGTAAATAGTACAACATTGCAAATAACTACAATTGATAACGGGCCGTAAAAGTATGCTATAGTTGCATGTTCTTCTGAAACAAAAATTTGTTAAATATTACATACTATCTAACTGTACCTGCGGTTTTGCTCGTGTGGACTGCGAAATTATTGTTTGCGATTTTTAAAAAAATATACACTAAAATGCAAAATTGACGGATCACTAAATTTTTCAAATATTTTTAGGTGTTTTCAAATAGCTGGATCTCTGCAAAAAATGGTCGTAGAAGAGTTTTAAAAAAACATTTCTAAAGCTTGAACGTTATAGTTTTTGAATCATTTATTGAAAATTTTATTATCCTTCAGAATAACCTCCTTTTTACTTTCTTATACCAATGTATATGAAATATACATATAGTATAAGTAAGTATAGTAAACGCGATTTTTTTCGAAATCCGGTTTTTGATGGAATTATTAATTTTGACCTTCCCTGAATCCATTCTGACTATTTTCGCCATGATGTCTGTGTGTCTGTCGGTCTGTCGGTCTGTCTGTCTGTCTGTCTGTCTGTCTGTCTGTCTGTCTGTCTGTCTGTCTGTAGACGCTGTAACTCAAATACGACAAATCGTAGAAAGGTGGAATTTTATACTTAAGATTGATTTTTGCCTGGGAAGAAAACCTCCTATTTTTTAAAACGATCATTCAACCGGAAACGGATGTTTACCTACATCGATTTTTGAATTTTTCGAATTTCACTGAAACAGTGCGAATTAGAGAAAAATGGCCAAGTTGAAAATTGTAGGTAATATTATTATCTATAATTTATGTTCTATTCATTTTTTCGAAAAAAACAAATTTTTTTTTTTTTTTACTAAGTATTCGATTTTAAGTACATTTCAAATGGTTCATAACAGAGAAGAAATATCTGCCATGAGTGTCATGGGACTTTCTTATACGTATTACAGAGACTGTACGTGTTTGCCATAGATACCATGGGCCTTTCTTATACGTAATACTGAGAATAAACACTGTATACTCTAATTCATTTAGTTTGCAGTAGTCGTCGTGCGACTTGACGGTATTAGTCGTGATCCGTACGGTCAAAGCACCCAGCAACCAGTATAGATTATTCTAAATAATGATTTTAAAAAAAATATTTCTGGCTAAATCATAAGTGTTGGAAAAAAATGTATGGGGAATAAATTATAGATAATAACATACTCGACATTTTTTATCTAAAACATTTTTGTCTTATTTCAAAAAATTACATGAGTAAACATCCGTTTCCGGTTTAGTGATCATTTTAAAAATAAGGTGGTTGTCTTCCCAGATGAAAGATTATTATAAATATAAAATTACACCCTTCCATCATCAGTCGTTTAGGTGTTATGGGTATTTTTACTTTCTTATACCAATGTATATGAAATATACATATAGTATAAGTAAGTATAGTAAACGCGATTTTTTTCGAAATCCGGTTTTTGATGGAATTATTAATTTTGACCTTCCCTGAATCCATTCTGACTATTTTCGCCATGATGTCTGTGTGTCTGTCGGTCTGTCGGTCTGTCTGTCTGTCTGTCTGTCTGTCTGTCTGTCTGTAGACGCTGTAACTCAAATACGACAAATCGTAGAAAGGTGGAATTTTATACTTAAGATTGATTTTTGCCTGGGAAGAAAACCTCCTATTTTTTAAAACGATCATTCAACCGGAAACGGATGTTTACCTACATCGATTTTTGAATTTTTCGAATTTCACTGAAACAGTGCGAATTAGAGAAAAATGGCCAAGTTGAAAATTGTAGGTAATATTATTATCTATAATTTATGTTCTATTCATTTTTTCGAAAAAAACAAATTTTTTTTTTTTTTTACTAAGTATTCGATTTTAAGTACATTTCAAATGGTTCATAACAGAGAAGAAATATCTGCCATGAGTGTCATGGGACTTTCTTATACGTATTACAGAGACTGTACGTGTTTGCCATAGATACCATGGGCCTTTCTTATACGTAATACTGAGAATAAACACTGTATACTCTAATTCATTTAGTTTGCAGTAGTCGTCGTGCGACTTGACGGTATTAGTCGTGATCCGTACGGTCAAAGCACCCAGCAACCAGTATAGATTATTCTAAATAATGATTTTAAAAAAAATATTTCTGGCTAAATCATAAGTGTTGGAAAAAAATGTATGGGGAATAAATTATAGATAATAACATACTCGACATTTTTTATGTAAAACATTTTTGTCTTATTTCAAAAAATTCAAAAAATTACATGAGTAAACATCCGTTTCCATTTTATTGTTAGTAATTATGTTAAACAAAATTCGTTCGATACATAATGTATAAAATAATATTTCTATAGTTTATGTCTCATTCATTTTACTCTATCTTTTATTAGTTTGTCAGAAATATCCTTCACTAAAATAACGTACACTGTTCACTGTCATTATTACGTATAAGAAAGTCCTGTGGCACACGGCAGATTATTTTAAGTTGAAACGCCAAAAAAAAATTTTCAAAAAATTATATTAATTTTGAGAGGCTCTACAGGACATGCGAATTTTTTTTGGTCAAACCAAATAAATGATTGTTATAGGTCAGACATTTTTCTTCAATTTAGTTTTTTTTTTATTGCTGTACGATTTTTTTTGACCAAGTTATGTGCAATCGAAGCAAAAATCATATGTTTAATATTAAGCGCTTATAACTAGGGAACAAATAATCATAAAAAAAAATTAAGGGCAGATTTGGAAAGCTGAAAATATTTTCTTTAATGCCTTTCAGTTGTTTATTTGATACAAAATTATTTTAATATTGTAAAATTCGTTTGAAAGTGACCTAAAAAATCGCATATTTTTCATTTTTTATAAAACATGGGGGAACTTTGGGGAGAATCACGGAATCATTAAAGTGTCTATGTTTTTTATTAGTTAAAAGTATACCTAAAATATCTGCGAAACCCCGAACCGCCTAGATTTTTTTTTGTTTGAATCTCAAGCCATCAAACTTGGCATATTGCTCTGAGAGCGTTAAAATCACCCAAAGTTTCCATCTTTTTGAAAGTATTTTTGAATGGCTGTTTCTCCGGAAAAAATGTTCATAAAACAGTTTTCAAAAAAATGTTTTAAAGCTTAAGCGTTCTTCTTTTCTGATCATTTTTTGATTTTTTTTATTCTTCAAAATAACATCTTTTTATGTTGAGGCGCCGAAAAAAATTTGCAAAAATTTTTTTAACAATTTTGAGAGCCTCCATGAACCGTGGTACATTTTGTTGACAAAATCTAATAAATATTTTTTATAGACTAGAGTTTTCTCTTTAATTTGTTTTTTTGTTTGTTTTACTGTATGAAAATGAGTAAAAACCATTAAAAAACACAAATTTCGAAAATGATTTTTCGTTTCTTACAAAAACAATTGCTTGAGAATATTATAAAACAAACAAAAATACCACGAAATTGATTTAAGAAAAAAACATGTTTTACTTAATATATTTTTCTTAGCAAAAAATAAAAATAAATAAAAACATGAAAGTTGACCGGGCGAAGCTTTAAATTACATTAGCCAAACCGGTCATCTTTTATGTTACAAACCATAGATAAGATTCTTATTTGCGAGTCAGCGCCTCATACGACTGTTAATAAGTACAGCTCTGCTTTTAAGCCACCCCTTAATATTACAATATAAAGTGTGCATACCATAGAAAAAGCAACTGTATCGTCCAATATTTGGTCGAATCAAATGTTCTGGAACGTCTGAAAATTGCATCACGATAGTGACTATAACAATGATTAGGGGGCAACCCCAAGCATACAGACAGTATAATAGAAACTTCTTGATTTCTTCTTTTCGAGTTTTTCCTCGTAACCCGCTAAAATAAAATATCATAATTAATTCTAATATAAAAATAAATCTAACCTCACTAGTTTACGAAGTCAGCTTGTAAAGGGTGAACCACCTGTTGAATTGCGTGTTATTCAAAATATTGGGTTATGTATTTAAACTGTAAATTTGTTTGTTTGTTTGTTAGTTTTTAGACGAGACGAAAGTAGTTTAGGATAATCTCGTTTTGTTCGAATTCTAATTTTTTTAAGAGAGGAAGAAATCAACAGATGGTTTAATCTATATTATGTAAAATAGTTTATTTTGAAATTAACATACCTAAATGTTCTCCAAATATCAAAACACATGACGTTTAACCAAAAGAAACTCACCAAGAAACAAAATTGGATCATGTAACCTAAAAGAAATTAAAAATATCTAAAATGTACTTAATGTAGTTGGTCCGTAAACATTGTTTACGTCAGATTTTGTTTAAATTGCACAGGAATATTCCCTAGATTAATATCTGAAAAATAGCCCATTTTTATTAAAATTGACCATCTCAAAGTCATGAAAAACGATCTCAAAGTTTATCTTTTTAACACAGGTTACATGGACTAACCGGACACCAACGTAACGTTTTATTAGATACAATTTAAACGTAGCGTCAGTTTTTTATGAAAAACTGACATGTTGTATATTTATATGAAAGAAAACAGTATACAAAAAATTGGAATTATTGACCATCCCGTTATTAATATTTAACCAGATTTAACTACCAAACCATCACATAAATTACAGTATTGTTGACAATGTGGCAACAACGTATTCATTTGATTATAGTAAAAAATACACGAAATAATGAAATAATTTTTTACAAAATATGATAAGTGGATTGAAGGGAATTATAATCAATTTCATTAATTATTATAATATATTCTGTGGTAGCTTAGATGATAAAATATAATCATTTGACAAGTAGTTAATAGTAGATAATGTACAGCGTTGCCATGATCATTTCTCTAAATTATAAATATGTACTCATGGCCTAATGTGATCACATTATGATGGACCAACTACCTTAACTAATTTTATTATTATGAGCTAATCAACTGTTTTTCGGAAATGAGCGTTGGGGGAGAAATACCATAATCATCTTGTAAATATAATTTAAAAAATATATAATAAATAGGTACGTACCACAAAAAATACATATTGGTGATTTGTCTCCATAAACCAATTTTGAAGTAGCCAAAAAAATGTATGCCCACATTAGGTTAAATAAGTAACACATGAATGTTTTTCCTTGGAGATTTCTCAACTCCGGTATGATCGAATAAACCAAAAATGTAGCCAAAAGAAACGGGACAGATAGTAGCAAAACTGTAAAAAAATATAATATTAATTAAATTTGCGTAGTGAACCAAATATTCTTAGTCCAATAAAAAAATTCAATATCTTTAATTTTTATAAAGCAAAAATAATGGAGATTTGTACTAAATTAATTATAGTTTTCAGTTTCTTAGCTCTAAAAATTAATATCAATAGCTACCAATTCCGTTTTTGAAATACACGCTAGCGAAGCTACTGAGAAATCCAATGTCAGTTTTACTCAAGTTGAAAGTATTGACGCACAGTGTCTTTCAAACTAACGAGAAATTGTTTTTTTACTATTTTGACTGCGAGTAAACATATTCTTTTCGCTATTTTGGGCATTTTTATTGACTGAAATCTGTATATTTACCTTTAAAATCACGGCAATGTATTTAGATTTCATTACATTAGTAATATCCACATTAAAATAGAAGATTATTTTTTTACTTACCCATAGCTTCAATTTGCATATAAAATTTGTCCTCCTCATATGTCTCATCTGGGGGTAACCAGACATATAAAGTTGAATTTTCATTATTGTCTATGCAATACTGGTCAACTAATAGCTCTGATTCTAGTAAATAAATAGACCCATTTTCTAGTAAAGTTAACTCAATATCATCACCAAGATCTATAGGAGCTGTATAGTTAAACCCTAACTTATCAAACAGTATAATTGTATTGTTAGTTTCGTCGAATGGTGACTTAGGAGTAAAGTCTTTACCATCTGTTGAGACACACTCCTCTTCAGTGTATTCATATTTATGCCCTTGAGGACAACATTTCCATATACATGTTTTAATTTGACAGACACAACCCTTGTAAATATTATTATAGAAAGAGTATTGGCTCTTGTTATAAATATCACCGTCTTTAGTAAGTATACTCTTGTTACTGAATTGTTCAATTATTTCTAAATCTATTGAATATTCACATTTTTCTGTATTTTCATTATTAGTTGAAGTTGTTTGTAATACAATCATACATATTATTGCTATATAAAATATTTTCAACTTGTACATTTTTAAGTATTTTCTTTTATTGTTAAATCAATACATAGATGAGTTTCTGTAAATAAAATTATATTAAAAATAGTCACAAATAAGCTGATTAACTTCTAGAGGGCCGGAAAATCAATATTTATTATATTACCATAGTATAATAAGGTCTATTTTTGTTTTGGTTATTGATAGAATTGAGGGGAATGCAGCAACAAGGAGTTAACTCCAGTTTTAATAATTTGTGGAAAAATAGAAAAAACTGTTTAAAAAATTGAGAATGTATTTAAATCGCCTTTGTCTTCGTCCAATTATTATTTGTCATCGACCACATGTTTTGGCCAAATTCCATTGAGAAATTCGTCAAATTCGCAATTCTAGAGTCAATTTTATTCTGGAGTTAACTCCTTTTTGGCCCAAATAGTTGAAAATTATTTTCTTTTTAAAGTAAGGAAGCATTGAATAAGAACAATTTTCAAGAAAATTAGTTTATTTCAAGAAAGAACACAGTAACGAGTGTACTAACTAAATTCTAAGCCCAAAAACAAAGAGTCAGCTCCTGGAGTTAACTCCATTTTTACCCAAGCGAATGAAGCAGCTAACTCATTCTAGCGGATACCTTGATAACTATCAACGATAGGTAACTCTTTGTTGAACCAAACGAAAGAATGATTTTTTTCCCCCAAGAAACAGTTGTTAACTCTGTTTGGCCTAAAAATGGAGTTAACTCGTTGTTGCTGCAAATCCCTCAATTTATCTTTTTTGTTTAAGTTTATTTATAAAACATAGAGAGACTGATTGATAATAAATTTTCTTGATTATATTGATGCAATATTTTTCATTTTATTTTAAATCCAAGCTTAGCAGGCCTTATTACTCGCAAGTAGCTTAACTCTTATTAATGTCGACTTAGCCAATCATTTGAATTATTTTGTAAAATATTTTTATGTGAATTAAAACAAACACTTTTATATTAAAAAACTTTCAACTCACAAAACTATGTTTATTTATTTATTAGAAAAACACATTTCCACTGATTACTAATGGATAATATAATTTGATACAAATTTCCCAATGAAACAATGATTCGATTGACCGACTAACACTGATATAATTAATGTTTTTATCAACTTACATTAGATAAGTTTATTTAAACATTTCCTTTCGAACAAATGTGGTTTCTGACAGCAAAAATTAAAATATAATGCATTTTTTATAATTGAATTAGGTCACAGAAAATTTTATCGAATTTAACCCATTACTTCCTAGTGTCCTATTTATAAGACATGATATTTTCTAATTTTTTTCTCTGACATAATAACGTTGTTAGTTTGATTTACATTACTGATATATTTTTAAGTCTATCTACTTACAGTAATATTTAAAACGAAATCTAGAGTTCACTCAATGACAAATTATAACATTTTTAAAGTAACCGTGTAATTATTCCAGCTAAACTATATATAATATTACTTATATCAATAATTGAGGGGTTTGCATTTGCAGCAACAACGAGTTAACTCCATTTTTAGGCCAAACAGAGTTAACAACCGTTTCTTGGGGGATAAAAATCATTCTTTTGTTTGGTTCAACAAAGAGTTGCCTACTGTTGATAGTTCTCAAGGTATCCGCTAGAAAGAGTTAACTGCTTCATTCGCTTGGGTAAAAATGGAGTTAACTTCAGGAGCTGACTATTTTGTTTTTGGGCTTAGAATTTAGTTAGTACACTCGTTACTGTGTTCTTTTTTGAAATAAACTACTTTTCTTCAAAATTGTTCTTATTCAATGCTTCCTTAATTTAAAAAGAATATAATTTTCAACTATTTGGGCCAAAAAGGAATTAGCTCCAGAATAAAATTGACTCTAGAATTGCGAATTTGAAGAATTTCTCGATGGAATTTGGCCAAAACATGTGGTCGGTGACAAATAATAATTGGACGAAGACAAAGGTGATTTAAATACATTCTCCATTTTTTAAACAGTTTTTTCTATTTTCCCACAAATTATAAAAACTGGAATTAACTCCTTGTTGCTCCATACCCCTTAATTTCAAAAATAAATCCAGTCGTTAAAAAAAGTACTGTCCTATAAATATGACATTGGGTTCTCATGATAATAATCTAGTCTGCGATTGATAATTATTATGTCTTGTATTGAATTTATCTTTTTAGTCATATTTTCAAAAAGAATTGAGAACTTGATAAAACAATTCGAAGAAATAAAAAGTCGGGAAGTTATGGGTTAAAGTTAGCAGTTTTATGTACACCCATACCTCACTTTGCGTCGTTGTTACGTTCCAAAAAAACACGACGCAAATTGAAACGACGCAAAGTGAATTATTTAAGTTACTCTCGTTTAAATTAAAAAAAATTAAATACTCGAACCCAAAACAACGCAACTTCGAAAATTTAACGACGCACAGTGAAAATTAGTACTAATTCAGCAGCGACGCAACTTCGAAAAAAAACGCAAACTGAAACGACGCAAAGCGAGGTATTGGTGTATTTAGAAAATAAATATAATTTACTCATTCCTTTTCATATTTATTTTATTATTTTAAACTAGAATTTCCAGGCGGTTCTTTGCCTATTTATATTTCAAAATAACTTTGGCTTTTCTAAAACGTACGTAGGTACCCTACCACATCCTCACCACGATAGCAGTGATAACGATTTTAATACGTCAATATCACAACTATCTTTAATTTTATTTTTTGTATCGATATCTACTAATATTATAAAAGCGAAAGTGTGTCACTCTGTCTTTGTTTGTTACCTTCTCACGGCTAAACTGCTGAACCGATCTTGATGAAATTTTGTAGGTAGATAGCTTACATCCTTAGGAAGGACATAGACTACTTTATTTTAGATAAAAAATACGTTTATATATTTTTATAGTTTTATTATAAATTGCAATTTTTTTTTTGATACATACTTGAAATAAATTAATTATATACAACCTAACCTAATTCTTATTAGAACAATGGTACTAAATACATATGTAATATTAATTATTTCTATGTTTTACACCTATCACCATTGCTTTTGGAATATTTTTTGTCTATTAATTTATATAATTCTATGAATGGTTGAAATTAGAACAATGAAAATTGACAAAAAAATTTTGAATTTTATATTTCGTTTATTTTATGTTTATTTTATAGAAAATGACGTGAAAAGTTGAAATTTTCAAACCGCAGGTCTGTATCTCTAACCGTTCACGAGATATGGCCTTTCAAAGTTTTCGATTTTTGAAAATTTTGGAGAAAAATGGTCGTAACTTTTGAACGTGTGGTCGGATTAGATTTTTGTTGGCATATTTGAAATCAGCGTGTCAAAATCTATATAATGACATGTATAATACCTCAAAATTCGACAAAAAAATTTTGGCCAAAAATCGACATTTTTTTAAGGTATACCCCTTTGATTTTTTTCGATTTTTCGCGAAATTTTTTTTCTTGAGTTCTGAAGTATTATATATGTTTTTATATAGATTTTGACACGCTGATTCCAAATCTGTCAACGAAAATCAAATCCGACCACGCGTTCAAAAGTTACGGCTATTTTTCTGCAAAATTTTGAAAAAACTGAAACTTTAAGAGGCCATATCTCGAGAACGGTTTGAGATACAGACCTGCGGTTTGAAAATTTCAACTTATTACATCATTTTCTATATAGTAAACTTACTTTTAACCAAATTTAAAATTCAAAATTTCTTAGTCAAATTTTATGGTTCTAATTTCACTTTTCATGAAAAACATCAACTCGAATACATTTTGAAAGTTTATTTATAATACAGGTATAATATATTAAATTTTGCCACGAACGTGAGTAAAAAATACTATTCGAGTGCAAAAATTACTGACACGCCCAATTTAATACAGGGTGGTACTGAAATTCTTTAAATTTTTAGAATCTTATGAAGTAAAATCGACTGTTGTACATATTATAACCAGGGCTGTGGAATCGGTACAAAAATCTACGATTCCAACTCCGACTCCGACTCTTTACTGTACAAAAAAAAATTTGAAAAAAAAATTATGTTTTTGGGCAAACCTTTTTTAGTGAATTCCGGTGATACTGGTTCCAGCCCGAATAGAAAATTTCAAATCATTGTACTTCAAAATTCAAAACGACCAAAAAATATTAAGTGTGTAAAGAAGTAAAAATCATTATTTAATTAAAGGAGTCGGAGTCGGTATTTTTTTACCGACACCAACTCCGACTCCGACTCCACAGCCCTGATTATAACATTGATAATGATAACTAATTCTATATGAGAGAAAGAAAGATGTCAATATTTCACAATGATGTTAACACACACAGTAAAGTTATATTTGATATAAATATTTAATAGCATTTAATTATTGGTCGAAATTGCATATTTAGAGGAACGCATACAGAGATCAAACAGTCAAATAGTCAGAATGGATTCAGGGAAGGTCAAAATGGATAATTCCATCAAAATTCTATTATATATGTATATTTCATATATGTACATGAGTATAAGAAAGTAAAAATATAATATCCGGTATTATACCATAAAGGGGCTAGCAAATTTGCAAGCTAGTTAGAACTCACAAATGAGGTTATTAATTTTGTTACAGTATCTATGGATTTGCTACGGAATTTAGAGCAGTGATACTTGACTACAGTATTGTAACACAGTTGGTGCAGACTCTGACTGTACGTGGTATAATTATCATAATATCACCACTATTTTAACACCCTTGTTGGTGTTTACATACAACGCGTACGTGAAACTTGTCAAAGTCTTCAAAAAACTCCAAGAGAACTGTCATATAACTTTGATACCTCATTTGAGAGTGCTAGCTAGCTTGAAAATTTGCTAGGTCCTTTATGATACCGGACATAAGTGGACTTTCATACCGGAGCAATATAGCAATACAGTAACACAGCAATAAAGTATCTACCAATTAGCAACTAGCAATATAGCGATATCATATTGCTTTGGTGTGAGACATTGGCTGCGTTTAGCGAGCTCAGCGGTTGAAAGTCAGCAGTGAACTATGCTGAGTATGCTGACAGTCAACTGCTCCAAATTCTCTAAACCGTGCGCTTACAGTCAGTTTAAATGGCGGCTTTTTGTTATGTCAAACTGAAAATTAACCTCAAATTATTATATTAAATGTGATAAAAAATGAATTAATTTCAGTAAAAGAGAACAGGGTACATTACTAGAATTAATAAAAGAATATAGTGGTACTATAGAATGTAAAAGAAGTTGGATAATAAGTTAGTATTTGGGCTAGAAAAATAAATTTTGGTTACATGTTGATGCTATTTTTTAGTTTAAAAAAAATATTGGTGTGACAAGACAGCGTTAGTCGCCGTTAGTACTTAAAATACAGTATATTATAATGTATACCTACATATTTTTATGGCACTCATTATATTTATTACAGATAATATTACGAAAAAGCATCAAATACATACATTATTTATTTTTGATTGTTTACATTTTTTGTCAACAAACGCATTTTTTAAATACGTATATATTTTAATAAATATCAATCTTCCAATACATAGGCAAAATGTAAAACTCTTTCTTGGTACTGACTGTGCATTCATTTTATTTTTGGATAATTTAAATCTGAATATTATTGTGATTTAAGTTTAATTATTAACCGGCAGTATATCTGTCAGCTAAAAGCTGATCGACTCAGCGTTATTTTTTTGCGCTGACTTGTTTACTCAACAGCTTGAAGTAAGCGTTTGCGCAGCGGCCCGTTTAGCGAAACCGATTTGGTCAGCATCTCAGCCGCTGACGTTCGCTAAACGCACCCATTATGTCTGATTCAATGTATATTGACAGATAGCAATAATACCTATCGCTAGTTATAAGTTACTAGTTGCTATATTGCTCCAGTGTGAGAGCCTACTAAGTCTTACAATTAGTTAATTTTACTTTAAACAACCGGAGAATTCTATATAATAAGTTTAAACAATATTTAAAGCAAAAATTAATACTATATGAGACATGATTTAAACTTTTGTCCCTTCGGTTGAAGATGAAAAAGTAGACACTTGTGTCTTAAATGTTGTGGTATATTGCAATTCTTCCTTGTGTCTCAATCTATTGTATCTGAAAAAAATACAGTAAAAAATAAAAGCAATCCTACTATTTTAAAGTTCCTTACAGGTTACTTAAGCATATAGTTAATAAAATCAACAAATAATAATTAACATTATTGTTATATGACAAATTGAATTTTGTGAGTAATGAAATTAAATATTTTTATTTTTAGTCATTAAACTAGAAGGGTTTCATTTTCACTAGACGAGACAAGCCTTACCTTAATCTCGCCTATATTATTATTATTAAATACGATAGACTTACCTTTTCTTCAAAAGTCTCCATACGTTTTTTTTGCAAACAAAAATAATAAAAATTAAAACACCTTGCAACATATTCATATAATCGGATAACTTGAACACCCATGTACATCTTTGGCAATTTTTTAAAAAGTATGAAATAATCTCCAATAGCCAGTTTACCCCCATTATTAGAAATAATTTCAAATATAAATTAAATCTGAAAAAAAATTATTACCTTAATTGTGTTTTTCTTAATAATAACATTTTTAAATACATTATTAGAGTCCTTATTATGAGAATAGCATTCTATTTTATTAATTTACGACGTATTTAGATATATAGGATGTTTCATAATTGTACGTCAATATTTATGGAAAACAAATCTGTGCATGATTTTAAGATAAAAAGTTCATTTTAACATTGGAACATTTTCGCTTTATTTTTGATTTACAGTATGATCAATTGAAGCGCCGCTGGTTGAAACTGAAAATTTTATAAAAATATCTAACGTATAGTTTCAGAGTTGTTAAAAAAAACAAACATTTTTTAAAAAAAATCTTGATCATCCTGTATATCATAAATAAAGCGAAAACGGACATAATTTGTACCAACTTTTTGTCTTAAAATCATTCACAGATTAACCCACATCAATATTTACATTCAATTCTGAAACACTCTGTATATATTTTTGAAAAAATCTGTTGAGTAAAATATAAATATTTTGAGTTTTTTTTATTCTTTTGTACGATAACCAAGTCTTGAATAGGCTTGGAAGTGACTTTATCCATAGATCATAGAGCATGGACCGCGCATCTGACTTGAAAACAGAGCCGTGTCAAAAGAAAGTGATAAAATATAGTTCGAGATATACTTGTTCTCATTTAAACAGGAGTGTCTATTTGATTCTTCTTAGAAAAAGAGATAGATATATCCTAAACACCACTGCATCTCTCTCACTGGTTTGAACAAATGTTACATACAGGTTGTCCCAGGACTGTGTCAAAGCTCAATATTTCATATTATTATAAGAATTAGAAGAAAACTTTAAATGCAAAAGTTGTCAGGCTAGAGCATCGGCATAGTTTGAAATTAGTTACATTTATACAGGGTGACCCATAACTGCGTTACAAATCAAACTTATGTTTTTTTAAATACAAACTATATATTTTTATTTGATAATCTAAAAGCATTAATTTTTCTGAGTATTTTGATATATCATTATTGGATTATACAGAGGGGCTTAGAAATTATGACCAATTTTGTAAGAAAATGGGAACATTTTCAACACCTTGTAATTTTCTAATTACAACAAAAAAAATTGTTTTCTGTTTGAAGTAGTTTTGGCATATTCTCTATTATTGCGATATTATGTCAAACATTTACAAAATTGTATTATTTGTACAGGCTGTATCAAAACACTAAACCTAGTTTTTTTCAAAATTTTCAAATGGAACACCCTATATATTTTTACATTTTCGAATTGCCTGTTCAATTCTCAACACATTTTACAAACCATGTTCTATACCTAAATCCAACCGTTAATAAGTCATTAATTTTATATTAAAATCTTAAGATTTTTTTAAAAACAATACAACTTTATTATATTCCACAAAATAATTAAATTTTTATGTTGTTGAAGTTTGTAAGTTCTATTAGTTTGTTTAGTTATTTTTAAACGAACTGTTTTATTGATTATAATAAAGTTGTATTGTTTTTATAAAACATCTTAAGATTTTAAAATAAAATAAATAACTCTTTAACGGCTGGATTTAGGTATAGAACATGGTTTGTAAAATGTGTTGAGAATTGAACAGGCAATTCGAAAATGTAAA
The DNA here is from genome assembly GCA_949319165.1 of Sialis lutaria. Lineage (NCBI taxonomy): Eukaryota > Metazoa > Arthropoda > Insecta > Megaloptera > Sialidae > Sialis > Sialis lutaria. Next base: position 36,958,382 of record OX439232.1, on the reverse strand, counting down.
AATATATAGGGTGTTCCATTTGAAAATTTTGAAAAAAACTAGGTTCAGTGTTTTGACACACCCTGTACAAATAATACAATTTTGTAAGTGTTTGACATAATATCGCAATAATAGAGAATATACCAAAACTACTTTCAGCAGAGAACAAATTTTTTTTGTTGTAATTAGAAAATTACAAGGTGTTGAAAATGTTCCTATTTTCTTACAAAATTGGTCATTATTTCTAAACCCCTCTGTATAATCCCATACTTGATACATCAAAATACTCAGAAAAATGAATGCTTTTAGATTATCAAATAAAAATATATAGTTTGTATTTAAAAAAACATAACTATGGTTTGTAACGCAGTTATGGGACACTCTGTATAAATGTAACTATTTTTAAATTATGCCGCTCCTCTAGCCTGACAACTTTTGCATTTAAAATTTTCTTCCAATTCTTATAATAAATGAAATATTGAGCTTTGACACAGTCCTGGGACACCCTGTATACACCATTATTTTAATACAGAATGCGTCTATGCTCTATGTCTATATGACTTTAAATTTACCTTTGTTTTTCATTTTGGTTATGTTTTTAACTGCCAGATCTCTTCAAAGAATGTGACGTTTCTCTCCTAATGTTTTTTATTTTATACGCAGTGACAGAAAATAGTACAACATTACAAAAAACTACAACTGACATCGGTCCGTAAAAATATGCTATAATTGCTTGATGTTCTAAAATAAAATTCAGAAAAAAAAACATTTATTCCGATATTATTAATGAGCTAACAGAAATTGCTAGCTAGCAAGCACTTTCATATGAGGTATCAAACTTATATGAGAGATCTCTTGAAGTTTCATGAAGACTTTGACAAGTTTCACGCACGTGTTGTATGTAAACACAAACAAGGGTGTTAAAACAGTGGTGATATTATGATAATTATACCACGTACGGTCAGAGTCTGCACCAACTATGTTACAATACTATAGTGAAGTATCACTGCTTTAAATTCTATTGCAAATCTATAGATACAAGTACAGAAGTAATACCCTATTTGAACGTGCTTGCTAGCTAGCAAATTTGTTAGCTCCTTTATAATACCGGACAACTTTATTATTCTATTTTTTATATTTAAGAAAATACCTCGCAGAATCCTTATGGGAAAAGGGTTTCGGTCAAATTCTTTGAAACTTTGGATTCTGATAGTCCTGGATGAATAAATCAAAAGTGTCAATGGGCACTAAGTCCTAAAAACTCAAACTTTAAAGATATAGCCCTCTGAAGTTGGAGATCATGATTGTCTTTAATTTACAATATTTTTTTGAAGATTTTCGCTTAACTATTTGTATGTGTTCCCAAAGACATCTATAATCGATTGCCACCATAAAAAAGTCAACTTTTCTATTCATTGAGAAATGACAACACTTAAATCTTATTGTTACGTTTTTTTTTATTATAAACAAATCCAATATTGTTTTATAGTAAAAAAATGAGTTTTATTAAAAAAACGTAATAATAAGATTTAAGTACTGCTATTGGCTAAAGAATTTAAAAGTTTACTTTTTTATGGTGACAATCGATTATATAAGTCTTTGGGAACACATACAAATAGTTGTGCGAAAATTAAGGTTCTACAAAAAATTTTATTGTAAATTAAAGGTAAGCATGATCCCCTACTTCAGAGGGCTATATCTTAAAAGTTTGAGTCCATTAACACTTTTAATCTACTCATCAAGGACTATCAGAATCTAAAGTTTCAAAGAGTTTGACCGAAACCCCTTTCTCATAAGGATTCTGCGGGGTCCTTTAAGATATTAGAATACATTATAAAAATCACTCAGATCAAAAATATTATTTTAAAAAGCAAGATAGGTACTTTTTAATAAAGAAGGTTGCATACCATAGAAAAAACAACTGAATAGTCCAATATTTGGGCTAATCAAATGATCTGGAATGTCTGAAAATTGCATCACGACAGTGACTATAACAATGATTAGGGGGCAACCCCAAGCATACAGACAGTATAATAGAAACTTCTTGATTTCTTCTTTTGGAGTTTTTCCTCGTAACCCACTAAAATAAAATATCATAATTAATTTAACACCATGTGTGTAAAAAAAAATTATTCGTCTTAGAAAAAAAAATAAAAATTTGCCCATTAAACCGTTACTTCCCGACTTATATACAGGGTGTTCGCGGGAACCGAGTGATCATTCCTAACTTTGTTATTATTGGAGCTAGAAGATCGGTTAAATGGACAAAGTATCATTATTTTTTCCGGGATGAATAATGGCGGTGTCAAAAAAAACAATTGAATGTCAAATTTCAGAGATATATTGAAATATAACATTTTTTTAAATGGAACACCCTGTATATTATTATTGAATTTTGTAGTTGAGGATGTTCTCTTTATAAAAGTGTAATACATGTATGATGGTAAAATTGATAGAAAACAAGTTATAACAAGTATAAAATTAATAGAAAATATCGAAAATCAGTGTACCTACTATGAAGTTTTAATAAATTGAGAACAAATGATTAAAACATTTAAAACGATAGTTTAAGGTTTTTATGTCATTTTGCAAATTTTAAATGTTTTTGATTTTAACTAATAACGAAAAAAAATATTTATTATAATTAATTATATTTTTTATGAATAATGCTCAAAAATGTTAAAAATCTGCGAAATAAGGCACAAATATCTGAAATTATTGATTTAAATTTTTTTATCATTTGTTTGTATTTTATTAAATCTTCATAGCACACTATTTTTTGATATTTTCTATTAATTTTATACTTGTTATAACTTGTTTTCTATCAATTTTACCATCATACATGTATTACACTTTTATAAAGAGAACGTCCTCAGCTACAAAATTCCATAATAATATACAGGATGTTCCATTTAAAAAATGTTATATTTCAATATATCTCTGAAATTTCACATTCAATTGTTTTTTGGACACCGCCATTATTCATCCCGGAAAAAATACTGATACTTTGCCCATTTAACTGATATTCTAGCTCCAATAATAACAAAGTTAGCAATGATCACTCGGTTCCCGCGAACAGCCTGTATAGTTTCGTCAATTTAAAACGCTTTATTAAGTGAAAAAAATGTATCTATAAATGTCGGCTAGCTGGAATAAGTCCACGGCTACTTTAAAAGTGTTATAATTTGTCATTGAATGAACTCTAGAGTTCGTTTTAAAAATTATTGTTAGTAGAGAGACTTAAAAAACGTCATTAATGGAAATCAAATTAACAGAGAAAAAAATAGATAATATGATGTTCTATAAATAAGACACTGGGAAATAATGAGTTAACATATGTACATTCTGTCTCAAATAAATAACTACAGGGTGTCCCAGGACTGTGTCAAAGCTCAATATTTCATATTATTATAAGAATTAGAAGAAAACTTTAAATGCAAAAGTTGTCAGGTTAGAGCATCGGCATAGTTTGAAATTAGTTACATTTATACAGGATAACCCATAACTGCGTTACAAATCAAAGTTATGTTTTTTTAAATACAAACTATATAATATCGCAATAATAGAGAATATGCCAAAACTACTTCAAACAGAAAACAATTTTTTTTGTTGTAATTAGAAAATTACAAGGTGTTGAAAATGTTCCCATTTTCTTACAAAATTGGTCATAATTTCTAAGCCCCTCTGTATAATCCTATAATAATATATCAAAATACTCAAAAAAATGAATGCTATTAGATTATCAAATAAAAATATATAGTTTGTATTTAAAAAAACATAACTTTGATTTGTAACGCAGTTATGGGTTATCCTGTATAAATGTAACTAATTTCAAACTATGCCGATGCTCTAGCCTGACAACTTTTGCATTTAAAGTTTTCTTCTAATTCTTATAATAATATGAAATATTGAGCTTTGACACAGTCCTGGGACATCCTGTATGTATGTAAAATTAATTTATTATTATTTTTATTTTGAAATTAACATACCTAAATGTTCTCCATATATCAAAACACATGACGTTTAACCAAAAAAAACTCACTAAGAAACAAAATTGGATCATATAACCTAAAATAAATAAAAAATATGTTAATAAATTAAATATATGTGCTGCACACGAAACAAGAGTTAGATAACTCTTAATTTTCGGAAATAGTCTCGTTCTCGTCACGGTCTCGTGTGATTTTTTTAAATAAAATATAAAAAAATTGATATACATATTTTGCTGTAATTATTCATTTAATGATTAATTTTTTATTAGTACTTTAAAACTGTCGACAAGATTTATAAAGTTAATATTGTTTTGGTTTCGTCTAGTTAAAATTACAGGCAGACTCGTCTTGCCCGAATTTGAGCTATTCTCGTTTGTATCTCGTCCTAAGGCGATTATTACACTATCAAATAAATATCATATTTCTTTGGTCAAAGAAATTTTATCACATTTCTTTGATAGTGTAATATCCACCTATGTTAAATTTAATAAAATTTCTTTGATCAAAGAAATATGACAGTGTAATAAGTAATCTTTTATAATATTCATAATATTTCTCTGATCATAGATAATGACAGTCTCTATATTTGATCAAATCTTTGTCAAATATCTTTGACATATTTATTTGATAGTGTAATAGCCGCCTAATAAATACTACAAATTATTAACCCGTTATAGAAAAATAACACGCTCTTTTTACTTTATAAAAATCTTGAAATTAAAAATATTTATTTTTACATAAAACATAAAATTATTTAAATGTTTATACCGGGTGGACCATTTTAACGTTTAATGGAGAATAACTCGAGCGGTAAGTGAAATAATAAAAAAGTTTTCAGATAAAAATTGTACGGTTTGGAGGGGGACATAGACGTACTTGGATGAATTTTTTTTAGGTGGTGTTTTCAAAGTGGTATAAAGGTCAACATCATTTTTTTTAACAGGAACGTATAGTTTTTATCAAGTAATTTTATTTAACGTGAATAGACACGAATCTTTCATTGATAACTTTTTTTAAACAACTTAACCTTTCCAAGATATCTAACAAAATAATTCGAGATTTTGAAAATATTTTTTTACTCAGAAACCATCAAGTTTAGAGAAAAAGCATAAAATACAAAAAATGTTTATTTTGGTATGATAAAACTTTAAGAATTCTTTTTAAAATTATTCTAAAGTTTTTTAACATTGTTTTTTTTTTTGCTTAAATAAAATAAATTAAAGAAGAAAATAAACTTTTATTGTTTCTTGTACTTTTTCTCTAAAATTTATGGTTTCTGAGTAAAAAAAAATATTGAAAGTTCAAAATCTCGAATTATTTTGTTAGATATCTTGGAAAGGTTAAGTTGTTAAAAAAAAGTTATCAATGAAAGATTCGTGTCTATTCACGTTAAATAAAATTAATTGATAAAAATTATAGATTCCTGTTAAAAAAAAAATGATGTTGACCTTTATACCACTTTGAAAACACCACCTAAAAAAAATTCATCTAAGTACGTCTATGTCCCCCTTCAAACCGTACAACTTTTATCTGAAAACGTTTTTATTATTTCACTTACCGGTCGAGTTATTCTCCATTAAACGTTAAAATGGTCCACCCGGTATATCTTTAGTTTTTAGAAATAAGTAATAAGTACTAATAAAGTTTTAAACAATCCAAAACATTCTATTATTTACAATTTGTTAAAATTATTAGTAAAAACTTCTTCTAGTATATATTTTATGTGAAATAAATTCTAAGCTCGAGGACAAAAATTTTAACTAATGATAAAGTTGGATCAAATTTCAAATTTACAATATGTTTATTTTCGATTTTGATGTAAAATTAACAGGGAACTAATTAATTTCATATTATATACATACCTTCATAAATAACATATAAATCCCTATAAACCGTAACATGGTTAAAAAAATTAAAACATAGACGCACCCAGAAAAAATCGTGAGGTACTACTTATTTTTTTGTTTAACTACATGAACCATGTATATATCACAAAATTACAATTATTAAATTAAATCATTTTTGATAAATTAGGGAGGGGGGGGGTAGTTATTCCTTAACACTCCCTCTCTATTTTATTATATTTATATAAATAATTTAAATAATACTTACCACAAAAAATACATATTGCTGATTTATCACCAGAAACCAATTTTGAAGTCGCCAAAAAAATATAACCCCACATGAGATTAAATAAGTAACACATGAATGTTTTTCCTTGAAGATTTCTCAATTCTGGTATGATCGAATAAACCAAAAATGTAGCCAAAAGAAAGGGGACAGATAAAAGCAAAACTGTAAAAAAATATATATTAGCGGGATTATTGAGGTTTGTTACAGAAATGTCACATGAGGCTAAAAAAGGTTAAAATAAAAACAAAATTTGTATTTTTTTACTTACCCGAGGCCTCAATTAGCATATAAAATCTATCCTCTTCAAATGTCTCATCAGGGGGTAACCAGACATATAAAGATGAATTTTCATTATTGTCTATGCAATACTGATCAACTAATAGTTCTGATTCTAGTAAATAAATAGACCCATTTTCTAGTAAAGTCAGTTCTATATCATCACCAAGATCTATAGGAGCTGTATAGTTAACTCCTAACTTATCAAACAGTAAAATTGCATTGTTAGACTTGTCGAATGGTGACTTAGGTGTAAAGTCTTTACCATTTGTTGAGACACACACATCTTCAGTGTATTCATATTTATGTCCTTGAGGACAACATTTCCATATACATGTTTTAATTTGACAAACACAACCCTTGTAAATATTATTATAGGAATAGTATTGGCTCTTGTTATAAATATCACCGTCTTTAGTAAGTATACTCTTGTTACTGAATTGTTCAGTTATTTCTAAATCTATTGTATATTCACATTTTTCTGTATTTTCATTATTAGTTAGAGATGGTTGCAATATAATGATACATGCTATTACTATATTCAATAAATTCAACTTGTACATTTTTATATATATATTTTCTGATTGTTAATCAATATTGTATCTGGAAAGAAATAGATAAAAATCAATTATTTAAATCATCTTTAATTTTTGATATTTTCGAACCAAGGAATTTTTTTTCAATTAATTAAGCATAGAGTGAAGACAAGGCGTGTCTCTCTCTGGAGCATGCAAAATCACATAGATGCGTCTCTCTCTTTATTTTCTCTTTATTATGTATAATGACAGGACTTTGAAAAGTCCTGTCATTATACAGTTCTCATAAGAATGCATGTTAATTTGTTTATTTAATATCTGTAAAACTATTCTCCGAATAACCTTGAAATTTTGCAATGTTTTTTTTTAATTGTCTTGTTATTATTTTCAAAGTTTCATCGAAATCTCTGTTATTTTTGTATGATGTCAACCTCCTTATGTGACGTCACATATACTGCCGTGCTAAGCACAAAAGCGGTATCTCAAAAAAAATCATAAAGTTTATTTTTATGGCATTGAATAGCTTAAAAAAATACGAATCCAATGAACTAAGTCAAATAGCGATATCTTATTTAAAACATATGAAAAAACTAGGGGTGTACCGGAACCGAAATTTTCGATTCCGGCCGGAACCGGAATTACCGGAATTCACAAAAAAAAATCCGGCCGGAATTCCGGCCGGAACCGGAATTTTTTTCAAAATATTATATTTCAGTTAATAATGATAATAAAATAACTAAAATAGTATAAATATGCTTTATATACATAGATTATCATCATAAATTAATATAACATTATTTTATATGGTATTTCTTAAAAATTAGGGGGGTAGAGTCTTACATTATATTATAAAACATAGTATTTTCTACATATCCTGTGATTTCTACAGCTTTATAAGGTGTTTTAAATTGTTTATATACAGGGTGTCCCAGGACTGTGTCAAAGCTCAATATTTCATTTAATATAATGAATTGGAAGAAAACTTTAAATACAAAAGTTGTCAGACGAGAGGAGCGGCATAGTTTAAAAATAGTTACATTTATACAGAGTGTCCCATAACTGCGTTACAAACCAAAGTTATGTTTTTTTAAATACAAACTATATATTTTTATTTGATAATCTAAAAGCATTCATTTTTCTGAGTATTTTGATGTATCAAGTATGGAATTATACAGAGGGGTTTAAAAATAATTACCAATTTTGTAAGAAAATAGGAAAATTTTCAACGCCTTGTAATTTTCTAATTACAACAAAAAAAAAATGTTTTCTGTTTGAAGTAGTTTTGGCATATTCTCTATTATTGCGATATTATGTCAAACATTTACAAAATCGTATTATTTGTACAGGGTGTAACAAAACACTGAACTTAGTTTTTTTCAAAATTTTCAAATAGAACACCCTATATATTTTTTTATTTTCGAATTGCCTGTTCAATTCTCAACACATTTTACAAACCATGTTCTATACCTAAATCCAGCCGTTAATAAGTCATTAATTTTATATTAAAATCTTAAGATTTTTTTAAAAACAATACAACTTTATTATATTCCATAAAATAATTAAATTTTTATGTTGTTAAAGTTTGTATGTTCTATTACTTTGTTAAATTGTTTTTAAGCGACTGTTTTATTGATTATAATAAAGTTGTATTGTTTTTATAAAACATCTTAAGATTTTAAAATAAAATTAATAACTTATTAACGGCTGGATTTAGGTATAGAACATGGTTTGTAAAATGTGTTGAGAATTGAACAGGCAATTCGAAAATGTAAAAATATATAGGGTGTTCCATTTGAAAATTTTGAAAAAAACTAGGTTCAGTGTTTTGACACAGCCTGTACAAATAATACAATGTTGTAAGTATTTAACGTAATATCGCAATAATAGAGAATATACCAAAACTACTTTCAACAGAGAATACATTTTTTTTGTTGTAATTAGAAAATTACAAGGCGTTGAAAATGTTCCTATTTTCTTACAAAATTGGTCATTATTTCTAAACCCCTCTGTATAATCCCATACTTGGTACATCAAAATACTCAGAAAATTGAATGCTTTTAGATTATCAAATAAAAATATATAGTTTGTATTTAAAAAAACATAACTTTGGTTTGTAACGCAGTTATGGGACACTCTGTATAAATGTAACTATTTTTAAACTATGCCGCTCCTCTCGTCTGACAACTTTTGCATTTAAAGTTTTCTTCCAATTCATTATATTAAATGAAATATTGAGCTTTGACACAGTCCTGGGACACCCTTATACGTTCTTTTCTATCAAATATAATTAAATTTCTAGTATGTCAAATTTATTTAAGTAAATATGTATGATAAATCAAAACAGCAGTTAAACAAATTCATAAAAGAGAAAATCGTATGGAGTATCGATAAATAAAGTATCGAATACCAATTACTCGAAAAGTCGAAATTAAAGCACCAATATGCGTTAATTTAGTTCTAGTGCAATGCAGTATTAATAAATACTACTAGTTAAGTAGTAATTATTAACTAAATATAAATATAATGATAGATTTAGAGAAATAACTATGTGAGTCTTTCTGATTTTATAGCTAATCCCAATAGCATAAATACTTGTGCAGTAACAAATGTTTCTCGGGCCACTATTTTGAATATTATTATTTAAAGATATATTTTTATATGGGTGAGTTCGCCGAAAAAAACATTTTAGTTTCAATCGGGAAATGTTTTTGAAAAAAACAGGACTACAGTATTATTTAAAAAATGCAGAATAAGTCTTATTTTACAGTTAATATTCCAAAATTTTCGAAAATCTTTAGTTTATTATTGAACAGTTCAATGTCCGTAGTCCGTAATATAATGACTTTTTTATTAATATATTTAAAATCAATTAATGCTAAAATTTCAATCATATTTATTATGATAAAACAAATAATAAAAAACTGCCTTTGTGTTACGAAATGATTTTTCATTAATAAAATGTTATTTATTCATAATTATATTATTTATGAATTTCTTAGTTGAAAAAAATAACAAAATTTAAAAATTCCGGCAAACTCGGCCGGAATTTAGTAGTTCCGGCCGGAACCGGAACCGGAATAAAATCGTGAATTCCGGTACATCCCTAGAAAAAACCCTTGAAAAAGTTTTTCCTATCTCAGGTTTACCTTAAATTACTAAGAGAATTAGCGGTATATCAATAATACGTAAAGCTACGGTTTCCTAGAAAAACGGTACTGTTTTTTAACGGCCGTGATATGGCAGGAGTTTTTGACGGCCGTCTTAACGGTGACAAAGTCATGGTTTCCTAGAAAAGATTACTTATTTAACTGAAAATTTATAATTGTAAGATTAACGTATAATAAATGTCATATCATTATTAATTGTGCAATACTTTTTCAGTTTTTGTATTTATTTATTCTTTTGTGACATATTTATTTAAGAAAATAATATTTTCAAGTTATAATTAATACATTTTAAGAGGTGTGTATTTCACAATAAAATATGTTTTAGGACCTTTTGATTTTAATCCTTTAGTCACGATATATTTGCTTCAAAGTCATTATCGGAGCGTCCCCTCCTCTCTATTTTCTAAACTATCGATGTAAAAAATCTGAAAAATATTCAGAATGTAGCTTTCAATTAATTCTTTCAATGAACATTATAACGAACAGTGTAAAAAAAATTGCACCCCCCATTCATAGACTGGCCGTTTTATTGATGTATAGTTCCGATATTGTTCCATAGATTTTGTTTTAACTGGGCTTCTCTATACTTTTTGCATTTACTTGTATAATGCTTCATGATTTTTGACAAAATCAATTTTTTCGTAGGTCTAAATCACGTTTCCACTCATTTTTTGTAATGGAACGTTCACCGCTACACGTGAAAAAACGTTCGACAAATGTTCGTCACCGCTATGGCAACCGTCATATAAATAACGGCAACACTATTTAACGTTACGTTCACATTCAACGCTTTTTAGGAAACCAACACCATTGGTTTTCCTAGACAACGTTTTGGTGACGTCACCAACCGCTACATTACGGCCGCTAGATAACGACACCGCTTTTCTAGGAAACCGTAGCTTAAGCGAATAACTGTATATTTTGATACCGCCAAAATTCCCAATATAATGTATAAATTCCATTTAATAAACCAAAAAAACAATCTGTAAAGTAAAAATAAAACTATTTTAACAAAACGTCGATTTTCTCGAAACTCGCCTTTACTGAGATACCGCTTTTGTGCTTAGCACGGCAGTATATTATCTGATCCAGTTTCCATCTCATATGCATGTGTAGTTAATGTTAATATGCAACAACTTACCAATAAATCTCCAATGACGAAATTTGATATGTTCATTGTTTCATACACCAAATAAACATTGAACTAATAAATAGAACTGTGAGTAAATTTTAGTTTAATATTATTAAAATGGCATTTAGTTGTTGTATTTATTTTTTTTAAATTAATAATAGTTTGGAAAACATTTCAACCAATTTAATTCATTGTAAATTAGTAAATTTCCTATTTTTTTCGATAAAAAAAATAATATTTTATATTGTTGTATGATTTTTTTATTAACATAAGAAAAACAAATTAATGCACTTTTTAGATAATTTATTTTAAATTTCAAATATTATTAATTCACAAAACTATATTTGTTTATTAGAAAAACACATTTTAACTGATTTATATTAAGTACTAATGGGTAATAAACTTTGATACAAAATTTCCAAGGAAACAATAATTCTATTGACCGACTAACACTGATATAATTAATGTTATTTTATCAACTTACATTAGATTAGTTTATTTAAACATTTCCTTTCGAATAAATGTGGTTTCTGACAGCAAAGATATAAATAAAAAATGATAATTGATAATACTAGCCTTATTTTAATTAAGTTATAGAAAATTATTTATTAAAAGTTTAAAAAAACACGCTTAAAAATATAGTTTTTTGGGTCCTTTATGAAAAATTATTAAAGAAATAACATTTTATCATTTTTTTAAAATAATCTAATATATAAAATTCTCGTGTCACGCTGTGCGTAATTGAACTACTCCGAAACGGCTCGACCGATTTTCGTGAATCTTAGCGTGCATATCGGCTAGGGTGGAGAATCGGACAACATCTATTTTTCATACCCCTAAATTTTATTTTTATTTTTTTGGACAAAATTTTTTGTTTTTATTTTTTTATGATACATCATACAAAAATACATACAACCCTAAATTTTTACCCCTCTACGATCAACCCCTATTTTTTATTTATTAATTAAAAACTTTAATTTTTTTGGCAAGATTTTTATTTTTATTTTGTCATGACCTTAGAATAAAAAAAATTCATATTACTCTTAATTTTCACCCTTCTACGATCAACCCCTATTAATTTTTAATTTTATAGTTAAGTGTTACCAACACGAATTCAATATTCATAGTTGACAGGACAACGTCTGTCGGCTCAGCTAGTATCTAAATAAAATTCTCTTTCAATTTCTTTAAAAATATATATATCGGTTATCAATATTACATTTATTTATTTATTTCCGGTAGTTAAACAGGAAGTTGGACTAAATTGACGTACATTCAAATCTCTAAACGACGACCATCCTATTAACGTACGCTCCTAGAAACGATAGGCCAATCGCTCCACGTAACGACCTTCCCCTATCCCTACCACAATACTACCGTGACTGCTATAATTCTGCGCGAAATTTAAATTCACCAATTAGCGTTAAGGGTGGTGGGTGCCCCTCTATCTGACGTTGTTAGGAGATTTTGAATTACCGATGCCTACGTTATTCGGAGCGACGAGTGTAAATATGTATCTTTTTAATATAGGTACAAAAAAATTCAAGTTTGTGTATTGCTTTACTCACCTGAAACTTTTGACAATCTCTGTGAAATTAAAGTTATTTTATTATTAAAAAAAATAAAACATTTGTTTAATAAGGTAATATTTATTAAACTTTTTACAAAAATACAGAATGTGTTTATTTACAAATTAATAAACAAATTTTCTTATTGAATTAAATTTAATATTTATAATACATATTTACATTGATTTAAAACATAATTATTACATATGAAGGGTACACGGGAAAAAGAGGCCAAATTAAAATTTCTAGTTTTGAGTTATCGCTGTTTTAAAGTTTTAAGATTGGTATCTTGTATAATTTTACTCTAAAAATGATATCTTACAAATTTTATTTTACAGAATTTTGCATGTTTTTCCCCTTATGTGGGTCGAAAAGTACCTAGATTTGCCACTAAATGGAGCTGTCATCTTAATTTGACTAAAAATTGACAGCCTTTTTTTCCGTGTACCTTTCATATAAGGAGGTTGACACCACGGAAATACTAAATTTTCAAGTTCATTTGGCATTTTGAGAACTGCGTAATGACATGAGACATTACAGGACTTTTCAAAGTGATGTGACAGAGAAAATTTGATGAAAATTTTAGCATATATTCTTTATTTATTTACAATAAAGATATTTGTAAATTTTCAGAATGATTAGGAACCGCGTTTTTTTAAGTGTGTGAAAAAAAGAGAGAGACGCATCTATGTGATTTGGCATGCTCCAGAGAGAGACACATCTTGCCTTCACTCTATGCTAGGGTTGTTAGGGATATGAAATATCGGTTACGGATACGGATAAGGATATTTTTTTTTCTTGGTTTCGGGTTCGGATACGGATATGGATTTTTTTCTTTCTTGGTTTCGGTTTCGGTTACGGATATGGATATATTTTTTTCTTAGTTTCGGTTTCGGATACGGATAGGGATATTTTGCCCCCTTTAGTTTCGGATACGGATACGGATACGGATATTTTTTATTTTTTTTTATTTTTCAGCCCGTAGTATAGTTTCCATTGAAATAAGATACATATACAGTCGAAATTGATTATAAAGTTATAATGATATCTTTTAATACAACATATCGGTTTTAACGACTCAAAATAAAAGTTCCGTCGCAATTCCATATATGGTAATTGCCTAATTACCGGTTTTAAGGGTTCCGTAGAAAACTAGGAACCCTTATAGTTTCTCCATGCCCGTCCGTCTGTCCGCCCTGTTAAAATTTTGACATAATAAGATGAAATTTGGTATATGGTCGTAGATTGATACCCCAAAAACAAAAATGATAAGATTTTTGAAAAACAAATTTTTTTAGACCCGCTTTCATAAAATGAAGTGTTTAAAAAAATCACCTACCCCCCCCCCCCTATTTTCTATACCATCAATTCTAAAAATCTGAAAAAATTCCAGAATGTACATAGCTTTTAATTAGTACTTTCACTGAAAATTATAGCGAAAAAACTCCAAAACTTTAATTAATCTACGCTTTACACGCAAGATATTTGATATAAGTAGTTTCTTGAAGATTGTTGTATCAATTATTAAACGAACTTACGAATCATACGACGTACGGAGATGACAAGTGTAATTTGTGACAACAATAAAAAAAGTCACGAATTCTAATATAAAAGTACACGATACGCCAATCATTCAGGCGGTAAATACAAATTTAAAATATGCTCGTATGTTTTGTTTGTGTCTCGAGACTCGGGGAAATAAGTAGGAAACTATCCGAAATAATATCCGAAATAATAATTTCGGATACGGTTTCGGTTTCGGATTTCAGAATTTTATTATTTCGGTTACGGTTTCGGTTTCGGAGTTCAGAATTTAATTATTCCGGATACGGTTTCGGTTTCGGAGGTCAAATCTTTTCGGATATCCGATAGTTTCGGTTTCGGATACGGAGCTCCGTAACATCCCTACTCTATGCTTCTCTACAAACACTTACCCACACCGTTCTCCGCAAAACCAGTCCCGCATCGTATAGTGTCAACCTTCTTAATATAAAAAAATCATTATGTAAGTCATAAATTATCAATTTGTACAGATTTTACGAAATAAGTAAACCTATATACTTAAAACTAATAATTAACAATAACAGTAATATAACATTACTTAAACTACAGATTATATCATGAAAAATGACCGGGCTTAAGGGTGTAATCACATGTCACAATGCAAATGAAGCTACTTACTCGAAATGTTACATAGTTTGTTAAAATATAGAGTATTTATGTGTGCCGCTCTCTTTATACTAATGCTATAGTCGACCACTTAAGTTGTAGTGTTAGATGTGCGGCGTTCTATTGAGTAATGAACTAGACGAGTCCACAGAATCAAATCAGTAGCGGATAGTCCAATAATTATTTTTAATTTTTAATGGTAATCTAACATTCATATATTCTATAAATGTATTTTTGTTTGACTACGCTAATGGACTGATATCAGTTCGGATTTCCATCTCTTACCGCTCCAGTCATTTTTTATGAAATGGACTATACAGGGTCCTCCAATAGTGCGTCCGGCATTCCTCACGCACTTCCTGTAGTAGATAGAAAAAAAAGTTTGGTACTTAATATTATTGGTTTGATAAGATCAACGTCGTAAAATTATTTTCATTAATACAGGGTGTCCCATTTTTGCGCTGACACAAAAACAAACATTTTTTTAAATGGAACCCCCTATAAATTTTTCAGTATTCCGATGTCATATTTTAACCTCCATATTATCATCTATTCATTTATTGATTTAGTGACAGTGTTGCCAAATTATAAATTTTTTTCCGAAAAATAGTCCATAAACAGGGTAAACTTTAAAAAATCGTAGCGACCTCGTTTTTTTAGAAGCGATTGATTTTTTTAACAATATTATTAGTCCTGGTAAAGAGTAACATTTTGATAATAACCAATTTGAATTTAGTTGTACAGGCTGTCCATAAAAAAATGTCAAAATTTGCAAACTTAAAAATGATAAAAGTCATTTTTTTCAAATGTGACTACCCCATTTTTATTTCGCTATTCGATTGAGGTTTTTCTCCTTTTCAATTTGTATAGGGGATAACCTATGTCTAAACCCCATAGTTTCTCTGATATTCAATACTTTTAATAAAATTAACCTTTTTATTACACTTTTATGCATCGAAGTAGGCCGTGCTGATGAAAAACAAATGTAGTACTTAAGTATCAATGTAATATTTGATTAAAATTATTGTTTAAAACGGATAATACTTATGTAATAAAATTATTTCTTATATTTAAAAAAAATATGAAAAGTTACAAAATTGAAAAAACATAAAAGATAAAAGACCAAAATAAATGTTCTAAATGTCTTCTATTTTCATCTAGGCTCAAATCAATTTGCCGGCATGTTTTTTTCATCAGCACGGCCTACTTTGATGCATAAAAGTGTAATAAAAAGGTTAATTTTATTAAAAGTATTGAATATCAGAGAAACTATGGGGTTTAGACATAGTATATCCCCTACACAAATTGAAAAGGAGAAAAACTCCAATCGAATAGTGAAATAAAAAAGGGGTAGTCACATTTGAAAAAAATGACTTTTATCATTTTTAAGTTTGCAAATTTTAACATTTTTTTATGGACAGCCTGTACAACTAAATTCAAATTGGTTATTATCAAAATGTTACTCTTTACCAGTACTAATAATATTGTTAAAAAAATCAATCGCTTCTAAAAAAACGAGGTCGCTACGATTTTTTAAAGTTGACCCTGTTTATGGACTATTTTTCGGAAAAAAAATTATAATTTGGCAACACTGTCACTAAATCAAAAAATGAATAGATGATAATATGGAGGTTAAAATATGACATCGGAATACTGAAAAATTTATAGGGGGTTCCATTTAAAAAAATGTTTGTTTTTATTACAGCGCAAAAATGGGACACCCTGTATTAATGAAAATAATTTTACGACGTTGATCTTCTCAAACCAATAATATTATGTACCAAACTTTTTTTTCTATCTACTACAGGAAGTGCGTGAGGAATGCCGGACGCACTATTGGAGGACCCTGTATATAAATAGGGTAAGTCGAAAGTAAATACAGGAAAACTTATTTATATAACTATCATTTATATAAAAAAAATGTAGGTATGTGTAAAAGTTCAATGAAAATTTCAAAGGCACTTTTTTCATAAAACCTTTTTCTGAATAACAATATAATAATTTAAATTAATAAATTAATAAATAAATGTTTTTAACGATAATTTCATTATTCCAAAACCAATTTTTATTAAAAATTGAGGGGTTTGCAGCAACAACGAGTTAACTCCATTTTTACACCAAACAGAGTTAACAACTGTTTCTTGAGAGAAAAAAATCATTCTTTCGTTTAGTTCAACAAAGATTTACCTACCGTTGATAGTTCTCAAGGTATCCGCTAGAATGAGTTAGCTGCTTCATTCGCTTAGGTAAAAATGGAGTTAACTCCAGGAGCTGACTCTTTGTTTTTAGGCTTAGAATTTAGTTAGTACACTCGTTACTGTGTTCTTTCTTTAAATAAACTAATTTTCTTGAAAATTGTTGCTATTCAATGCTTCCTTATTTTAAAAAGAAAATAATTTTCAACTATTTGGGCCAAAAAGGAGTTAACTCCAGAATAAAATTGACTCTAGAATTGCGAATTTGACGAATTTCTTAATGGAATTTGGCCAAAACATGAAGTGGTAGGTGACAAATAATAATTGGACGAAGACAAAGGCGATTTAAATACATTCTCCATTTTTTAAACAGTTTTTTTTCTATTTTCCCACAAATTATAAAAACTGGAGTTAACTCCTTGTTGCTGCATACCTCTCAATTCTCTAGTTTGAGTTCATCCCCGGTATGGGCAGCACTTTACGTTATTTAAACTTAATCATATCTGTTTTATTTTTTTAAGTCTTGTTAATCTTGAGTAACTAGTCTTTCACGGCTTCTTTGATTGTCTAGAACCTCTGGAACTGCAAGAATATACAGCAGATAATTGAGATTTAGCACTAACCGTATAAATGTCTTCATTATTTTTTATTGAATAATATCTAAAAAATAAAAAAATAACAACTAGCCATATGAATTTAATTTTTTTAAATATGGGGTCATGCATCAAATACATACGCATTTTTTACCATTCCCTTCCCCTATATCAAGCTGCATCACATTTTTTTCAACCCCCCCTACCTAAAAATACGTCACAAAACCTGGACACACCCCTAACTGAATGGTTATACAGTTAAATTGGGATAACTGGAATCTCAAGGGACCAGTTTTTTTTATTCCACTTAGAGAGATGTCCCATTTACCCAGTTATAGATGTGACGGGACTTCAGTATGAATTCTAGTTATAGAAGTTTCCCACTTATCCAAGTCCCTATTAATTAAATTTCACTGTATTTATTAACGAATAAAATTGTCATAATTGATCATTAAAAACAACATAAAAAATAAATCTATAAAATTTCAAACGTTTTGAAAATTGGCCGCCCCCTTTTTATTCGTACGTATTTTATGGACGACCCCTTTTTGGCGACTTAGGACTTTGCAACTGTAACTATCACATAAGCTTCTGAATAGTCTTAATATGTCTTTATTATAAAAATTTTAGAGAAAATTATTTTGAGTATAAAAATCTAAAAAAATAAAATAAAACAATTATTACCTTTTCTTCAAAAGTCGCCATATGTTCTTCTTACAAATAAATATAATGAATATCAAAATTCCTTGCATCATATTCATGATATCAGATATTCTAAAAAACCATTCGCATCCTTTACAATCATTGAATAAAACCGAAACAATATCCAGAATCCAGTTTATTCCCATTATTAGAAATAACTTCACATATAATTTAAAACTGAAAATATTATAAATAAATAAAAAACATAATAACATTATTATTGAAATTTATAATAAAGTAAAGCCTCTCTAAATGCATTCTACAAAAAAACGGGCAAGTGCGTGTTGGCCCGCACATGATAGGGTTCCGTGGTCATTCTCACTACGAGTTGTTTCAAAAATTTTCACAAACTATTTTTGCTACACTGTTCGTTATAATTTTCACTGAAAGTACGAATTAAAAGCTATAGTTTTTTTTTTGAATCGATAGAGGGGGGGGGACGCTCTGATAATGACATTGAAAAGCAAATATATCGTGACTGAAGGGTTAAAATCAAAAAGTCATTTGATTTTTATTATTGCATTTTAGGAGACCTATCAAATTACACCCCACTCAATGGTGTAGGTGAAAAAAAAATGTGAGTTCACTTTTCAGTCTATGAAAGGGGAGTCCAAAATATTTTTGACAGTATTCGTTATAATTTTCAGTGAAAGTACTAATTAAAAGCTACATTCTAGAATTTTTTCAGATTTTTTGAATTGATAGTTTAGAAAATAGAGAGGGGGACGCTTTTATAATTACTTTGAAAAGCAAATACATCGTGATTGAAGGATTAAAATCAAAAAAGTTTCACCAAGATTAAGCTCTTAATTCCTATTTTAAGTACTTGCAATTTAAATATGAAGTTTTTCCCATTTAAAATGCATGTAAAAAAATTTTTTTTTCAAATTTCTAATGCCTAGACACCTTTTATCATATTGGGAATCGGTTTGATGGACCTTACGGGAAATTTCACGCTCTTTAAAATTGCCTTGGTGTTTTTTTCTGTAACTCACACTGGTTCGCCAGTAGGAGTCATCTAAATACAGTTTTTGGAGTACATTTTTTTCCATTTTTTTTAGCAAACCGCAAAAATTAGGGAGAAAAAAAGAGCTGACTCGTAAAAAATAGTTTTTTTACCAATATTTAATGAATTTTCAGCCATTTTTAGGCCTTAAAATGCAAGAAATTGATAAATACTAACTAATAATGCTGCATTATTAGTTAGTATTTAGATGACTCCTACTGGTGAACCAGTGTGAGTTACAGAAAAAAACACCAAGGCAATTTTAAAGAGCGTGAAATTTCCCGTAAGGTCCATCAAACCGATTCCCAATATGATAAAAGGTGTCTAAGCATTAGAAATTTGAAAAAAAAAAAATTACATGCATTTTAAATGGGAAAACTTCATATTTAAATTGCAAGTACTTAAAATAGGAATTAAGAGCTCAATCTTGGTGAGAATTTTTTTTTCTATATGTAGATTAAAATTTTGCTTGAGCACCTTGAAAAAAAATGTTTTGCGTAAATGAATCACCTTAATGTATATAATAAAGAAGTATACCTTTGTTTTTCATTTTCATTATGTATTCTGCTATCAGTTCTTTTAAACGATGCCTTTGTTTCTCGTTTGATAGATTTAATTTTAAATGCAGTAACTATAAACATCACAACGTTACAAAATACTATTAAAGACATCGGTATAAAAAAGTACACTATCGTTGCTTCTTTTCCTGTAGGTAAAATTATTCCTTATTAATTCTTTATAAAACTAATTCATATACATAGGTACATTTCCATAATTTGTGTACTTTGATATGAGTAGTCCAGATGCAAAACCTGCTATGTGTGTTTGAACAGATTTCTAGCAAAATTACATAAACTGTTTTTGCAGCGTCTAGGTAAAATATCCTTATGCCTTTTTCACGAGTCTGAATGCAAAACATGTCATGTTTTTTTCCTTGTCTCAATTCGATACAAAATTTATTACTTTTATTAAAATAATTTTTATGTTAGTTCACCAAAAATATAGCGATTTCTGCAACCGGCTTAATCTTTCAAATTTAATTTTAAGAGATTTTTGCCGGGTTTGCAGCCCAACTCATTATAATACTTGTAGCCTGAGACGAGTAGAATCCAAAAATACAAAAACTTCAAAATCTTAAAATATGTAGACAGCAGGTTTTGCATCTGGACGACTCATATGATATGATAAAAAAAAACTGCTGAGACTAGTGGTGACATCTAGTGAGCAAATGCAAAACTAACAACTGTTTTACTGACTATCATAACATAAATCTGATTTAATACAAATTATAATAAATATTACCTAAGAAGCACCTTAACTCTCCCATGTTTGGCCGGATAAAACTATCCGGAAGATTAGGTAAATACTGTAATAGAACAGTTATGAGTACAATAGTTAGAGGACATCCCCAGGCATAGAGGCAGTAACACATAAACTTTTTGTTTTCTTCTCGGAAACGTGTCGTACGAAATTCACTAAAAAAAAAAAAATATTTAAAAAAAATATATATTTTTTTAATTCTGCTAAAGTACCTACCTGAATTTTCTCCAAATGTCAAAACACATTACATTCAACCAAAAGAAACTCGTCAAAAAACAAAACTGTACCATGAAACCTAAAATTATTAAATATATAAGAAAATAACATAAAAAAATATTATTTTACATTCATCAAAATGGAACAGTGATCTTCAAACTTTGAAAACTCATGACAGTGACGTAGATAGCTTTGGATTGGGGGGGGATATGACAGTTTTAAACCTGAAAGGTGCCTTTTCATGTAACGCTGGATGCTGCGTCAAATTTAGTCACGTGACCGATTTTAAATTTTTGAAATTTAGCTGTCAACTACTGTTTGACGTTTAAGTGTGAAAAAACAACCAATAAATTACGTTCAGTTATTAAAAATTGTTTTACATTTCATTATACTATTCGTAAAGACGTAAACTCACAAAACAAACAAGAATACACATAATATCAAAACTATTGACATTAGGTATCACGTGATTTCTAGCGTCAAGCATTATGAGCTCAACCGTGTTGAACTTTTTCACTTAACGCTGTCCAATAGCAAGCATTCAAAATCATTTCAAAATTCAAAATCGGTCACGTGACTAGATTTGACGCAGTGTCGAGCGTCACATGAAAAGGCATCTTTAAAGTTATATTATTCATTATGAAAATCATCTTTTATGTGGTATAAAAAAAATTGGTTACACAGGGTGGGCCAAGTAAAACGAAACGGGCGCGGTTTTGGTCATTTAAAATAAGATTTTGAAAAAAAGCTCGAACACGTCGATTTTGCTTTCAAGGGGGATATCTTTTGGTATAAAATTTTTGCAAAAATCTTTTCAACCCTCAGCGCTATGAGCACAACCCTTAAAATTTTAAATAGCATGATAGGGCAAGTGATACCTCATTTGAAAGGTTTTTTCATTCTGAATACGGTGCTTTTTGATTTTTTCAAATCTGTTTAGTTTTAGTCAAGTTATTGACATTTTGAATTCCATAAATGTAGTGATTTTCTGATCAAAAAACAAATATTTACAACTAAAATTTAAAACAAAATAGGTTTATTTTATTATCAAATAGTTCAAAAACATCCAGTTTGGACATTTATTGAATTAATTAAAATTTTGGATGTAGATAAACTTTTTTTAATATTTTTTTTTTATTTTTTAATTAATTCAATAAATGTCCAAATTGGATGTTTTTAAATTATTTGATAAAAAAATAAACCTACTTTGTTTTGAATTTTAGCCGTAAATATTTGTTTTTTGATCAGAAAATCATTGCATTTATGGAATTCAAAATGTCAATAACTTGACTAAAACTAAACAGATTTGAAAAAATCAAAAAGCACCGTATTCAGAATGAAAAAACCTTTCAAATGAGGTATCACTTGCCCTATCATGCTATTTAAAATTTTAAGGGTTGCGCTCGTAGCGCTTAGGGTTGAAAAGATTTTTGCAAAAATTTCATAGCAAAAGATGTCCCCCTTGAAA
This sequence comes from Sialis lutaria, assembly GCA_949319165.1. NCBI lineage: Eukaryota > Metazoa > Arthropoda > Insecta > Megaloptera > Sialidae > Sialis > Sialis lutaria. The sequence goes on along the minus strand of OX439232.1, from coordinate 36,935,930 downwards.
GCAAAATCGACGTGTTCGAGCTTTTTCTCAAAATCTTATTTTAAATGACCAAAACCGCACCCGTTTCGTTTCATCGCTCAGATGTATTCATTATTGAAAAAAATACTCGTGAATTATAATCATCTTATAATTTTTGTAGACTCATAGGGGGTTTGGTCCCCCTTACCCCCTCCCCTCCCCAACTACGCCACTGACTCACGTAACCTTTAGAACTGTTTTTTTTTTATTTGACAATGTTAATAAAATCTTTAAATAAAGGTAGACAGGTATTTTAACTCATTATTATTATTTACGATAATTTCTATAGTTATATTTTGATACTTAATCTTGGTATATAATAAATATGTAAACACTTACCAGAAAAGAAACAGAATGTATCCAAATGTGTATAAAGTTTAATTATTGCCAGAAAGATGTAAGCGAACATTAGGTTAATTAAGTAACACATGAATGTCTTCCCCTGTAGATTTCTCAGCTCAGGTATAAACGCATAAACCAAAAATGTTACCAATAAAAATGGGACAGATACGAGAAGAACTAAAAAATAATAAATATTAAAAATATTTTAATTTTTTTTATTATTTGTTTGTATTTCATTAAATCTGCATATAGCACACTATTTTTCAATATTTTCTATTAATTTTATACTTGTTTTCTATCAATTTTACCATAATGCATTTATAACATTTTTATAAAGAGAACATTCTCAACTATAAAATCCAATAATAATATACAGTTTATTCCATTTAAAAAAGATAGTTATATTTCAATATATCTCTGAAATTTGACATTCATCTATTTTTTTTGAAACCGCCATTATTGATCCCTGTTGTAATACTGATACTTTGCCCATTTAACCGATTTTCTAGCTCCAATAATAACAAAGTTAGCAATAATCACTCGGTTCCCACGAACAGCCTGTATATTTTTTAATCGAATCAGTTTTGGGACCCAAACTAGCTTATCTCCTTCTTCATGCTGCAAGCTATCTCCTTGCCAAATTTCATCAAAATCGGTTCAGCAGTTTAGTCGTGAAAAGTTAACAAACAGATATAATTATTTTATATTATATTGTAAAGGGGCGGCTGTACCCCACAACTGACAGACCCAATCGGGAATTCCAAAAAAGATTTTTTTTGACCACGCATTAAAATAATTTAGAACAAATATTTTTCCATATGAAAGGTATGTATTTACAGAAAATATTATAATTTTTTTATGGCAAAATATTAAAAAATAAGTGGGATATAGCCATACAGCAAATTTGGAAGGGGTCCAAAACAAAGTTTTTTGCCGTGACCACTGCTGCTCGTCACTGGATCATCAGAAAAAGAAGGGATCATTTAGTTAATGACATAATGCTCCGAATGGACGAAGGGATTTGAAAAATTTTGAATTTTCACAAAATAGTGGATGTTGAAAGTCAAAGTTCTTTATTTGACTAAAATTTCACTCGCATTTTCGACGATAAAAAAATAATCGTCTAATAAAATCCTTTTACAATTATGTATAGAATAAGTGACAAAAGTTTCAAACCGATCGGCAAAGCCGTTCTCAAGTTACAGTGATCACCGACTTCGAAAACATGGTTTCGAGAAAAAGCGCACAACTACATGCATGAATAGGTTAGAGACGGCTCCGTTCAAAGTTATATATCTCCATAAAAAACGGTCCGATTTGTTTGAAATTTTCAGAGAATACTTTTGAAATATTCTATTTTGAGAAAAATTAAAAAAAAAAGATTTTTTCAAAATTCTGAGTCTGCCTCCTTAAGGGGGAAAACCACTGTGACGGAAAAAAATATAATTTTTTTTTCTTAGATTTTTTTAAAGTATAATACATATTCACAAATATGTGTACAAAAAATTGAGTTTAACTTTTGAAAATTGACGGAGTTACAGTCAATTTAGTGAGACGATGTATCACGGCCGGTTATGACAAAACAAAAAAATTAAACACGTTTTTCTCGGAATGACATTTTTCGACCTGGTCGACACGATTCCTCAAAGACTAATGAACCGATTTCATTTTTTTTTATAATTTTCATAATTGTAGTAGCTATCGTTGCACGTAACCGATTTTTGAAATTTTGATAATTACTATTTTTAAAACCGCTCTAAAAAAAAACAGGTCTTGAAAATGAAAAAAATTTCAAACGATCGCCATTTTGTGAAAAAATAAAATAAAATAAAACAGCTACGTACAACGATAGCTACATTCATATACAGGGTCCTCCAATAGTACGTCCGGCATTGTTTTATGTAAATAAACAACTTTTGTTAAAAAAATTTAAAATCTAAAATTAAAATTTTAAAATTGAAAACTGAAAATTATAATTTTAAAATTTAATTTTTTTTAACAAAAGTTGTTTATTAACATGTCTTTATTAAGATAAAGTACTAATTGGTATACCATTGTATTTGATATTTTTGATTTATCTCTAATTGAACTTTTCAATTTTTGGTATGTCGAGTATGACATTTTAAACTATTAAAATCTCAAATAATCATACATCTTTACAAAGATCATTATTTCTACTTTCTAGATTAAGAAAAATAATAAAATTCCATAAACATTTAAGGAAATTAGAGCACTTTTAGTAAAATCCTAAAATTTGAGATCAAGCCGCCATATTTTTTAAACAATTGAAAGTATGAAAATTTTTGTTTTACGAAAATTTCTTATTTTTTTATGATCTTTACAAATATGTACTTTTTGATATACCATTCCATTTGATTTTGTTGAGAAACGGGCATGTACCCCTCAAACTACCCCCGAATGAGTGGTTTTAGGGGGTTGAAAATATTTTCCAGAAATTCTTTAGGGTCGATATATATAGTAAATTTTTTATCCTAAAACTCTAACTTCAATAGTTTGGGCGTAAAACAATGCCGGACGCACTATTGGAGGACCCTGTATATATTGATAAAAATTTTATTTATTTTTTTCATATAACCCTTCTCGAAATTTCGAGTCGACCATAGAGAAAAATATTTTTTTTGGTCGTCACATCGAGGCTCATAACTTTGTAAATATTTAATATTTTTCAATAAAAATTTATATTAAATAAGTTGAATATATACTTAATAAAACGTCCTTTACCTGATTCAAAAATAATTAGTTATGTCTGTGAAAAAAAATCCTAAACATTGACAATTTTTTAACCCGTCACAGTGGCCATCCCCCTTAATTCATAAACCAACCTGCAGCTTCTCTAGCAATCCCATAGTCTTCTACATCACACAACCAAGCCACAACATCTGTACCATTTTCATCTAAATCGATACAATACTTATCAACAGACGTATCATTATCTCCCATAAGCAAAACTGCACTTCCATTTTTAAGTGGACTAATGAAATCCAAAGGAATATCAATAAAACCAGTACAATCAAAATAAGGGACTTGTACTTCAGGTAACAGTATTACTGTCTTATTATTTTCAGAATCAATAAACGAAAATTCTGGTGAGAAATTTTCGTACTCGAATGCTTCACATTTGTTATTAATTAATTTGTGACCTTCTGAACAGCATTTCCAAATACAAGTTCTGATTTCACATACACAACCTTTATAAATTATGTTTCCAGTTTTAGAGTCTTTGTAAAGATAGTACTGGCCCTTTTTATAAATATCGCCATCTTTAGTTAGTACACTGTTATCACTGTAAATTTCACTTATATCTAAATCTAATGTATGTTCACAGTTTTCTATTTGTTCGTTTTTAATTGGAGACACTTGTAGTAAAATTATTAATGTAATTATTACAATTAGTATATTTATTTCATACATTTTTGTAACTGTTAATACAAAATACTTTATTATTGTTTGCAAAACATTTGTTTAATGAATGTATGTGATTGCTTATCAATTTTGATACTATATGAATATACAGGTTGGCTCAAAAGTCATAACACGATTTTAAAATTGAATGATTTTTTCATTTCGTAATAATTAATTTCTTGGAAATATATTTTACTAGCTGCCCCGGCAAACGTTGTTTTGCCAAAAGATAATTTGCATGATCTTTCTTTCTTATTGTTATGGTGTTAAATTTGTTAGGGTTATTTTGTGTATTTTGACTATTTTGAGTATTTCGACCGATGTTTAAATGCATTTTTGTATAATTTCACAATATTTTAAGAATATAAATAAACTGTGTCGTAGGTTATTTTAAAAACACGTGTCCCACGTACCGAATAGATAAAATAAAATAATAAAATTACGCAATTTACCTGTTTAAATTAAAAACAATTGAATTTCAGAAATACAACAAAACATACCGATTTCAAAATCACGTCAAAATACTAAAAAATATTTTACTTTAAAGTCGTGTTTTGTTTTCATGATGTCACTGTTATTTATATAAAAACATAGTAGCCATTGAACGGTTTTTCTCATTTTCGTAAATATCTCGACCCCACAGTCACCTACCGGGTTCAAAAAAATTTATAAACCTCCCCGAGCACCAAGTTGGTCCATCATAATGTGATCACATTAGGCCATGAGTACATATTTTTAATTTAGAGAAATGATCATGGCAACGCTGTACATTATCTACTATTAACTACTTGTCAAATGATTATATTTTATCATCTAAACTACCACAGAATATATTAATAATTAATGAAATCGATTATAATTCCCTTCAATCCACTTATCATATTTTGTAAAAAATTATTTCATTATTTCGTGTATTTTTTACTATAATCAAATGAATACGTTGTTGCCACATTGTCAACAATACTGTAATTTATGTGATGGTTTGGTAGTTAAATCTGGTTAAATATTAATAACGAGATGGTCAATAATTTTAATTTTTTGTATAATGTTTTCTTTCATATTAATATACAACATGTTTTTTATGGAAAACTGACGCTACGTTTAAATTTTATCTAATAAAACGTTACGTTAGTGTACGGGTAGTCCATATAAGCCGTGTTAAAAATATAAACTTTGAGATCGTTTTTCATGACTTTGAGATGGTCAATTTTAATAAAATGGGCTATTTTTCAGATATTAATCTAGGGAATATTCCTGTGCAATTTAAACAAAATCTGACGAAAACATGTTTACGGACCAACTACCTTAATTGCTCAGTCGTGAATTTATCTATAATTTATTTCCAAAGATAACTTTTTAATAATTTTAAATCAAATTTAAAAAAATAATTAACTGTTGAATTTTAAATGGTGTTGTCACGTTTGGGTCATCCTGTATGAAAGCTTCCTTTGTTTTTTTCCAATTGTTTTTTTTATTACATGTGGTTTAGACAAAATAAATGTGTGATTATTTTTTTTATAATATGTGTAATTTCCTGTTTTTGAATTTTAATCAGATAATAAATAAAATAATTAAAATTTAATCAGGTAGTTTATAAATAAATTTAAAAGAAAATATCTAGGAGTCATGGGACTTTCTTATACGTAATACGTGAATAGTGTATGTGATTCATATTTTATTAAAACCGATATCTGAATAACTAATAAAAAAATAAACTGCCATTTGTGCAAGTGGACTTTCTTATACGTAATACTGACAGTGTGTAAACGTGATTATTATTTTATTAAAACATATTTCTGAATAACTAATAAAAAAAGCTACCATGGGTGCCACGGGACTTTCTTATACGTAATACTGACAGTAAACAGTGTACATGATTTTATTTTATTAAAATATATGTATTTCTGTAACTTATAAAAAATATAATTGAATGAATGGGACATAAACTATAGAAATATTATTTTATACATTATGTATCGAATGAATTTTGTTTAACGTAAATATTAGACCGGAAACGGATGTTTACTTTTGTAATTTTTTTAATTTTCGATTTATTTTTGAAATAAGACAAAAATGTTTTAGAAAAAAAAGGATTGTGTGGTTTTATGAAACCACGGTAAAAGTGAAACTTTTTTTCACATTATAAACATTTAACTAAAAATTTTCGGAATAATAAATTCAAGCACTCAAAATTGAAATAAATCCATAAACAACAACATGCACCAGTAAAAATTTCTAATAATTCTAATAAATTCTATATAAAAACTATGTTTACTCACCAAGATCTTTTTTCCTTTTTCTATAAGCACGTGCTCTGTTGGCGTTCTGTTTTTTACGGCGTAAAATTAATTCATCGTCATTAATTTTTGCACTATTCTTTGCTTTTTCCTCGTTGATCAGTTTTTTGGACTCACTAGCTGTGTCGTTGTTTACCAAAAGCAAATAAATAATAACATTTACATTAAACACTGACAAAAACAAACAAAATAGCGTGGAGCACTGCCACAAATGAGTAATAGTCTATACACTACACGGTCAGCTTATGCCGCCATATTGGCCTCGGCTGCTCTGACCATAGACATAGAGAAATGGACAGCGCATTCGTATTTAACATAATGGTGTAACATTTGTTCTGTAAGTGAAAGAGAGATGCAAGTTGTTTGGAACATATATGTAATACAGTATTACATATATGATATTTCCAACCAAACAATTTCTGTCTCTTTCATTTGACACGGCTCTTTTTTCGAGTCAGATGCACTGTCCATTTCTTTATGTCTATGGCTCTAACGTATTTATCCCTACTCCGCGGCCGAGCGTCACGCGACATGCAACACACAGACGAAAAAGTTTGAGACGATGTAATAAAAGTTTCACTTTAAAAATGTTGAGTATGTTACTATCTATAATTTATTACTAAAACATTTTTTTCCAACATTAAGATTTAGCTAGAAATAATTTTAAAAAATAATTATTCAGAATAACCCACACTGTTTACTTTCAGTTTTACGTATAAGAAAGACCCATGGTACCTATGGCAAACACGTTCACTGTTCAATCTCTGTAATACGTATAAGAAAGTCCCATGACACTCATGGCAGATATTTCTTCTCTGTTATGAACCGTTTGAAATGTAATAAAAATAAGTTATAGATAAATTATATTACCTGCAATTTTTAACTTGACCATTTTTCTCTAATTCGCACTGTTTCAATGTTATTCGGAAAATTCAAAAATCGATCTCAGTAAACATCCGTAACCAGTTGAAAGATCATTTTCAAAAATTTTGAAAAATGTTTTCCCAGACAAAAATTTTTCTTAAATATAAAATTACCCTTCTACGATTTGTCATATTTATGTTACAACGCTTAAAGACAAACAGATCGACACACAGAAATCATAGCGAAAATAGTCAGAATGGATTCAGGGAAGGTCAAAATTGATAATTCCATCAAAATCCGGATTTCGAAAAAAATACTATACCGGGGTGGTCTATTTAAATTGAGACAAGCAAATATCTCGAAAATTAAGGTTTTTCAGGGATAATGTTCGGTACAAAAGTTTCAGGGCTCGAAGGGGGAAAACCAATGGAGGTAAAAATTTTTACTTTGAGTGGAGGTTTTAAGGTCATTTTGGGGTCAACTTCATTTTTTTTAATGGAAACCTATCTATTTTTTTACATATTCGTATTTTGCAGAAAAAAGGAAATAACTTTTGTCTAAAAAGTTTTTTCAAAATCCTCAATTTGAACCTATTTTTTTTTAGTAAAAATATTCAAAATAAAAAAAAAAATTTTAAATCCTAAAATTAAAAAAAAAATCATTTTTTAAATTTAATTGTTACTTAAACATGCATAGTTAATAATTATAAATAATAATTTCGAATTTTTTTAATAAAAACAAACAAAAAAATAAAAAAATAGATTAAAAAAAATGCCCCTGAATTTGAGGATTTTGAAAAAACTTCTTAGACAAAAGTTGTTTCTTTTTTTCTGCAAAATACGTATATGTAAAAAAAGAAATAGGTTTCCATTTAAAAAAATGAAGTTGACCCCAAAATGACCTTAAAACCTCCACTCAAAGTCAAAAATTTTACCTCCATTGGTTTTCCCCCTTCGAACCCTGAAACTTTTGTACCAAACATTATCCCTGAAAAACCTTATTTTTCGAGATATTTGCTTGTCTCAATTTAAATAGACCACCCGGTATATGTTGTATATAAAATTTCATATACATGGGTATAAGAAAGTAAAAATATAGTCAAGTGCAAGTAGAACTAACGCCCTGTGCGATCCGTATCGTTATATTTTATAAAACTTAAACTCAAAATATTTTTAAAACGCATTAAATTTTTTTTCGTATCCATATAAAATTTTAACAACCCCTGGTATGAATATAAACTATATACACTACAGAAATGTATAAAAAAGTATGTTTTATATATTACAATGTTTGTACTTTTGAGTCGCCCACTAAAAGTAACAATTACATCTTTTTAGTGAAAATACTTTCATCTGCAAACTTTGCAGACGAAGAATCTTAAATTCAAAAGAACATCCGTCACCCTTAAACAGTACTCATTGGTATGAGTTTAACACGTATACGGCGTATCACTAATTATATTATATTATTAACGACCGATTTTTGTAAAAATATCCACCGCAGGACTTTCTTATACGTATATAAAAAATTGTAAAAATATGTATAATATTATTTTGTCAAAAAATGTTCTACTAATTATATAATATTATTAACACTTAGGGACTCGCTAATGGGTCTAACGGACCCAGTCCTTCGTATTTTGGTTAAAATCTTTTAAAGTTTGAAGTGTGCGACATTGCCGCTCTTAGTACCTTTCAACGATAGAATAACACGGCAGATGACGCTCATAGTCGTATGTTCAAATTGTCATAACTAAATTTGATACAGAAAGCGACTGAACAATTTTGAGATGTGATTTTATCCCAAAGAAGATATTTTAATTTAGTTAATTTTCAAAGTTTTTTTTTTTTTTTATAATGATTGATCTCTCATTGTTAATTCATATAAGTACATTATAGTAGTGTAAGAAAATAGAGAAAATTTTGTTTAAAATAAGTAATTACAGTTTCAACAATTAGTCTAAATCTTGTCATAAAAATATGGAAAAAATCCTTTTATTTTTGTAATGACTGTTTGATTAAGTAAAAACAATAAATATTAGTATATGATTGAATATTGTCTTTCTTTATTGACAAATTATCCTTATAAGAAAGTAAATGTGTACTTCTATTCAGCAGTTTTGGAATAAACATTTGATATTAAACTGGGTCCAGCGCACCCGGTAGCGAGTATTTTTGTTACAAATCAAGGCGCGAGTCCCTAAGTGTTAATAACCAATTTTTGTAAAAATATTCAGTGGAGGACTTTCTTATACGTGTATAAAAAATCGTGAAAATGGGTACTATGTATATATTTTATTAAAAATTAAAATAAAAAAAAAATGGAAAAATTATTAATTCAGCAAGTCACACGTTTCTAATTTCCGAATGCTTAACCTTACAGACTGAAATTTTCCTTAAATATATATGTAAACATAATAGGAGTTTCTAAAAAATATCAAAAAATATTAATTTCGTCAATTTACCCAGTTAATGAAAACGAAATATTTTATTTTTATTTAGAACAATAGAAGTTCTGTGTCTAAAGTATTAAACATCACTGAAATAGATCAGTACGGGACATTAATTGCAAGGCACCTTACTCGCACTTGACCCATTTTAATTTATTAATTTTTCATCTTACACAGAAAAAAAACTGTATTGGACCAAGAAAATCTTGTTTTGTATATAACGAAAACAATATTTTCTTAATATAAGAAACATACTCTTAATCCAACTACGTTATTCCTTCGTTCAAGAATACTAGGTATAGTTGGTTTAAGAGATTATTGCTTATCTTAAGAAAATATTGTTTTCGTTATATACAAAACAAGGTTTACTTGGTTTGAGAAATCCTTTCTACCAGTGTACTCGATTAAATTCGTCAACTAACCCAGTTAAAGAAAACGTTATATTTTTATTTTTATTTCGATCGCTACAGAAGTTCCGCCTTTAATGTGTTAAACATCGCTGATGAACGAAGTAAAAGTTAAAACAAAACAACATTCCATACGTAACTCTTTAATCTTTTTGTATTTTCACCACCACTTAAATCCTCTTCATTGTGCTTCTAAAGAACGCTGCTAGCTGCCTGTTATTGGCTGTCTCAAACGTCCATCAATTTCTCAAACTGCCATGAAGATGGATGGAGATATACAGTACGGTTGACAGGGCCGTTTGTTTGTCTCTCTTACACACAGACACACTTCATGTCTACTTTATTTTCAATGAAAATAATGTTCAAAATTTACTATGTTGGATTTTGTTTTAAGAATTATTTGTTTATGTACATTATTCGTTTACTTTTATTGTTCTTTATGTTATTGTAAACATTTATATTGTAACATAGGCGGCGACTTTTCATTTCACCTGGGGGGGGGCGAGATTTTCATATTTTTTTTGGGGGGGGGGGGGTAAAAATTTCCGTAAAAATGTGCAATATCAAAATTTTTGTAATAACGACCAAAGTTTGATTCTTTAAAAAAATATTTTTATTTGCATATTAAAAAGTTACATAACTTTAAATAATTTTGCACCAAAAAATATCAGAAATACAACTAATTGTGCATGTAGTGTAAAAAAATTACAGATTTTTTTCATCAAATTATTGAAGTTTGCAGCTAAATTCATCGTAAAACTGACCATCCACTTGGATAAGTAACGCTGCCGACGATTCAACATTCATTATTTGTAGCGTATAGTAGTTTTGGTAAAAACCGATCAAACTTTAATTATTTGAAATAATTGAAAAATGGACATTTGTATTCTTTTTTTTTCATTTGTACAGTAGATTTTTTTAATTTACAGAGGCTCACGAAGCGAAAACGACGACTGATGATCTAACTAAGCCTTGTAAAGAAGATAAAGAAGATGTTTAAAGTATTAATTTTCTTTTTGAATAAATTTTTTATCATTTTTACTCAAGTAACAAGTATTTGAATATTGCACCTTTTAAAAAATAAAAAATCTTATTGACAAATGTATCATTAATTTAAGAGACTCTATATAATGTGTAGCTTCACAGGGGGGGGGGGGGGCAAAGCCCCCTTGGTATAAATCTCGGGGGCGATCGCCCCCCATAGTCGCCGCCGGTGTATTGTAATATACTATTTAAGCTTATAGAGAAGGAAAGAGATAAAACTCAGACACACTCACTACCTAAAACTGTTACTGTTTAGCTCCGAAATAATTCACTCCGAAGATTATTGTAAAACTGAATTCTGTTTGTGGTAATTTGATCGAGGAAACACACAATTCTAGCAAAAAATTTAATTTTGCAAAAAATGTAAAAAAAACTCGGAAAATTTCGGAAAAGTAAAATTCATATTTTGACAACATATTCTTAATAGGCGACCTCCAAACCCCCTTAAAGTAATTAATTTCTCGTCGAAAAATGAATTTAATAAACATTTAGGCTGAACATGCTATTTGAATTGCCATAAGAATTACGATAGACAAATTACGGTTTTGTATTTTCAGCTCTGATCAGTATTAATAAATCATTTAGGAAAAAATACAGTATTTTTCAATTTAATTTTTTTATATATTAATAAAAAAAATCTGAAAATGTGTGTATTTGTCTTGATATGATAAAACTCAATATATAACAAAAATTCTTGATAAATACGGAGAAAAAATATACCGCGACATAGATATTTGTTTAAACTTTCTAATTTTATAATAATTCTGCAATTTTTATTTGAAAATATTGAATGTAAGCCTAAAAACATAAGAACTAGTTCTATCCTTTGTAGTTTCATCTCTGTTTAATTTTGAGAATATCCCATCTTTCATTCGATCGTCAATTGTCACTGAAATACTTGTATCTGTCATTTCCCCTCAGGGCTAGACATTTATAATTTTGAAAGTATACACAGAGAAAAATAATTTGCCTATGTACTAAAAAATGTGATCAATGTAAAAAATCCGTGATCTTTTTGGCTCCGATAGCGGTTGTTTTTTAATATGATAACTTTTTACCAATATGGAAATATCTACGTTTATCTTATTGATAAATGTATATTATTACTAACAATGTTCTTATCACGGTGATATATTTTATATACCATATTATATATATTTATATATTTTAAATACCAAAAAAATATTTAATAAATGTCATCACTGAATTTACCATATCGAAAATTGCACTTTAACTAGTTGGGTGGTGTAAAAAATATTCACACTGATAAATATTTATTAATATATAGGTACAACCTTTATGTTTAAGCTATTTGAGAGTTTCATTAGTTGGTGTAATAAATTATTTATTAATTTAACAAATGAAAAGATTTTTAGATAAACATGAAGATATGTTTTTCGAATGAATAAAATATCATTTTTTATTATTATATTGTTATATTTACAAGATAAATTTATTAAGCATTTTTCCATCTCAAATTTTCAATAAGATCGAGTTTTTTTTCATGTGTGGTGATAATTATAAATCATTTTTTAATTTAATTTAAAAATATCAATTCTCGAATACTGTATATGACAATAATAGTAAATCAAATCAGAAAAAATCGTAAATATCTGAACTCCTATGCGAGATAGGGGGTTGTTTTTTTTCTCTTAAAACCATCACCGCCATGGTATTTTTCCCACCGTATCTAATAAAATTAATTACAACCCCCCCAGTTACAATTTTGAAAGTATCGTGATAATTAATAATAATTAATTTTTTAACTCAATTTAAAATACTCTGCCTTGTAAATGCACGTGCTTCCTCGTGCTAAGTCCATCAAAGGTAGTTAATTATTGAACAATTTAAATAAAAACCGATAAAGTATTCAGATGAACTGCCTGTCATTGGTTAACCATTTAATTTTCATACAATTTTAATAAAAAAATTAAAATTGACATTTTTCATAATACGCGCCTGGTTATTATGTCGTATATTTTGAATTTTTTGATAATTTCAATCAAATTCATTATTTTTCTGCTATACAAATGTCAAAATGACATTTAAAACGTCAAAATGACATTTAATATGTCAAAGTAAATAGCAGTTTTAAAAAAACAAATGACGATTTTCTTAAGTCAAATTGACATAGATCTTTGTAAGGGAATATTTTACAACAAAAGTAGGTGACCTATATTATAGAGAATTGAATGTTCTACAAAAAAGGTTCTATAAAATTTTCACGTAACATGTGTCTTTCTTGAGATATCTTCAAATCAAAAAATAAATATTTTGGGATGTCACCCCTCCTCCTTACACACGATTTTAATACTTTTGAAATGGGACCGTCCTCAAACCAGACCCAACCAATCAACCAAGTTTCATCAATATCGGTTCAGTGGTTCATGAGTTAAACGTGTGACAAGGATTGGGGGACAGACAGACAGACAGACACGGAACAAAAAGTGTTTGTCTTGACCTGAAACGGATAGATCCGGTAAAATTTTTAAAATCGGAGAACAAATTTTTTTCTCGTTTTAAAACGATAACGAAGATTCTCGTATCTTCGATATTGCGAGGAAGCAAATATCAATTCTCGAATACTTTATCTCAATTTTCGTTATAGATATTTCCTACACACAGAGACTGGTAGCACGCAGAAGAGCTTGCTTGCTTGCTTGTATATATAGAGTTAATTGTCACAACGTCTATTATTGTAGACAATCTTTTGTAATGCCGAGACGACAAATCCCGTCGATACGTAAGCCGCTTCAGAGAAATGTTAATTCCACTGTTTATGAGACTTTCCAGATAAATCTTGGAATTACATTGTTCAGTGTTCTGTTTTAAAACAACATCATTACATATCATTAACTCGATGTTGTAGAAATGTAGACGATAACTAATATTATTAAAGATATTAGTAAATATAAACAATGAGATAGTGTATATGATATTAAGTAGGTACATGTTTATTTTTTATAATGTATCATACTCTTTATTGCATGTTGTAATTGGCATAAATATATATTATACTAGCGGAATCCCGCGACTTCGCTCGCGTAAACTTTGAAACTAATTAGAACCCTCCATACGTGATAGGGGATGACATATTACTTTTTTTTATATTGATTTTTATTCATTACCTATAGAAAAACGTGTATATGAACTTAGCATCTCAAAAATAAACTTCAGTTCTGCTAGCATCCAGCATAGTTCTATAGTTCCTGATAAGTTTTAACAATAGTTCCGTTGATTTTCCCATAAAAAAATTGTTTGAAAAAATGAGATGCTAACTTCGCGTAACGTATTATAGCATCTCAGCGGAATTCAAAAATAAACTTCAGTTCTGCTAGCATCCAGCAGAGTTCTATAGTTCCTGATAAGTTTTAACAATAGTTCCGTTGATTTTCCCATAAAAAAATTGTTTGAAAAAATGAGATGCTAACTTCGCGTAACGTATTATAGCATCTCAGCGGAATTCAAAAATAAACAGTTCTGCTTGCATGCAGCATAGTTCTATAGTTCCTGATAAGTTTTAACAATAGTTCTGTTGATTTTTCTATAAAAAAAATATTTTGAAAAATTGAGATGCTAACTTCGCGCAACATCTCATAGCATCTCAGCGGAATTCAACGATTTAATTTCGAAATAGTATAATTCCGGAGAGTTCCAAAGTCTGTATGCGTCTTGTCAATAGTTCTGTGGAAAAAACTTTCAAAAAACAATTTATGTTCATCTCATATTCGTGAAGTATGAGATGCTAATTTTGGATATAAGTTAAAAATTGTAAAAACTAACCCCCTGTAGATTTTGGGAAATGCTGAAATAATTGTTTCATTATTTATATTGTAGAGTATGTTCGATAAGTTTCAATTAAATGCAAACAAAACAAAAAATATTTTTTTATATAAACTTTCACACCCTGTTTTAACCCCGTAGGGGTTGAATTTTGAAAAATCCTTTCTAAGTGGGTGCTTACATCATAAAAGGAAGGCACCTACGAAATTTCACGTTTCTAGGTTTAGGGGTTTGGACTGTACGTTGATATATGAGTGAGTGAGTGAGTGGTTAAGGACAAACTCTTTTATAGATATAGATATTTAGTTAAAAAATGCATAGTAGTTATTTTAGAATTATAAACATGAATGTTTTAGATTAGTTGTGAAGTGTTTGTTATAATTATAATACAGTTTTTAAAATCATATAGTCCAGAAAAATTAAAATACACAGAGAGAATATTATTTTAAAAATTAACAGAAAATTATGTGATCCTGAGAATAGAATCAACATCTGAAAAAAATTACCCGAAAAGTCAATAGAATTTAAAATAAAGTAAATGAAAAATTACAATGAAATACTGGTAAATCTTAACAATATTACCTATTAAGTAAATATGTACGCTATTCATTAATTTATTTTCTTCATATGAAAATTTCATGTACATTCTCTATAATTTTACTATCTGGCATATCGTCGTCATAGAAAATGCTATACAGTATATTGAATTGCAGTAGTTTTATCATATATAGTTTTATAATTATTTTAACATACGGTTTAGTAATTTTTGATACTGTTGGTATGAAATATTACTACGTTACCGATTAATTTTTCACAGAATGAAATTTCATCTTCCCGTTAACATGTTGTTTATGTTAAAAATTAACATTAATTTTTTTCAGTGTACACGTGATTTTTGACAAATGTTACGTCATTCCGACATATTCATCAATACGACTTAAAATCTAGTGCAAAGTACTAAAATTTATGTTAGAGTGTATAAAATGCATAGGGGTGAGCAGGTAGGATTCGTACACTTTTTACTCTGAGCCTTATAAAAAATAAACTATTAACTATTGCAAAATTATTTTAATACCGCTATATTACCCACATATCTGGCTTTAATACTGTGAAGTGTAGTTTTCATATAAAACAGTATGGGGAAGCAACGGCAATCTTCCTAAAAAATGAAAAACGTGCATGGGGTAGCTTCGTACATAGTCGGGAACCTCCGTACAGTCAAAGAAAATTCCATTTATTCAATGTATTAAAGTCATTTATTGCGGTCAAAGTTAACACAGAATCAGCCTTCATGTAGTAAACTAACAATTATTGTATTTAAAGTACTTATAATATAGTTATAATAAACGGATTAATACAGACGACAAAATTTCTGTAAAAAATTATGTAATAATAATATTCTTGGTAAACAATCTTTTTGCAGCTACTTAAAACATAAAATATAATTGTGTTTATCGTGAAATGTGAACAGAATTGCCTATAGGTACAAGTAGAGGTATTAGGTATCTAGTAGATGAGGATTCCTACAATACGAATCTACCCCACTCATAACTGTACGAAGGTACCCCAACCCGAGAAATCAACAAATTAATTTGGAATAAAAATTACCGTTATAGTTACACTAAAATGACTATTTAAATATTAAACCAAGATTTTAAGGCATAAACTATAATATATCATTTTTATAATTCGAGCATTACTTATACCAGCCAAGCGTGTTCAAAGATGAAAACAAAAAATACTTAAGCAGAGCGAAAATACATATCGACTTGCTCCATCGAAGCCGGTGGCCGTAATATCGCCCCGCCCCGCAGGTATACGTTGCGTATTGGTGGGAGTCACCCATATAAACGCGAACATGTAAATGTATTAGATAGCATAGATATCTTCACTGTACGAATGCTCCCTGTGTACGAATCCTACCTGCTCTCCCCTACTATCAAATTTTTGGTGCAATTATGTATAACCCATTTTATTGCATTCAAATTTGTTCACCCACAAACCTAAAAATTTAACTTCCCACATAGAGTAACCTAGTTATTAAGTACTATATTCTTTTAGAAATAGAAAATCCGAAATCCCGGGATTTCGAGATCAAATTATTAATACTCTCTTAAACTGAATCAGTGAGAATTCCACTGATTCCCTCAGTGAAGGCAGAACTCACTGGAAAATCAGTGGTTCTCACTGGTAACCAGTGACTTTTTTGCGCATGCGTCGTATGTCAGCTGTCATCCATTTTACGTTAAGAACGATTACAATGTGTTATAGTGGTAATTGCTTTTATCGTGATTAATAAGGTAAGTTTACATTTGTTTTTCTAATTATTAATATCATGATATGGTTTATATAATATACAATAATCCCAATAAAATAAAGATATAACATACTTATGATTTAAACGCGAAAATAAATTCTAACCTCATTTGTGTATTTCAAAATTTTCCATATACATACATGACAATAGTATCTATGTTTATGGAAATTATATTAGAATTATTATTAAAAATTATGTTAAAGTATTAAAATTTCTGCCTGCTCTTCAATGTAAATAAACTTTTAGAATCTTAAGAAGAATTGGCAATTTATGTGGGCTAATAAACAACCTAACCTCACTTTTATTCTAATTGTAAGTAATATGCATTACTTACAACTTACAATGATTCTCAGTAAGCTTATATCTTTTTACCATACTTTTCTATTTTGTTATAGTTTATATGTTGTTTTTAGATAAATAAATATTAATAATTTTTTTCAGTTATCCACTCTCTAAACCTGAAATAGTGAATTATCACAAATTCACAGTGTATATTCACTATTTGCCACAGCTAAAAGTCGGCCACTTGGAATTAGTGCATATACACTTATGTACCCAGTGAAATGATGCACTTATGAAAACAGTGAATTTCACTGGGTACATAAGTGTATATGCACTAATTCCAAGTGGCCGACTTTTAGCTGTGGCAAATAGTGAATATACACTGTGAATTAGTGAAAATTCACTATTTCAGGTTTAGAGAGTAAGGATCTCGAGACTGCAAAAATAAAAGTCCGACTGAATCCCATATAATTGACTTTCTGCCGATTTTTAATATGACTGGTCCCTTCGATGTCGTTATAACCGATTTCAACTGTATATTCAAGCCCTGCGTACAAAATACCTTCAATAAATAATTACTACCGATAAATCGACGAAATGAATAATAAAAAATAAATCAATAGACGAGACAATTCTCGTACGTATTAAGTACCGGAGAACAAAACACAAAAATCACCCTTCATATGTTTGTCGAGTACCTGCTCCACTATAGAAGGTCGGTGTTCTTGACAGGATTATAGGAAACAATGAAAAATCGGTTATTATTTGTTGTCTGCATCAACACACGGCCGCTTACAACGTGAACGGTGGCTTGGGGGGGGGGGGAGAAACGGGGTATAGGTTTAATCCCTCGGTATTACTAGATGCCGTTATTGTGTTGGTAGAACTGGAAAAAGTCAGTCTTATACAGGGTCGTTTCTAAAGTATTGTACGTATCGCGAAAACAAAAAACAATCAAATTAAAATTGTGGTCGTTTTGAACTACCAACATGTTAGGGTAAACTGCACACAAAAAAAACGGTACTTGTCTATTATAATCCCCTAAAATCACTAGAAATATAACATAATAAGGTCGTAGAAAGGCAAATGTCATGATGAATTTAGTGCCAATGCGAGTAAAGTTTGCACTATTAATTTCAATATTTTAAATAGGTAATTATTATACATACAGGTATTCTGTTGCTAATTACATTATCAAAAGGTAAAGATTTAATCATTTTGAGTTACAATTTTGGTGAGAGCAATCTATTGGGGCGAAAGGGGATTACTTGATATGAATTGAACCTCTTGAATTGCGTATATACCGGGTGTCCCAGATAACTTTTCCAGCATGGGGATCTCAGTATCTATAAGAGATACAGGTTTGGTTAAATGAGATAAAAAATATTTATAATTCTATGTGGTTTAGGCGTTATACCTAAAAAACTGAAAATTCGGAATTCCTTTAAATTGCTATAACTTTTTTGTCAATGTAGATATGTAATTTTTGTTTCCAGTTTCTTGAAGCACTTTTTTGTGTAGAATTGATTGGTGTATTTAGATTTTTATATCCCTTTTAGTTTCCGAGTTACAAGCCCTAACTTTAGTTTTTCTTATAGGTCACTAAGTTGACAATAGCATATTTGAACGTGTTTTTTTATTCTACTTTACAACGATATATCCACTTGCTGTGGAATACTGTTTTGGATACAATTGTGATTATAACAACTTAAATTATGTGCTTTATATATTTTCCCATAATTTGAACAATTTTAAAGTAATCATGGTCGTACAGAAACCATTAATTAGGGCATTAAATTTTCTATGGATGCCTGGCTGGAATTTATTTTATTCGGTGTAGAAGGTCTTCTATGGGGTCGTCGAAAAACATGAATAATTTTCCTTAAATTTTTGTAATACCTAGAACTTTGAATGCTTATAACTCAAACATTTTTCGAGATTTCGACATTGGGTGCCGAGCATTGTTTAGGGAACTCTTTTCTCTATAACAATTTAAAATTTCATTTTGAAATTCAATTAAATACATATTAAACACAGCAGTCGAACGTACATAACTCTACTTTTTAGGCGTAATCTCCAAACTCGACGTCGCTATGTGATTTTTTCGCGGGCTCTATTTCAATAACTATTTACCATACATAATTTTTAAAAACACTATTTTATTCGTATTTTTATCAGCTTTAAAATCTATTTAACCTGTTTTCTTCTAAAACTGACAACCCCAGAGGTATACCCAAATAATTGATTTTAAACAACTTTGTAAGCCCCTAGAAAGTTATGCACCCCCCTTTGAAGGGGGGGGGGAGTTATCACCATGTTATATACATTGAAATCTACCAATTTCTTGAAAAAAAACGTACTCCGTCATTTTTTTCTAGCTCAAATATTATAATGACTGGACTATCTGTCAATATACCTACATTGAATCGGACATATTGTCTCACACCAAAGCAATATGATATCGCTATATTGCTAGTTTCTAATTAGTAGTTACTATATTGCTATACATAGGTGGGCATTAACTCGTTAATCCGTTAATCGTTAATTAACGAAGTTAACAAAATGGTTAACGGATTAACTTTTAAGTTAACTCAAAAAAATGTTAACGCTTTTGTTAACTTCCGTTAAATTCAACTTCCGTTAACTTTAGTCCGTTACATTCGTTGTTTGATGAAAAGTACATAACAAAGTTGTCGAAATAGCTAAAAAAAGGTCTACAAACATTTTGGATGCTTAACTTTTTAACGGATTAACTTTAACTTTCGTGAAATTTTCGAATTTTCGGTTAACTTTAACTTCCGTTACATTTTCGGAATTTTAACGCTTTAAGGGTTAACGAAGTTAACGTTTTTTATTAACGGATTAACGATTAACGAAGTTATCTTTTCGATTAACTGTGCCCACCTATGTTGCTATATTGCTCCGATGTGAGAGCCCACTAAGCGTCACTTCGTGGGTTGCAGTACAAAGTTTTTTTAGGCAAATAAAATACCTTAATAAGGCACTGCCATTACGTGTGTGTCAGTCGCTTTTAAGCCATGTTTTTGTTGAACTCTGAAAGGGTAATACCTGTACATATAACATTCTTTTCACTTTGTTTACCGTTATGTTCCCCAAGATAATCGCCCAAGTTGTCAAAGAATAGCTTATAAATACTTCTTTAGGGAATTACAATGTAATCCATCGTAGTAGGTTGGTATAACTGTGTATAATACACAATACAAACAATCGAAAAATTAATTTTCGTATTCGTAAAAAATGGTTTATAAGTATTATTTCACAATTCCATAGTCACATATGTATATATTCGATATTTTTTATCACATTTCTTACCTATATAGAAATTATCGTGCTGTATTATTTTGTTTAATATTTTTATTGCTATATGAATTTTGCAAATTATATTATATATTGTAATTAATAATTATAAAATAGAACCGACTTTAAAAAAAAACATAAAAAAAGCTGAAAAGTATACAGTAATTACATTTTTTTTTAATTCGATTTTCTTTTTTTTTCTCAAAAAATTTTTAATCACTTGGCGCCGACTTCAAAAACTATTAATTTTAATTACGTATTATATACAAGTCTTGAGGCACTTTTAGAAGAGCCCTGAAGATATCCACTGCGATGTGTGACGAAACGTTGGCCGATAACACGATTAAATCGACGTGGTTTATACCCAGAAACCAAGATTCATACGTATTATATAATTTTCAGTGTTTTAATTTTTATTATTTATGTCGTTTTTTTAAGTTTTTTATTTTTCCAACATTTTGAGTGGCGTAACTTCAAAATCCATAGTTTAATTCTAATAAAAATTATATGGGACTACCTTGGGAGTATACTCTTTTAAATAACCAAAAGTCGTCCAAATCGGAATTTACATACCTGCACAGAAAAAAATAATTTGTCTATGTGTTAAAAAATGTGATCAATGTGTAATTGTAATATACTATTTAAGCTTATAGAGAAGGAAAGAGATAAAACTCAGACACACTCACTACCTAAAACTGTTACTGTTTAGCTCCGAAATAATTCACTCCGAAGATTATTGTAAAACTGAATTCTGTTTGTGGTAATTTGATCGAGGAAACACACAATTCTAGCAAAAAATTTAATTTTGCAAAAAATGTAAAAAAAACTCGGAAAATTTCGGAAAAGTAAAATTCATATTTTGACAACATATTCTTAATAGGCGACCTCCAAACCCCCTTAAAGTAATTAATTTCTCGTCGAAAAATGAATTTAATAAACATTTAGGCTGAACATGCTATTTGAATTGCCATAAGAATTACTATATAAACAAATTACGGTTTTGTATTTTCAGCTCTGATCAGTATTAATAAATCATTTAGGAAAAAATACAGTATTTTTCAATTTAATTTTTTTATATATTAATAAAAAAAATCTGAAAATGTGTGTATTTGTCTTGATATGATAAAACTCAATATATAACAAAAATTCTTGATAAATACGGAGAAAAAATATACCGCGACATAGATATTTGTTTAAACTTTCTAATTTTATAATAATTCTGCAATTTTTATTTGAAAATATTGAATGTAAGCCTAAAAACATAAGAACTAGTTCTATCCTTTGTAGTTTCATCTCTGTTTAATTTTGAGAATATCCCATCTTTCATTCGATCGTCAATTGTCACTGAAATACTTGTATCTGTCATTTCCCCTCAGGGCTAGACATTTATAATTTTGAAAGTATACACAGAGAAAAATAATTTGCCTATGTACTAAAAAATGTGATCAATGTAAAAAATCCGTGATCGATTTGGCTCCGATAGAGGTTGTTTGTTAATATGATAATTTTTTACTAATATGTTTATCTTATTGATAAATGTATATTATTACTAACAACGTTCTTATCAAGGTGAAAATTTTGTTTCATATTGAAAACATATATTTTAAATACAAAAAAATATTTAATAAATGACATCACTGAATTTACCATATCAAAAATTGCACTTTCTAACTAGTTGGGTGGTGACAAAAATATTCACACTGATAAATATTTATTAATACAACCATATTTAATTTATTTGAGAGTTTCGTTAGTTGGTGTAATAAATTATTTATTAATTTGACAAATGAAAAGATTTTTAGATAAACATGACGATATATTTTTCAAATGAATAAAATATCCTCAATAAGATTTTTTTATTATTATATTTAGGAAATATTATTATATTAACAAGATAAATTTATTAAGCATTTTTCCATCTAAAAATTTTTTTTCTGTGTACAAAATGTATATCGTCGAATTGTAGTCAGTAAAAAAAAATTAAGATAATAAAAATATATAATTTTTAAGAAAGAAATATAAAAGAAATCATGAATATGTAACGGGGAAAGCCCCATATGAAAACCATTTCCTAATATTGATTAACATGCACTCAAATTCCACAAACTAGAATAAAAAAATTCATAAGTACGTGTTAGTATAAAAATATATTTAGAAGGTGATAATCAAGTAAATAACCTTTTTTATTTCCTGCTGATTAATCAAATTCATGTAAAATAATGCAGTGTGTAAAAATTGGAACAATAACTCAGAGCCGACCCAATGTCACACTTGTGAATAATTATCCGGGAAAAAAGGGTTCAGCGTCGCTTTTAAGGTTCATTATTACTGGACACTACCACTTTTAATATTGCTAGGAAAAACTTGCATTGGTCAGAAGCCAAAACGACTATTTAATTGTATATGAAGAAAAATAGAGTTTTCTATTTTTTTATATATTTTTTATGTATTTTCGGGTATAACTACGACAAATATGCACCTATTCGGTTGATTTTTCTTTGTTTGAAAGAGTATACTATCGAGCTGATACCATATAAATTTCATTATAATCAAATATATGGTTTCAAAGATACGCCACTCAAAAGAAAAAAATAAAAAATCGTAATAGAGTTGATCGAAAATAGACAAATTTCGCGGGTCGAATCCTTATAATCCGCAAAGATTGATACTCTTCAATACAGATTTTAATATAACACACATAACTTTGTGTTTTAACCCCGTAATTTACTCATTGGGTAATATCGGAGATTTGAAAATAAAAAATAAAAATTTGCTATGAAAAAATTTAGTAAAAATAAAAAAATAATGTTTTTCAAGACCTTATATTACCCTTAAGTTTTACTGAAAATATCATCCAATTATATCAAACCATTAAGTAGAAAAAAAAAAGGTTTTCGATTTTCAAATTTTAATTAATTACAGCTAAAATAATTATTAAAATTAATTAAAACTTGGTCAAGTACTTCTTCATACATAGGTTTATAGATATGAAAAAAAATTAACGAAATCGGAACTTGGGAACATTACTTTCGACTGTCCTTTTTTAAAAGTAATATACCCAAAGTTGCTAACGGCGCTCACTAGGTGGCGACGTGTCGTTTTTGACAGATGGTTTCCTAGCGTATAATCACTAAATTTTTAGTCGTAAAAATCGGTAAAAAGGCAATTAAACGGAATACAGTCGGACTTTTTTTTGAGTCGTTAAAAGTGATCACGATATCGTTATACAGGGTGGCCCAAGTAAAACGAAACGGGTGCGCTTTTGGTCATTTAAAATAAGATTTTGAAAAACAAGTTCAAACACGTCGATTTTGCTTTCAAGAGGGACATTTTTTGCTATAAAATTGTTGCATGAATCTTTTCAACCCTCAGCGTTATGAGCACAACCCTTAAAATTTTAAATAGCATGATAGGGCAAGTGATACCTCATTTGAAAGGTTTTTTCATTCTAAATACGGTGCTTTATGTAATTTTTTTTAAAATCTGTTTTAGTTTTCGTCAAGTTATTTACATTTTTAGTTCCATGAATGCAATGATTTTCTGATAGAAAAACAAATATTTACAACTAAAATTCAAGACAAAGTAGGATTATTTTCTTATTTCTACTTGACGTAGTAATCTTGATACGGTCCAAAATATTGTAATTCTTGCTAGGGTAGGTCACGTGTTTGTTACTAAAGTTACAATATCAATTAGTAATTATTGTGTACAAGATCTAAATCTATATTATTGGTATAGTTTAATTTGTTATACCAATAAACAAATATACTATTAATATAATTAATACTTTACACAATCTTTGTATTTATTGTATTGTTTTTTAATTAGAATATAATTTGTATATCACTTTATTAACAAATAATTCAACTTAAGAATAAATCATGTAAATGATATTTATATACGAATATAGTAAAAATAGTGTTATTATAAAAATTACAATTTACAGCAAGGTACATGTTTATTTAAACTGATAGTATTTTTAGGGTTCCGTAGAAAACTAGGAACCCTTATAGTTTCTCCATGTCCGTCCGTTCGTCCGTCCGTCTTCAAAAATTTTGAGATAATAAGATGAAATTTGATATGTATACGGTCGTAGATTGATGACCCAAAAACATAAATAATAAGATTTTTGAAAATAAAAATTTTTTAGACCCCCTTTCATAAAATGAAAAGTGTTTTCAAAAAAAAAAATTTCACCTACACCATTGAGTGGGGTGTCGTTAGAAAGGTCTCCTAAAATGAAACAAAAAATGTATCAGAACTTTTTGATTTTAACCCTTTAATCACGATGTATTTGCTCTTCAAAGTCGTTAAAAAAGTGCCCCCCCCCCCCTCTATTTTCTAAACTATCAATTTAAAAAATCTTTAAAAATTCCAGAATGTAGCTTTTCATTAGTACTTTCACTGAAAATTATAACGAACATTGTCAAACATATTTTGGACTCCCCTTCTATAGACTGAAAAGTGAACTCTCATTTTTTCCCCCACTTACCCCATTGAGTGGGGTGTCATTTAATAGGTCTCCTAAAATGCAATAAAAAATGTCAGATAAATTTTTGATTTCAACCCTTCAGTCACGAAATATTTGCTTTTTAATGTCGCTGTCAGAGCGTCCCCCCCCTCTATTTTCTAAACTATCGATTCAAAAAATCTGAATGAAGTCACATTTTTTCATTTACCCCATTGAGTGGGGTGTCATTTGATAGGTCTCCTAAAATGCAATAATAAAAGTCAAATGACTTTTTGATTTTAACCCTTCAGTCACGAAAGTTTTGAAAAATACTTTTTATAAATCGTAGTGAGAATGACTACGGAACCTTATCATGTGCGTGCCCAACAAGCACTTGCCTGTTTTATTTTAATACAAAATTGAAATTTTTAATCGGTATCTGTAATTTTTATTTAAAAAATCAACTCCATTTTTCTCCGTGTACTTCTGAATTATTCAAATAAAATTTCCTATATTTGTCGTATGTTAACTATCAAACGAATTGGTCGATTTTTATAAAACTTGGCAGAGATTTTCTGTAAATATAAATCTAATAACTGTTGACAAGAAAAATCTTGAAAATAATATTAAAAAGCTGCCATGACTGCAACTGGACTTTCTTATACACATTGAATTTTAAATTAATATTATTATTATAAGTTACCCAAGTCAACGTTTCTACTAATTTATACAGGTATCTACAAAACTACATAATTATAAAATATAATGTAAATATTACTTTTCATGAGAAATACAAAACAATATTTTTATTATTTTTATTAGGAACAATTTTATGTCTCATTCTCATCTTATATAAATATCTTATAGGGTCAACTGGGGTAAATATGAAACACGAAAAAAAAGGGGTAAAAGTGAAACAAGCTTCTAACTAAAAAACGAATTTCTTTACAGAAGAATTATAAAAACTGACATGATCTTTAAAGATTTGTTAAAGCGATCTGAAAATATAAATCGCCTAGTAAGTGATATGTCCCCCCTACAGACTTTTCTGTTAGACGATGGCAAAACGTGTGAATTAAATTTTAATTCTTTGCACATAACTTTCTGCATAACTCAGGTATAAATTAAAGTTACAAATTTCACATTGATATGCCACAAAGAAAATAAATCAAAGTTGCCTTTGTAGTTTTTCTTTTAATTTTTCGATAAGTATTTTCCATCTAATTAAGATTTAAAAATTCGGGAAAAAGTGAAACAGAAATATGGGAAAATATGAAACACAGCCGGGGATAATCTGAACCAGTTTTTGCAAGTCTGGACAAGTCACACATGTTACAGTTAATGTCAGTTTGAGTGCATATTTCAGAGTGGACGCATCATTTTGGTTGCAGTCTTCAAAATGCCACGATATTACGTTCAAAAGGTCCTAAATAAGGCTGTACCGGAATTCCGGTCCTATGGAAGTTTGAAAGGGGTCAATAGTCAATAGTACATCAGGGGTCTATGGAACAATTTGTATGTTTTGAAAATCGATGTTTTTTATGCAATGCAAGAGTTTAAAAACAGTTAAAAGAGCACAAAAAAATGTTTCACTTTTACCCCATTATTTTTAAAAAATTCATTTTCGGTTTAAATATTTATCTGATATTTTTCAAACTTTGCAGATGTATTTAGGATGATATTAAGAGTACACATTGTATGTGATATATTAGCAAGAACGAATATTCTTTTAAAAAAAATACATTATTCGCAAGCATATTCTAAGTTTTATTGTAATTTCCATAACCTTTAAATATATTTAATTACCTGCTGGTTAGACATTTATAACCTAGCAAGGTGCGACACATGTTTCCTATGCAGTTTTTCCCACTTATTTCATTTTTACCCAGCAAATATAAATATAACGCATTATATGAAAGTTAGAAGCCTGTTTCATTTTTACCCTTACCTGTTTCACTTTTTCCCAAACTAGAGGTTAAAAATGAAACACACATTTTTCATTTTTTAAATCTGTGTTGTATGGTACAGTTCAAATGACGTAGGTATATGAAAGGGTTATTCATAGGCACATCTAGTAGAAAAAATTAAAATATGAATTTGTATCGTTAACTGCCAAAAAAAATGAATGATTTGTATTTTGTTTCACTTTTACCCCAGTTGACCCTAGTTTAATTTGTTATACCAATAAACAAATATACCATTAATATAATTAATATACTTTACACAATCTTTGTATTTATTGTATTGTTTTTTAATTAGAATTTAATTTGTATATCACTTTATTAACAAATAATTCAACTTAAGAATAAATCATGTAAATGATATTTATATACGAATATAGTAAAAATAGTGTTATTATAAAAATTACAATTTACAGCAAGGTACATGTTTATTAAAACTGATAGTATTTTTTAAATACAAAATTGAAATTTTTAATCTGCATCTGTAATTTTTATTTAAAAAATCAACTCCATTTATCTCCTTGTAGTTCTGGATAACTGGATTATTCAAATAAAAATTCCTATATTTGTCGTATGTTAACTATCAAACGAATTGGTCGATTTTTATAAAACTTGGCAGAGATTTTCTGTAAATATAAATCTAATAACTGTTCACAAGAAAAATCTTGAAAATAATATTAAAAAGCTGCCATGACTGCAACTGGACTTTCTTATACACATTGAATTTTAAATTAATATTATTATTATAAGTTACCCAAGTCAACGTTTCTACTAATTTATACAGGTATCTACAAAACTACATAATTATAAAATATAATGTAAATATTACTTTTCATGAGAAATACAAAACAATATTTTTATTATTTTTATTAGGAACAATTTTATGTCTCATTCTCATCTTATATAAATATCTTAATATAAAAAACTTTTTAAGAAAAAAAGAATCGATTTAAAAATTAACAATTTTGAAAGTCGGTTTTATTTTTTTCTTTCTTCAAAGGTATTTTATTGGTTAGCAATGACTTCAAAAATTGATAAATTTTATTATTATATATCCTTTTCGGTATTTTTAGGAGGTTTTAGTTGGTTTTATTTTTTTTTTCTTAAAAAGTTCTTTTTATTTTCCTTTTTTGAGTGGCGTATCATCGATGTCTATTCTCAGTTTTTGATAAAATTTGTATGAAACCACCTCAGAAATATACTCTTTCAAACAAACGAAAAAACATCCAAATTGATGCATAATTGTCGGAGTTCTACTCGAACATACATAAAAAAAATATCCACAGCCGAATTTGAAATCGATCTTCTTTTGAAGTCCATAACCATTTTCTGATAAAATTTATATGGGACCACCTCAGCAATATTCTTTTTCAAACAAACAAAAATTCATCCAAATCAGTGCATATTTATACATACTGTCG
This sequence comes from Sialis lutaria, assembly GCA_949319165.1. Classification (NCBI taxonomy): domain Eukaryota; kingdom Metazoa; phylum Arthropoda; class Insecta; order Megaloptera; family Sialidae; genus Sialis; species Sialis lutaria. Next base: position 36,907,554 of record OX439232.1, on the reverse strand, counting down.
ATTTATTAAAAACCTCTTCCTTTTTTAAAACCGTTAAAAAATATAAATAATCATTACTTCAATTGTGCTACTTATTCTACCAATTCAAACTGCAAACTTTAACCATTGTAGAATACAATAATATTATTTAATTGCATAAAGAGTTTAAGTTGTTCCGAAGTGCCATTTCTTTATCTACAGAAGCTAGTCAGTATATTTATAACATTGTTATGTAACTACGTATATCCCGGATTGAACACGCGCTATCTTGGCCACATGATATTCCGATCTAATTCAAAGTCGATCATATCATCTCGCATCGAACTAACTCAACAATGCTTTCCAATTTCCGGATTTTTGAAGTAAATCGTTCGGTTATAATTGGTTTTGTGAACTGTATTTAAAACAGCTTTCGCAAACCACTATTGTCAACTCTGTATGCTTCTTAATACATGTCTCAAATATATAATGAGGTAAAGAATATATAGGATATCTACAGTCCCTGGCCATATTATTAGACCAAAGCTGAAAAATCACATTTTCGCCATTTTAACTACAATACACCTTAATTTTTGACAGTTTTCGTTAAATTATGAAATAACATATATAATATAATGAGTTTTATTATTATTGTTGTTACAAATCTCAAAAATTGTATAAAATTTTTATCAAAAAATGGTAAAGCATCAACAAAGAACTTACTTTACACGTTTTTGAAGCACTATCACTTGTTTAATTAAGATGAACTATGTATTGTACAACAATTGAAACGATACACTCTGTTTGACGGTTATTTGATTATTTGACGTTTTCGTGTAAACACTGCTGCCATCTAAGTTTGAAAGTGGTAAGTCTTTCAAAAATTAGATTAAATGTTACCATAAGTATAAAACTACGAGTTCTGTTAAGGAATGGTAACAGTGTTTACAATAAAACAACAAAAATAATATGAAACACTTATTTCTTAGCTTTGGTCTAATAATATGGCCAGGGACTGTATTAGGGTGATTCATTTCCGCAAAACATTTTTTTTCAAGGTGCTCAAGCAAAATTTTAATCTACATATAGAAAAAAAAATTCTCTCCAAGATTGAGCTCTTAATTCCTATTTTAAGTACTTGCAATTTAAATATGAAGTTTTCCCATTTAAAATGCATGTAATTTTTTTTTTTTTTTTTTCAAATTTCTAATGCTTAGACACCTTTTATCATATTGGGAATTGGTTTGATGGACCTTACGGGAAATTTCACGCTCTTTAAAATTGCCTCAGTGTTTTTTTCTGTAACTCACACTGGTTCGCCAGTAGGAGTCATCTAAATACAGTTTTTGGAATAAATTTTTTTTCCATTTTTTTTAGCAAACCACAAAAATTAGGGAGAAAAAAAGAGCTGACTCGTAAAAAATAGTTTTTTTTACCAATATTTAATGAATTTACAGCCATTTTTAGGCCTTAAAACGCAAGAAATTGTTAAATACTAACTAATAATGCCGCATTATTAGATGACTCCTACTGGCGAACCAGTGTGAGTTACAGAAAAAAACACTAAGGCAATTTTAAAGAGCGTGAAATTTCCCGTAAGGTCCATCAAACCGATTTCCAATATGATAAAAAATGTCTAAGCATTAGAAATTTGAAAAAAAAAATATTTTTTTTTTACATTCATTTTAAATGGGAAAACTTCATATTTAAATTATAGGAATTAAGAGCTCAATCTTGGTGAGAATTTTTTTTTCTATATGTAGATTAAAATTTTGCTTGAGCACCTTGAAAAAAAATGTTTTGCGGTAATGAATCACCCTAATATCTATATAGATTTTTAGCGCAACCCACGATTTTCCGTCCGTCCGTCTGTCTTCGACAGCGAGATCTCGGCCCCTTGACCACCTAGAGACTTCGGGTTTTCGCTAAATGGTAGGTATGTGGTTCTAGTTTAGCCCATTTTAGGAATTTTTCCGGTCATGACACCCCCCCCCCCTCAAAAAATTTCATATATGACCTCTTGATCACCTAGAGATCTCGGGTTTTCGCTAAATGGTAGATCTGTGGTTATACTTTAGCCCATTTTAGGATTTTTCCGGTCATGACCCTCCCCTCTCAATTTTTTTTGATATATGGTTTCATGTACCTCGTTGGGCTCGGGATGAATTCACGGATCGATTGGTAAGGTTTTTTTTTAGTTTTTTGTATCATAAACTAGCGTATTGGACCCGGTGTTACGATTGATTACGGTGTTAAGATTGATACATGAAATTTTGTGTTTTTGATTTCGTTAAAAGTATGTTAATTATATAGAAAATGAAGTGAAAAATTGAAATTTTCAAACCGCAGGTCTGTATCTTATAATGTTCTCGAGATATTGCCTCTCAAAGTTTAAGTTTTTTCAACATTTTGGAGAAAATAGCTGTAACTTTTGAACGTGTGGTCGAATTTGATTTTTGTTGACGGATTTGGAATCAGCGTGTGAAAATATATGTAATGACGTGTATAATATAATAGGTACTTTAAAATTAGAAAAAAATACCATCCAAATTTTCGACTTTTCCGGTGGATTTTTCAAAAATTTTCTTTAATACAAACCTTGTCCTAAAAATTACAAACACAACAAAGATATTAATGTCAAATTTAACATTAATATCTACTTTATTCAATTACCTACAAATATACATTGCTATAAAAAAGAAAATTCGCATATACAGGGTGACCCATTTTAAGTGCACACCTTTAATAACTTTTTATGGTGAATTGTTATCAAAAAACTTTTCAGATAAAAGTTACACGGTTTGGAGGGGGACATAGACGTATGAGGATGAAATTTTTTTAGGTGGTGTTTTAATGATGATATGAAGGTCATCATCATTTTTTTTAAATAGGAACCTATAGTTTTTATCAAGTTATTTTATTTTACGTGAAAAAACACGTATCTTTCATTGAAAACTTTTTTTGAATAAATTAAACCTTTCCATGATATCTAACAAAATAATTCGAGATTTTGAACTTTAAATATTTTTTACTCACAAACCATCAGGTTTAGGGAAAAAGTATAAAATGCAAAAAATGTTTATTTTGGTCTAATAAAACTTAAAGAATTATTCTAACTTTTTTAACATTTTTTTTTTTTTTTGCTTAAATAAAATAAATTGAAAAAAGGTTTAAAATTTTAAAAATAATTCTTCAGGTCTTATTAGATCAAAATAAACATTTTTTGTATTTTGTACTTTTTCTCTAAAGTTGATGGTTTCTGAGTAAAAAAATATTGAAAGTTCAAAATCTCGAATTATTTTGTTAGATATCATGGAAAGGTTTAAGTTTTTCAAAAAAAGTTTTCAATGAAAGATTCGTGTTTTTTCACGTAAAATAAAATAACTTGATAAAAACTATAGGTTCCTATTTAAAAAAATGATGTTGACCTTCATATCATCATTAAAACACCACCTAAAAAAATTTCATCCTCATACGTCTATGTCCCCCTCCAAACCGTGTAACTTTTATCTGAAAAGTTTTTTGATAACATTTCACCATAAAAAGTTATTAGAGGTGTGCACTTAAAATGGGTCATCCTGTATATTAAAAAATCAATGTAGGTATGTCATTTTTATAACGTATTAATTATGGACAAGTGTTTCTGTTGGCAAACCTGCAAAAACCTACGCTCTAGCGAGCAAGTAATATATGACTTAATTACCTAATATATCAATTCGGTGGTCAAATTAATTTCAGAATGTTATCCATATACTATGTACCATATATCTTGTTAATTCCAAATTGCAATTTAAAATAATATATGACTTGTGATTTTTTAATTATTTTGATCTATTGGAAATTATGATATTTTGTTCGAATTTTTTCTGGCTTTAAAAATAGATATTATGAATTTGCTATTTTGTTTTAAAAATTATGTTATCAACCCCAAGTAGTATAATTAACCTTTTGTAGCCCAAGATTTAAAAAAATTAAATTATGTTCATAATGAGACTAGTTTAGGCGTATAAACAAACACGTATTATTCAGAAATTTGAGAATATTTATTATTAACTATTTATTTGACTTTTTTGGGAGTGACATTACATTGAGTTAATCGTAAAAAAAACTTATGTGGTATGGCAATTGAAACAATTAAGTTATTGAGTGGTAGGTATGTTACAGTAGTGTTGTTACACATATTTGAATGAACTAAATATATTAAGTACGTATATTAGCGGGATTATTGAGGTTTGATACAGAAATATCACATGATATCGTCAGGCACTAGATTGTCTATTAATAAAACTATTTTTTTCTGTCCGATTGAATTTGGATGAATCTCCAAGGATAAGTGATGGTCACCGCAAGGAGCTTCGGTTGGAACTGGATCAACACAAACAGCTATTACTTTTAAAATTATTATTTTTTTTTTTCTAAAATTTCTGTCAAGTCAAGTCGAAACCTTATTTAATGATGCTATGTTTTTACTTTTATAAAATAAAATAATTTACTAGCAAAAAAAATTATTTAAAATTGTCATTTTTTCATGTCTCTGACTACACCTAACCCCTTAACTTAATTAAAATTTTCGAAATTTTAGACCTAATTCGTAATCTCAAGATATTGACTAAATTTTAAAAAAAATGTTTCTTTATGTATGTGTTAATAAGAGTGACTATTACGTTTCGATCCGCGAAACTTTCTTTAATTTAACACAGCCTACAACATACAAGCAATACTATACATATGTATAATGTATATGCATACTATAGAAATAGGGGTCAGTAAACATATCAAATTTTACCCCCCGTCTACCCAATGTAGAAATTTGAAAAAATATGTGTTTGTGCATAAGAAGGGGTATTTATGACAAAAATTTCGTAGGTGTACCAGGCCATTTAAGCAAAACAATTTTTTTTTGAAAATTTTGAATTTCAAAATTTTTATTTATTTCTAATGAGAGATTTTTCAAAAAAATTGATATGACACTACTAAAGTATATCTACAACATATATCACAGAGATTGTCATTTATAAAGCCGTTATAGCAAAAAAAAATTTTTTTCGAAATTACATTTTTCAAATTTTCCGGAAAATTAATGGGGGCAGAGGCCTAATAGTTTGTAGAAGAGTACCTTTTAGTCATACCTTCTTATAAAAAAAATATCGACCCAACTTTCCCCAGGGGCAGATCGCCCATGCTTACCCTGCCATGCTCTTTGTACAGTTTAGTCAAAATCAAGTACAATATATTTTTTATTTCACCCGGTAAATCTAACCTCACATCCATCCATACGAAGAAAAAAAACCTAATCTCAACTACATTTCACCAAATCCCAAATAACGGCATAAGAATCTCACACCAAAAAAAAAATAAAAAAATACACACCCAGATCTTGCTTGCAGATAGTGTCCAACATTACAACAAGAAAACTGTGACCTTTATGTCCCCCCCCCCCCCTCGCCCCTCTAAACGTCACCAACGAACGCGCGCTGTTCTGTTGTCTTATAAAAGTTGTTTTTTTTTCTTCATGAGACGGGCGTGGAAGATATTTTCCAATTTTCCTTCGTTCTGAAACCTCTCCGCTTTCCGGACACTTTGTCAGGGGTGACATGTCGAGGCATGAACATGCACCGGGGTGGTTGGAAGGGGGTAGCTATACACGTTTACAAGCATTGATAAAACGCTGTACGTTGGTTTTTTTTTCTTCTATTATCGAAACAATCTATTTATTTTCGTTAATTCAATATAAGGTTTTGTTGACAATACTGTATTAGTCATTTTTATTGTCTATTTTTCTTTCGGGTATTTTTATTTATTTTTATATTGATATGTTTTTGGTATTGTAGTGATTTTAGAAATATCGTCACTTCGGAGCAAGAGTGGCACAACTCAAAATTTTTGGGAAATCACGTTTTTAAACTTATATATAACTAGCGGAATCCCGCGGCTTCGCTCGCGTAAACTTCGAAACTAATTAGAACCCTCCATTCCTGATAGAGGATACATTGTTTTATATTGATTTTTATTCATTACCTATAAAAAAACGTAAATATCTTAGATCTAAGTTAAAAGTTATAAAAACTACCCTCACCATTAGGGGTTGAATATCGATTTTTTTTTATTGCAGATTATTTTGCCCGACTCCACCATTATAACGTAAGCAGCAGATAAACATATCAAAAACACATACTCTGTCTACCCCCATCATTAGGGGATGAATGTCGAATTTTTCATTTTAATAGATGACTATTTTGCCCGAAATTACCTTTATAAATATAGCATGTATGCAGATAAACATATCTAAATCCATCCTCGTCCCCGTTCCATGCTATAAGTGCTTGAATATCGAACTTTCATTTTTAATTGAATATTAATTTGTCAGAATTTACATTAATATCATGAACAATTATGAAGATAAATATATCAAAATGTTACCCCCCCCCCTCCTATTTCTATAGGGGTTGAATTTTCGTAATTGATATTTGTCTTGTAGAGTGCCTTCTTGTTTTCAATGTTTCATTCGGTAAATAAAAAAATATAAAAAAAAAAAATTCCATCCCCCCTAACACTTAAAGGTTAAATTTTGGGAAATACTGAAATAATTGTTTCATTATTTATATTGTAGAGTTCGAAAAGTTTCAATTAAATGCGAACAAAATTTTTTTTTATATAAACTTTGAAACCCTGTTTAACACCGTAGGGGTTAAATTTCGAAAAATCATTTCTTAGTGGGTTCTTACATGATAAAAGGAAGGCACCTACGAAATTTCACGTTTCTAGGTCCAGGGGTTTGGGCTGTACTTTGATATATGAGTGAGTGAGTGGTTAAGGACAAACTCTTTTATAGATATAGATTGAATGTTACTTTATTTTGATGATTTAAAAAAGTGTTAGTGAATCCAACTTTTACACGCTTAATACTACTAACGTTTGAGCAAATTTTACCATGTTTCACCATCCTACCACGATTAGGCTTTGACTTGTGACAATTTTTCATAAAAAAATCTGCTCCCTGGTGGCCACACATGGAATTGTATAGAAATCTATACCATCTTACTATTCTTCTAATGAGTTTAGTACAAATTTTATATTTTTTTAGTTGTGCCACTCTTGCTCCGAGGCGACGATATATAACCTAAGCATTATTTGTGAAAAGAATGTACAATGAATTACGGTAACATACACACATGATTTTTGTGTGTGCACACAGAAAAAAATCGATATTATTGAAAATTTTAGATGAAAAAATGCTTAATAAATTTATCTAAGAAAAATTCTTACTGTGGATATTTTATTCATTTTTAAAAAATATACCTTCATGTTTATCTAAAAATATTTTCATTTGTCAAATTAATAAATAATTTATTACATCAACTAACGAAACTCTCAAATAGATTAAACATAATGGTTGTATTAATAAATATGTGTGAATATTTTTTACACCACCCAACTAGTGAAAGTGCAAATTTCGATATGGTAAATTCAGTGATGTCATTTATTAAGTATTTTTTTGTATTTAAAATATATGTTTTCAATACGAAACAAAATTTTCACCGTGGTAAGAACATTGTTAGTAACAATATACGTTTATCAATAAGATATTTTTCCATATTGGTAAAAAATTATCATATTAACAAACAATATCTCAAGAACAACACATCTAATTTTTATGTGCAGAATCCAGAATCTTAATCTATATTATTGGTATAGTTTAATTTGTTATATCAATATACAAATATACTATTACTTATACTATAATTAATTTTTACAAAATCATTGTATTTATTGCATTGCTTTTGATTGAAATGAAATAATTTGTATAGCATTTTATTAACAAATAAATCAAGTTAAAAATAATAAGTTAAACTAGCTGTCGGATCCAATTTTACCCGGGGATATAAAATTAAACTATATAACGTATAATGCTGTGGGGTGCGATCCTTTAGGTCCACACAATCAACTTCCCAACATGGTATGACTTACAATACTTGAAAACTGAGTACTTATTGTTTCCATAATTAATATTACTATGTTATAGTTTGTAAATATTTTTTTTACTATGTATATGAAAAATTTTAATGGAATTTATCAGAAATAAAACTCACCCTTTGTATTATGAATATTAGTTTTCTAATATCCTAATAATGTCAATAATATAATGCACATTTTTAGAAAAACTAATCTGACAGTTTGAATTTTGAATTGTGTTGTTTCCAAGGCAACATGAATTATTAGATGTATTTATTAGTATGAAATTCAAATTTTGATGGTGGTTTTCATCCCTTTAATGGCTGTTTGGACCCATATAAAAAATAAATACTGAAATACACGTTTCATTATTTGTATTGTATAGTATTTATTCAAGTTCCGACTAAATTCGACCAAGAAAAAAATAAAAATGAAAAAAACACCCTTTTTACCACCGTAGGGGTTGAATTTCGAAAAATCCTTTCTTTCAGATCATATTCACGTTATATATTTTTCTGAAAATAGTGTAAATATACTCTAATGCCCTTGAAACATGAAAATATGTTAAAATTTTTGATTTCGATTTTCGGACCAGTTACAATAACTCCCTATTGGGAAGTTAATAAATGATATTTACGAATATAGTAAAAATAGCACATTATAAAAAAAAATCTCTAACTGTAGAAGTTACTCAATTGACAGTTAGTTAAAACTGATTGATACAAAATTGAAAGGTTTAATCAGCAACTATAATTTTTGTTAAAATGAGGTACCTAAATTAAGCCATTTGGCTGGTCGTTATACCCTGGAACACCCTGTATATAATACAGACACAGTTTGATGGTTAACAACACACGGGCCAATGATAGATACAATCTTGTATCTTTTGGTTACATCAATCATATATCCAATTCAGTTTTTGCTGAGATAGCACATCCGGCCCGATCGAGTGACACAAGCAAGTATAGAAAAGGCGTTGATTTTTCACCACAGACGTATTATATAAGGGTATATTTCATATTCCGCACAGACATAATATATAAAAGTTTCCAATAGAAAATAAATGGAGCGCGTGACGTTGCCGGTAATACAACGCAAGTGACCGCACGTACTTCAATTGTTTCCAGATAACGGGATTATAGGGTTTTCATAAAACTATCAATTCAAAATTGTAGACAATTTATATGTGCTGGAAATATTCTATATTAAGTATTTGGTATACCGGATGTTTTTTTTAAGAAGGTTGATACCATAGAGATTTCGATGAAATTGAAAAATTTAAAAATAATAATGCCCGGTCTTACCGCTCAAACTTATTTCTGTTCCGTAGCAAAGTGTTCCTTAGTCTTAAGGTTGTTGTTCACTGAAAGTCGTGGCATCTAGCGAAATTTAGCATGAACTACAGGGTTTTGATATGTCGGTAAAAAAGAACAAATAGATCTGGCAACAATTTATAATATTAGACAAGAATAGAAGATTCATTTTTAACAATATTATAATTATTACTGTTGCTGACAATAGTAATAATTATAATAACAATAGTAACTATTATTATTATAAATAAAAACATTAAATGTAATCAATAATCACTTGATATTTACAACGCGCGTCAGTTTTCAATACCACGTTTTTATATTTCAATGATCGCGCCGAATGCGCTGTTGCCATATCGTATATTTACGTCATGTGTTCGGGAATTTATCAAAGTTAAAAATTAATAATTATTTAAGGAGATGGTAAATCATTTTAAAATTTTATATACACATACCTTAATTACCAATCTATAACATATCCGTTTTTGGTTAAAATCTGACGTTTAGTTTTAATACACGAATTAAATTAATATCGAATTCCAAGTGGATCCCTATGCTTGCAATGTATAAGAGGCCAACTTTGCACGTTTATAATTAATAAACGAAATGGTAAACTGACCTGAAATTTTTTTTACAAATGCGAACTAGCTTACTTAACACAATATTAAAATTTTAACAAATTCTGTAGTGATCGATTTTAGTGAACAACAACCTTAAGCTGCATTTAAATTTTACTTCGATCTCACAGGTTAGTCTTATCATATATTTAGCCTGTCACCTATTACACTATCAAATAAATATGTCAAAGATCTTTAACAAAGATTTGATCATATATTAAATTATAAGTAATTTCGTAGCCGAAACTGTCCACGAACACTTTTCAGTCGCCATTTTGATTTATCCGTCAAAAATCTTTGATTAAATATAAGAATCTGTCATTATCTATGATAAAAGAAATATTATGAAGGTAAATATTACGTAAATATTATAAAAGTTAACATATTACACTGTCATATTTCTTTGATCAAAGAAATTTTATCACATTTCTTTGATAGTGTAATAGCCGCCTAGAACAAAATTTTTGTGTTTTGTGTCAAAATGTAATTATCAATCTAAATTATTTGTAAATCAGCAATGCTTTGAAAATGACCGTTGGTGGAATAAAATCGAAGACAAGTTGGTTCATGGGTGATACTGAATTGTTCCTGTACAATAATTTCAAATATTTTATTTTTTGTTATTTTTTACATGCATCAGTTTTCGTCATTCATTGTTTTTGTCCATAATTTCATTAAAGACGCAATATTTATTTTTTAGCGATGATACCAATTTTTAAGATTTTATGATAATGAACGTACGACGTATGTCATATATCTGTACAATTTTAAGTTTAATTGAAACTAAAGAATCACTTTGACTACCACCTAAATTTAGGTGATACTTAACGACTTAAGGATCACTTAAAACGTTGGTGCAACAATTTTAATTTTTTTAAATTTTTATGTGTTCCACAATCACTAAGCGGTGAGATCGGCCATAAGACATTTATATTTAAAATATCCTTGCAAAATTACAACGTCATTAGGAGAATGATTTAAGAGATATTAAATAAACAAATTAACATGTATTCTTATGAGACCTGCATAATGGCATGAGACATGACAGGATTTTTCAAAATGATGTGACAGAGAGAATTTGATGAAAATTTGAGTATGCTTTCTTTATTCATTTACAAAGATATCTGTAAATTTTCAGAATGATTAGGAACTGCGTTTTTTAATTAAAAATAATGTTAATAAAATAATGTTAAATAAAACATTGTATTCACCTTATGTTTTTCCACAGGCACCTACTCGCATAGTGCCCCGCATAGCCAACCCCACACCCTAGTGTCAACCTCTATAGACGCAGTTTTTCCAGCGAGTTATGTACAAAATAAAGAATATATCAATTAAAATGAATTGTGCCATAGATGCCAAAAATAATTTGTCTGTGTTAAAAAATGTGATCAATGCAATAAAATCTGTGATCGATTTGGCTCCGATAGAAATTGTTTGTTAATATGATAATTTTTTTACCAATATAGAAATATCCATGTTTATCTTATTGATAAATGTATATTATTATATACTAACAATGTTCTTACCACGGTGAAAATTTTGTTTCGTATTGAAAACATATATTTTAAATACAAAAAATGCTTAATAAATGACATCACTGAATTTACCATATCGAAAATTGCACTTTCACTAGTTGGGTGGTGTAAAATATTCTCACACTGATAAATATTTATTAATACAACCATTATGTTTAATTTATTTGAGAGTTTCGTTAGTTGGTGTAGTAAATTATTTATTAATTTGACAAATAAAAAGATTTTTCAGATAAACATGAAGATATATTTTTTAAATGAATAAAATATCCTCAATAAGATTTTTTTTATTAATATATTGAGGAAATATTGTTATATTAATAAGATTTTATATATTAAACATTTTTCCATCTCAAATTTTCAATAAGATCGAGCTTTTTACTGTGCAGACAGACAGACAGACAAACACGGAACAGAAAGTGTTTGTCTTAACCTGAAACGGAAAAATCAAGTTAAAAATTTTAAAATCGTATAAAATATTTTAAAACGATAACAAAGCTTCTCGTATCTTCGATATACTACGAATTAAATCATGACCGAAAAAATTCCTAAAATGGGCTAAACTAGAACCACAGACCTATCATCTACCAAAAATCCGAAGTCTCTAGGTGGTCAGGAGGCCGAGATCTCGCTGTCGAAGACAGACGTACGGGCAGAAAATCGAGCATTAAAAAACGCTATAAAAAATTAAGATTACCCATAGTACATTTGGCAAGTGAAGTGTTAAAATCATACGTAGGTACCAGTTAACAGGTTAAAATAACTGGAATTATTTAATATGAAAAAAAAATTGGGGGGGGGGTCATGACCGATTTTTTTAAATGGGCTAAACTAGAACCTCAGTCGTACCATTTAGCGAAAATCCGAGATCTCTAGGTGGTCAAGGGGCCGAGATAACGCTGTCGAAGACAGACGGACGGACAAAAAATCAAGCACTTCGTGAGTTGTACTCAAGGTTAGTAAATAATTAGGTTTGCTTACTTGTGACGTCACCACGGAGATCATTTCAACCTTTTTTTCATTTATTAACTTCCCAATAGGAAGTTATTGTAATTGGTCCGAAAATCGAAATCAAAAATTTTAACATATTTTCATGTTTCAAGGGCATTAGAGTATATTTACACTATTTTCAGAAAAATGTCTGTGTGTATGTGTGTATGTGTGTATGTACGTACGTACGTATGTACGTACGTACGTACGTGTCATTTTTTTCCGGGACGAAATCTCGCGAACAAAAAATGCTATTGACTTCGTTGGGGCGTTAACCCTATCGTGCCCGAGGTTTATTTTTTCTCCAAAATTGCTGATTTTTCTGTCATCAATTCATATTGACCTACGTATCATAAAACTCAACAGGAATTTTGTTGTGATATTTATATTTTCAGAAATAATCGCTGTGACATATATGTTACGCTGGGCACATGCCTAGTCAATTGGTATGTTGTAAATTCTTAGTGATTTTTTAATAACTCATACATTTTGCATTATTATATTTTATTTAATTGTCTAAGATAGATATTTATTGACATTAATTATTATTTATATTATTTGTTCGTGACAAAAAAAAAATATAAATCTACATTTTCTACAGTTCCAATATAAATATGTAACATATTCATAAAAAATAAGTGATAATAATAATATTCATACTAAATAACATATAAAAATACTTATTTCTTGTTGAAAGAGCAGTAGCCTAACCAGGATTTTTAGGGGGTTCTAATTTTTTTAAGAGGGGGTCATTTCCATATAACATATATTATACATAAATACAAATGGTTATATCATATAATGATTATATGATATAACCATTTGGCTCCTCGCTAATTACAACCATAAGGGGGGGAGCCATGACCCCCCCCCCTCTTTTTAGCGCTCAAATTATCCACAGTACCGCCACCGTCTTCTGATTTAAGGTTTTCGTCAGAGGTTTCGTTTGGATCCGGTGGTTCAATATAGTATTTAGTATTTGCATCAACGAGATCTAGTATATAAAGAGCGTCTCGTAAAGTATTACCTCTGTAATATATCTAATTTTAATATATACAGAGAGTTTTTAACTCTTAGTGGGCTCTCACATCGGAGCAATTTAGCAATATAGGAACTAGAAACTTATAACTAGCGATATTATTGCTATTGGTCAATATACATTGAATCGGACATATTGTCTCACATCAAAGCAATATCATATCGCTATATTGCTAGTTGCTAATTGGTTGTTACTTTATTGCTGTGTTGCTATATTGCTATATAGAAACTAGCAACTTATAACTAGCGATATTATTGCTATCTGTCAATATACATTGAATCGGACATATTGTCTCACACCAAAGCAATATCATATCGCTATATTGCTAGTTTATAATTTGTAGTTACTATATTGCTATATTGTTCCGGTGTGAGAGCCCACTTATCTTACCTATAGCCTATATTGTATCTATGTATGATAATCTCGTATAGATTAATTATATGCAAAGAAAGATTATAAAATCTTACGTGCGATCAACGAAGAAGTTAGAATTTAAATCATTTTTTCGGTCATTATTTATAGGAATCAGGTCCGGTGAGAAGAGGGGACTAGGGGTACAGCTATATGGGGCCCTAGACTTTGAGGCCACCATTTGAGATATAATAATGTTAAACAAAATCAGTCATGACGACGCCGTATCGAAAAAAAAATTACAAAAGTTATGGGCCCCAAAATTTCTGTTGCTGGGCCTGATAGGGGTAGATGTAATACTTTCAAAGAAAATATTAAAAGATAAAATTACAAGACAAAAACACCTCAAAAAATATAAAAATGTAAAATATTTGCAAAAAACGATCAAATGTGCGTTGACTAGCGATGTGCCCAGCGTGACATATACGTTACACCATTGTTCAACACTAATTTACACATTGTAAATTCAAAAATTTATAAAAACTAGATACGTAATACTAAACTACATACAATTCTCTACTAAAAACTGTAAAAATAAAAAAAATTTAACAAATAATAACAAAATGGAAGAATACTAAGAAGAAAGTATCTCTGTTTTTGTATCTGTAAATAATACACCCAACTTCATTGTTGCACAATTATTGTTGAAAGACAGATAGAACGTTGGTATTTGTATTGTTGATGTATTTAGTCCAACAGTCGAGAATAAGTATGATTTCAAACATATTGGACTTCAAATAATTTAACAGCAACGCAAAATCTTAAGAAAAGCGCTCTGTGACATGTATGTCACGCCGGGCACGATTGGGTTAATCGAAGCATCTTGACGTGAATATGATCTGAAAGAAAGGATTTTTCGAAATTCAATCCCTACGGGGGTAAAAAGGGTGTTTTTTTCATTTTTATTTTTTTTCTTGATCGGATTTAGTCGAAACTTAGAATAAATATTATACAATACAAATAATAAAACGTGTATTTCAGTATTTATTTTTTATATGGGTCCAAACAGCCATTAAAGGGATGAAAACCACCATCAAAATTTGAATTTCATACTAATAAAGACGTTTAATAATTCATGTTGCCATGGAAACAAACGCAATTCAAATATTATTCAAATTGTCAGATTAGTTTTTCTAAAAATGTACATTATATTATTGACATTATTAGGATATTAGAAAACTAATTTTCATAAAAAAAAGGTGAGTTTTATTTCTGACTAATTCCATTAAAATTTTTCATATACATATTAAAAAAAATATTTACAAACTATAACATAGTAATATTAATTATGGAAACAATAAATAATCAGTATTCAAGTATTGTTAGTCATACCATGTTGGGAAGTTGATTGTGTGGACCTAAAGGATCGCACCCCACGGCATTATACGTTGTATAGTTTAATTTTATATCCCCGGGTAAAATTGTATCCGACAGCTAGTTTATCTATGATTTCAACTGTTCTTAATATTAAACACAAATCACACATAATTATAATTAATATCATGTGTGAAGCTTCACTATAGCAATAAATGAATAGCACAAACACAGAACACAATAATAAATCAATCACGATCAAATTTATATTATGACAGTTTGACAGCGTTGGCGACCATTTGAAATCAAGGAGGTTGAAATGATCTTCGTGGCGACGTCACATGCAAGTAAGCATACCTAGTCATTTACTTACCTTGTGCTAGTCCGTATAGACTATGTGCAAGGGGGCGGGGTTAAAATAAATATCGATGTCAGCGCTCGTGGTGAGTTTTATTGTAACAACTCAACTACATTTTTCGTATGTCATTGTTATTTAAAAGTGAAAATAATTATAATTTCCGAAAGTTTTTAAATTGCACACAAAAAATATTCAGTAATATATAGAAATATCAAAAGCGAAAAAATAGAGGAGCAAATTACACGCCAGAAGAGAAAATATTGTTATTTTTCATTATTAAAATGTAACAGATATATGAAATTTTGAAGTATTTTATTGTTGTACTTTTTTAGATTAGTTACAAGAAATACTACTAACGTGTCATAAAAATAATCTAGGTACTATATTTTCAAATATGCTAGCATAGGTAACACTGTTCAGTTACTAAAGGTTTTGTTAAACGAAATTCTTCAAAAAAGCTAATTTTGACATATCATAAAAATGGTCATATCTATAATAAACTTGACGTGGAATGCCATAAACTGTATATCCAGGATATATACATGTATGTATATACATTATTATACATATATATCGTTGTAAACAATGAATTTTACCGAAATTATAACATTTTTAAATTGTCAACTTGTGTACAGTTTTAGGTTAGGCGGAATTAAAATATTACATTGACTAGGACTTTATAGTTTTTAGGTGATACTTAACGACTTATTTGAAAATTATAAATGTAAACTGTGAAAGTAAAAGAGATTGAGTGTTTGATAGATTCAAACTCGGTCTGCAAGATCGTCGGCGCAATATTTTTAGGTTATGCTGTCAATGTGAACGAATTAATTATTTTTCTATTAGTCATATTTGAAGAAAAAAAAAATACCCGAAATGAATAATTTTCACGTACCTCTCATATTTTGCAATTTACATTATATGCAAACAGCTAGATTAAATGATATTTGTTTTTTTTTACATTTATTAAATAAAAAACAATACTAATAAAATAGTTGAAAATTGTCTATATCGCCCGCCAGCAGCGCTAGTTGTCATCGTGCACACAGCCTATACAATATAAAAGTGTTACCAAAATTTTACGGCGGCCATCTTAATTTAATTGTCAGTTTTGTTATTTCCATAGAAATATCCCAGAGGCGTCAGTTGAAAATTTATAATATTCAAATATACTTTAAATTACAATTGAATTTGGTATGTTATGAGAGATGATAGTTACAAATAGACGTTTCTTTGTTAATCAATTATCACTGAAATAACTTTAAAGACAATATAAAACATTTATTATTAATTTAATTTATAATTCAGAACAATTGATATTTATTTTAAAATCTGAATGATACGCCAATGATTCGTGGAGTGATTTTTTGTGGTGCGAAATAGTAACAACGCTAGGTATTGTGTTATTAGTCCATTATCTTTCCTTGTTTGAAATGATAATCGTGGTGACGTCACAGGCAAGTAAGCAAACCTAATCATTTACTAACCTTGAGTTGTGCTGAAAAATTAATATTACCCATAGTTCATTTGGCAAGTGAAGTGTTAAAATCATACGTACCGGTTAACAGGTTAAAATAACTGGAATTATTTATGTCTGAACCATTTACCGAAGACGCGGTTTATATCTAAAGTTAATTTTTCGCCCGATACATCATAGATTATGAAACACGAGTTTAAATAACAGCAGTTTCCGGTTGGAATAACCGCACGCTCGGGTGGGCGCCGTGCGTTGAGGGACGGCGGCGGTAACAGCGACGACAAGAAACGCGTTTCAGCACCGCGGCAACGTATATGTAATCTTGGGATGTGATTGATTTTAAGTTGAATGCTCTCGGATATGAGTGCATTAAATTGTGACCCTCTCGTCGCAACAAAATGGATATAGAAAAAAAAACGGTTTTTTTTATATTTATTTAAAATACGTATAGAGAAGAAGGGACTTCAAGCAGAATGTATTGATGGTCTGGGTTCGATTTGGGTTTAATATAATGTAGATATTTTCAATATGGTCGGGTTTTAGTAAGACAACGTACAAAAAGTTTAAGAAAATTATATTTTTTAGTGAAGAAATTTTAAATGTCTTTAATTTACTATAGTATAAACCGGTTATAACGACATCATTTTAGGTCGTAATAACCGATAATAAGATTTTTTTAAGGTATTTATCGGAATAAATAAAAATTTTATGAGTATACTGAAATTTTGTGAAATTCACCGTCTGTGAGCGAAGATATCGTCAAAATAAAATCAAAATTTTAAGCACAGAATAATAAATATTTTACGATATACAGAAGCGACACTCAACAATATTTTACTGGAAACTTAGGTTAACATTTTGAGGTGCGACGATTCTGATTGGTTGAGTATTAATAACTCTCCACCAATCTTGTATCAATATACGAATATTTGAAATCCACATCTGTTTTCTGTTTATTAGAATTAAACCTAACCTTCACAATCCATGATGTATTATTATGTCAAACAATATTTTTTATTGTACAAAACTATATATTTAAAAAAAATGGAAACAAAAGACGGCCCGTCGTTAAACCGATAAAATTCGCCGAAAATATTGTAAACAGAAAGTCGTACAATATGGTATTTCGTTGTAAGCAATATCGTTATAAACGGTATACCTATTAAAAAAGGCAATAATATGGGATTCAGTCGGGACTTTTACTTTGAATCGTTTTAACTAACCAATACATCGTATTAACCGATTAACAACCGTATTAACCGATATACAAGGTGTCTATATACCAGGGGATACTTTGGGGAACTCGGAAACTACGAGAGACAGATATTCGGTTAAATGAGAAAAAAGTTACCATTAAGAGGGGACACAGTTCAATGGTGCATTTACAATCTACAAAATTTTTATATAGCCTACCTACTAGATATTAGCTAAAAAATTTACTCCGAAATTTTCCATCGTGAATATTTCTTAAGCGACTTGAAATTAAAATTGTCTATTTAAAAATATTTTTGTAGTTTCCAGAAAACAGAAAACTGTTTCTTAAATAGAAGCAATATAAAATATTGTAGTTTTTAAACAGAAGATTTGGTATGCAACTTGATATACTTATTTTTCAAAATAGGTATCTCAAAAAATGATCAAAAAGTATTTATTTATTTATTTAATACACTGTTTCATCATAAGATGGCTATGGCAACTTACAATAAGATTAAAAAACAACTGAAAATTAATAGATAGTATAATTGCACACCCCAAGCAGGCTCTGCTTGGAAGTGTGTTCTACTATCGTCCTAAAAAAATTTTTTGTATATAAATTGATAAAATGAGTATTATATCTTAAATTTCTTCAGTATCTCACTTACATTTTTACATTTTCTGATAGAAAACATTACAGTCTCCATTTTTGCTTAGTTTAATATCGATCGGTTTTAATTTTCTGTTATAAAAATATAAATAAAGTTCAATTTGTCGATTTAACCCGCTTTTTTGATAGAAACGCCGAACTACAGGCTACAATTCGAAATAAATTTGCACCAATCCTTTTGAATTCACTTCATCTATTATCAGAATAGAACCCTATTAAAACTCAACAAAATTGGATAACTAGAACTAACGAAATATGCAGTTTATTTAAACAAAAATTCATATTTTGACAAGAAATTTTTTTACAAATAGAGTAGTTGCTATTTATAATTTATTAATAGTAGTAGGCGCTATTTCTTCATATGTCAATTCAAATTCCATAATTATTATATTGTGTTAATTAATATATAAATACATGTACATCGATACGTGCTGTATTTTAATTATTTTATTCAAAGCCAATCAATCTTTTTAATCAAGATAAAATCTGGTAAGTTTGCATTTTTAAAACAAATATATTATATACGTCATATAACCTATAAACGTTACATTGTTGTTTCATTTTAAATGCTAGACATCAGGTGAACACAGCTGTTATCGTTGCAATATGTGGATGTATTTATCTTTTTAATTATTATTAGATATTAATTAATTTATTTACTTTATACATTTTACAAAAAAAAATATGTTATATAAAAATTGTAAATTAAAATGATTGTTGTTTTATTACAATACATCCTAAATTTAAATAAAAAAAGGTAATAATCGATTGATATCAAGATTCATTGTTGATTTTCTAAAAAATCTTAATGAGTGATAAACTTCATATTATATATTTATATAATATTAATTACCTCCAATCTTTTTTTCAAACATCCTTTTAAGTTTCACCAATTATATTGTACCTGAACCGTATTTATTTGATATTATAAGTTAATACATTTTTTATGTTTAAGGGGTGTGCATTTTATGGCCTAGCCATAGTATTTTGATTGTACAAGAAAAAAGTAATTTTTTTACGACAAAAAAATTATATCATACCTACATATAATATCGAGTGCATTCCGCGTGGGTGGGCATATTGGGTGGTCACAAAACGGACGTGCTGAGTGCTTAGAACTTGTGCAGCGGCAACCGCCCGTCGTCGCCGCCGCGCGCGGTGAAAAATATGACGGATACGCTGCTATAACGGAAACAATAGCAATCTGATTGGTTATGAATCGGACTATACGAGCAATTTACAGCTATGGTGTGTTTTTTTTTAAAGCGCACATGATTTTATAAAAAGTGTGCTGCAAAATGCTCTTTTTTAAATTTATACCAACTGCGGTTTCTTTATTTATACGACCTGATTAAACGTATTCAAATTAATTTCTATGATATTGGATTCATATTTAAAATAGAGTAGATAGAATTTATGTCTCCTATATTTATATCTGGTGCTATGAGTTACAAAAACTTCAGAACTGTTTTAAAAAGTTGATATTACACTGCCGTACAAAAGTCTTTGGACGCCTGTGATTTTTAATCTATATCTATAAAAGAGTTTGTCCTTAACCACTCACTCACTCACTCACTCACTCATATATCAACGTACAGCCCAAACCCCTGGACCTAGAAACGTGAAATTTCGTAGGTGTCTTCCTTTTATGATGTAAGCACCCACTAAGAAAGGATTTTTCGAAATTCATTCCCTACGGGGTTAAAACAGGGTGTCAAAGTTTATATAAAAATATATTTCTTTTTGTTCGCATTTAATTGAAACTTATCGAACATACTCTAAAATATAAATAGTGAAACGATTATTTCAGCATTTCCCAAAATTTAACCCCTAAGGTTCTAGGGGGGTGGAAAAATTTGTAAAATATTTTTTTTTGTATTCACCGAATGAAACATGGCATAAGTAGGTACTCTACAAGAGAAATATCAGTTACGAAAATTCAACCCCTATGGGAATAATAATAATAACTGTTCATGATATTAAAGTAAATTCGGACAAATTAATATTCAATTAAAAATGAAAGTTCGACGGGGACTAGGATGGATTTAATCTGCAATAAAATAATATGATATTCAACCCCTAATGGCGAGAGTAGACGGGGGTTAGTTTTAAATTTTTTTTTAACTAAGATCTGGGATATTTACTTTTTTTATAAGTAATGAATAAAAATCAATATAAAAAAATGTAATATGTCATCCCCTATTACTTATAGAGGGTTCTAATTAGTTTCGAAGTTTACGCGAGCGAAGCCGCGGGATTCCGCTAGTGTAAGTATATACAGATTTCAGTCAATAAAAATACCCAAAATAGCGAAAAGTATATGTTTACTCGCAGATAAAATAGTAAAAAAAAACAATTTCTCGTTAGCTTGAAAGACAATGTGCGTCAATACTTTCAACTTGAGTAAACCTGACCTTTCAGGCATATAATTAAAAAATTTTCCTTAAAATGGAAAATTGTAATGTTGCTGTATTTTAGATATATTAGGACAACTACAAAAGTTGTAATTAAGTATATACTCTTATTAACATTTATGATTTTTTATCAACCATTTTTGCAGTTTTTTATTTACGCAAAAAATGAGTATACAAAGACTTTTGCATCGCTAATGTTTAACGGTAGGTTACGTAATTTTTTTTTATCAATTTTCATTGATTAAAATATTAATATTTTTTAAAATTATGGTTGATCAGTATTCTTTAGAACTTCAGGAACAATTTGAGACCAATTTTGATTTGAACAAAAATTTTTAATTTTTAAATTTTTTCCTCGAAATAAACATTTTTACGTTTTTTTAAACACTCTAGAAAGAGTATTTTTCTGTCAAATTCAATATTTGTGGTCCCGATCGATTTGTCCAAGTGCCCTCAATAAATATCAACCATAAAAACACCCCGTCATCGATTTAGATTTTGAGAAAAATTGAAAAAAGTCTTGAAAACGGGGTTTTCACCCTTCAACCCCTTTTTTAAGGGTGTTGCACTACTTTTCGCTGGCTCGGGTTATTTTTTTCGAATTCTACACCCCAAAATCTATAATAATCAACCAAAAAATTGCTTGCCCCAAGTTCGGATTTTGGTACTCTTCACTGCACCTTTGATGGGTTAACAGTTTACTTAAAAAGTATTGATTATACGAAAAAAGTATAAATACCTTTTTTATGTAGAATTGTATAAGCTACAATTTTCTTCATAACATTTTTCTCAAAAAATTAATCATTTTTGAGATATTTGCAAAAAACTAGAACTAGCTCCCCTTTACCCCCTAAAAAATAAAAACCCGCCATCCAAATTAAGGGGACTTCTTAGGGTATGTTTAGGACATCAAAATAAAAGTCTCCACGAAAATCCAGCTTGGTCGGAATTTTTTCTTAGTAAAAACCTTTATTTCCTGGGCTATAGTAAAAATAGCGTATTATAAAATTAACAATGTAGAAGTTACTCAATTGACAACAGGTAGGTACATGTTTGTTAAAATTTTTATTTTATTTAAAAATCTACTCCATTTTTGTCCATGTAAATTCAATAAAACATATGATAATATATAAAATCTACATACACAATCGCAATTATCTAATTTAAAGCGACCATTCGATAACTGAAATTATAAATCACTGGAATACATATAAAATAACATAGTTAGCTCTGGTTTGTAATTAATTTATTCAAGCTAATCTAGCATGCAGACAACAACAACATTTTGTTTACATAATTAGATATAAATTACTCTAAACTCAAGTCCAAAAATCAATTGACCTATTAGATACAAACAGCAGTTACAATCGAACAATGGCGGTCTGTCTATGTGTGCACACATATTCGTTAATTTAATTAATGTTTAGAAACTTTCTGTGAAACTGCGATACCCCAATCGGTATTCAGTGAGAGTGAGATAGAGAACAAACAGTGGTGTCACTGTTCTATGTTAACTCGAGGTTTCTTTGCTAACATGTGTCAGCCCAAAATAAGAAATTTAGAAATGAAATAGTGGGTGTTTTTTGGCATGATTGAAAAACAATTGCTGAGACTAGTATAGTGACATCTAACGAGCTAATGCAAAACTAATAACTATTAAATTTTATATATTACTAGCTGACCCGGCCACGCGTTACTGTGGTTAACCTATACTTTAGTAACATGTGGTGAAATTGTAGGTTATATGAAACGTTTGGAAGTTTGACATAGCGCCATCTATTGAATACTTACTCAATCCAGTCAGCAGATGTCACCATCTGTTAGAATCGTTTAGAGCTAACAGATAAAGACAAATAATTTGCAATAAAATAATATAACGATCATAAATTGAGATGTAAGCTATACTATCTTTCAAGTTGGATCAAACTGCACACGGTGTACAAATTTGATTAAATTCGGTTAAGTAGTTTAGGAGTCCATCGCGGAGAAAACAATGTGACGCGTAATTTATATATATTAAGAATATGTTGTAAATTAACTGTTAAAATGTGTTTGAGTTTTCTATGAATTTTTTTATGAAATTTCTATGAAAAATGAAATCAGAAACATGAAATTTGACTGAAAAATTTTGAGTTTTAGATTTCGTTAAAATTCGTTATTATTTTCTTATCTTAAATTCAATATTTCATTGAAAAATTGAATTTTGGTGCATGAAAATTACTAAAAAATTTAGAATTTTAGATTTCGCTTATTTTATGTTTATTATATAGAAAATGATGTGAAAAGTTGAAATTTTCAAACCGCAGGTCTGTATCTCATCACGTTCTTGATATATGGCCTCTTAATGTTTCACTTTTTTCAAAATTTTTGAGAAAAATAGCCCTAACTTTTGAACGTGCGGTCGGATTTGATTTTTGTTGACAGATTTGAAATCAGCATGTCAAAATCTATATAATGACATGTATAATACTTCAAAACTAGACAAAAAAATTTTTGCGAAAAATCGAAAAAATTCAAAGGGGTATACCTTAAAAAAATGTCGATTTTTAGCAAAACAAAATTTCTCGAGTTTTGAAGTATAATACATGTTATTATATAGATTTTGACACGCTGATTTCAAATCTGTCAACAAAAATCAATTCCATCCACACGTTTAAAAGTTACGGCTATTTTTCTCCAAAATTTTGAAAAAAGTGATACTTTGAGAGGCTATATCTGGAGAACGGTTAGAGATACAGACCTGCGGTTTGAAAATTTCAACTTTGCACATCATTTTCTATATCATAAACATAAAATAAACGAAATCTAAAATTCAAAATTTTGTAGTCATGGTTCTAATTTTATTTTTAATAGAAATTTCGTAAAAAATATCAACTTTTCATAAACACATTTAAAAATAAAAGCAATTTAGCTACCAGCTAATTTGCTTTTACACTCAAGCAAATTCTTTATAATACCGGGCATAAATATTTTTGAAAGTCTCACATAGTGGAGGACTTATAGGGGAAAGATAGGTTGTTCCCCCCGCCCCCGGGGTTAGGCCAATAGGTTAAGCCAAATATGTTCTTAAAAAACAGCAAATCTATCAAAGATGATTCGAAGCCTAAGTAAATTAAAACTTATTACATTGAATTAATAATTATTACTTTTTCCAATAGTATATGCTTTATTATGATCCTTTCATAAACTTTTATTAATATAATTTGTAGTCTTTGAAAAAAAAGGATTGTGTGGTTTTATGAAACCACGGTAAAAGTGAAACTTTTTTTCACATTATAGACATTTAACTAAAAATTTTCGGAATAATA
The DNA here is from genome assembly GCA_949319165.1 of Sialis lutaria. Lineage (NCBI taxonomy): Eukaryota > Metazoa > Arthropoda > Insecta > Megaloptera > Sialidae > Sialis > Sialis lutaria. The sequence goes on along the minus strand of OX439232.1, from coordinate 36,883,003 downwards.
AATTCAAGCACTCAAAATTGAAATAAATCCATAAACAACAACATGCACCAGCAAAAAGTTCTAATAATTCTAATAAATTCTATATAAAAACTATGTTTACTCACCAAGATCTTTTTTCCTTTTTCTATAAGCACGTGCTCTGTCGGCGTTCTGTTTTTTACGGCGTAAAATTAATTCATCGTCATTAATTTTTGCACTATTCTTTGCTTTTTCCTCGTTGATAAGTTTTTTGGACTCACTAGCTGTGTCGTTGTTTACCAAAAGCAAATAAATAACAACATTTACATTAAACACTGACAAAAACAAACAAAATAGCGTGGAGCACTGGCACAAATGAGTAATAGTCTATACACTACACGGTCAGCTTATGCGAACTATAGGCGCCGCCATATTGGCCTCGGCTGCTCTGACGTATTTATCCCTACTCCGCGGCCGACCATCTCGCGACATGCAACACACAGACGAAAAAGTTTGAGACGATGTAATAAAAGTTTCACTTTAAAAAAATGCATTTTAGTATAGGCGGCAAAATGCTCATCACGCGTCTACTCACGTTTTATATGGACTCTAGGGTTAATACCTAATTTTTGAATGCTTGCAAGCCAGCAAATTTTACTAAACCCTTTATGATACGAGTCATCGGTGAAAAGTTTATATATAGATTAAGAGAAAAACAGTTCTGATAGTCCCTCAAGGGCCCCCTGTGCCCCTGTGTCTATACGACCCTGGACATAGGAGGCAGAAGAAAGACTCGGTGTAAAGATTAGAGAACCAGAGAACGCGCACACACCGAGTTAGTTGTTTATTTTACGCTTTATGTACCTAATACTTAGAGCCCTCTATACGACGGTTCATAAACTATCGCGTGGATTATGGTCTCGTATTGTCTTATTTGTGTTAAATCTACAGTTTCGCTATTGATTCTTGCTCTGCGATTCGCAAAATGTACATATAAAGGATCAGGACTGGTTTAGTCAATAAGTACTGCTGTGTGCAAGTACTATATGTAAGAGATATCTGATTATATCAAAATATACCGGGTGTTTTTTTAAAGACTTTCCAAAACCATAAATTTTCAATAAACATTTTTCAGACAAAAGTTTCAGGGTTTTTAGCGCGCTATTTATTGACACTATGGGGTGACCTTAAAAAGGTCTCATTGATGAGGTTTCAGGCTCAATATTTCTTTTTCGAATCTAAACCTATATTTTTTGTTGCAGTTTTGAAATTTATGACATAAAATAAATATTTTTTGTCTGAAACATATTTTTTTTCTAAAAATGCTTAATTTTTATGATATGGAGTAAAACAAACAGAACTTTTTGGATTTTCAATATTTTTTTACTCGAAAACTATTGTTTTTTTTTTTAATAATAACAAAAAGCCAAACAGTACTTATTGTTAGATTTAAGTTAGGATTATCATGCCATTTTTAAATTTATATGTAGCTCCTTTTTTTAAATTTTCAGAATTTTTTTATTATAAAAAAGTTGCATGAAAAAAATAATTAATTTGAAAAACAATTCTTTGAGAACCCTTGCTTAATTCTAAGTAATTTTTTAGTCTTGTGATTTTTCTTAAAAATTGATAGTTTTCGATTAAAAAAATATTGAAAATCCAGAAATTTCTGTTTGGTTTATTCCATACCACAAAAAATTATATACATTTTTAAAAATGTTTCAGACAAAATATGTTTATTTTATCTCAAAGATTGCGAATCTGCAACAAAAAATATGGGTTTAGATTTGAAAAAGAAAAGTTGAACCTAAAAACCCATTAATGGGAATACCTCATAGTGTCAATATTTAGCACCTCCAAAACGATGAAACTTTTGTCTGAAACATTTTTACTAAAAATTCGTTATTTTGGAAATAATTCGCTGGAAAGTCTTTAAAAAACACTCGGTATAGTGTTACCTATACGGAAAAAAATTGAGTCGATTTTTTCGTCAGTTTTAACATGTACCTACCTGTTGTCAATTGAGTAACTTCTATACGATTTTTATTATAATTTTTATAGTATGCTATTTTTACTATAATATTCGTAGTAAATATCATTTACATGATTTATTCTTAAGTTGAATTATTTGTTAATAAAGTGATATACAAATTATTTCATTTCAATTAAAAATTGAATTTTCGTAACTGATATTTGTCTTGTTAAGTAGCTAATTTTGCCATGTTTCATTCGGTGAATACAAAAAAAAATATTTTTCAAATTTTTCCATCCTTCTAACACCTTAGGGGTTAAATTTTGGAAAACGCTGAAATAATTGTTTCATTATTTACATTGTAGAGCATGTTAAGTATGATAAGTTTCAATTAAATGCAAACGAAAAAAATATTTTTTTATATAAACTTTGACACCCGGTTTTAACCCCGTAGGGGTTGAATTTCGAAAAATCCTTTCTTAGTGGGTACTTACATCATAAAAGGAAGGCACCTACGAAATTTCACGTTTCTGGGTCCAGGGGTTTGGGCTGTACGTTGATATATGAGTGAGTGAGTAAGTGCATGAGTGAGTGGTTAAGGACAAACTCTTTTATAGATATAGATTGATATTGTAACTTTATTAACAAACACGTGGCCTAACAAGAATTACAATATTTTGTACCGTTGTTTCAAGATTACTTCGTCAAATTTTATTATTTCATTAAAAATTCAGTGATTGTTATGAAATATTTTTTCACGGTGTAGATAAATAATTTCCGTATAGCCGCTACAAAGCTCCCGCCGTGTACAAATTTAATATCAGCTGAAGATACTGTTACTAATAGTGTAAGTACCAACATACAGGATATGTGGTGTGAACACAGATGAAGTCTACATCCGTGTTATTATTATTCTACATACAACCTTATTATGTTTAGAAAAAATACACGTATGAGGAAAATGTTGATATTTACCGAGCTGATAAAAAAAAAGTATATTCTGTTGTTAGGCGACTTAATACTAGTGAAAGAATAAATCTAATAAATATTATATGATAGGTCGTAAAAAGGTTAATTATATTTCGTAATTAAATGTTAGTACTTAAAGGGTTTAATTTGTGCATGATTTTAAGACAAAAAGTTTATATAAACATAAGTCCGTTTTCGCTTTATTTTTGATCAGATTTTTTTTAAATATTTTTTTAATAACTCCGAAACTACATTAGATATTTTTATAAAACTTGGTGGGTGTAAACAAGGTGTAGAGATACATATTTTTGTGAAAAAACTAATTCAGTTTCAATCAGTGGCGTCCCAATTAATGTCACCTTGATTATTTTGAATGAAAAAATTATACGCCACTAATTTTTTTCAAAAACAAACATTATATTATTAATGGCGCTTTATTTAGTTACAAAAAAAAATCTCCTGACTTTTTTTGTATCTTGAACAGTTTTTCAATAAAAAATAAAGAACAACGATTATTTATACATGAAAATAAAATATTTTTACACTTAAAGTACATATATATTCATGATGAAAGGAACAAATTCGTTTAAAATTCAGGTAATTATTTTGTGGAAAAACGCTCGGACCCGTCGATTAGTATTTTTAGTTACGGATTTTTTGACATAAAAAAATTGTATACAGGGTGTCTCAAGAAGAAGATATGCAAACATCATTGATTTTTTTAAATGGGACACCCTATATATTATGCCATTTTTGAATTGTTCGATAATTTCTGAGCACTTTTTGTACACATACCATAGCTCTAGAATCAGCGGTTTTTGGAATAATGACGTTTGAAATGTGTCTCAAGATGAATATATGCAGTCATCATTGATTTTTTTTAATGGAACAGCCTATATTTTATGTCATTTTTGTATTGTACGGTAAATTTTGAACACTTTTTGTACAACATACCGTAGCTCTAAAATCAGTGGTTTTTGGAATAAATTTATTTCTTTTGAATATTTTATTATTAAAGTTCATTAATTTTTTATTTATTTATCACATTACAAACGTCATTATTCCAAAAACTGCTGATTTTAGAGCTATGGTATGTTGTATAAAAAGTGTTCAGAATTTACCGTACAATTCAAAAATGGCATAAAATACAGGCTGTGCCATTATTAAAATCAATGATAACTGCATTATATTCATCTTAAGATATATTTCATACGTCATTATTTCAAAAACCGCTGATTTTAGAGCTATGGTATGTTTTACAAAAAGTGTTCAGAAATTATCGTACAATTCAAAAATGGCATAATATATAGGGTGTTCTATTTAAAAAAATCATTTATGTCTGCGTATCTTCTTCTTGAGACACCATATATACAATTTTCTTATGTCAAAAAATCCGCAACTAAAAATACTAATCGACGGGTCCGAGCGTTTTTCCACAAAATAATGACCTGAATTTTAAACGAATTTGTTCCTTTCATCGTGAACGCACTGTATATGTACTTATTTTTTTACTTTTTATTGTAATAATTATAGATAGTTAATAGTCACTCTGGAAAAAATTCTAGATCTGCAGATCTTGATAGATCTGCATTTTGGGACCAAATCATATTTTTACTAGTTTTTGATATGTGGGGACTTGCAAAGATCAACAATGATCTATAAAGATCTCTAAAGATCGTTGTATAATAGATCGTGATAGATATTAAAACGTTGAAAATTCATTCAACGTTACAATGATCTTCAGAAATCTTTGTAGATCGTTGTAGATCTTTGTAGATCATTTTAGATATTCACAGACCGTTGTAGATCTTTACAAGTTTCCATAGATCAAAAACCAGTGAAAAATATAATATTGTCTCAAAATGCAGATCTGTTGAGATCCAAGTTTTGAGAAATTTAATTAAAAAATTATAAATGTGTGAAAAAAAGGGAGAGACACCTTGCCTTACCTGCTCTTTGCTTATACACAGGCATCACTTGCCCCGCACCGTCAGCCCCGCATCATATAGTGTAAACTTCTTTAAAATATACTTTTTATTCTTTACGCTCCATTTTCATGGAACCATTCAACCACGTAAATTGAGGTCTTACTGCAGCGTTTCTCAACCGTTTAGTATTTGCGACCTAATTTTCAATTATAATTCTCATCACCGTCACACAATAATTTTCACTGAAAAAAATTTCTCAGCTAAATATTAAAAAAATGCTTAGAATGTCAATTTCTAACCTTTCGAAAAACTTTGCTCTGCAAGACATGCCCAAGGGATTCACTAATAATTATTAATCTTATTTTTAATATTGACATGTTAATTATTATTAAATACATTGTGCAGTTCTGATAAAAGCCTATTTATAAGTGAATCGGTGAGTGAAAGAACAATACAAATGCCAAAAATGGCAATTTTAACGGAGATAGGCAAAATGTTTAAAATTCATAGCTCTATCACATAGCTAAATAATAATACATCGACCAACATCGTACGTGCGACGGGGGGTAGTTCAATTTTTTTACAATTACTTTTACCTTACTTTGCTGACGAAATCCTCGAATTTTACTACCATATTATTTCTTGGAAAGTCAAAAATGAAGATTCTGAGTAAAAATTACAAATATTTTTTTTTGTAAAATAATAAATAAAATAATAAAGTCGAAAATAAAGCAATAAAAAAAATTAGCATTTTTTTTTTAATTGAGTGAAAGAACAGTATAACTGCAGGTCATTTTTTTTTCAAATATCTTTTTTTGCAAATTTTTTTTTATTTATTTATGTACGTATTATTATCGGTTAACATAAGTTCTATAATGTCACAATACATAATTAGACCAAATAATCCATAGTTCTCCTTTAAAACAGTTTTTTTTCGTTTTTCTCAAAATGGTCATTTTGGAGATATATTGTTCTTTCACTCACCGATTCAAGTGTATTATATCAGTGTTAATGTAAACGTGTATTTTATTTTTTATAATGTCAGAATGTACTTTATTACTTTTTTTTCAGTAAATTAAATAAATCTTTAATAATATTTTCCTCATTTTTTCACTTCTAGGGAGGCGCACCCCACAGGTTAAGAACCGCCGACTTACTGTATTAAATACTGAGAAACTAATTTTACCAAAGAAACTCTATTTTCTTATTACTCGTTCTACTAAAAAGCAAAGGTTTAAAATACGTAACCAATAAACTCTGACGTGAAAAATAACATTCGAAATTAAAGCTAATCTAGCTGAACAATAATTTGTGTTATCTCTGAAACTAGACACAATGTATATAGACGGGGATACTGCTCCCGGTAAAACGGGAGGGAGGGGGCGTCCCGACTTAACCGAAAAGACAACACAAGCAAGCAATTATTGAGTGGGATCACATCTATTTGTTGAAGGGAATCAGATGTCTATTCTTGGGGCTCGTTATTTGATTATTTGATCATGCCCCTGATAATGTGCACAGATTGACTAAACCCACGTTGTGGGGTATTAGGGTTGCATGATACTCCTCCTAGCTACTGTAGTCGTTGTTGTAAGTTTTGATGTTTGATTTATTTGTACGTCTAATTAAATGTACAGGGTGGATCAAAATTAATGCAATATTTTTTTACATTTTATTCGTAATTTTTTATATAAACTTTGATACCCTGTTTTAACCCCTTTAAAAATCCTTTCTTAGTGGGTGCTTACATCATAAAAGGAAGGCACCTACGAAATTTCACGTTTCTAGGTTCAGGGGATTGGGCTGTACGTTGATATATGAGTAGGTGAGTGGTTAAGGACAAACTCTTTTATAGATATAGATTACGTGTTCAGGGTGAATTTTTATAAAATAAAACGGGCAAGTGCGTGTTGGGCACGCACATGATAGGGTTCTGTAGTCATTCTCACTACGATTTATAAAAAAAGAGTTTTTTCAAAATTTCCGTGACCAAAGGGTTAAAATCAAAAAGTCATTTGGATTTTATTATTGCATTTTAGGAGACCTATCAAAGGACACCCCACTCAATGAGGTAAATGAAAAAAATGTGAGTTCACTTTTCAATCTATGATAGGGGGCTCCAAAATATTTTTGAGAATGTTCGTTATAATTTTCAGTGAAAGTACTAATTAATAGCTACATTCTGGATTTTCAGATTTTTTGATTCGATAGTTTAGAAAATAGAGAGGGGGGGGGGGACGCTCTGACAGCGACATTAAAAAGCAAATATTTCGTGACTGAAGGGTTGAAATCAAAAAGTTATTTGACATTTTGTATTGCATTTTAAGAGACCTATTAAATGACACCCCACTCAATGGGGTAAGTGGGGGAAAAAAATAGAGTTCACTTTTCAGTCTATAGAAGGGGGGTTCAAAATATTTTTGAGAATGTTCGTTATAATTTTCACTGAAAGTACTAATTAAAAGCTACATTCTGTAATTTTTTCAGATTTTTTAAATTGATAGTTTAGAAAATAGAGGGGGGGGGGCGCTTTTTTAACGACTTTGGAGAGCAAATACATCGTGATTAAAGGGTTAAAATCAAAAAGTTCTGATACATTTCTTTTTGCATTTTAGGAGACCTTTCGAACGACACCCCACTCAATGGTGTAGGTGAAATTTTTTTTTTGAAAACACTTTTCATTTTATGAAAGGGGGGTCTAAAAAATTTTTATTCTCAAAAATATTATCATTTCTGTTTTTGGGTCATTAATATACGACCGTATACCAAATTTCATGTTATTATCTCAAAATTTTTGAAGACGGGCGGACATGGAGAAACTATAAGGGTTCCTAGTTTTCTACGTAACCCTAAAAACGACGAAATTGACATAGACATGGACAGCGTATTTGCATCTAACATAATGGTGTAACATTTGTTCTGTAAGTGAGAGAGAGAGATGCAGTGTAGTTTGGAAAATATCTGTATCTTTTTCTAAGAATCTGATTGGTAGTTTACTACAGTTCAGGGTAGTATTTCTGTCGTATATTCATTTAATTACTACAGTCAATATTTGTAATGATAAAAATATAGGTAACGAAAATTGTCGCGTAATTATTTCATATGAATACGAATATTTACGAAGGCATTAATTATGAATACATTATTGAAATAATTAGTTATATGTCAGGATTTGTAGCAAGGAAAATATTTAAAACAAATAAATGTTTTAATTGCAACAAATTGCTTATTTCACAGCAATCATCTTTTTTTACTAAATATAAAAAAATGAGGCAATTTACAAAAACCGTCAACTGATCTCATAGAAATTTGTAAAATTAGTGAACGAATTTTCCGAGAAAGTAATATTTTTGGTAGTGCAAATATTAAATGTTTATTAATAAAAAATAGTTTTAAAGCAATTCCCATGTGGTTTTTAAAAAAAATGATGAGGTGAATTGTACTAACAATCACATACAAGATTTAATTATTAAGTTTTTAAATATTTTTTTGATATTAGGTTACACTATGAAGCAACAAAAAAAGATAAACAAGAAATTAGAATTAATACTAGAAAAAATACTAAACTGATATTATTTAAAAATCAGTAATCATTTTTAATAAATAAAATATTCTATAACATAAGTTACTTTTTTGTCATTTAAGCCAAGAACGAAACAGTTACACTACTGTATAAGTAAGGACAAGTATATTTCCAAACTACTTTCTGTCTCTTTCTTTTGACATGACTCTATATTTGAGTCAGATACGCAGTCCATGTGTATGGAAAAAAAATAGTTTTTTAAGTTATTAGTTTTGAATTTGCTCGTTAGATGTCACTACTATCGTCTCAGCAGTTGTTTTTCAATCATACTAAAGAAGTATAACTTCTAACGCGTGTACATAAGTACACACAGCCATGTTTATGTATATAAGTTTCATATTTATTGGTAACTATGAATGTCTTAGATTTAAAAACTGACATTTACGTCAAAATTTAATCAGTTAAAACCACATATTAAAAAAAACCAACTTGCGTATTCCATTATCTAAATTCATTGACGCAAATTCTTATAGTAATATCTAAACCACAAGTTTTGTCATCGAGTCAAGGTTATAAAATATTAAAAACAAATGATAATAAAAATATGTTCTTATGTCGTATCAGTGCTGCCATCTGTTGTTCATTATAAAACTGTTAACTTTATTACCCACGACTTCAGCGTGGAATTTATACTTTTTTTAACTAATCAATTTAGCCTATATCCTTCCTTAGGATACAAGCTATCTCCCTGCCAAATTTTATCAAAATCGGTTCAAGAGTTTAGCCGTGAAAAGGTTTTTCATTATACATAATTTTTACTAAAAAATTTCTTTAAGGTTATTCAATCATTAGAGCAATGCATAGATACAAGTCTAAAATTTTAATTATGGATAGCTAATTTTTATTTAAAATATTGGTCGCATGGTTTTTGAGTAATTGGATATTAAAAATAGAGTTTTTAACACATGATAAATGAGAGAAATTACCATAAGTGCTCTATTTATTGAAATTCTACACAATTGGCTATATAGAGACATTTTAAAAACTAATTATTCGAAACTTCAACCCTTTTAAATACTATAAAAATTATTTAAACAAATATATTCACGTATAATTAATTCAAAATAAAGAAAATATTCACGTTTAATTTATTCAAAATATTCAAAAACTAGCTCTGCCATTACATTGTACAAATTAGTACATGTTACGGTTACTATTATATACCGTTCTGTCTATTTCAATTTTCGAACTAAATTAAACTTTTTTTGACTTTTAATAGTTAACAAAGTAAAAAATTCCATTAAATGTAGGCAGGGCCGCCGAAAGCCAAACCGGGCCCCGATGCAACATGAAAAAAAATTTTTTTTTTGGACCCTCCTTCCGTAGACTGAAAAGTGTACTCAAATTTTTTTTTCACTTACCCCATCAAGTGGGGTGTCTTTAGATAGGTCTCCTAAAATGCAACAAAAATGTTATAGAATTTTTTTAATTTTTAACCCTTCAGTCACAAGAAGGAATATAACTTGAGCATTGATAATAAAATTTAAATCCTACACTTGCCTCAATAAAAACACAACCGTTTGAAAAATAACGTAAAGATCAGATGATTTGGTTAGTCAGTATTAGTTTGTGTATTTCAATCTATGATATAAAATAAATTAGATTTTCTAATGGGGGGCCTCTTGCTTTTTTTCTCTATGATGGAATACCTAATATTTTTCCAGAAGGATTTCAATATAATGATCTAAATTTCTTTGATTCAAAATTTACTCAAATTTAAATCATGTTGGTCAATTTTTTTTACCAAAATGCAAAAGGCCCGGCCCCTGGAGCGTGAATGTTAAATCTTTCTCCATACAGTGTGTTCTTCTATATTTATATTTATTTATTTTTGATTTAGATAAAATTTTCTATATATTATGCTTCTTTTGTGAAAATTAAATTATTCTCTAACAAGAGGTCTGTTATGTTAAATTTATATCGACCTTTAATTATGATGAAGATTTTTATAGCTGTTATCAACAGAACTATTTTAAAATTTCATCATTCAAATAATTTTCAATAGTATTATTTTTTTTTAAGAATAGATTCAGTCCGGACCCCGATTATTTGCATCGCCTGCATCGCCCTCTTGTCGGCCCTAAATGTAGGTACATGTGTTCTCAATATAAATTAAAAACAACATTTTTCGAAATCTATACAGTGTACTAGACATATAACCTTAACTTATAACTTTTTTTCAGTTAAATATTAAAACGTTAACATACCTATATTTCATTTATGATAATTTGTACATAATTCCCTGTCGCGACACATATAGATTATGTACACATTATAATATATTATAATATACATATATGAAAGCGCTCTTAAATTCCATTTAGGAACCAACATTATTGAAGGATGTCAACAACAATCAATCAATGTTGAAGAGACAGCTGATAAACCGCGGGTCGACCCCCTCCCCTCCCCCTACACGCTCTGCCCCGAGCCTATTGATTTTACAGAACGCAAACAACCGCTCTAATTATGCTGTTGCTAAAAACAAACTGCGCCCCAAAAATATGTGTTTTCTTTTTCAAATATACCCTTGTGTACAATGAATGACAATGTACTATTTACTGGTAGATTTTTGTTTAGAAACTAACGCATTTGACCCGGTGTTATCTGGGTTAAAATCTATAAAAATATTGCTTGAAATTCGTCAAATTCAAACTATATTCGCTGGGTGCAAAGTAGGTAGTGGGGGAAACGAAATCGATCACAGCGCACGACGTGGCGAAAAATAACACTTTGGGTGCACTAACTGTAATTTTTAATAGACTCGTTTTTAACTGAAAATAGAAAGGTCAACATGGTTAATCCCACTATAGACTATGCGCAAGGGGGTGGAGTTAGAAATAATGTCGATGCGAGTGTTCGTGGTGAGCAATATTGTAAAATTATCGGCGCCAAAATTTGAGGTTATGCTGTCAATGTAAACGAATTAATTATTTCTCTATTATACGTCATAATTAAAGAGAAAAAGATACCCAAAATAAATAATTTTCACGTACCTTTTATGCTATACTATTTATATTATATGCAAACAGCTAAATTAAATGATATTTGTTTAATAAAAAATTTCACGGTATTAAACATATTAAACAATGATAAAAAGAGAGTTTGAATCCATTTAATCCTTCTCTATTACCCGCTTGCAGCGCTTATAGACTTCGTGCACATAGCCATAATAATCGTCTAAAATGTATATATTAGGATATTTTATTGAAATTATTTGTTTATTCGTACGTCAAAGTCCACCCAAGTTGCTACTAAAATCCACCCATTAGTTGGCGCTGTTATCGCGCACGCTGCGAATAGAGCAGGGATTCCCTAAGGGGTCCATGTGGACCCCTTGGGGGTCTTTGGAAGTTTAAAAAGTATATATAGTATTCCAGGGGTCATATTTTCATTTTTTACTTTTCTTCTGTATTTATTTAAGGGGTTACATACAGTCAGAAGGCCAAAAAAAGTGTTTTTTCAAGAATTTTTTAAGAGAAGACTTATAATTTATCAATATAAAAATTTGTACACATATTACGATAACTTTTAATTGTATTTTTACATTTTTTATTTGTAAAAATAATAATTTCGAAAGCTGTTCTCCAGGAGGTCCTCTCAAAAAAGGCGCCTTGCGGTGACCACGATATCTTTGGACTGGATCATTTAAAATAAAAAATCCAAACGGATTTCGTTAAAGTAATGTATAATCTTGTACTTAATCGAAGGAATAAGCAAAATAAAATTTTTTGACAAAATGGCGGCTTTAAAAAAAAAAACGATTTTTGACCTTAAATTGTTTATAAAAAAAATATTTATCGGTGAGAAAAAACCTTCGATTAATTACTAAAAAATATACTTAAGAAACTTGTGTTAAAATTTGAGACTGTTCGGTTCAGCCGTTTCCGAGGAATCGTGGTCACCGAATTTAAAAACACAGATTCGAGAAAAACGCGTTGCCACTCCAACCTCCTACATTCAAACGCTCTGAGACGTCTTTACAAATATGCGTGTAACTTCGAAAATAATCGCCGGATTGACTTGAAATTTTCTGTGTGTGTACTTAAATATATGTACATTAGAGATGTGTAAGTCATGAACGATTCGTTCTTTTTGAACGATTCTTTTCGGTGAACGAAACGACTCGAGTCAGTATTTTAAAAAAGATTCGTTCTTTTTTTATTATATTGTTAAATATAAAAGAAAATAGATTCGTACACTATTTTTTGTGTTAGTTAAAATATTTAGAAAGAAAACAATCGTTATTATTGATATTAATAAAATAGTCAATTAAAAAATATTTCTCGATAAATGTAATTATAGAAGTGTATTTTTCAACAATTAAACCAGAGACAACTTTTTAAATTCGAATTGTTGCAAGGAAAGAAACTGTTACATTTTAGCTCTGAATGACAGCGGCGTATCATTCGTGTATTTAAGATACATATGTATTATTTTGAATTGTAAAATTGTTTAATAAACAATTTAGATTTAGGTTATATAGCCGTAGTTCTTAAAATGTGTGTTATTACACATTTATTACCATTGCTCTAAAATCCCGAGAATATTAATGCATTTTAATTTTAGCATTTGTTTTCGAGCGAATTATTTATAACACCTGACATTATAAATCAATTTATCTATAAAGATTAGCATGATAAAACGTCTGAGAATTAAGTTATATTAAATATTAAAGTCAAAATAAAACTATCAGCACAGTTATTTTAAGTAATATGATAAATTTACACAATTATTATAATAATGAACAAAAGTAAGCATAATTTGTACGCCACTGATATATCAAGCAACGTACGGCGGCCAAAAAGTAACAATGTATTTATTTATCCATTCTGTCAGTGATCGGATACGTTCGGATTTTGTCGTACCGACTTGCACTCACTGACTCACTTGTATACAAGTCCCATACGAACGATTCCTGCACTGAACTATTCAAAACACTCGTCACTCGCCAATTCATTTTCGTAAGTGAACGACTCATTGAACGAATCAGTTGGAACGAATCTTTTTACTGAATTGTTTCAAATGACTCGAGTCACTAAAAAGACTCATTTTTCACATCTCTAATGTACATTACGAAAATAAATGAGAATTACAAAAAAACTTACATACGTTGGTATTGCCGCGCAAACCACTTGATAGACACAACTCAAAAAATACTCTTACCAATCGATTCGTGAATCAATCCCGAATCCAACGAGGTACATGAAGCCATATATGACAAATTTTATATGAAAAATGGACATTATACCTATCCGTGGCCGGATGGAGGATCATAACCGAAAAAATTATAAAAATGAGCTAAACTAGAACCACAGATCTACCATTTAGTGAAAACCCGAGGTCTCTAAGTGGTCAGGGGGCCGAGATCTCGCGGTAGAAGACAGACGGACGGACGGACGAAAAATCGAGCATATCGTGGGTTGCGCTAAAAAATATAAGAGTGTATATTCTACAGGGTGTTTGGTTCGGCGATACGAATATTTTGAAGGAAGGTAGAATGAGTCATTTAGAAGTGATTTAAGCAAATATGCCTATATACAAAGTGCTACAGTTTTTTTATATCGGCCTTTCATGTAGTTAATACGGTAGGTTTTTCGAAAGGGTATGAAATAGAGCAGTTTTTAAAACCAGTTGAAAATCAGTAAGTGTGCTAGATTTTATAAAATAATTTTTTAAAGAAATAATTTTATCAAAGTTTTATAAATTTTCAAATGTTAACCTGCAGCCATTCTTTGTTTTTGTTATTCATAAATTTTATTTCGATCTGAAAGTGTAGCATAGACATTTAAGTAATATAAAAATCATGTTTGAAAAATATGGGCTCTTTAACTCTTGAACTTTTGCCATTAACCTGCATAAATCTGGGTTTTCTCAAAAATTTACTAAAAAGGCCAATATAAAAAAACTGTAGCACTTTGTATATAGGTAAAATTACCTTAATCACTTCCAAATGACTCATTCTACCTTCCTTCAAAATATTCGTATCGCCGAACCAAACACCCTGTACAAAAAAATCATAGTTTTAAAAAGGGTCGATGTATAATGAAAAATATTTGTAACCCCTGACGTAGAAGCACTTGTATGTATATAATTTCCATATAGAAAGAAAATACAAAAAAAAACGAAAAATTCAAAAGTGTATTCGGGCAACCTGCACTCGTTACACTAATCTAATCTGCGCATCCAGCATTGATCTAAATTACATATTAGGTACACCGCGCGCGCGAAACAAACAGAAAAGTTTTTCATCCGCATTCGCGAAGCCTGAGGGGTGTTTCTTGATAATTTCCATAAATCATCCAAATTCTTCGAACCACAAACACCACATACATACATACAGACATACAGACAAAAACAGTATATATAGTACATGCGCCAATTTAAATTTATATTATTATAATATCTTCTTTATGTTTTGAATTTCGTAGTTTTTTTCGTATACAATAAAAAAAAAAATACAGTAGACTCCATAAGTGGTCGTTCAGTTTGTATTGAAATTTGCTTATCATAAATTATAGGCTCCTCCTATTTTATTATTATACGCTAGGAAACCATCGATCCTGGCGCCGCCAAGTGGCAAAAATAAATAATTTTGGGTTTCTGTCAAACCAATCTGTCATATAATTGAAAGGAAAAAAATGGATAATTGCCGTTATATTATGTATGTTATATTAAAATTTGTATTGATAAGTATCAACCTTTGTATATTATTAGAATTTGACCCCGAAATTTTCTTATTTTAAACCGACTTCTAAAAAAGAGGAGGTTATCAATTCAATCAATATATTTTGTTATGTATGTTCGAGCATAACTTCGACAAATATGCGCCTATTCGGTTGATTTTTGTTTGTTTGAAAGAGTATACTCCCGAGGTGGTCTCATATAAATTTTATCAGAATCTGACCATGGACTTAAAAAAAGGGGAGAGTTTTCTATTTTTTTATATATTTTTTTATGTATTTTCGGATATAACTACGACAAATATGCACCTATTCGGTTGATTTTTCTTTGTTTGAAAGAGTATACTATCGAGCTGATACCATATAAATTTCATTATAATCAAATATATGGTTTCAAAGATACGCCACTCAAAAGAAAAAAAGAAAAAATCGTAATAGAGTTGATCGAAAATAGACAAATTTCGCGGGTCGAATCCTTATAATCCGCAAAGATTGATACTCTTCAATACAGATTTTAATATAACACACATAACTTTGTGTTTTAACCCCGTAATTTACTCATTGGGTAATATCGGACATTTGAAAATAAAAAATAAAAATTTGCTATGAAAAAATTTAGTAAAAATAAAAAATTAATGTTTTTCAAGACCTTATATTACCCTTAAGTTTTACTGAAAATATCATCCAATTATATCAAACCATTAAGTAGAAAAAAAAGGTTTTCGATTTTCAAATTTTAATTAATTACAGCTAAAATAATTATTAAAATTAATTAAAACTTGGTCAAGTACTTCTTCATACATAGGTTTATAGCTAAGAAAAAAATTAACGAAATCGGAACTTGGGAACATTACTTTCGGCTGTCCTTTTTTAAAAGTAATATACCCAAAGTTGCTAACGGCGCTCACTAGGTGGCGACGTGTCGTTTTGGACAGATGGTTTCCTAGCGTATAATATTTAAATAATTTCCAGACATTTTTCAGTTACTTAACCCTTTGTGGCCTCATGTGACATTTCTGTAACAAACCTCAAAATATTTAGTTCATTCAAATATGTGTAACACTACTGTAACATACCACCGAATAACTTACAATTAGTATCAAGTAAAATTCACAGATGGCATAACCTATTGACTTACGTATTATTACGTAACTATTGGCAGTAAGGCAGGACCAGATCGGCTACTGGCCGATTTGGGTAGAAAAAAGAATATGTTGTAAGTTTCCCCAGTGTACTGGCGTTTCACAAACAATTTGCGAAAAATGCGGTATAGCATTATGCTACAACAAACAAAATAATTGTTTCAAATCCTGTCATACCACATAAGTGTTTTTTTTACGATTAACTTACAGTAATGTCCCTCCCAAAAAAGTCAAAAAAATAATTAAAAATAAATATTTTTAAATTTCTGAAAAATACGTGTTTTTTATATGCCTATACTTGTCTCTTCATCAACATAATTTTAATTTTGAAGATCTTGGGTTACAAAGGGTTAAGCATTTGACTAAACTACTAGCCTAGTCTGGACTAGGCTTAAGAGTCCAGCGACTAAATATTTTGGTATAATACATTGTACTTTAATTTAAGTGAGTACGAGACTAAGAACGAGACAAGTCCGGCTTAAAGAATTCTAAATTTGCTGGCGACTGTAAAATACAATAAAACTAAATAGACTTGTATAGTTAAATTATTCACTACTCAGCTTTTTTCAGCAATAACGTGATTACCTATATATAGCCTATAACATTCCTGAAATTCCAAGGAACGTTTTACTGCAAATTTCATCAAAATCGGTGCAGTAATTATCGTGATTTCTTCATTTAAACTTACACACCCAAATATGTAAATTTAAAACTTTTATAAAGGACCCTGCAGAATCCTTATGGGAAAGGGGTTTCGGTCAAACCCTTTGAAACTTTGATAAGTAGATCAAAAGTGTCAATGGGCATTAAGTCCTAAACACTCAAACTTTTAAGATTGATCTCCAACTTTAGATCTAAAGTTGGGGATCATGCTCGCCTTTAATTCACAATAAAAAAAATTGTAGAACCTTAATTTTCGCACAACTATTTGTATGTGTTCCCAAAGACTTATATAATCGATTGTCACCATAAAAAAGTAAACTTTTAAATTCTTTAGCCAATGGCAGTACTTAGGTAAATCTTATTATTACGTTTCTTTTATTATAAACCAATTTTTTATTATAAAACAATTGGATTTGTTTATAATTAAAAAAACGTAACAATAAGATTTAAGTGTTGTCATTTCTCAATGAATTGAAAAGTTGACTTTTTTATGGTGGCAATCGATTATATATGTATGTGGGAACACATACAAAAAATTGAGCGTTTAAGGTTCTAAAAAAAAAAAAATATTGTAAATTAAAGACAATCATGATTCCCAATTTCAGAGGGCTATATCTTAAAAGTTTGACTTTTTAGGATTTAGTGCCCATTGACACTTTTGATCTACTCATAAAGGACTATCATAATCCAAAGTTTCAAAAAGTTTGACTGAAACTCCTTTCCCATAAGGATTCTGCGGGATCCTTTATTAGACGCTCCGTTTTGGCTGTAGAGCAACGGTTTTTAAACTTATGTGGTCTAGGGACCCATTTTGAACAATTATTTTTCAGGGATCTGATTTTAGGGACTGATTCATCATCACCGAGCCTAAATTTTGTATAGCTATTGAATAAAAATACAGTTTTCTATTAAAATTTAAAATATATATATTTTTCATCCCGTGTCACGTATGGAGGGTTGTAATTAGTTTTAAAATCCACATGAGCGAAGCCGTGGGTATCAGCTAGTTTCTAATATAACACCTGAAAGTACATAAATTCGAGCAGATACACACTCCCGCACATGTAAAAGGTCAGACAAATGATTGAAATGACAATAAATGTGGATTATATGAAGCATGAAGTCCGTCTAGTGAAATGGAATATCTAGCGCGTAACAACAATGGTAGCGGTGTGATTCTTCTTCGTTTTCTTCTTGTAAAGTAAGTGTCTGCAGAGGCGTGTATAAAAGAGGGTGTAATACACTTCAGACACTCATTTTTTTGCGTATTGTAAATATAAAACTGCAAAAATGGTTGATAAAAAATCATAAATGTTGTAAAGAGTACTTAATTACAACTTTTGTAATAATCCTAGCATATCTTAAATATATACAGCATTTACAATTTTCCATGTTACGGAATTTTTTTTAATTATATGCCTGAAAGGTCAGGTTTACTCAAGTTGAAAGTATTGACGCACAGTGTCTTTCAAGCTAACGAGAAATTGTTTTTTTTACTATTTTGACTGCGAGTAAACATATTCTTTTCGCTATTTTGGGTATTATTATTGACTGAAATCTGTATATATTTACATTATACAGGTATCCGAAGACTTTTGCACGGCAGTGTAGTTTTACAGGATTTCAAAATTAAGTGGTGAGTCCTTACTTAAGTAGGCGTCCTCTTAATATTTAAAATATACATACATACACACATTAAACACAGTCCCGGATTTACCTACTGTGATGCCCTAAGCATTAATCAGGCAAGAGCCCCTATTTGCAATACTGATTACCTTTTTTTTAGCCGTTACCAAAATTCTGACAACTTTTTTTCCTAGCCACCAAAATTCTGAAGACCTTTTTTTTTTAGTCATCACCAAAATTTTCATTATCATTTTTCTATTTTTCTCTATTAACTCCAATATTACGCTAATGCCCCCAAAAATCGCTTTTATGGTGCCCTCAGGGATCGGGTGCCCTAAGCAGTTGCTTCTTTTGCTTATTGGTAAATCCCCCCCCCCCCTCTAAATACGCGCCTGAATATATGTATGTTTACACATTATCATATTGCCGTTGTATTTAGAATTCAACATTGAACACAGTCCTGTGTAGTGTATCACTAGATAAATAATGTACATACGGCTTCTCTCGACTAGAATTTTGATTTGAGCATGAAAAGAATATAGATATTAACAGTGACGTCTCCATATATGATGTTGATTGTTAATGTCTATGCATGTATGTAACAAAGATAGACTGTGTCTCTTTAACCCATTACTTCCCAGTGTCCTATTTATAGGACATCATATTTTCTAATTTTTTTCTCTGACATAATAACGTTGTTAATTTGATTTACATTACTAATATGTTTTTAAGTCTCTCTACTTATAGAATAATTTTTAAAATGTACTCTAGACTTCATTCAACGACAAATTATAACCATATTTAAAGTAACAGTGTAATTATTCCAGCTAGCTGACATTTTTTTCACTTACAAGGGAACCTTTTCAAGTCGAAAATTCGTATCGAGTTTAAACTTTGTATATACTTAGAGGAGGTCAAGATAAGTAAGAAAAAAATCATCATAGCTGCGGTAAAATAGTTTAATGGGGTGAAACACCCCTACGAAAATGTGCAAAATAATCATATTTTTTCAAATAACTCTGAAATTAATGAAAAAAATCTACAATACAAAATTTTCATGATTTTTTATGCTCTTTCGAATGGCGACAGTTAAAATTCGAAAAAATTAAACCTATGGAATGTAGGTGGGAGGTGGGGGTTAATGGTTTAATTTTTTTCAAATTTTGACTATCGCCATTCGAAAGAGCATAAAAAGTTATTAACATTTTGTATTGTAGATATTTTTTAAATTTTCATTAGTTTCAGAGTTATTTGAAAAAAAATTATTTTGCACGTTTTCATAGGGGTGTTTCATCCCCTTAAACTATTTTACCGCAACTGTGATAATTTTTTTCTTACTTTCCTTGACCTCCTCTAACTATATACAAAGTTTAAAGTCGATACGAATTTTCGACTTGAAAAGATTCCCTTGTAAGTAAAGCATTTTTAAATTTATGAAACTATATATAATATTACTTATGAGGGTGTAAATAAAACATACCAATATCAACAATTTCAAAAATAAATCCAGGTACAGACTATCGTCGTAAAAAAGTGCTGTCCTATAAATATGACATTGGGTTCTCATGATAATAATCTAGTCTGCGACTGATAATTATTATGTCTTGTTTTGAATTTATCTTTTTGGTCATATTTTCTACAAGAATTGAGAACTTGATCAATAAAAGTCGGGAAGTAATGGGTTAAGATATACATATGTATAATATCTACAAAGTGCATAGTGAAGATAGGTGCGAGTTACTCAAGATAACTTAAAGAGTTCAAATCTGACAGAGATACTTGATGTTAGTTGAGTTGAAAAAGATCAAGTAAAAAGATATAGTAAGATACTGGCACCCAAGGTATATAAAGACAAGGTAGCCTGGTTAGCTTGACCAATCAGCGATGGCGCGGGAATTGACGTCACCATGAAGAGATATTCAAATATCATAAATGCATAATTGAATATAAATTACAAAAAATTATTTTATTTATTCTTGTTTTCGTATTTTTGATATTTTATCAACACATACCATCAAAGAAATACATTGCAAAATCATAAAGAAGCTGTTTCAGACAATATGGTCTTCTCGGGAAACGTCATATTTACTATTCTTAAGTTGGCAATACGTTATGTGATTCTGACAGCTTTTAATGATTTTGCAATGTCGAATTTATACTTCTTTGATGGTATGTGTAGATAAAATATCAAAAATACGAAAACAAGAATAAATAAAGTAATTTTTTGTAATTTATATTCAATTATACATTTATGACATTTGAATATCTCTTCGTGGTGACGTCAATTCCCGCGCCATCGCTGATTGGTCAAGGCGCTAACCAGGCTACCTTGTCTTTATATACCTTGACTGGCACCAGTCATGAACGCGTTAAGCGCAAAGTATACAGGGTGATTCAGCACTGTCGTGCCAAACTTGAACACTAGATTGAAAAAAATATTTTAAACAAAAAACTCCCAATAAACATGTGTCCGGAAATTATTCCTTAGGGAACTACAGGCTTCCAAAGATTTTACTAAAAATGAGTTTTAATTTAATATCTAGAGAACCCTTTGTGGTAGAATTATGAAATTTAGTATTTGGTTTAGTAATAATATGTGTTATTGATTTCTAATATTAACCAATTATATTTTAGGCCAGGGCTGTATGGGGCCAGTGGGCCCATCGATTTTGATCTAGTAATTGTTTGTTCCTTAATTTTTTTCCTGAGTTGGTACTTTTATAAGATTATATGACACAAAATACACAAAAACATACTTTGCTTGTTTATATAGGATGAACCGTTTTCAAGAAATATCGATGGGAAAGAAAGCATGCAGAATTAACCTTAATACGGATTCTTGAAATTATAAAAAATAAATTTATATTCTTATTTCATGATAAAAAATAAAACAAAAAGTTAATATAAATATACTTCCGAAAATGCATCCATATCAACAAATAGCCATTTTTAGTTTGTTTTTTAGTCATGTTAATAAAGTACATGTAACAGTAAGAGAACTGGCTATAGATCTTAGAGGATTCATATTAGGAGGTTTATTTATATAAATTTTAGTCTTACCTTTAATCATAGAAAAAGAATATAAATTTATTTTTTATAATTTCAAGCATCCGTATTAAGGTTAATTCTGCATGCTTTCTTTTCCATCGATATTTCTCGAAAACGGTTCATCCTATGATAAACAAGCAAAGTATATTTTTGTGTATTTTGTGTTATATAATCTTATAAAAGTACCAACTCAGGAAAAAAATTAAAGAACAAACAATTACTAGATCAAAATCGATGGGCCCACTGGCCCCATACAGCCCTGGCCTAAAATATAATTGGTTAATATTAGAAATCAATAACGCATATTATTACTAAACCAAATACTAAATTTCATAATTCTATCACAAAGGGTTCTCTAGATATTAAATAAAAACTCATTTTTAGTAAAATCTTTGGAAGCCTGTAGTTCCCTAAGGAATAATTTCCGGACACATGTTTATTTGGAGTTTCTTGCTTAAAATATTTTTTTCAATCTAGTGTTCAAGTTTGGCACGACAATGCTGAATCACCCTGTATTGTTTTTTTTTTTATTGGTGGCCTACTTTTTTGTAGGGTCAACTGGGGTAAAAGTGAAACAAAATACAAATCTTTCATTTTTTTTGGCAGTTAACGATACAAATTCATATTTTAATTTTTTCTACTAGATGTGCCTATGAATAACCCTTTCAAATACCTACGTCATTTGAACTGTACCATACAACACAGATTTAAAAAATGAAAAATATGTGTTTCATTTTTAACCTCTAATTTGGGAAAAAGTGAAACAGGTAAGGGTAAAAATGAAACAGGCTTCTAACTTTCATATAATGCGTTATATTTATATTTGCTGGGTAAAAATGAAATAAGTGGGAAAAACTGCATAGGAAACATGTGTCGCACCTTGCTAGATTATAAATGTCTAACCAGCAGGTAATGAAATATATTTAAAGGTTATAGAAATTACAATAAAACTTAGAATATACTTGCGAATAATGTATTTTTTTAAAAAGAATATTCGTTCTTGCTAATATATCACATACAATGTGTACTCTTAATATCATCCTAAATACATCTGCAAAGTTTGAAAAATATCAGTTAAATATTTAAACCGAAAATGAATTTTTTAAAAATAATGGGGTAAAAGTGAAACATTTTTTTGTGCTCTTTTAACTGTTTTTAAACTCTTGAATTGCATAAAAACATTGATTTTCAAAACATACAAATTGTTCCATAGACCCCTGATGTACTATTGACTATTGACCCCTTTCAAACTTCCATAGGACCGGAATTCCAGTACACCCTTATTTAGTACCTATTTAACGTAATTTCGTGGCATTTTGAAGACATTTTGAAATGATGCGTCCACTCTGAAATCTGCACTCAAACTGACTTTAACTGTAACATGTGTGACTTATCCAGACTTGCAAAAACTGGTTCAGATTATCCCCGGCTGTGTTTCATATTTTCCCATATTTCTGTTTCACTTTTTCCCGAATTTTTAAATCTTAATTAGATGGAAAATACTTATCGAAAAATTAAAAGAAAAACTTCAAAGGCAACTTTGATTTATTTTCTTTGTGGCATATCAATGTGAAATTTGTAACTTTAATTTTTACCTGAGTTATGCAGAAAGTTATGTGCAAAGAATTAAAATTTAATTCACACGTTTTGCCATCGTCTAACAGAAAAGTCTGTAGGGGGGACATATCACTTACTAGGCGATTTATATTTTCAGATCGCTTTAACAAATCTTTAAAGATCATGTCATTTTTTATAATTCTTCTGTAAAGAAATTAGTTTTTTAGTTAGAAGCTTGTTTCACTTTTACCCCTTTTTTTCGTGTTTCATATTTACCCCAGTTGACCCTATTTCTTATGAACTAATGTTTCTAATAAAATAACTACCTTTTTATTAAATCAACTTAATTACCAAAATCCGCTAATATAGTTTATTTTTTTTAATTATAACCTTTTATTTTGTATCTATATGTTTTTTTCTTCAATAAAATCAGTAATAGACACTTGCTAATGATTATTAAATGATAATTACAACTACACAAACGTTATAAAATAAAGAGTCGTAAAATTTAAAACAATGTAAAACATTTAAAAATTTAAATACACTTTTCTTAATATTCTACTGAACCGCGATAATTATTTGTCCACTGTTTTTAAACAAAATGATCATTATCATCAAATCACGCTATAAGACAGTTAAATGTATATAGATTAATATCCAGTAATGGCAGTAATCAAATATTAACAAATATTTCTAATTCAGTACATTTAAGTTAAAAATATTACGTTTTTCTGAAAATACTGCTGTTACATCAAATTTTCCTATTTTTACTAATTTTCTCTCTTTTTTCTGGTAGCTGGTTAATTTTTAAAGAAGCTGTAGTTTTTTTTTATTAATTTATAAATTCTGTTACCGTAGAAAATCGATTAAACATAAAAATTTGTTAAATTTAACAAAAAATCGATTTTCGAACTATAAATAATTATTATAAATAATTTAAAAATTAGCCAGCTACAAAACGTGAAAATTGCTTTTTAAAATACATTTTAAATTTGAGGTATCATGAAAACAATGGTTTATTTCAGATTAAATTTATATCCCCGGGTAACACTGGGTCCAATGCACGAGTAAATTCGTTCATTCACTAGAGACCAAATTGCTTACCCAAAATTTTAACTCCCCAGAATTTGAGTTTATATATTTTAAATAAATTGTATTATACACAATTCCCTTATCATCTGTATCGACTACACCAATGTATAAGAAATTGTATATTTTTGTGATCTAACGCGTCTGCTAGCAGACATACACAATACCAGGTGTTTTGTACGATTTCATTGTTTTGTTATTTTATTTTCAGATAAATTATTTATGAAGTCTACGATATAGTACGATATAAAACATATATTACTAAACAATATAAATGTTTATTTTTAACACAAATTTCTCCACAGCTACCTGCATGCGACTGCATTGTTAGGAACGTTGACTTGAGCCCAGAAACTCTTGTATTAAAATAATATTTTTTTAATTCCTGCACAAAAAATTAATTATTCAACATTAAACAAATATATTGAACTTAAAACAAATTATATCATTTTAAATAAATAGTCTCCACTAAAAATAAATACTTTGCACTTAAAAAAAATAATACTTTGTACTTGACCTAAATCAGATTAAAAAATTACATATTTTTGATGTATTTACACCCATACCTCACTTTGCGTCGTGGTTACGTTCAAAAAAAACACGACGCAAATTGAAACGACGCAAAATGAATTATTTAAGTTATTCTTAAATTAAAAGTTTAATTAAAAAAAAATTAAAGACTCGAACCCAAACCAACGCAACTTCAAAAATTTAACGACGCACAGTGAAAATTAGTACTAATTCAACAGAGACGCAAAAACTCAAAACGAAACGACGCAAAGCGAGGTATTGGTGTATTGTGATTTTTGTGATTTTCTATATTTTTACCCAACCAAAAACTAACTTCCCTCCTTTCGCCCAATAGATTTAATATTTTTATTATGATTTTTGTGATTTTCTATATTTTAAAACGATTAATTATTCGCCTTATGCTTTAAAAAAATAATAAAATAGTATTACAAATTATATTCGCGTATATAAAATGCATAGGTGGGCATTAACTCGTTAATCTGTTAATCGTTAATTAAATAGTTAACTAAATAGTTAACGGATTAACTTTTAAGTTAACTAAAAAAAATGTTAACGCTTTTGTTAACTTCCGTTTTTCCGTTAACATTGTTTCTTTGTTTAAAATTACATAAGAAAGTTGTCGAAATAGCTAAAAAAAAAAGGTCTTCAAACATTTTGGATGGTTTACTGTTAACTGTTAACGGTTAACATTCGTTAAAATTTTAGATTTTCGGTTAACTTTAACTTCCGTTACATTTTCGGAATTTTAACGCTTTAACGGTTAACTTTTCGATTAACTGTGCCCACCTATGATAAAATGCATACTACCTAATATAGGTATAGTGCACTTAAATACAACCCTTTTTTTATTTAAAAAAAAAATCTAGTCTATATTTCAATAGGGGTGGGGGTAATATTCTTCCCTAGTACAACAAACCCAAAAACAACAAAATATGATTATAGTTAAAATTACATATAACATTAAAACTCAAAACTTATTAATGCTTTATATATGTACAAAATATACATATATAATAGATATGACGTATCATAGGTACATATATAATATCATAGAACAAACCATAGATTAAGGTAGCAACTAGAGAAATAGACAACTATACATATAGCTAATAATATAAAGTTGAATGGTAGGTAACATTATTATCAACAAAACCCCGGAAGCGATTGTGTTATCTGTAAATAGACATCCCCACAAACACGTGTTCTGGAGGGGGAGGGGGGGGGGATATAAAGGGAGACAGAAAGGTGTCTGTCAGTTAATGTTAACGTTTGTATCATTGCATGTTATGTAGGAGGTACACCTTTATATAAATATATACAGTATGTAGTCGTAATATTAATGTTATTCGATTATTAGAGCAATGTATAGATAAAAGTATAAAATACTATGGCTAGGCCATAAAATGCACACCCCTTAAACATAAAAAAATGTATTAACTTATAATATCAAATAAATACGGTACAGGTACAATATAATTGGTGAAACTTAAAAGGATGTTTGAAAAAAAGATTGGAGGTAATTAATATTATATAAATATATAATATGAAGTTTATCACTCATTAAGATTTTTTAGAAAATCAACAATGAATCTTGATATCAATCGATTATTACCTTTTTTTATTTAAATTTAGGATGTATTGTAATAAAACAACAATCATTTTAATTTACAATTTTTATATAACATATTTTTTTTGTAAAATGTATAAAGTAAATAAATTAATTAATATCTAATAATAATTAAAAAGATAAATACATCCACATATTGCAGCGATAACAGCTGTGTTCACCTGATGTCTAGCATTTAAAATGAAACAACAATGTAACGTTTATAGGTTATATGACGTATATAATATATTTGTTTTAAAAATGCAAACTTACCAGATTTTATCTTGATTAAAAAGATTGATTGGCTTTGAATAAAATAATTAAAATACAGCACGTATCGATGTACGTGTATTTATATATTAATTAACACAATATAATAATTATGGAATTTGAAGTGACATATGAAGAAATAGCGCCTACTACTATTAATAAATTATAAATAGCAACTACTCTATTTGTAAAAAAATTTCTTGTCAAAATATGAATTTTTGTTTAAATAAACTGCAAATGTCGTTACTTCTAGTTATCCAATTTTGTTGAGTTTTAATAGGGTTCTATTCTGATAATAGATGAAGTGAATTCAAAAGGATTGGTGCAAATTTATTTCGAATTGTAGCCTGTAGTTCGGCGTTTCTATACGAATTTATATACGAAAAAAAATGTAGGACGAGAGTAGAACACACTTCCAAGCAGAGCCTGCTTGGGGTGTGCAATTGTAATATGTTATTTATGGATAACTCATATATTTTACTAATTTTTATTTAAAATATTAGACGTATGGTTTTTGAGTAATTGGATATCACGATAAATGAGAGAACTTGCCGAAAGTGTTCTATTTATTGAAATTCTACACAATTGGCTATATAGAGACGTTTTAAAAACTGATTATTCGAAACTTCAACCCTTTTAAATACTATAAATATTATAAAACAAATATATTCACGTGTATTTTACTCAAAATAATGAAAAACTAGCTCTGCCATTGCAACAAATTAGTACATGATATACTTATTATATACTATCTGTCTATTTTAATTTTCAAATTAAATTAATATGCTATTAAATGTAGGTACCTACATGTATTCTGAATATAAATTAAAAACATTTTTTTTTCGAAACCAAATCTTTTTTTACAGTATGCTAGTAAAAATCAATAGTCGTAAAAACGGTAATTAGATTTTTTTAGGTATTTCTCGGAAAAACTAAAAAATTAATGAGTAAGCTCATTTTGTAAAAAAAAAATGGTTATTAGAAACTCCATTTAAAATCTTAAATTGATTTACCGTCTGTGAGCGAAGATATCGTTAAAATAAAATCAAGAAATTTATAAAATTTTGAGAAAAACTAAATGTCCGTTAGTTTGCTTATAGCTCGAGAACCACTTATCCGATTTGCGTGTTTTTTTTTAATTCTTAGATATATTCTTTGTCCAGGTTTTAGTATATACTTTATGTTACGTTAGGTAACATAAAGAATAAGCAATGATGATAATAGTAAATCAAGTCGCTAGCGCACTCTTTTACAATACGCTGCCTAAACCGTTAAATATTGAACAGTAAAATATACTGAAGAATTATGTAGAATAAAAAATCGATATTTTAAAAAAATCCTTAACAATAATTCTGTTGTCTATGCGACTGAAGCCGCGGGCAATGTTATTATAACTGTGTAACTATGAATAAAAAAAAATTCTTTAATATATACTTTTATTTTGATATAAATAATTAAATTTTCCAGTCCGCACTTCAGACACAGCCTGTATATAACATACAAAATCACAGTAATCTTGACTGCATACAAAATTCAAGACAATTATAATATTAATAATACCTATAACAAATGACATATCATTGTAAAGTAGAGTAAAAAACACGTTCAAATATGCTATAGCCAACTTAGTCACATAACAAAAACTAAAGCTAAGGGTCATAACTCGGAAACTAAAAGTGTTATAAAAATTCTAAACACGCCAATAAATTCTACATAAAAAAGTGCCTTAAGAAACCGCAAACAAAAAGTACCTATCTACTTTGACAAAAAAGTTATAGCGATTTTAAGAAATTACGAATTTTCAATTTTTTGAAATTAAAAATCCTTAATCTTTTTTGATGTAGTAATACTCACCCCTTTCTTACAAATAATTCATCTCATTTAACCAAACCTGTATCTCTTATAGATACTGAGATCCCCATGCAGGAAAAGTTATCTGGGACACCCGGTATAGCAAATTTAATTCAAATTATTTATAAAATCTGGCATAAGAATACAGTCGAAATCGGTTATAACGATATCATTTAATACAACATATCTCTTACCGTTTAGGTTTAGTATATCCCCATGCATTTCACGCTTATTTTGGACATCCTGTATTTTTAAGATCATTTAGTATATACTTCCGACACATCCTGTATATAACATCAAAAATCACAGCAATTCCTACTGCATACAAACTACGTCCCTGGTCCCAAACAGGAATCCAAGACAGCTACAGCAAACATAAGCGTGCGCAAGTTATTCCAAACCTCCGGGATAATCACCGGAACTTACGGGCGCTTGTTTTAAATATTCCTTGCAATGCCTTTGTACACACTCGCTATATATATAGAGAGAGATAGAGATAGGGTGTTTCGTCGAAGGAATCTGTAGCATTTACTGTAAAGAGGGGCCTTCGCGCGGGCCGCACTGTATGGCCCGCGGTGTTGGTGACAAATACCGCACTACACATTCCTATAACGATAGTTTAGCTCGGCAAAAATGTGTGGGTGTGTTCAAGAATTATTATAAAGTTTATGGTCAGTAAGTTCGTGTTAACATTGTTGGTATAAAAGTGGTCTTGTTTTTCTTGTTTTAGGTAGAAAGAAGTAATTTGAGTTGAGTGAGTGCATTTTTTTGGTATTCATTTGAATGTTGAAAAATGTAAGGCTGAACATGCTAAAGGGTCCGCCATCTAAAGTTTTTTTTTCAACTAGTGCTTATTTCGTGAATGGTAACACTTAGCTCATGTCTGATTTGACAGATAATTAGTTTTATCCTTCCGCTGAACGAATATGGTTGTGTATATGCTTGAACAACGCTGGGAAATATTGCGACATTACTTTGAAAATCATGGTAATGTTGCAGAATGTGTGCGAAAATTGCGTACGGATTTTGGAAGAAGAGAAGCACCGTCAGCTCCGTATGTTCGTTATCTTGTGAAAAAAGTGAAAGAAACTGGCATCCTCATCGATAAACCAAAGCGTGAAAAGCCAAAAACAGTGCGTACACCCGAGAATATTGATGCTGTGGCAGAAAAAGACGGTGAATTGATGTTGATGGCGCATCACGCACACTTTCTGCCACAGCATCAATATTCTCGGGTGTACGCACTGTTTTTGGCTTTTCACGCTTTGGTTTATCGATGAGGATGCCAGTTTCTTTCATTTTTTTCACAAGATAATGAACATACGGAGCTGACGGTGCTTCTCTTCTTCCAAAATCCGTACGCAATTTTCGCACACATTCTGCAACATTACCATGATTTTCAAAGTAATGTCGCAATATTTCCCAGCGTTGTTCAAGCATATACACAACCATATTCGTTCAGCGGAAGGATAAAACTAATTATCTGTCAAATCAGACATGAGCTAAGTGTTACCATTCACGAAATAAGCACTAGTTGAAAAAAAAAACTTTAGATGGCGGACCCTTTATTTGAATTGTCATAAGAATTACTATAGAGAAATTACGATTTTGTATTTTAAGTTCAGCTCTGACCAGTATTAATAAATCATTTAGGAAAAAATACAGTGTTAAACTAGATTAATTTTTCTATGTTATGACATACTTAATTTTTCAATTTAATTTTTTTATATATTAATAAAAAAAATCTGAAAATGTGTGTATTTTTCTTGATATGATAAAACTCAATATATAACAAAAATTCTTGAAAAATACGGAGAAAAAAACATACCACGACATAGATATTTGTTTAAGCTTTCTAATTTTATAATAATTCTACAATTTTCATTTGAAAATATTGAATGTAAGCCTAAAAACACAAGAACTAGTTCTATCCTTTGTAGCTTCATCTCTGTTTAATTTCGAGAATATCCCATTTTTCATTCGATCGTCAATTGTCACTGAATTACATGTATCTGTCATTTCCCCTCAGGGCTAGACTTGTGCAAATAATTTTTGTTTTCTACGGTGGCGACATCTCGTAAATTTTAGTTTCGGAAAAATCGGCATGAACAGCCTTAAACTATTCGCTGGGTGCAAAGTAGGTAGTGGGGGAAACGAAATCGATCACAGCGCATAACGTGGCAAAAAATAGCACTTTGGGTGGACTAACTGTCATTTTTAATAGACTCGTTTTTAACTGAAAATAAAAAGGTCAACATGGTTAATCCCACCATAGACTATGTGCAAGGGGGTGGAGTTAGAAATAATGTCGATGCGAGTGTTTGTGGTGAGCAATATTGTAAAATTATCGGCGCCAAAATTTGAGGTTATGCTGTCAATGTAAATGAATTAATTATTTCTCTATTATACGTCATAATTAAAGAGAAAAAGATAACCAAAATAAATAATTTTCACGTACCTTTTATGCCATGCTATTTATATTATATGCAAACAGCTAAATTAAATGATATTTGTTTAATAAAAAATTCCACGGTATTAAACATATTAAACAATGATAAAAAGAGAGTTGAATCCATTCAATCCTTCTCTATTACCCGCTAGCGGCGCTAATAGACTTCGTGCACATAACCAATAGTCATAAATAATCGTCTAAAATGTATATATTACGATATTTTATTGAAATTATTTGATTATTAATATGTCAAAGTCCACCCAAGTTGCTACTAAAGTCCGCCCATTAGTTGGCGCTGTCATCGCGCACGCTGCGAATAGGATTGTTTATCATTTGTGTATTTATGTATAGTAGTAATATAACTAGCTGCCCTGGCAAACGTTGTTTTCCCAAAGATAATTTGCGCTCTTTCTCGTGTATGTACTCAATGTTATGGTGATCAATTTGCTAGGGTTATTTTGTGTATTTTGACTATTTTGAGTATTTCGACCGATGTTTAAACGTCGTCATGCATGAATTTTTGTATTATTTCACTATATTTTAATAATAAAAGTAAACTGTAATAAACGTACCGAATAAATAAAATAAAATAACGTAGTATACCTGTTTCAATTGAACACAATTGAATTTAAGAAATACAACAAAACTTACCGATTTCAATGCGATTATCGCCAATATAGTCCAGGAAAAATAGACGTACAACAAGGAAAAAAAATTTAACGGGCTAAATTTAGCTCAGCAAAAATGTGTGGGTGTGTTTTATTATAAAATTTATTATAAAGCTTATGGTCAGTAAGTTCGTGTTAACATTGTTGGTGCAAAGGTGGTCTTGT
Organism: Sialis lutaria; assembly: GCA_949319165.1. Taxonomy (NCBI): domain Eukaryota; kingdom Metazoa; phylum Arthropoda; class Insecta; order Megaloptera; family Sialidae; genus Sialis; species Sialis lutaria. The sequence goes on along the minus strand of OX439232.1, from coordinate 36,851,242 downwards.
TTTTCTTGTTTTAGGTAGAAAGAAGGAATTTGAGTGTAGTGCACACTGACAAAAATTTAATGTTAATTTTTAATATAAAAAACATGTTAACGGGAGGACGAAATTTCATTCTGCACTGGTAGAAACGATTTCTCAAACCAAGTAAACCTTGTTTTGTATATAACGAAAACAATATTTTCATAAGGTAAGGTAAGCAATAATCTCTTAAACCAACTATAGTATTCTTGAACGAAAGAATAACGTAGTTGGATTAAGAGTATGTTTCTTATATTAAGAAAATATTGTTTTCTTTATATACAAAACAAGGTTTTCTTGGTCCAATACAGTTTTTTTTGTGTGTGAAAAATTAATCGGTAACGTAGTAATATTTCATACCAACAGTATCAAAAATTACTATACTGTATGTTAAAATAATTATAAAACTTTAATAATTATTTTAACAAGTTATTAATAGTCAGATGAAAAAACTTCATTATCATTTTTATTTATTTACGATGCGTAGGAATGGGAAAAAATAAAAAATTGCATAGATTGGTGAAAAAAAATTTTATCCTAGAAATTTTGACCACCCGACATGGTAAAATTTAAAAGAACGTCTACTACAATTCAATATACTGTATAGCAGTTTCTATGACGGTGATAGACCAGATATGAAAAGTAATATAGTAACATAGTAAATTTATAGAGAATGTACGTGTAATTTTCATATAGGTACAAGAAATTAAATTAAAGAATAGCGTATATTACTGTTTCAAAGTAAATAAATTTTAATAGGTACTATGTTAAAATTTACCAGTATGTCATTGTAATTTTTCATTTACTTTATTTTAAATTCTACCGATTTTTCTGTAAATTTTTTTCAGAAGTTGATTCTGTTCTCAGGTTCACAGCATTTTCTGTTAATTTTTAAAAGATTATTCTCTCCGTGTATTCATTTGAATGTTGAAAAACATATCACGAAGTCGCCCGAACTTCCAATGTCGCACACAGTCGATGCTCAAACAGTCGTTCATTTCTGCACTTAACTCACACACGTGTTTGTTTTAACCCTCGGAGTACACACCTATTTTTTCAACCTACTAGTACACTCTGGGTCAATTTGACCCTGCTTATTTTTGATCGCCTATAATTCCGCAACTACGAAACCTTTTGACTTACCAAAATTCAAAGGTATACTTTGACTCATGGTAAATGAATTTATAAGTGTTACAAATACCTTTGAAGTATTCAACATACTTTAAAAAAATCGCGAAAAATTTAAAATACCTGAGCGCTATTCAAGATCAAAGTCGGTGTATGGGTCAAATTGACCCATAAGAGGCTCCGAGGGTTAATAAATGTAATTTTGTGTGTGAGGATTTGACCCTGCAAGCCTCGGTAGACTCTCCTAAATCTGAGTCTGACTAAAAAATAAGAAAACGTGTGTACAATCTTTTTTATGTTACAGTATCATATTTTATGCTACAGAACGAATTAAAAATTTTAACATGTATTGTTATGGGAAAACGCATTTCACATAACAAACTTTTCGCATAACGAACTTGCTCATGGAACGTGTTTGTTTTAATAAATGTAATTTTGTGTTTGAGGATTTGACCCTGCAAGCCTCGGTAGACTCTCCTAAATCTGAGTCTGACTAAAAAATAAATAAAAACGTGTGTACAATCTTTTTTATGTTACAGTACCATATTTTATGCTACAAAACGAATTAAAATTTTTAACATATAAATAATAACTTTTCGCATAACGAACTTGCTCCTGGAACGAATTATGTTCGTTATGCGAAGCATCACTATATTTCACGTAATAACATTTATATCTATTTTCTTCAACACCTGCAAACACACAGAGACAAAACCTGTACGACAAGCTGTCAGAGTTTAATCTAGAACCGGCGCGCCGTGCACGCTTCACTTGAATCCTTTTATTTTAGACCCCGCGCTACTGATTTAAATGACCGATAAGTAAATCAGATAAACGTCGTACGTGTGCGTGCATGTGTGTGTGTGTGTGTGTGTGTGTGTGTGTGTGTGTGTGTGTGTGTGTGTGTGTGTGTGTGTGTGTGTGTGTGTGTGTGTGTGTGTGTGTGTGTGTGTGTGTGTGTGTGTGTGTGTGTGTGTAAGGAGCGGCAGCAGTGTGGACCTGTCATTGGCAGACCGTGATTTATAGCCGACGCCCACCCGGAACCATTCCTCCGGGCCGGAGCGCGACCAACGGTAATATGTACCCAGTATGTGTGGTATGATCGAGAAGTATTATTACAACTAAAGGTCTTACTTATATTCTGAGATTTACTCACACATTATGTATTTATATCTAATGTTATAGTACATATGTATAACTAATTCTAGCTACAAATGCATGTAAATTGAAAATTAAAAAAAAAACTGTAAACTCGTACGCACATTTATTGGTAGTCTACTGCAATTTTACTGAAAAATATTAAAATGATTAAATCGGGCCTCTATGAACCGTTTTTAATAAAAATCTTTTGCATTGGGATTATTTCGATGAATAGGTTAAAGTTTATATGTTCAAACCTTACGCTCGGCCCTAAACATATTTTTTAGGGCCATTCTATTAGAAAGCTACCAATAAAATATACAGCGACCTCTCAGATTTTGTTACAAAAAAATATTTAGGTCATCAACAAGTAAATAAAATGAGCAAATTTTTTGCGATTGGACATGTTGTTTGTCCGTTGTGGAGAGGCTTCTTTATATCCAGAAAAATTGATTAGAAAACATACATTCCACGCGGACGAAGTCTCGGGTAACAGCTAATGGATAATGTTTTAAATTTTAAATACAAAACAATACTGTGCGGCGTTTGTCTGTCCCATAGCTGGCCCTGTCAACAATTACTGTAATTTTAATACAATTTCTAGTTTTATTTTATTTTCAGAGCATTTAGATGAAAAATAGATGTATCTAGGAAAAAATTCGCATAGAGCTGAATTTTTGTATACACTTTATTTTTGTCTCTATACATAAAAGATGCCAAAAGTCCCCATCGATACCTTGTGAGCTATTTTTTAGAGCCCTCAAAAGGTGCTAGTTATTAGTTTTATGTAAATATCTCTGTATTTATAGATTTTACGATAGTGAAAGTTATACAACGATGGGAAGACTAAAAAATTCTCTACAAAAAAGGTTATTTATAGTTTTTTATACGAACTATAGTTTTCACGGAAACTGGATGCAAAGGAAATTTGACTAATGTAAATATTATGCCGAATGTGCGAGGTTCCAAATTTTGTCAATAGTTAGAGTATACTGAGATGTATATTTGTTTTTGACCTGTTGCTAGAAAACAAAAGACTATCTATGTTGTTTTTTTGTATTTAAAATCAAAGTAATGAAATACTTGCTGTAGTGTTGTAGTAGCCTTTGATCAAATTTAATGATATACCGTTGGTGCATTTTGAAATACCGCCACAAAATTTGTTAAAATATTCACTATTGTTTGTTTCATTTAAGTTTTCAGTGCTTTCCGGGGGATTTGACGGTACAAATCGTGAATCGTACGGTCAAATCCCCAGGCAACCACTGCAAACTTAAATAAAACAGACTATAGTTAAGTATTTTCCAATTGTTTTTAAATTTGTAATGGTTTCGAGATTCTGTGTGAGTAAACTTTTCGATCAGCCACAATCGTTGTCGGAGGAGACTGCTGCAGGCTAGCGCGGTAAATATTACTTGTAGTGGCATTAATACGACGCCGGGATCGATTTTTTCGTTTTTTTTCTTGTTTTGCTTTTTTACGTTTCGGTACATCGTTTTACAACAGACTTATTGATTCATTAATTATCTACAAGTGTCAGTTAGTTTATAAATCAAACTTTAAATTAACTACAATTTGTTAAACTATTTTGTTGTTTATACAGTGTATTCCAAGTATAGGAAGATTAATATAGGGAGAATTAGAAGTGTTGTAGTAGCCTTTGGTCAAATTTAATGATATGCCATTGGTGCATTTTGAAATGCCACCACAAAATGCTATAAAATAGTCACTAGTATTTTGTTTTCACGTTCATAATAATAACAGTGGATCGCAATTATTACAGTTAAAGCGTCGTAAAAAATAAGACAACCGTGTATTTTGAGTAGGCAACAACTTTTTTAGGTGGGTTCGTAGAGGGATTATCCGTGACTGTAAAACTCATTTTCCGGGATTCGGAACAATATTGTTTTCCGCCATCTTGAAAATAAAGGTGCAGTTAGTTTTTTTTTATTTATCTCTGTAACAGTCAGCTTAACAAAAATTTTCTAAGAAGCATTTTTGAAGGTAATCAAATTATCTACATATAACTTTTATTGTCAATTTTTTGGTGTAACATTTAAAAAAATGTTAAGAGCAAAAAAAGGTTAAAAAATAGGGAATGAAAATTTTTAAGGCAAGACAACTATTGTATTTTCAGTCCTACAAAAAAAATTCTTCTGACCTTATTTGTAGAACGTTTCTTAAACAAACAATTTAATCTATTCATTTTTTTATTTGTTTTTTTTTTTTTTTTTAATGTTTCAGCGTTGTTAAGGGAGGTAAATTGTTGATACAAAAAAAAGTTTCAAATAAAAGTTGTTCGCTATAATATTACCTACAACTTCTATTTTGAAAAAAAGATTGAAATTTCAATTGTTTATCCGCTACCCTAACAAAAGTGGTTAAAAGCACAATTTATTAATTTGAAATATCTAATTAATTATAATGTGTTTTTAAGCTGTTACCCCCAGAAAATTAACATTTTATAGTAAAGTACATTTATTGTAAATTTGGGATTTATATCTTGAACTGTTATTGTGTTATTAAACTGTTAATAAATTTTCTTTTGATTAACAGTAAAAGTTTTTCTATAAACTTTTTTTTGCACGATTGTTTATATGGGTTCCGAAAAACTTATATAAGCGGTTGCCATCATAAAAAAGTCAATTATTCAATTATAATTGTGACCCTTAAACCTTATTGTTATGAAAAATCTCACAATAATGTTAACACTAGAAAGACGGGAAAATCTACCTACCTACACAGACGGCGACCGGTCAAATGACTACAAATTTACTAAATATCTTTTTTTATGAGTAATTAATAAATGTCAATTAAAGAAATAAAAGTAGATGTAATGTATGTTTAATTTTAATATTTATACACCATTTTTACATGTTACAAGAGCCGCAAAGCGGTTTTTTACAAGTATAAGTATCGCATACTTTATTAGTTTTATTTTTACATTTCTGAATAAGACATTCTCGCCTTCTTCGAATTTCCTGGGCTTTTTTCACAAATTACTCACAATAATATCGATACACAATTACAGGCTTATTTGACTGACAATTCATATACCCATATACGTATTTATTGTTGTACCCTCTCATACAACAATTAAAAACATATTTATCAGATCATAGCCGTCAAAAGACTGCCGCCGTCTTTGTCGGTATATCAACATTTCAAACAATAAAGAAAATAGATGTGAATTATTTTGATACATAGTTTCATTTAACTACTAGTATTAATAAAAGTCACAAAGTCTCATTACGGTAAGTCAAATAGTTTTTGAATTATTCAATATTGAAATTGAAATTACAGTCAAATAACTGCTCCCGTCTTTCTAGTGTTAAAGCGTAGTCTAACATATACATAGCCTGTAGATTTGTAATTTAGTATTGGTATACAATAAAAAGTAAACACCGCAATTACTGTAATGTAACATAAAATTGAATTATTGTATTTGTGATACAATTGAATGTCGTCGTCTTTACAATTGTCGGTACATTTTTATAGCACGTCCGAGTGACGTTAGTTATTGGCGCGCGGTTATTTTTTAGACGTTGCAACAGCAACCGACGCGCCGCGTCGCGACGCCTTCAGCTATACGGATATCAATGACATACTATTTACTGACACAGACCGACGTGCCGTCCAATAACTACACCGCACACACAGACAGACGGACAGACAAACACATGCAGAACCGTATTTAAAGTTTGTGAGATAAAATTTATTTTAAATCTCTGCATAATTTCGATACATAACAGATGAAAATTTGAGCATACATTTTTTATTCATTTACAAAAATATCTATACATTTTCATAATGATTAGGAACCGAGTTTTTAATTAAAAATTTATAAGTGTGTGAGAGAGATGCATATATGCGATTTCGCATGCTCCAAAGAGAGACATACCTTGCACAGAAAAAAACTGTATTGAACCAAAAAGCCATGTTTTGTATATAACGAAAACAATATTTTCTTAATATAAGAAACATACTCTTAATCCTACTACGTTATACCTTCGTTCAAGAATACTATAGTTAGTTTAAGAGATTATTGCTTACCTTAAGAAAATATTGTTTGCGTTATATACAGAACAAGGTTTACTTGGTTAGAGAAATCATTTCTACCAGTGTGCCTTCAACATTTGCTTATCCAACCTCCTAAAATTATTGAGTTAAAAAAAGTGCATACCAGATAAAATTTTCATTAACTTATTAAGTCCAAACTATTGACAAAATGGCATATCACACTCCTGAAAAAAAGTGTCACAACTCAAAAAATGTCATATTTGAGATAAATATGTAGACTGATTCCAAATTACTATATATGGGTTAGTCTGCGGTGACGGGTGTGACATTTCAACTCGGATTGGAGTTCATAATTTCTAAATAATACTAGTTTATAACATGGTTTTACCATTTTTCTGTAGATCTAAATGTAATACATGTATTTTGAAAGAATAAAAAGTCTACGGTTATTTTACAAAAAAAATGCCAGCGTTCAAAGCCCTGTGACAAGTGTGACGCCAAATATTGCAAGTTTTGCAACCTCTATTCAAAATCTCAAAAGTTTAGCGAAAATATTGAAGTTACTTTATAATAATCATACTTTAATATGTTACGGATAAATTGTTTTTTAGTAAGACAAGAGCATCAGGTAAATACGTAATCTATTTAACTAGTTATTACTTAATAAACATTGTGACGGGTGTGACAAAAAATTATGACGGGTGTGACAAGTTAAATAAAAGGATACAATAAGAGTACTATTTGTGTGTTTAATTGCTTACTGATATTATGAACTAATACTTACAATAATTATTTATCAAATACATCAATAGACTCATTAAATTTATAATAAATGCGGTCACCCTTAGTCATTATTGTTGGTGAGGGTAATTTTTTTTTAATTTGGTCAAACGTCACGTTTGATATGTAATTGTCAAAGACTTTTAATAGTTTGCCACGAGCGTCACTTATTATTAAGTAAGTTATTGTGATTTCACCTTATTTGTTGTCTTTTTAAAAAAAAAATTGAAATATTTTGAAAATTAACTAAAAATTTTCTAATTTTCTTTTGGTTTATGAAAATGGTTGTTAAATAGCCTGTTAATTTTATATTTTAGTATTCATTTTCGTAAAATATTTTTTTAACTATCTGGTATCGATAACCGGTGACTGACCCGTATTTCTACTAAAAATTTTCATTAATGTACTTCGTGTACCTACCGTCAACAAAACTAGCATATTCCAAAGAAAATGTCACATTTTTTATTTTTTATAAATGCGTTACTGAAATATTTAAATTAAATACTGTATATCAGTCCTTTTCCTATACTACCTTTATAATTTTGATTTACCTAAATTGTTATAATTTCATTTATTTTTATTTCCTCAAAACCAGGGACTTGAACCGGAATTTATTTATGGTTCGGGTTCGGGTTCGGGTTCAACAATAAATTTCGGTTCGGGTTCAGTTTCAGGTTCAGCACTTAGCAAATTTTTTGGGTTCAAAAACCGTTATTTTTTTAGGTTCAGGTTCGGGTTTGGGTTCAAATAAAAAAATATTTACTAAATAAATGCACAGTGCTTCCTCGTGCTAAATTCATCAAAAGTAGTTAATTATCACGATCAGACATGATCCAATAATACTAGGTCTATTTGACAGTTCGCAGTTCATTTATTCTATACTGTGACGTCATCACCATGAAATTTTTATAGTAAGGAATTTGTAACAAATGGAATATAAGTAAATAAACTACCAATACTGTTGTCCCCCCCTCCCTCTTGCACTAGATTTTAATAATTTTGAAATGGGATCGTTTTCAAGCCAGACCCAACCAAGTTTCATTAATATCGGTTCAGTGGTTCATGAGTTATGTGTGACAAGGATTCAGGAGACAAACACGAAACAAAAACGGACCTGAAACGGAAAGATCAAGTTAAAATTTTTAAATCGGAGAACAATTTTTTGAATCTATTTCACTCTTGTATCTTCGATATTGTGGTTAACCATTGAATTTTCATAGAATTTTAATAAAAAATATTAATTCGACAATTTTCTGAGTACCTAATTTGTCACGATTAACATTTGCAAAATTGAAAGGGCCAAAGGGAGTATCCTTGAGCTACGGTGGTTAGACTGTGCCTGTTAGTAGTAACTTTTATTATCATTGTAGTGACGATAGTGACCTTGGTGCATAAGTCACATCACATTATACCGCGAAATTCAAACGGATTACCAATTTAGACATTTTAAAATCATCAAATACAAATCCCCTAACCATAAAAATTGTAAGAGTTTAGACTTACACGTGTTTCAATAGCAATACTATCATCATCAGAGTCCTAAAGACACTAAGTTAGTGTCTTTAGGACTCTGATGATGATAGCATTGCTATTGAAACACGTGTAAGTCTAAACTCTTACAATTTTTATGGTTAGGGGATTTGTATTTGATAAGTCATAACCATAGTTTTTGTCTGTTGTTTGTTATTTTAAAATCAATGAAGAAAAATTAGTAAAATACTAAAAAAAATTTCTTGAACCTTTAAAAAATATATGGTTACCGGATATTCATTTAAAGGTTCGGGTTCAGATTCAGGTTCATTGACATTGAAATATAACGGTTCGGTTCGGGTTCGGGGTCATGAAAAATACGGGTTTTTTCGGGTTACGGGTTCGGGTTCGGGTTCAGGTTCAGGTCCCTGCTCAAAACTACATTTTTTGAGTTGTGACACTTTTTTTGTGGGGGTGCAATATATTCTCAATATGAACAATTTACAAAAAAAAAATGACAAGGGAATGTAGAGGGACAGTTTAAGTCCCCCAATCTAATATAGTTTCGTCGCACAGAAAAAAATATTGTATGTATCGTTGTTATAGATTTGTTACTGTATACAATTTGTTTTCGGTTTGGCTGCAATAAAAAAATCGTTTATTCGTTTGTAGGTAGTACGAGATACAAATCATATTTCCAACAAACGATAATCGGGTGCATTCATCCAACGATCGACCGAAAACGGGGCAACAATGACAGAAAAACAATCAGTCACATTATTAGTAAGCGGACCCTGGTGCTGGAAACAACAAAACAATAACATTGGCGTACAATAACATGCATTTACTAACAATAAGTATAGATACCATGTTATAGAGATAGTTTTGAAGATTAAAAAAACTTTTTAAGAAAAAAATAAAAACGATAAGTCACTTGCTATATTTATTATCGAAAAAAAATTATAATATATTTTTTTAAATAGTTTATTGTTTTCAAATATTCATTTGTTATTTTGATTGTTGTCGTTATTATGATTTTTGTTAACAATTTTTGTTTATCATGGCTCACTTAAATGTTTATAATAAAATACTTCATAAATATCACTGGTATTTAGTATACTTCGACTTTTTTTCGATAATAAGTATAGCAAGTGACATATCGTTGTAAAGCAGAGAAAAAAACACGTTCAAATATGCTAAAGTCAACTTAGAGGCCCATAAGAAAAACTAAAGTTAGGGCTCATAACTCGGAAACTAAAAGTGATATAAAAAATCTAAATACACTAATCGATTCTTCATAAAAAAGTGCTTTAAGAAACCGTCTACAAAAAGTACCTATCTACTTTGACAAAAAAATTATAGCCATTTAAAGAAATTCTGAATTTTCAGTTTTTGAAGTAGGTTTTATTATAAAGATATAGTATGCAGTTACAAGGGAACCTTTTCAAGTCGAAAATTCGTATTGAGTTTAAACTTTGTATACCTATAGTTAGAGGAGGTCTAGATAAGTAACAAAAAAGTATCTTAGCTGCGGTATCTTAGCTAAGGTTAAGGGGGTGAAACACCCCTATGAAAATGTGCAAAATAATCATATTTTTTCAAATAACTCTGAAACTAATGAAAATTTTAAAAAATCTACAATACTAAATTTTCATGATTTTTTATTCTCGAATGGCGATAGTCAAAATTAAAAAAATTAAACCGTTAACCAACACCTCCTACCTACATTTTATAGGTTTAATTTCTTCGAATTTTGACTATCGCCATCCAAAAGAGCATAAAAAATCAAGAAAATTTTGTATTATAGAATTTTTTAAATTTTCATTAGTTTCAGAGTTATTTGAAAAAATATGATTATTTTGCACATTTTCGTAGGGGTGTTTCACCCCCTTAAACCATTTTATCGTAGCTAAGATTTTTTTTCTTACTTATCTTGACCTCCTCTATAACTATATACAAAGTTTAAACTCGATACGAATTTTCGACTTGAAAAGGTTCCCTTGTTAGTACATAGAACCAAGGACCTGAATCTGAATCTGAACCCGAACCTTTTCGTGGATATCCGGTAACCGTATTTTTTCAAAAGGTTCAAGAAATTATTTATAATATTTTATCAATTTTCCTCCATTGATTTTTAAAAGTGATTGTAAAATGTTCAAAATGGAAATTTGTTTGAATTTCACTATACCTACGATGTGACTTCTCAAGTTCACTAACTAAAATTTATATTTTATTGCTTGCTTTACAATTTTATAACTTTGTAAAAATTAATTTCTTTTCAATTTGCAAAAAATCTGAAAAATAGATATTTCAATCTTTAAAATGTATTTTTATTTTTTGCTAATTATTTCTAGCAATATCTTCGTCCCTTCATTGTTTTGACAAATCTATATTATTATATTTATAAACCATAAATATAATAATATACATTTTTTATAATATCACTGACGAAAATAAATTTTATCTCAAGAAATGGAGATTTGAATAATTTAATTTTTTTAATACAGCTGAACAATTAACAGTTTTTTATGGATTTTTATTTTATATCGCATACATATTGTTTTGTGGGCCCACAGCAGGATAACTTTTTTATTTTCAAAAAGTAATTTATTTTTATTTTTTAATTTTAACCCGAACCCGAAGAATATATCGGTTTATGAACCCAAACCGAACCCGAACCATAAAATATTTCCGGTTCAAGTCCCTGATTTAAATACACGTCTAATTTTTATTGTTAATGGTCATTTACATAATTTTAAAACTTATTATTATTTCGCTACCCCATATATATTTTTAATATACTTTATTTTAAGTGATAGGACGCCACTGGTGGTGGTGTGCATACACGGTACAATGCGCACAAAGCGAATTTGTTTTGTGCGCTGTTTAAGATTTTTCTGGATTTTATGTTCACTGCAGACAGTTACTGTTTTAGATTGAATGATTTCCGTTAATGCTATTTTCAGCAGGCAGGAGGCAGGCAGCCGCGGTACGTGCGCTGTGTTTTTGTTTTATTATTAGCCCGTGTTTCAGTATAATACATACATACATACATACATACACTGTACATGGGGCACCCTGCAGAGCTCTTTACTCGTTCGTATATACGTTTCAATTTGCCTCCTTTTACACTTTTGTTACACAGACACACACACACACAATGCGTGTATATTGCAGTTTTTTTTTTTTTTTTTATGAAAGTGAAGGTACTGGCACCAGTCGTGGACAGCTATACCCCAATGTTGGACACTTGTTTAATTAAATGTACTAAATAAATTAGAAATATTTGTTGATTACACTATGCAACAAAAAAATACTTTTGTTATATAACAGAGATCTGAATAGAAAATTTAGGAGGCTTTTGGCATGCTGAAACCGGATTTGTTGCCTAATTGAATCGGTGAGTGAAAGAACAATATATCTCCAAATTGACCATTTTGAGAAAAACGAAAAAAACTGTTTTAAAGGAGAACTATGGGTTATTTGGTCTAATTATGTATTGTGACATTATAGAACTTATGTTAACCGATAATAATACGTACATAAATAAATAAATAAAAAATTGCAAAAAAAGATATTTGAAAAAAAATGACCTGCAGTTATACTGTTCTTTCACTCAATTAAAAAAAATGCAAATTTTTCTTTTATTGCTTTATTTTCGGCTTTATTATTTTATTTTTTTATTATTTTACAAAAAAAAATATTTGTAATTTTTACTCAGAATCTTCATTTTTGACTTATTTCCAAGAAATAATATGGTAGTAAAATTCGAGGATTTCGTTAGAAAAGTAAGGTAAAAGTAATTGTAAAAAAAATTGAACTACCCCCCGTCGCACGTACGATGTTGGTCGATGTATTATTATTTTGCTATGTGATAGAGCTATAAATTTTAAACATTTTGCCTATCTCAGTTAAAATTGCCATTTTTGGCACTTGTATTGTTCTTTCACTCACCGATTCAATTGGTTTCATCATTTTTTAGATATTCTAACCTAAAAGTCCCAAAAATGACTATATTTGTAATGTTAAAGATTTTATTATCAAGTAGGTATTTTTTTTTTTAAGTTTTCGGTCGCGGTAACAAAGAGTATTATTTTTCCTCTTTAAAATGAGTTTTAACTTTTTACTGTACGATTTTTTTTAGCCGAGATGTACTAGTTTGAAGATATGATATTTTTGTTAATAGAGTGTAGTATAGTAGATACAATGAACTTTACTACATATATCTTCAAAGTAGTATATTTCGGTAAAGAAAAATCGCATAGTAAAATGTAAAAAAACATTTTAAAGAGAAAAGATAGTACTATTCTAAATCATGAAAGAAAACTTCAGAAAAAAATTACCTACTAAGTAATAAATTCCCCAACATTACCAAAATCGTAATTTTGGGACTTTTAGGTTCGGATATCTAAAAAAATCTGACGTGATGGAATCATTTGGGCAACGAATTCGGTTTCGGCAATATTTAAATTTCTGTGAATTTTTTTTGTTATACAGGGTGATTCAGCACTGTCGTGCCAAACTTGAACAGTAGATTGAGAAAAATATTTTAAGCAAAAAACTTCCAATAAACATGTGTCCGGAAATTGTTCCTTAGGGAACTACAGGCTTCCAAAGATTTTACTGAAAATTAGTTTTAATTTAATATCTAGAGAACCCTTTGTGATAGAATTATGAAATTTAGTATTTGGTTTAGTAATAATATGTGTTATCGATTTCTAATATTAACCAATTATATTTTAGGCCAGGGCTGTATGGGGCCAGTGGGCCCATCGATTTTTATCTAGTAATTGTTTGTTCCTTAATTTTTTTCCTGAGTTGATACTTTTATAAGATTATATGACACAAAATACACAAAAACATACTTTGCTTGTTTATCATAAGATAAACCGTTTTCGAGAAATATCGATGGAAAAGAAAGCATGCAGAATTTAACTTAATACGGATGTTTGAAATTACAAAAAATAAATTTATATTATTTTTCTATAATTAAAGGTAAGAATAAAGTTCATTTAAATAAACCTTCTAATATGAATCCTGTAAGATCTATAGCCAGTTCTTTTACTGTTACATGAACTTTATTAACATGTCTAAAAAACAAACTAAAAATGGCTATTTGTTGATATGGATGCATTTTCGGAGGTATATTTATATTAACTTTTTGTCTTATTTGTTATCATGAAATAAGAATATACATTTATTTTTTATAATTTCAAGCATCCGTATTAAGGTTAATTCTGCATGCTTTCTTTTCCATCGATATTTCTCGAAAACGGTTTATCCTATGATAAACAAGCAAAGTATGTTTTTGTGTATTTTGTGTCATATAATCGTATAAAAGTACCAATTCAGGAAAAAATTAAGGAACAAACAGTTACAAGATCAAAATCGATGGGCCCACTGGCCCCATACAGCCATGGCCTAAAATATAATTGGTTAATATTAGAAATCGATAACACATATCATTACTAAACCAAATACTAAATTTCATAATTCTATCACAAAGGGTTCTCTAGATATTAAATTAAAACTAATTTTTAGTAAAATCTTTGGAAGCCTGTAGTTCCCTAAGGATAAATTTCCGGACACATGTTTATTGGAAGTTTTTTGCTTAAAATATTTTTCTCAATCTACTGTTCAAGTTTGGCACGACAGTGCTGAATCACCCTGTATAGTGTTATTTTTGTACCTAAACTTTCGCAGTTGTGTGAATTTATAATTGATTCATTTTTTTGGGTTTGTCCCGCGTCGCACTTTTTTATTATTCGACGTTTCGACCATCGTCTCGTGGTCTTCAGGTCAGAAGTGAATTGTATGTATAGTTTATAGCTGTTGTAAAAAAACGTTGAATAATGATAAAGTGAGACGTGGGACAAACCCCAAAAATGAATCAATTATACAGGGTGATTCAGCACTGTCGTGCCAAAGTTGAACAGTAGGTTAAGAAAAATATTTTAAGCACTAAGTTTCCAATAAGATATTGTCAAAATGAGTAATGAATCACCCTGTATTTTTTTTTGATATTTGAATACATATTGTCATTATTGAATTATAGACCATGGGTTCCCAACCTTTTTCTTATACACATAGAACCCTTTGAAAGGAATGATTTTCTTTATAGATTACCTTTTTATTTTCTTATCTTAAAGTCGATATTTCTATCACAAATTGATATTTTTGTGCATGAAAATTGCTATAAAATTTTGAATTTTAGATTTTGTTTATTTTATGTTAATTTTATAGAAAATGATGTGAAAAGTTGAAATTTTCAAACCGCAGTTCTGTATCTTTAACCGTTCACGAGATATGGTCTTTCAAAGTTTTCGATTATTGAAAATTTTGGGGAAAAATGGTCGTAACTTTTGAACGTGTGGTCGGATTTGATTTTTGTTGGCAGATTTGAAATCAGCGTGTCAAAATCTATACAATAACATGTATAATACTTCAAAATTCAACAAAAAAAAATTTCGCGAAAAATCGAAAAAATTCAAAGGGGTATACCTTAAAAAAATGTCGATTTTTGACCAAAATTTTTTTTGTCGAATTTTAATGTATTATACATGTAATCAGATAGATTTTGATACGCTGATTTCAAATCTGTCAACGAAAATCAAATCAGACCACACGTTCAAAAGTTACGGCAATTTTTCTTCAAAATTTTCAAAAATCGAAAACTTTGAAAGGCCATATCTCGAGAACGGTTTGAGATACAGACCTGCGGTTTGAAAATTTCAACTTTTCACATCATTTTCTATAAAATAAACATAAAATAAACGAAATCTAAAATTCTAAATTTTTTAGTAATTTTCATGCACCAAATTTAAATTTGTCAATGAAATATCGACTTTAAGATAATCAAATTATAAGTAAAATCATAAATTAGGGGTTCCTAATCTTTTCCCTAAATAGACCCCTTTTAAAAGAATGATTTTCTTTATAGAATAGGCTTAGTACCTACTTATGAACACTAAAAACAAATTATTTAATTCACAAATTAATAATTTTTTTTTCTATAGAAGTTCCGATAATTAATAACTAATGGACAGCAAAATGTATAAATAATAATTATGAAAAAGTATATTCCTGAACTTACTAAGAATCCCAACAGAAAACTTACATTTCCGATATTTTTATTGTCGTGGTACATCAAGTTTTACGGACGATATTTTTTGTTATGGACGATTATCTTGATATTAAGGTCCTTTGCGTCATTTATACATACGTATCTGAAGCTGGGATCGACAACGGACTATCCTTAAAGCCGGATTTACACTGACAAAATCCATAATGCTCGCTGCAATTACTTTTGATCATATAGATTTAATATAACTCAATGTTATTATGACTGTGTCAGTAGAGATAGCTTATACTCAAGTACCGCACTTCCTTGTCTAACGAGCTCTGATTGGCTGAGAACAGTGTGAACCCAAGGTAAGTAAATGTCAAGGTATGCTGACTTGCCTTGTGACGTCACCACGAAGTTCTTTTCAACACTCTAGATTTCAAATGGTCGCCAACGCTGTCAAACTGTCATAATATAAATTTGATCAATATTGATTTATTATTGTGTTCTGTGTCTGTGCTATTCAAATATTATGATAGTTAAAATCATAGATAAATAAAAAAATCAAGAAGGTTGAAAAGAACTTCGTGGTGACGTCACAACTCACAAGTCAGCAAACCTAGTCATTTACTAACCTTGGTGTGAACCGACTCTCTATATTAAAAATATTGCAATAGTGATGGTAACCATGAAAACAACTGAAACATGTTTCGAAAACTATATACATTTTACTTCCCTGTTTGCAGAAATAAAAGTATTGTAATCAGTGCCGGATTTACCAATAAGCAAAAGAAGCAATTGCTTAGGGCACCCGACCATAGGGGGCACCATGATGGGGCATCATCGTAAAATTGGGAAAAATTTTGGTGAGGAGCTAAAAAAAAAAAGCTCTTCAGAATTATTAGTAACTTTTTTTTTGTTAAAAAAGCTAAAAAAAAGGTCTTCAGAATTTAAACGACTAAAAAAAAGGTCGTCAAAATTACAAAAGGGGGCCTTTTTATAATTAGTGCTTAGGTCACCACATAGGGTAAATCCGGCACTGATTGTAATACCATCGAAAAATCGTGTCCGAGATAAGAGCAGATTCTGTTTGTACTAACTTCAAAACGTTGATTTCCGCATGGCGGCTGTGCGTGTGTCTGTGTGTCTGGATGTAGAATTTTCTTCCGTTCACGATAACTACTGTAAATATGCACCGATTTGAATTATTTTTGGGGACAATGTTTACCTCAGTGAGTACTCCAGACATATTGATTTTGATGCTAATTGAATTAGGGGTTTTGGAAATATTAGAAATTTTGTTCCTATTATCGTGTAAAAATTGAGTCGGTGTAAACCTGGCTTTATACAATTTGATGCAAGCGCGGATGACCCCGATGCCGTTTGACATCCGAAATATCTCCTAAATGATACAAATCATGCCGTAAAAGTTTTCATGTTAATGCTTTGTTCCTTTTTTTGCCCCTGTTCCATGATGTATATAAGTTATTACAACTCGCCGATGTCACATTATTGTATACATTTTTTACATCATTTACCTGCATCAATACTTTTACGGAAGGGGAGGGGGGGGGGCTGTATACAATTTGTTACTTTATCACATAGCCTTTAGTTAATTTTAACATAACAATATGCTAAATTTCAGCAGAATGGTATAGTAAAAATCGACATTCATAAAATATAGCAGTGCATTAACTATCTTTTCACATACTGGTATAGTAATTTTTGATACTGTTGGTATGAAATATTACTAAGTTTCCTATTAATTTTTCACATAATGACATTTCGTCCTCCCGTTAACATGTTTTCTATGTTAAAAATTAACAGTAAATTTTTTCAGTGAACGGAGAGAATATTCTTTTAAAAATTAACAGAAAATGCTGTGAACCTTAGGACAGAATTAACTTCTGAAAAAAAATAAAGTAAATGAAAAATTACACTGACATACTGGTAAATTTTAACATAGTACCTATTAAAATTTTTTTACTCTGAAAAAGTAATATACGCTATTCTTTAATTTAATTTCTTGCATATGAAAATTTACGTACATTCTCATAATTTTACTATATTTCTATATTACTTAGTATATTGAATTGTAGTAGACGTTCTTTTAAATTTTACTCCTCCCGTTAACATGTTTTTCATGTTAAAAATTAACATAACATTGGGTGCGTTTAGCGAACGTCAGCGGCTGAGATGCTGACCAAATCGGTTTCGCTAAACGGGCCGCTGCGCAAATGTTTACTTCAAGCTGTTGAGTAAACAAGTCAGCGCAAAAAAATAACGCTGAGTCGATCAGCTTTTAGCTGACAGATGTACTGCCGGTTAATAATTAAACTTAAATCATAATAATATTCAGTTTTAAATCATCCAAAAATAAAATGAATGAACAGTCAGTACCAAGAAAGAGTTTTACATTTTGCCTATGTATTGGAAGATTGATATTTATTAAAATATATACGTATTTAAAAAATGTGTTTGTTGACAAAAATTGTAAACAATCAAAAATAAATAATGTATGTATTTGATGCTATTTCGTAATATACTATCTGTAATAAATTTAATGAGTGCCATAAAAATATGTAGGTACATTATAATATACTGTATTTTAAATTTTAAGTACTGACGCTGTCTTGTCATACCAATTTTTTTAAACTAAAAAGTAGCATCAACATGTAACCAGAATTTATTTTTCTAGCTCAAATACTAACTTATTATCCAACTTCTTTTACATTCTATAGTACCACTATATTCTTTTATTAATTCTAGTAATGTACCCTGTTCTCTTACTGAAATTAATTCATTTTTTATCACATTTTATATAATAATTTGAGGTTAATTTTTAGTTTGACATAACAAAAAGCCGCCATTTAAACTGACTGTAAGCGCACGGTTTAGAGAATTTGCAGCAGTTGACTGTCAGCATACTCAGCATAGTTACTGCTGACTGTCAACCGCTGAGCTCGCTAAACGCAGCCATTTTTTCAGTCTAGTTGGTAAAACATTTCAAGATAATTCCAATTCATAAGTCTTGCCAATAAGTGTTTTAAATCGTTCAGCTCCAGACCATATGCAATATAATACCATTTTATTTAAAAGCGCATCTAAAACCCACCTCTGATCTCTCCAATCTCCCAGCATCCCACTGTACCAAAAATGTAATTGATAATGCAGAAAATTACAACGCTTGTAAAATCAGACACGACACGCACACGTTGCCTGCCGATGATAAAACGTCACAAACGCTGGAAGGGGGGTAAAGCCAGAGGGAGGGGGTTACATACATGTAACAATCAGCTTTATTCCAAGCTGATTTTTTATCACTAATATATAATCATGCTGGTATATTCAGTTGTATTGTAGTTAGTATGATGTAAACTGTAAATAAAGATAAGTATCAATATGTTAAATACTGAAATTTGTGATACTGTCTGCATGTGGCGTATTTACATACGTGTAATGTATGGCTTTATGAATATATTAACAGTATATGTATGGGGGCATTAGGGTGTATGTTTATATTGAAATATTTACGGGGTACCCCTTCAATATGTTATTTGGTACTAAAAAATAAGGTAATAGAAAATTCATATTTAGGCTGTACTCAATGCACTTTTATTGTGTATAAGCGCATTGATCCCGGTGTTAGCCGGGTTAATATTCACAAAATTATAGTGAAATTTTAACCCTTTGTAGCCCCAAGTAACATTTCTGTAACAAAACGCAATAATCCCGGTAATATACGTACTAAATATATTTAGTTCATTCAAATATGTGTAACACTACTGTAACATATACCAGTGAATAACTTAGTATCAAGTAAAATTCACAGATGGCATAACCTATTGACTTACGTATTAGTACGTAACTATTGGCAGTAAGACAGGATCAGATCCGGTTATTGGCCGATTTAGGTAGAAAAAAAGAATACGTTGTAAGTTTCCCCAGTGCATGGCGTTTCACAAACATTTTGAGAAAAATGTGTTGTAGCATTATGCTACAACACACTAAATAATTGTTTCAAATCCTGCATTACGACATAAATGTTTTTTTACGATTATCTCACAATATGTCAATCCCAAAAAAGTCAAATAAATATTTTTAAATTTCTGAAAAATACGTGTTTTTTATATGCCTAAACCTGTTCCTTTATCAACATAATTTAAATTTTTAAGATCTTGAGCTACAAATGGTTAATTGTTTTTTAGCGCAATCCACGAAGCTGTAGCGCTTATATGTTCGATTTTCCGTCCGTCTGTCTTCCACTGCAAAATCTCAGCCCCTTGTTCACCTAGAGACCTCGAGTTTTCGATAAATAGCTCAAAACTAACATTATGCCTGAAACCACAGCCTTCCTTAAAATGTATTACATATTTTTCCTTTTGGAAATCTCAAAAGAAAATCATCAAACTTACTGTTGTTTTTTTTTGTAGGGCTCGACTAACAAATTCTTGTATGATGGCCTGGATGTGGGGGTCATGGACATGCGACCCCACATCAGTGGCGTAGCTACTTTATTCACAGGTAAGGTAAATACATTTATTTAAAAAGTATTCATGTTCAAAATTTGATCAAATGAATTTTTTTATCAAAAAGTCAGCTGTGAGCAGAAAAACAAAAGTTGTGACGGGGGGTAATATCTGAAATTATAATTTAATTCGAAGTGTTTTTTTTTTGTCAATTTACAAAAATATGTTTATTACCTTAAACATTCAAAATATTCAATGACAACTAAAAAAATGTATCACCTCAGATGAAAAAAATATTTCCAATAAAAGTTAAAAAACCACTGATCTATATTATAAATATAAATAACCATACAGATATAGATCTTGGTTTCTGGGTGCAAACCGCGTCGATTTGGTCGTGTTATCTACCAACGTTTCGTCACACATTGCAGTGGACATCTTCAGGGCTTTTTTCTGCATTTTTAGAAGAGCCCTGATTGAGAATATTTTATTCATTTGAAAAATATATCTTCATGTTTATCTAAAAATATTTTCATTTGTCAAATTAATAAATAATTTATTACACCAACTAACAAAACTCTTAAATAGATTATACATAATGGTTGTATTAATAAATATTTATCAGTGTGAATATTTTTTTACACCACCCAACTAGTGAAAGTGCAATTTTCGATATGGTAAATTCAGTGACGTCATTTTTTTAGTATTTTTTTGTATTTGAAATATATGTTTTCAATATGAAACAAAATTTTCACCGTGATAAGAACATTGTTAGTAATAATATACATTTATCAATAAGATAAACGTGGATATTTTCATATTGGTAAAAAATTATCATATTAACAAACAACCTCTATCGGAACCAAATCGATCACGGCTTTCTTACATTGATCATATTTTTTAACACATAGACAAATTATTTTTTTCTGTGCCACGACCAAATCGACGCGGCTTACACTCAGAAGCCAAGATCCATATCAAGATCACCGCGGAAGCCTCAAGACTTGTATAACTATACAGATATAGTATATAGTCTTTAATATCTTTTCTGGTTTAAATATTCTCTTCAAAAAATAAAACGGATGTACTTATCTTTATCGTATATATCCCTCACGGATTTGTAAAAGTTTTGTGTAAAACGTCAACCCAGCGCTTACGAAGGACCCACAATAAATTTAAAAACAAGTGAAATATATCTTTACCAGAATACATATACACTTGCTCACATGTAGTTTTAAAAAAAATATCCCAATCTTTTTAAAAAAGGTGTCATGCTTGAGCATGCAAGACTTTCTTATACGTTTCGAATTTCTTATATGATAATAACATTGTGATATTTTCTGAAAATTAATGAAAAATAAGCCAAATTCAAAACATGAAATCTTTATTAAAATGTGTCTCATAATATTCATTGTTGAATTATAGTCAAACTCAGTTATAACGACATCGAGAGGACCAGTCATATAGGTAGTAAAAGCCGAGAACGTATTGCCAACTTAAGAATAGTAAAAATGACGCTACACGAGAAGACTATACAGGCTGATCCAGACCACCCGTCCACTATGTTTTACGCCCAAACTATTGAAGATAGAGTTTTATTAAAAAAAATTTACTATGTATATCGACCCTAAAGAATTTCAAGAAAATATTTTCAACCCCCTAAAACTGCGCCTTAGGGGGTAGTTTGGGGGGTACATGCCCGTTTCTCAGTAAAATCAAATGGTACGGTATATTCAAAAGTACATAATTGTAAATACCATAAAAAAGTAAGAAACTTTTGTAAAACAAAAATTTTCATACTTTCAATTGTTTAGAAAATATGGCGACTTGATCTCAAATTTTAGGGTTTTACTAAAAGTGCTCTAATTTCGTTAAATGTTAATGAAATTTTATTCTTTTTTTAAATTTAGAAAGTAGAAATAATGACTTTTGTAATGATCTATGAATATTTAAGATTTTGATAGTTTAATGTGACAAAAGCGACATATAAAAAATGCAAAAGTTCAATTAGCGATAATTCAAAAAATTTAAATACAATGGTATATCAATTAATACGTTATCTTAAAAAAGATACGTAAATAAACAACTTTTGATAATAAAATTTTAAATTAAAAATTATAATTTTGAATTTTCCATTTTAAAATTTTGATTTTTAATTTTTAATTTTTGAGATCAAGTCGCCATATTTTCTAAACAATTGAAAGTATGAAAATTTTTGTTTTACAAAAGTTTCTTACTTTTTTATGGTCTTTACAATTATGTACTTTTGAATATACCGTTCCATTTGATTTTACTGAGAAACGGGCATGTACCCCCCCAAACTACCCCCTAAGGCACAGTTTTAGGGGGTTGAAAATATTTTCTTGAAATTCTTTAGGGTCGATATACATAGTAAAACTTTTTTTTATAAAACTCTATATTCAATAGTTTGGGCGTAAAACATAGTGGACGGGTGGTCCGGATCACCCTTATACAAATGATATGCGCGTCACTTGAATGAATTAATACACAATATGGACAGTAGATGGCAGTGTTGTAACACTTTCGTCTAGTGCGGCTGTAGGTGACAGTGAGCATCAGCCATTGGGCGGTAAACAAGGAGGACGGCGGTGATGGTGGCATCGCAGTCGCATGTCCACAACTCACATGTCGTGTACTTGTTGTAATCATCACATATACAACGATCCTCGACCTTTGCCGCGCCGCTCTACGTGTTGTGTGGGAGGTATTTGGTACTGGTTTAGCTTTTGGTACATATTTAAACCCCTTTTTACACCTAGTTGGTATAAATACATACCACACTTTCAACTTCAACCGAGGGTCGGATTTAATAGTGTAACTTATTTATGGGCCAGTACCCCTATTCTTGAGCTCACTCGAGAACAAGGTATATAAAGACAAGGTAGCCTGGTCAGCTCCTTGACCAATCGGCGATGGCACGGAAATTGACAACACCACGAAGAGATATTCAAATGACATAAATGCATAATTGAATATAAATTACAAAAAATTACTTTATTTATTCTTGTTTTCGTATTTTTGATATTTTATCAACACATACCATCAAAGAAGTACAAATTCAACATTGCAAAATCATAAAGAAACTGTTTCAGACAATTTGGTTTTCTCGGGAATCGTCATATTTACTATTCTTAAGTTAGCAATACGTTCTGTGATTCTGACAACTTTTAATGATTTTGCAATGTCGAATTTATACTTCTTTGATGGTATGTGTTGATAAAATATCAAAAATACTAAAACAAGAATAAATAAAGTAATTTTTTGTAATTTATATTCAATTATACATTTATGACATTTGAATATCTCTTCGTGGTGACGTCAATTTCCGCGCTAACGCTGATGGGTCAAGAAGCTGACCAGGCTACCTTGTCTATATATACCTTGACTCGAGAATATGTCGATTCGAGTTTTACGTTCGAGATTTTAATTCTCACATGCCCAGGAGCAGTCGAGATTTTTCATTCGACATTTCTATAGAAAAAAAGTCGCATCGAGATTCGAGAATACGGTATAATTTACACAATCGAGATTCTAGTAAATAATTTAGTGACTTTTAGTTTTAGTTTAGTAATCTCGAATGAGAAAAAGTCGAACGAACTTGAGAATAAGAGCCCAGTACACAGAAAAAAACTCGATATTATTGAAAATTTGAGATGGAAAAATGCTTAATAAGTTGATCTTGACAATATAACAATATTTTCTCAATATAATAATAAATAAAAATTCTTATTGGAGATATTTTATTCATTTGAAAAATATATCTTCATGTTTATCTAAAAATCTTGTCATTTGTCAAATAAATAAATAATTTATTAGACCAACTAACGAAACTCTCAAATAGATTAAAAATAATGGTTGTATTAGTAAATATTTATCAGTGTGAATATTTTTTACACCACATAGTGAAAGTGCAATTTTCGATATGGTAAATTCGGTGATTTCAGTAATTTTTTGTATTTAAAATATATGTTTTCAATACGAAACAAAATTTTCACCGTAATAAGAACATTACTAGTAATAATATACATTTATCAATAAGATAAACGTGGATATTTCCATATTAGTAAAAAATTATCATATTAACAAAACAACCTCTATCGGAGCCAAATCGATCACGTATTTTTTACATTTATCACATTTTTTAACACAGACAAATTATTTGATTCTGTGTATAACTTATTTATGGGCCATTATTGAAATTTAAGAGTTATCGGTGTACCCTTAAAAAAGCTTCAGAGGGATTTGGGGGGGGGGGGGGGTAAATTTATGATGAAATTTATGAAATGTCTTACCTATTCTAAAAAAAGTTTTTAAAAAATCACATTTATGCATAATTTGCCATTTGAAACACAAAATTATTTAGTTTAAAAAAATATTTTGAAGTATGACCCCGATATGTCGGACAAAATATTACTCTTCTTTCCCTGTGACATCTCTTTTAT
Source organism: Sialis lutaria (assembly GCA_949319165.1). Lineage (NCBI taxonomy): Eukaryota > Metazoa > Arthropoda > Insecta > Megaloptera > Sialidae > Sialis > Sialis lutaria. Next base: position 36,826,694 of record OX439232.1, on the reverse strand, counting down.
TCTCGAAATACCTATAAAGTTGATTCCTCTGAATCAGCGGTTCTTAAACTCATGTATTCTAGGGACCCCTGTTTTGTACAATTATTTTTCGTGATAGAAAAACAAAGAAGGTCATTAGCATAGATGGGCACAGTTAATCGAAAAGTTAACTTCGTTAATCGTTAATCCGTTAGTAAAAAAGTTAACTTCGTTAACCGTTCAAGCGTTAAAATTCCGAAAATGTAACGGAAGTTAAAGTGAACCGAAAATTCGAAAATTTAACGAAAGTTAAAGTTAATCCGTTAAAAAGTTAACCATCCAAAATGTTTTTAGACTTTTTTTAGCTATTTCATCAAACTTACTTTTCATCAAACAACGAATGTAACGGACTAAAGTTAACGGAAGTTAACAAAAGCGTTAATATTTTTTTGAGTTAACGTAAAATTAATCCGTTAAGGGCAGACTAACGTTAATTCGTACAAAAAAAGGCACATTTTTGTGAATTTTTTCCGAGAACACAGTAAATATTTATTTATTTAAACTAATGGTACATCAAAGTATAACATTCGAAGAATATTTTGTAAAATTTTCATAATTTTTTTTTTTTAAATACAGCAATGGCGGCAATTATTTGGAGGCGTCTCGGAAAAAAGTTGAATTGCGGTGCCCCTCATAACTCGGTCCTGGATCATCTGAAATAAAAAAATAAAAATTTGTTCGTTAGCTAATCGTTTTCCCCAGGTAACGCTGGGGGGGTTTTTCAAAATTTAAATTTTTCAATTTTTGGGAACACTTTGAAGTGAAAAATCGAGTAATTTTTTATTATAAAATAAAAAATATTGACAAATTTGAAAAAAACTCTCCAGCGTTACCTCGTAAATTATGTACAGAAATAGTGTTCAAAATTTCAAAAGAATCGGTGCAGTAGTTTTGAAATTATGAGGGGCACCGACTTTGAAAACGTTGTGGGAAAAACGCTTTGAAGTTTTAAACACTAACTTAGAATAAAACGTTCATAAACGAGTTTTTTCGACTTACCTCACACTTGAATCATCGATGCCAGGTCCATAAAGGTGTTGTTATCGTCCATAATGTCTAATGCATCTTTTTGCTCCTGTCTCTGACGAATTCTGCCTTCTTTAGTTTTTTTTCCGCTCTACTTATACGCATGGAGTCAGTTGATCGCGCCCATTCATGAGCTCTCGGTCCACTTTAAACTGCTGTAACTTCGTTAGTTTTGCTCCGATCCGTGTAAAATTTTCACACAATATTCTTGAAAAGTTTTTCATTCAGAAAATCGAATAAAAAAAATTGGAAAAAAATAATTTAAATACGTTAGTCTGCCCTTAACCATTTTGTTAACTTCGTTAATTAACGGTTAACGGATTAACGAGTTAATGCCCACCTATGGCCATATGATACTATAATTAATCACTGGAAAATAGAAATATCAACGTACTTTATGTAAAATAATTTATACCCAAAATGTTTTACGGACCCCTGGGGGTCCGTGAACCCTTCTTTAAAAACCACTGCTCTAAATCAATAAGCTTTACAAATAACTGCATCATTATAATCAATAATTTAATAATTTCTATATCTGTGAAAACATTCAACTGATACTGAACTCATTCGACGCCGTCCCTGTTTGAGGTCGCAATAATGTTACTAACACACACACAGACACAATGTGTAACGTGTGACCTCACCCCAAACTACCCCTCCCCTCCCCCCACCAACAAGCCGATCAAACCGCAATCACGTGCACAAATATTCATACATTTGTCAAAGCTCTGCTAGAAACATCCGTGATTTGGTTGTACCTCGTCAATGTACTCACTACTATCTATATGTACTACGACATACTTGTTATTGCGATTGTTCAACTAATGACTGATGGTTTTTCATAGTCTATGGATGTTTAATAAATATTATTTATTAATTAGTTATTTTGTATTTATCACAAGTCATCATTTATATATTGTATTTAACTATTGACGTAATTAGGGCTGTAAGCTATTATGATGAACTGATTAGACGCGTGTACAACGGGGGGGGGGGGAAGGGTCATGCTCCCCCCCCCCCGTTGTTTTGATAGCTGTTGCACTATTAGTATCTAGGTTATAGCATTTTTAGTGAAATAACTATTGTTAGTTTGAAAAAATGGATAAAAAGGAATTTCGTGTGCTAATAAAGTATTGCTTTTTGGCAAAAAAAAAATACATTATTCGGACTTTGTACCAGGAAAATCAACCGTAGAAAAGTGGTTTGCTAAATTTAAACGAGGCGAAATGAGCACCGAGGACGATGCACGCAGTGGACGCCCCAAAGAGGCTGTTACCGACGAAAACATCAAAAAGTCCACAAAATAATTTTTGATAACCGTAAAGTGAAGTTGATTGAGATAGCTGAGACCCTAAAGATATCAAAGGAACGTGTTGGTCATATCGTGAATGAATATTTGGATATGCGAAAGCTCTGTGCAAAGTGGGTGCCGCGCGAGCTCACAATCGACTAAAAACAACAGTCAGTCCGCGGTAATCGAAACCAGATAGTCAAAAAAATATTTTACGAAAATGAATACTAAAATATAAAATTAACAAGCTATTTAACATCAATTTTCATAAACCAAAAGAAAATTAGAAAAATTTTGGTTAATTTTCAAAAAATTTCCAAAAAGACAACAAATAAGGTGAAATCACAATAACTTACTTAAGAATAAGTGATGATCGTGGCAAACTATTAAAAGTCTTTGACAATTACATATCAAACGTGACGTTTGACCAAATTAACAAAAAATTACCTTCACCAACAATAATGACTAAGGGTGACCGCATTTATTATAAATTTAATGAGTTTATTGATGTATTTGATAAATAATTGTTATAAGTATTAGTTAATAATATCAAAAAGCAAATAAACACACAAAAAGTACTTTTATTGTATCCTTTTATTCAACGTGTCACGACCGTCACAATGTTTGTTGAGTAATAAACCAGTTAAATAGATTACGTATTTACCTGATGTTCGTGTGGTACTAAAAATAATTTATTCGTAACATATTAATGTATGATTATTATAAAGTAACTTCAATATTTTCGTTAATATTTTGAGATTTTGAATAGAGGTTGCAAGACTTGCAATAGTTGGCGTCACGACCGTCACAGGGCTTTAAACGCTGACATTTTTTTGTAAAATAACCGTAGACCTTTTATTCTTTCAATATACATGTATTGCATTAATATCTACAGAAAAAAGGTAAAACCATGTTATTTACTAGTATTATTTAGAAATTATGAACTCCAATCCGAGTTGAAATGTCACGACCGTCACCGCGGACTGACCCTTATGTAAAAAAATTACAGAAAATACATTATGCGTTCAAATAGCCACATCCTATAATTAAACCATCATTAATGGGAATGTTAAGTAAAAAAGTTAGTAGGTAAGAGATATTATATAATTTTCTCTACATTCATGAAATGATATTTTCCGGATAGAAATTACATATACAGGCACAAACACAGACAGAGACAGACATACACAAAAGTTTGTTGTTATTGTACATAAACATACTGTCTTACTTACGTCTTTGGGTTAATCCTAGATATTATAATAATCTTCGGCTCGTTTCTCCCGCGTATAAAATTCCCAAACAACAATAAAACAATGAGCGTGGAGTAATCACGACTGGAGCACAGCATCTGCGGCCCTGCAATGCTGCTTTTACGTATTATATAACTGTGATTATTTATTGTATGGCATAGATTCATCAGCCATGCTTTTATTTTTATTTTGATTTTTTACCTTCTTATATGTACCATACATTTGAGATGGAAAAATGCTTAATAAAATCTTGTTAATATAACAATATTTCATCAATATAATAATAAAAAAAATCTTCATATTTATCTAAAAATCTTTTAATTTGTCAAATTAATAAATAATTTATTACACCAACTAACGAAACTCTCAAATAGATTAAACATAATGGTTGTATTAATAAATATTTATCAGTATGGATATTTTTTACACCACCCAACTAGTGAAAGTGCAATTTTCGATTAGGTAAATTCAGTGATGTCATTTATTAAGTATTTTCTTGTATTTAAAATTTATGTTTTCAATACGAAACAAAATTTTCACCGCGATAAGAACATTGTTAGTAATAATATACAGTTATCAATAAGATAAACGTGGATATTTCCATATTGGTAAAAATTATCATATTAACAAACAACCTCTATCGGAGCTAAATCGATCACGGACTTTTTACATTGATCACATTTCTTAATACATAGACAAATCATTTTTTCTGTGCAGAGAAATATGTAAGAGACGTAAATTTCATCTACTGGGTGGCTATATTAAATACTAATCCAATAACATAGAAATTAATTTGAATTAGTTTAATCAGGTCGTATTTTTTTTCGGTTTACCTTGTTCCACTGCTACTGATACAACAGCGTAGTTTTTTTTTCAAATATAAATAAAATATAAAGTCAGTCTAACGATAACAATATAAAGTGAAATGCAAACACAATTTTAAATAAAACCTATATACATAATAACATTTTATGAATATTTTAAGTTATATTTATTCATACTAACACACCCTACATCTGGGATATAAAGTTATAGGTACAGTCTAAATTTTATAAGACGTATTTGAAAAATGATAACAACATTACTAAGATAGTAAAGTAAAGCACCAATCATGAAAAATAGAGTGTTGGATACATGTTTAATTAAATGTACAAAATTATAATTATTTGTTGAAATTTGATTACTGCAGTGCCCGATTAAGGGGGGGCTAAGGGGGCTACAGCCCCGGGCCCCACTTACTCCAGGGGCCCCGCACGCCTTTGGAATAACCCAAGTAACTTCAAGCGACCCAGCTAGAGCAATTTTTTACTACTTTTAATCTACAAACCCAAGTAACCGAATGAATACAGAATGAACTATACAGAATATGTATAGATCTACAATGACTGATTATTATAGATTGTCGTCATAAGCCAGACTTAGTATTGAAAGCGAAAATCACTCAATTTTGATGATGTTATAACGTTATAAGTGAATTCACTGAATCGAAATCAAGAAAAAAGTATTTTTAATTGTTAATTTGTTTTAATAAAAATTATTTGTCCTATTCATGCAACGTAAAAATTGTTTTATTTTTTTTTCTTTCGTTCCTCTATTCTACTGATTTACTTAGGATGTTTATCTGCTTTCAAGCTCTCTTTCCTACTGGACTACTTGGGTTATGATAGGTTACGTGGGTTACTTAATGTTCTTGGGATGCTGTCAGGGCCGCGCCGACCCTCGGCAGCGCCTGTGTGCGAAACCTATGAAGCGCCTTTTTGTTAGAGTTCCAAAAAAAACTTAAGGAACTCTTTTAGTTTTGCTCTATCTATCTTTAAAAAATTATACATAAGATGAAATTTGATATACGGGCAAAGATTAAAAACAAAAACGATGAGATTTTTGAAAAAAAATTGTTTTAATCAATCAATTACGATGTATTTGCTCATCAAAAAATTTGAAAAAATTCCAGAATGTACCTTTTAATCAGTACTTTCAATGAAAATTATAACGAACACTATCAAAATTATTTAAGACTCAATTACCATTAACCGAAAACTGTAGGTACTCACATTTTTTGTTTACTTTCCCCATTGAGTGGGTTAGTGAAAAAAAGATTGGGCGTCTAAAATGCAACAAAAATCTCAATTGACTTTTTGCAACAAAAAATGTGAAAGGTCTTATTTATTTGCTTTGCAATGTCATTATCAGAGTCCTCCCCGTTCTAATTTATAAACTATGCAGAATGTAAGAAAGATAGTTTATGAAAAATTTTGAAATAACTCTTTTATAAATCGTAGTGAGAATGACTACGGAACCCTAGCATGTGCGAAGATAAATGACGTTTCACTTCCAGAAAAAGGAAACGTGAATTAAATTATTTAATTTTTTAAAGTAATAACAAATATAGTATGAGACGCTCAGCGCCAAAACAGACTAACCAAAAAATTCCCAAACAAAAAAATAGGTTTTAATAAATGAGGTTTTATTAACTTGTGTAATTTTTGCCGTATAGCTTTATTGCATTTTTGCACTTTTGGTAAGATGCAATAGCTGAACACTATAAAAGTATAAACCACGCAGCGTTTTAGTTTCTAAAACTAATTCTGGCCTGCCTGCTGCTTAGACCATTTTGGCATAAAAGTTTTTTGTGAATATCTTGTAAGGAAGAAATTTTTTTCGCTCTCATAACTAGAGATTGGAAGAATAGTTTTTCAACTATGGCGAAAAATGTAACTATTAGTTGAGTGCAGGTGCAGGTAATTGTGTATCAGATTTAATTTAGAAAACGACCTTTCTGCGTTTGCTACTGCAACTTTTCACCACATTATTGTTTAATTTAAAAAAAAAGTTCGATGCGATATAATTTTTTCTTTTATTTCTTTCAATTAATTTTTAATTTTAATGATTGGCGCTGGTATTTTATTAAACCCAAAAGGCGCCTCGCGGCGCCCCTGATGCCCTGGCGCCTGTGTGCGCCGCACACTTCGCACATATGGGCGGCGCGGCCCTGGATGCTGTTGCGTAATCATAGGGCCCCATTTTACTTTTAGCCCCAGGCCCCACGAAGGGTTAATCCGGCACTGGATTACTGTCATTACTGAATCATAATTTATAGACAGTTAACTGTAAAACAGCTTAATTTGCAAACAATCGGCCAATGGGTGTCAAAATGGTGGACATTTAAACTAATTATTAGTGTAATATATTTATTAATTATTATATTGTTATAGCATCTGCTTTATATTGTTTCAAATTTTCCTTTTTGTTTGTCTTATAGTACTTATCATTTTGTGATCATTAGCAAGTGTCCATTACTGGAGAAAAAGCATTCAAAAAATTATTTGCGGACTTTGGTAACTAAATTGATTGAATAAAGAAGTACTTGTTTTATTAGTAAAATGAATTCAACAGAATTACAAAAAAGAAGCCCACCAATCCCAAAAAAATTATCAAAACCTACACGTAGGTATTGCCACGCAACCCACTTGACACAACTCAAAAAATACCCTTACCAATCAATTCGAGAATCAATCCCGGATCCAACGAGGTACATGAGGCCATATGAAAATTTTTTAAAGATGGGGGGGGGTCATGACCGGAAAATTCCTAAAATGGGTTAAACTAGAACCACAGACCTACCATTTAGCGAAAACCCGAGATCTCTAGGTGGTCAGGGGGCCGAGATCTTGCGCTGGACCCGGACGAGCGGAAAATGGTTTGCGCTAAAAAAAACAGTATATTTTGCTCTTAAAGCGGCCAAGACTAGTATCAGTATATGTATAAAAAAGGATTGTGTGGTTTTATGAAACCACGGTAAAAGTGAAACTTTTTTTCACATTATAGACATTTAACTAAAAATTTTCGGAATAATAAATTCAAGCACTCAAAATTGAAATAAATCCATAAACAACAACATGCACCAGCAAAAAGTTCTAATAATTCTAATAAATTCTATATAACAACCAAACAATTTCTGTCTCTTTCATTTGACACGGCTCTTTTTTCGAGTCAGATGCACTGTCCATTTCTTTATGTCTATGGCTCTGACGTATTTACCCCTACTCCGCGGCCGAGCGACATGCAACACACAGACGAAAAATTTTGAGACGATGTAATAAAAGTTTCACTTTAAAAATATCTTATATTGATTTTAATGAATTTTATTCAAGAAAGTTAATTTTCTCAATTATTATTTTTCAGTCATTTATATTTTCACCATTTAATAAATATTAACAATAAATTTCGAGTACCGACATCCAAATGAAAATTTCACATTCTTGTTCGCATTGTGGGGCGAAGAGTAAAATGGGGAGGAGGGGGGGGGGGGTAGCGACCCCGCGCTTTTGCATCGCCGATACCGAGGCTCGATAAACTTTAGAAATGGCCACTTAAAGTGTATCGGATTTCTTGTGACTGTTTGAGATAAATTGCCGGCTTATGAAATCAATACCGGGAGAAAGCACCCCCCGTTTCCAGTCTCCGTACTACATATACTCGTACTATTCCTTTATTACGTATGAGAGTCATTTTATATCAACTCATTTCCACCCGTATAAAAAAAGAAAACATCTGCTTAGTAAATGCACAGTGCTTCCTCGTGCTAAATTCATCAATTTATAATTATGTTTTTAATTTTTTGACAATTTCCATCTAAATCTAAATTTTTCCTGCATACAAATGTCAAAATGACATTTTAAACGTTAAAATGACATTTAATATGTCAAAGTAAAAATACTCTGCCTTGTAAATGCACGGTGCTTCCTCGTGTTAATTCATCAAAGGTAGTTAATTATTGAACAATTTAAATAAAAACCGATAATGTATTCAGATGAACTGCCTGTCATTGGTTAACCATTTAATTTTCATACGATTTTAATAAAAAAATTTAATTTGACATTTTTCTTAATACGCGCCTGGTTATTATGTCGTATATTTTGAATTTTTTGAAAATTTCAATCAAAATCATTATTTTTCTGCTATACGAATGTCAAAATGACATTTAAAACGTCAAAGTGACATTTAATATGTCAAAGTAAATAGCAGTTTTAAAAAAACAAATGACGATTTTCTTAAGTCAAATTGAGATAGATCTTTGTAAGGGAATATTTTAGATTTTACAACAAAAGTAGGTGATCTATATTATAGAGAATTGAATGCTCTACAAAACAAGTTCTATAAAATTTTCACGTAACATGTGTCTTTCTTGATATATCTTCAAATCAAAAAATAAATATTTTGGGATGTCACCCCTCCCCCTTACACACGATTTTAATACTTTTGAAAAAGGACCGTCCTCAAACCAAACCCAACCAATCAACCAAGTTTCATCAATATCGGTTCAGTGGTTCATGAGTTAAGCGTGTGACAAGGGTTGGGGGACAGACACACAGACACACACACAGACAGACAGACAGACACGGAACAAAAAGTGTTTGTCTTGACCTTAAACGGATAGATCCGGTAAAATTTTTAAAATCGGAGAACAAATTTTTTTTCTCGTTTTAAAACGATAACGAAGCTTCTCGTATCTTCGATATTGCGAGGAAGCAAAATGTAACCGAAATAATTGGGTCGGTTACTAAATGCACTGGACTATAAATAACTCAACTAAATTTGTCTATTCATACACGTTTAGTTACTAAATAACTCGTCACTTGACTAAACCACTATCCTAGTCTGAACCAGGCATTACTGTATGTTCAGAAGTAGTATAATATACTCCTCCAATACTTGATGTCTATTTTCCAAGGGTGTTATTTTTACGACTGTATTACTACTGTGAGATTCTGCTTTCCTGATACTCCCTATGCCAATGCTGATGGGCCAAACACGCTGATACATAAAACTACAATGTATTATTTGCGTGCATGTGTGCATGCACATGTACACATACGTATTTACATACTGTCTGTGTGTGTGTGTTGTGTGTATGTGAGATGATATTCACAGAATCCGATTTTCCGATATTATTCATGAACAGAACGAGTAAGTAAATATATTTATTTTCTTATATCATTCTTCGGTTGTGGATAGGTATAATATGATATTTATTTCACTTTATATATAGGTATAATTTATAGTTTACTAGCGCATTGAACCCAGTGTTACCCGGGGATATAAATATAATCTGCAATAAACCTATTAAACATTGTTTTCTCTTTCTCCATTAGTGAAAACCGGATTAAAATCTGTAATTTACTGAGAAAATCGTACACAAACAAATACACAAATCGTACACAGACTGTATACACCCAGGCGCGTATACAAGGTGGGAGTCAAAGGGTCATCACCCCCCCCCCCCCCCAAGAATTAAAAAGATATTATAAAGAAATCTGAAAAAGATTTTTTTAATGAAATTTTATAATAAAATATACAACACAAACTTTTTTTTAATATTTAGATAAAAAATAACAGTGTGTACTCAAACGAGTAAATTGGGCAGATATGAAGTCTATTTTGAGTATGTCTGCTTTTCTGATATCATTTTTATTTAAATAAATTTCATTTAAAAGTCATGTTATATGTATATTTAAGTTATTTCATATGATTTGAACAAAATGCGAAATTACATGCTCTAGTTCAGCGGTTCTCAACCTTTTTTAGCTTGCGTACCCCTTGGCAGTTCATTATCCTAAATTGTACCCCTTATATTAGAAAAATGTTTATAATTTAAATACTCGTACTTGTTATTATTTTAAACTTGTTCTAACACTAAAGAAATAACAATAACGTGTCAAGGAGTGTGCTCAAAATGTTTATTAATGAAAACTAAAAGGTTTTTATAGATACATAATTTTTTAATAAAAAAACACAATAAATATAAACTATTATAAATATAAAGTTAAATATTCGCAATTTTACATTAATTTTAACTTAACTTATTATATTCAGTGAGATCCTTGTGCTTGCTTTGAGGCACATAGTTTTTTGAAATCAGGTTCGATTGATGCAAGGTACAATCTTAAATCTGGAGCTGCATTCAGCTTATTACTGTATTTGTTTTTAATAAAGAGATACGAAGAAAATGCTCTTTCCACCAGCACTGTACTTATAAATGGTAACAAAACGTTAAGCGCTTTAGCAGAAAGCTGTTCATATTCGGTGCTGATATGTGACCAAAAGTTAATAAAACATTAATTTCGACTTTCAAAGTAGAGTCATTTGAAAGATCAATTAAGTTCTCTTTTTCTTTGATAGATAATTTAGCTACTCGAAAGTGTTCTACATTGAAAGGATTTGAAATCCAATTGTTGAGTGTCGCTTCTGTATATTTATTATTCTGTAATGTAATGTGAAAAGTTACGTAACAGCGGGAAACTGAATCGAGACGAGAGGAAAATAGTTATATTTTTAACATCGGCCATTACTCATTTTTTTTCGCGTACCCCCAAGTCATGAAACGTACCACGGGTTGAGAATCGCTGCTCTAGTTGGATAAAATATATTAGCATACCACGTACCTCTTTTCATATAAAAATTATTCAGAACAATTAAAACACTTATGAAACTAATAACGATAACAAATTTTGTTTGTTGCACTTCTACCAACTGATTTTTAAATAAATATTGTGAATTAATATCCATAGACAGCAGCACTAATTATAAAATGAGGTGTACACAAATGTATACTGCGAGCGTTAATGGGTTAATAAATATTATATGATTCTTAAAATTCATATACATATAAATAATAATACAACTTCTATGAAATCCCCCGACATAATTCTAAATTGAATTTTTATATTGGAATTTTTTAAATTCCTATCCAAGAGTGACAATTTGAGATGAAATGCTCGAAAGTAATAAATGCTATGAGATTTTGCCTTCATTTTGCTTTTATTCTTTCGACACCGCAAGATATTAATTTTACGCAAGGTTTCAGCGCATCGTAAAGTGTTGAAAGGTTGCAATAAGAGGGTGTGTTTGTACGAGTACGTATGGCCAGTGGTAGAGCTCTAAAGGGTGGACAAAGATAGATCATGAGCGTATCCACAGGGAGGTAAAAGGGCTAGTTTTTTCTCTCCAGTTTACAGTTTTTTTTTACTTCTTAATTAAAAAAATAACTTAAAAAAGTTTTCAAGTAATACAAATTGAAAACAAAAATTAAAAAAAATTGTCATGTTTGTATGACTAAAACCATAGACTTATAGAATGGATTGAGCAATAGTCTCGCAAAATTGACCCTCTCTTTAAAGAGATAAAGCGAATATGTCACCAATACCTGTCTAATAACCCAAAAAACCCCGTATACACATTTTCAATAATTTTTTTGTACATTCGAAATGCACTAAATAGATCGATTTTTGAGTATTTTGGAAAATATCTTCAGACAAATTTCGGTAAGCTCGAAAATGATTTTAGAAGTATGGTTCCATTGGCAAAAATACTAGTTATGGCCCATAGTACCAGAATCGCGAGTTGCCCATAGAGATTTTTTCGGCCCCATACAATTTGACCCACTCTAAATGTATGTATATTATTGTATATATAGGGTTTCTACGGAACCCTAAAAAAGTAATAGAGGCAAATTTAAATAAAATCTACAATTAAATATAATAATATAATTTAATGTTTTTTTTTACATATATATTTGATTGTAAAAAGAATGAATATTAGATAATAACTATTAACTACAGTGCCGTAACTAGCACAGGGGGAAGGAGGGCATAGCAGTGTAGAAAAGGTTACAATTAATAAGACGTATAGTATAAATAGTTAGGTGTTAATTTTAAAAGTCATTAAAATTAATATCACTTAAAAATATTGAGGTAACGAAAAAAACATGTTTTCAATTTTTATTTTCCGTGGGGGGGGGGGGGGGGGGCTCACACACATACTGCCCCGTGGCCCCTGAGTTTCTAGTTACGGCACTGATTAACTAGTATGACAGTAAAAAGTTTTATAAAAAAATAAAAAATAAAAGTTTAATCTACGGCACTGGTATATGACCGTAAAACAGCCGAATCAAGAAAATCACAAACGTGAAGTTGTCGCGGCCATTGTAATATTTTATCGCTGGTTCGAGCCATGTATTTACTCAAGAAGTGAACAAAAACTACAGACTTGTTGGAAACTCAGCAAATTCCGGAAAACTCACCATATAATTTATTTATCGATCATTATTCTTGGTACAAGCACTGTCTTTTTTTTATTAATGACCTTGAACGTGAACAAAAGAAAAGTACTATCCAATAGATAATTTTATTTATTAAGCAAATAATAAATGTATTTCATATCTATTAACCCTTTATAGCTCAAAATCTTAAAAATTTTAATTGTGTTGATAAAGAGACAAGTTTAGGCATATAAAAAAAACACGTATTTTTCAGAAATTTAAAAATATTTATTATTAATTATTTATTTGACTTTTTTTGGGAGTGACATTACTGTGAGTTAATCATTAAAAATACTTATGTGGTATGGCAGGATTTGAAACAATTATTTTGTTTGTTGTAGCATAATGCTACACCGCATTTTTCGCAAATTGTTTGTGAAACGCCAGTACACTGGGGAAACTTACAACGTATTCTTTTTTCTACCCAAATCGGCCAGTAGCCGATCTGGTCCTGCTTTACTGCCAATAGTTACGTAATCATACGTAAGTCAATAGGTTATGCCATCAGTGAATTTTACTTGATATTAAGTTATTGAGTGGTAGGTATGTTACAGTAGTGTTACACATATTTGAATGAACTAAATATATTTAGTACGTATATTAGCGGGATTATTGAGGTTTGTTACAGAAATGTCACATGGGGCTACAAAGGGTTAATACCTAAATAAAAGAAAAATGTCTATAACTACTTATGTGGTGTTTACATCGAAAAAAGAAAACAGAAACATTGTGTCTTTAAAATACTTCGTATTTAAAAATGTATAGGGTTTATTGCTTTTTTGTCAAAAAAACACCGTGTTTCTGTTTTGTTTTCTCGGTGTAAACACCGCATTACATATGTATACCTAGTATTTATTTTTTCAATTTAAAATCAAATTTTCCTTGCTCTTTTTGCTATTAACCTTAAGACAAGATTACAAAAATAAATGGAAAAATAGAATGTAAATAATTGTAGTAAAAATTACACTAAAAAAAATATTTGGTTTCGAAAAATGTTGTTTTTAATTTATATTCAGAACACATGTACCTACATTTAATGGAATATTTTACTTTGTTCATTATTAAAAGTAAAAAAAGTTTAATTTAATTTGAAAATTGAAATAGACAGAACGGTATATAATAGTAACATGTACTAATTTGTACAATGTAATGGAAGAGCTAGTTTTTCATTATTTTGAATAAATTACACGTGAATATATTTGTTTTATAATTTTTATATTATTAAGTTTCAAATATTAGTTTTTAAAACGTCTCTATATAGCCAATTGTGTAGAATTTCAATAAATAAAGCACTTTTGGTAAGTTCTCTCATTTATCGTGTATTAAAAACTCTATTTTTAATATCCAATCACTCAAAAACCATACGTCCAATATTTTAAATAAAAATTAATAAAATATATGAGTTATTCATAAATAACATATTCAAATTTTAGACTTTTATCTATACATTGTTCTAATGATCGAATAACCTTAATATCAAAATCATTTTTAATCTAACATCAATACCAGAAGGCTGCTGTTACCATGTGTAAACCACTAAATAATCAAAATTAGAAAATCGTAAGCAGGAGTGAGCTGTTTTGTTACTCAGTTAAACATCTGAACTGTAATAATTTCACTTTCAATGTGAAGTATACGTCAGGTAATTAGTATCGATAATCAATAATAATTTTAATTGTCACGTTTCGTAAATGGTTTAATTATATATCGGTGAGATATTCGCGATGTGTCGGAATCACAATACGCAAGGAACAGTCGACACTGACATTGACATAACCAATCAAAATTCCATTCGAATGTGATTAGAGTACAGGGCTGTACTCAAACATAATTGAGGAGTTTGCAGCAACAACGAGTTAACTCCATTTTTAGGCCAAACTGAGTTAACAACCGTTTCTGGAGGGGGGGGGATCATTCTTTCGTTTGGTTCAACTAACAAGGAAACCTTTTCAGGTCGAAAATTCGTATCGAGTTTAAACTTTGTATATAGTTAGAGGAGGTCAAAATAAGTATATCACAGCTGCGGTAAAACGGTTTAAGGGGGTGAAACACCCCTATGAAAGTGTGCAAAATAATCATATTTTTTCAAATAACTCTGAAATTAATGAAAATTTTAAAAAATCCATAATACAAAATGTTCATGATTTTTTATTCTCTTTCGAATGGCAGTAGTCAAAATTCGAAAAAATTATGTGGGTGGGAGGTGGGGATTAACGGTTTATTTTTTTCGAGTTTTGACTGTCGTCATTTGAAAGAGCATAAAGAATCATGAAAATTTTGTATTATAGATTTTTTTAAATTTTCATTAGTTTCAGAGTTATTTGAAAAAATATGATTATTTTGCACATTTTCATAGGGGTCTTTCACCCTCTTAAACCGTTTTACCGCAGCTGTGATATACTTATTTTGACCTCCTCTAACTATATACAAAGTTTAAACTCGATACGAATTTTCGACCTGAAAAGGTTTCCTTGTAAAAATTACCTACCTTTGATAGTTCTCAAGGTATCCGCTAGAATGAGTTAGCTGCTTCATTCGCTTGGGTTTTAGAATTCAGTTAGTACACTCGTTACTGTGTTCTTTCTTGAAAAAAACAAATTTTCTTGAAAATTGTTCTTATTCAATGCTTCCTTACTTTAAAAAGAAAATAATTTCCAACTATTTGGGGCAAAAAGGAGTTATCTCCAGAATAAAATTGACTCTAGAATTGCGAATTTTACGAATTTCTCAATGGAATTTGGCCAAAACATGTAGTCGGTGACAAATAATAATTGGACGAAGACAAAGGCGATTTACATACATTCTCAATTTTTTAAACAGTTTTTTCTATTTTCTCACAAATTATGAAAACTGAAGATAACTCCTTGTTGCGGCAGACCCTTCAATTACTTCCATGTTCGAAGAAATGGAAGTATTTATACAAAAAAAAGGATTGTGTGGTTTTATGAAACCACGGTAAAAGTGAAACTTTTTTTTCACATTATAGACATTTAACTAAAAATTTTCGGAATAATAAATTCAAGCACTCAAAATTGAAATAAATCCATAAACAACAACATGCACTAGCAAAAAGTTCTAATAATACTAATAAATTCTATATAAAAACCAAGATCTTTTTTCCTTTTTCTATAAGCACGTGCTCTGTCGGCGTTCTGTTTTTTACGGCGTAAAATTAATTCATCGTCATTCATTTTTGCACTATTCTTTCTCGTTGATCAGTTTTTTGGACTCACTAGCTGTGTCGTTGTTTACCAAAAGCAAATAAATAACAACATTTACATTAAACACTGACAAATTACAATACAAACTTACTAAATATGTATAATAGCACACAGTACATAAACTGTCATACAATGAATGGCTGATTGTTCCACGCGTGCGCAGTCCAAACGTTACGCGACATGCAACACACAGACGAAAAAGTTTGAGACGATGTAATAAAAGTTTCACTTTAAAAAGATTCTATAAAATTTTCACATAACATGTGTATGTCTTTCTTGAAAAAATAAATATTTTGGGATGTTACCCCTCCCTTACTAATTTTACTTCCATGTTCAAATAAGTAGAAATATTGTATTATAGCCTCCAAAAAATCGTGTACGAGATAAGAGCAGATTCATTGTAAATTTTAATTTAGATTTAAATTGTCAAAAAATTTAAAATATACGACAAAATAACTTGGGGCGTATTAAAAAAATGCCGAATTAATATTTTACTTCCATGTTCGAAGAAATTGAAGTATTGTAATACCGTCGAAAAATCATGTTCGAGATAAGAGCAGATTCTGATTGTACTAACTTCAAAACGTAAAGAAAAGTTGATTTCCACATGGTGGCTGTGCGTGTGTGTGTGTCTGGATGTAGAATTTTATTTCATTCACAATAACTACTGTAAATATGCACCGATTTGAATTATTTTTGGGAAAAAAGTTTGTCACGGTGATTTTAGTACTAATCGAATTAAGGGTTTTGGAAATATTTGAAATTTTGTACCTATTATAGTCTAAAAAGTGAGTATTATCTCACCAATTTTGATAAGATTTGGTACACTTGTAGTTTAATTCAATATAAGGGGCACTTGTTTTATAAACGTGCTAAAATAGCCACTGAAGGGGTGAAAACAACCCTCAAAGTTTTAATATTAAATACTAATAAAATCATGTGGCCATATCAAAATAAATGTTGATTAAATGAAAAATTACATGACAATTAATGAAATTTATTGTTTATATAGTTTTTTATGATTTTCTTTATTGTTTTCTTATCTTTAAGTTGATATTTCTATGACAAATTAAAGTTTGATACATAAAATATTACCTACTCAAAAATTTAGAATTTTAGATTTCGTTAAAAGTATGTTTATTATATAGAAAATGACGTGAAAAGTTGAAATTTTCAAACCGCAGGTCTGTATCTCAAACCGTTCACGAGATATAGCCTTTCAAAGTTTTCGTTTTTTTTTTTAATTTTTGAGAAAAATGGCTGTAACTTTTGAACGTGTGATCGGAATTGATTTTCGTTGGCAGATTTGGAATCAGCGTGTCAAAATCTATACAATAACATGTATAATACTTCAAAACTCGAGAAAAAAAATTTCGCGAAAAATCGAAAAAATTCAAAGGGGTATACCTTAAAAAAATGCCGATTTTTGACCAATTTTTTTTCTCGAATTTTAAAGTATTATACACGTTATTGTATAGATTTTGACATGCTGATTTCAAATCTGTCAATGAAAATCAAATCCGACCACACGTTTAAAAGTTACAGCCATTTTTTTCCAAAATTTTGAAAAAACTAAAACTTTGAGAGACCATATCTCGAGAACGATTAGAGATACAGACCTGCGGTTTAAAAATTTCAACTTTCCATGTCATTTTCTATAGAATAAACATACTTTTAACGAAATCTAAAATTCAAAAATTTTTAGTAATATTTTATGTGTCAGACTTAAATTTGTCATAGGAATATCAACTTAAAGATAAGAAAACAAGAAAGAAAATTAAAAATTAACTAAATAAATAATAAATTTTATTATGTCATTTAATTTAAAAAAAAATACGTAAATCGGATAAGTGGTTCTCGAATAATAGCGCACAAACAGACAGACAGACAATGGGTTCTCTAGTTATTAAATTAACACTAATAGGCAAAATCCTTAGAGATATGTAGCTCCCTCACGAAAAATTTCCGGACACATGTTCATATTTTTTTCAATCAACCATTCAAGTTTATTCCACCTGAAATGACTCACCCTGTACATAAATAATACAACCATATCAATTAAATATTTGCACAAAACTTAATTTACCCAATATTTTATTTATTAACTAATTATGGAAGTTGTAAAATTTGTTAAATTCTTGCTAGGATATTTATTACAAGAAAATCGGTTTCTTCAAACTTCTAGAAGCTAATAGCTCGGTTTCTTAACTACCTGCTTACTACATAAGATATAACACGTATAGAAAAATCGAATTGGGTTAATGTTAAAATAATACACTTACAGAGTACAAAACTTTTCTAATTTCAATAGAGTATTTCAAAAACAAATTACATATTAAAACTTATTTATGGTATTTTAAAATCAATAACATACAGAATACATTATATCTAACTTGAATCATTTTCTAATTATGAGGCTCGTTATATTTAAATTAAACTTAAAATTTTATTTTTTTCACTCTCTGTAGCAGGGGTGAGAAAACTATGGACCTCATGTGACCCTCTACAATTTTATATAGAGCGAAAATTATTATAAACTTGCTCATTGGACCCGGTGTTACCCAGTTTGCAATATCACTGCTTCTAGTTAAATCTCAATCTCAAAATTTATGGTAAATATTATCATTATGTATAGGGATGTACCGGAATTCCGGTCCGGCCGGAATTCCGACCGGAATTCACGATTTTATTCCGGTTCCGGTTCCGGCCGGAACTACTAAATTCCGGCTGAGTTTGCCGGAATTTTTAAATTTTGTTATTTTTTTTAACTAAGAAATTCATAAATAATATAATTATGAATAAATAACATTTTATTAATGAAAAATCATTTCGTAACACAAAAAGACAGTTTTTTATTATTTGTTTGATCATAATATGATTGAAATTTTAGCATTAATTGATTTTAAATATATTAATAAAAAAGTCATTATATTACGGACTACGGACATTGAACTGTTCAATAATAAACTAAAGATTTTCGAAAATTTTGGAATATTAACTGTAAAATAAGACTTATTCTGCATTTTTTAAATAATACTGTAGTCCTGTTTTTTTTCAAAAACATTTTTTTAATGAAACTAAAACGTTTTTTCGGCGAACTCACCCATATAAAAATATATCTTTAAATAATAATATTCAAAATAGTGGCCCGAGAAACATTTGTTACTGCACTAGTATTTATGCTATTGGGATTAGCTATAAAATCAGAAAGACTCACATAGTTATTTCTCTAAATCTATCATTATATTTATATTTAGTTAATAATTACTACTTAACTAGTAGTATTTATTAATACTGCATTGCACTAGAACTAAATTAACACATATTGGTGCTTTAATTTCGACTTTTCGAGTAATTGGTATTCGATACTTTATTTATCGATACTTCATACGATTTTCTCTTTTATGAATTTGTTTAACTGCTGTTTTGATTTATCATACATATTTACTTAAATAAATTTGACATACTTCAAATTTAATTATATTGGTAGAAAAGAACGTATGATATATAAACAATTTAAAACACCTTATAAAGCTGTAGAAATCACAGGATATGTAGAAAATACTATGTTTTATAATATAATGTAAGACTCTACCCCCCTAATTTTTAAGAAATACCATATAAAATAATGTTATATTAATTTATGATGATAATCTATGTATATAAAGCATATTAATACCATTTTAGTTATTTTATTATCATTATTAACTGAAATATAATTTTTTGAAAAAAATTCCGGTTCCGGCCGGAATTCCGGCCGGAATTTTTTTGTGAATTCCGGTAATTCCGGTTCCGGCCGGAATCGAAAATTTCGGTTCCGGTACACCCCTAATTATGTAGTACTATTATGGGCAGACATTTCAGATTTTTATCTGGTCCCCCACCAGAGATATTTAGCTTTAAAAAGTGCGGTTTTCTCAAGTTTTCAAATTTTGTGATTTCAAAAAAAGGAGGGGCAGTCTCAGGGTTGAACTTTGGTGTGTGAATAAAACTAGTATCCACCTCTTTGTAAAAAAAAATGACTTGTTGATTCTACCCCTTCTTGCAAAAACATCCCCTTGAAAATGGGATTTTTCCAAAAGAGAACTAAGAATTTAGGCTCATATTTCACCCTTAAGAATTGAATTTAGATGATAAAGTACACAAGTAATTTTGTAGCCCGTTATATTCTTAACAAATTACTTCTAGTCGCATGTCGATAGGTTAAATAGATCCGGAGATATTCTAGTTTCCGTAAACTCTTGCAAAAAACGTTGCATTTTATAAAACAAATATGGCAGCCACGCGAAAACAAAAAATAATAAAATTATGGTCAAGCAACCATTTAATTAAATTCTGGACCACTTGATATGGACTGACCCATACCATATTCTAAAAGCAAGAAAATACATTTTTTAACCCTTACTTAAGTTAAGGGGGATGGCCATTGTAACGGGTTAAAAAATTGTCAATGTTTGGGAATTTTTTTCACAGATATAACTAATTATTTTTGAATCAGGTAAAGGAAATTTTATTTAGTGAAACCCTAAAATTTGAGAACAAGTCGCCATATTTTTTAAACAATTGAAAGTATGAAAATTTTTGTTTTACAAAAGTTTCTTATTTTTTTATGATCTTTACAAATTTGTACTTTTTGATATACCATTCCATTTGATTTTACTGAGAAACGGACATGTACCCCTCAAACTACCCCCTAAGGAGCAATTTTAGGGGGTTGAAAATATTTTCCTGAAATTCTTTAGGATCAATATATATAATAAATTTTTTATCCTAAAACTCTATCTTCAATAGTTTGGGCGTAAAACAATGCCGGACACACTATTGGAGGACCCTGTATATTCAACTTATTTAATATCAATTTTTATTGAAAAATATTAAATATTTACAAAGTTATGAGCCTCGATGTGACGACCAAAAAAGATATTTTTCTCTATGGTCGACTCAAAATTTCGAGAAGGGTTATATGAAAAAAATAAATAAAAAAAAAAACGTGGCCGTTTTTTTTTTTATTTTATTTTTTCACAAAAAGGCGATCGTTTGAAATTTTTTTTACCAATTTTTTTTATTAGAGCGGTTTTAAAAATAGTAATTATCAAAATTTCAAAAATCGGCTACGTGCAACGATAGCTACTACAATTACGAAAATTATTTAAAAAAAATTAAAATCGGTTCATTAGTCTTTGAGGAATCGTGTCGACCAGGTCGAAAAATGTCATTCCGAGATAAACGTGTTTAATGTTTTTGTTATGTCATAACCGGCCGTGCTACATCGTCTCACTAAATTGACTGTAATTCCGTCAATTTTGAAAATTTAAACTCAATTTTTTGTATACATATTTATGAATATGTAAACTTTAAAAAATCTAAGAAATTTTGTTTTATATTTTTTCCGTGACAGTGGCCACCCCCCTTAACATAACTTATTAAATTACTCTTCATTTATAATGTCCAGTACATGGTCCAGTAGTGTCAAATTTATTAATTTTATTAAGTCCAGCCCTGTGAAAACCCAAAACAGACACATAGAGAGAGAGAGAGAGAGATTGTAGAACAACAACACAATGAACCGAAGATAATAACAATAAACATTAATGGAAGAGAAGATAGCTGGATAAAGCGTAATTGTAATTGAAAAGTAAACCGCCAGTATTGTTGGGGTAAAAGGGGTGACTGTTTTATTTAACTCTCTCGGCTCACTTCACGTGCTTTCACTTCTTCACAGGCGCGTATAAAGTCAGTTTTAACCACACCTACTTGACCAACTGTTTTTTTTTTATTTGAGGTTATACTTCAGGGTAAAACATAGACTTATGAAATGGACTGTCATTAAATCGACCACTATCTTGAAAGAGACAAAGCGAATGTGTAGCCAATCTTTTCTGTAGGTCTGTCCTGTGCACTTCCGACGAATATACTATTTTTATTTGAATTAATATGTAGATAAAATGCAGAAAAATATAATTAAGAATAATGAAAAAAATAGTTGTTTACGATCAAAATGAATAATACCTAATGGAAATAATTATTTTTTTTATATTGACAATCATAAAAAATGCACTTTTTTTTCTTTCAATAGTATATTGTGTAGCAAGGGGTGAAACAAGACGATTTCTGACGAGGGCGAGAATTGACTGCCCGAGCGAAGCGAGAGCTGTCATCGCTCTGGTCTGAAATCGTCTTTGTTTCATCCCGTGCCACACACTGTATTTTTCATATCACATGTAATGAAACAACGAGTTTTGATTTCTGTAGCCAGTCGAAGTAAGACTATTTCAGACAAATAGCGCAGTAATATCTTATACTATTTTAATAATAGAATAATTCAGAAATAAGATTCGCTTTTGTTTATTACAAATGCGATTCTGACAGACTTGATATAAAGACATAAATAATAAATAAATTAATGTGCCGGGCAGAAACAACGTTATTTCTGCCCGGCACAGTCGTATTGGTCTGAAATTGTCTTGTTTCGACTGGCAAAACAGGGTTCAAAACTAGTTGTTTCAATGTATGTGATATGAAAATATATTATTATATATTATATATTATTATTATTCAAATATATAAACAATTAAACATATAAATATCCTACAAACCTGTGACGTAATCAATTAGAATTTTATAAAGAGACATACAGGCTACTTTATCACTTTGTCTCTGTCACACTTTTTCGCCAGTATTTACTTCACAGATGGATAGGGAATGCTCAGTCTATTCTATAAGTCTATGGGGTGAAAATTTTAAAAATTAAATGCGAAAACAATTTAACACCATATGAAGTTAGGCTACACTGCAGTGCAAAAGTCTTTGGACACTCATTTTTTTGTGTATTGTAAATATAAAACTGCAAAAATGGTTGATAAAAAATCTTAAATATTGATAAGAGTATTTGTAATAATCCTAGCAAATCTAAAATACAGCATTTACAATTTTCCATGTTACGGAAAATTTTTGAATTATATGCCTGAAAGGTCAGGTTTACTCAAGTTGAAAGTATTGACGCACAGTGTCTTTCAAGCTAACGAGAAATTATTTTTTTACTATCTTGACTACTAGTAAACATATTCTTTTCGCTATTTTGTGTATTTTTATTGACTGAAATCTGTATATTTACATTCAAAATCACAGGTGTCCAAAGACTTTTGCACGGCAGTGTAGCTATGTAGAAAATATAGATTTCTGTTATGATAATCGGTAAGACAGGTTTTAAAATTTGGTTTTGCACGCTAGATGTCAATACGTTTTACTTCTAAAATTCTAATGCGCAAAAAGAAATAAGGATCAAATGGAAATTTTAATATAAATAATATAATATAATATAATAATAATTTAATAATAAATGCGACTAAACTGCTGGACCGATCTTGATGAAATTTTGCAAGGAGATAGCTTACGTCCTTAGGAAGAACATAGGGTACTATGTATCCCGAAAATTAAACAGAAAAACACACAAATTTCACGTAGACGAAGTTGCGGGTTACAGCAAGTTTAGTATAAAATTTAAAATAATCGATGAAAAGTCGAATCTGTTTCAGAACAGCTTATAAATGGTGATTTATATTAACTGTTACAACTGCACCTGTGTCTGAATGCACTTTTCGATATAAATCATATTTGTGTTTCGGGTAGGCTTGGGGTTTGTTGCAGTTCCCCCAATAATGGGACCGGTCATATATGTACATTGTAATCCCTTTATAAAATATATGTGATAGTATGTTATAACTTGAATTTAAGTTAAGAGATTATTTGTTCATGTATTTTGAATAAGATTATTAGAAAAAATTAATTAAAGAAAGTCATAAGATCCGGGAAAATTTGATTTTGAAATAATTAAAAATTAAAGCGGTAATTTTAGCCCACTTTGAATGATATATGTACAATTATTTTTAAAGTGAAACTTTTATTACATCGTCTCAAACTTTTTGGTCTGTGTGTTGCATGTTGCGTAACGTTTGGACTGCGCATGCGTGGAACAAGCAGCCATTCATTGTATGACAGTTTATGTACTGTGTGCTATTATACATATTTAGTAAGTTTGTATTGTAATTTGTCAGTGTTTAATGTAAATGTTGTTATTTATTTGCTTTTGATAAACAACGACACAGCTAGTGAGTCCAAAAAACTGATCAACGAGAAAGAATAGTGCAAAAATGAATGACGATGAATTAATTTTACGCCGTAAAAAACAGAACGCCGACAGAGCACGTGCTTATAGAAAAAGGAAAAAAGATCTTGGTTTTTATATAGAATTTATTAGTATTATTAGAACTTTTTGCTGGTGCATGTTGTTGTTTATGGATTTATTTCAATTTTGAGTGCTTGAATTTATTATTCCGAAAATTTTTAGTTAAATGTCTATAATGTGAAAAAAAAGTTTCACTTTTACCGTGGTTTCATAAAACCACACAATCCTTTTTGATAAAATATTAATTAAAAATCCCGAGTCCAACAAGGTACATGAAGCCATATATGAAAAATTTTGAGGGGGAGGGTCATGACCGGAAAAATTCTTAAAATGGACTAAACTAAAAGCACATACCTATCATTTAGCGAATACCCGAGATCTCTAGGTGGTCAGAGGGCCGATATCTCGCTATCGAAGACAGACGGACGGAAAATCAAGCAAGTTAACTTCGTGGGTTGCGCTAAAAAGTTACGGATAGTTAAATCATCTGTTGAAAATGCAAAAGAAGGATTCGATCGGATTTTCCGTTAATTAGATACAGTATGTTTAAAAAATCAGTGTATACCAAAATCTTTGGGTCCTAGAATCAAGATGTTCTAGGGCCTAGGGTATATTTCACTAGGGAGTTTTCAGAAAATATATATATCAGTATATTATAGCAACTATCAAAATTCGGTACCTCATATTTTTTTCCAAATTTTACACCAGTGAAAAATTCTGTACGGGTTATTTAATAAAATTTAATAAAGTATTTGACTAAATTTTAAAAATATACTGTAAATTGCGCGTATGTATAAAATAGATAATTCTTTAATATATTTTTCCAAAATAATACCGAAGAAACACTGAAAATAATATTTTTCTATTTAAATTAAAAAATTCCCGCTAAAACGAGCATTCAAAGTCACGTGGTATGCCCTGTGACGTAACTGTTTATGGTTACTAAAACAAACTGAAATCAACCAATAGGGATCGAGTATTCTGACATTTTTTTGTAAGTAACTACATCATACCAGTGACAGTTCTGCTAGACGCGTTTACGATCACGTGACAAATAGGGTTAAATATAACATTTTAAAATTAGCTTTATTATTAAAATACTGACCTATTTCACGTAAAAAAAACACTTGATTGTAAATTATAGTAATATATACTACACTATTTAGAACATTTTAGTCTTTATTATTAATGTATGACGTAGTATACCAGTGGCACTTCTGCTAGACGCGTTTGCGCTCACGTGAGAAACAGGTTTAATATTAAATTTTAAAATTATTAAAATACTGACTTATTTCACGTAAAAAACACAGTAATACATACTAAACTACAATATTTAGAACATTTTAGTCTTTATAATTAATAGTGTCAAATACTGGCCGCCCTCTCATTTATTATTTAAAGCCTGCACCCAGTTACAATATCTACAGAATAGGTAACTTCTTTAAAATACCCCCCCCTCTTTACATACAAATCATCACCCCCACTCAGGGCCGGATTTACAAATTTGCCGCCCGTAGGCAGTTACGAAAATTGCCGCCCTTTTCATGGAATGAAAATAAGAAAAGTGAATATTTTTCACATGAATTACCTTTTTTTTTTTTTTTTTTTTTTTTCGTTGTCAAAAAAAATTTTTTGGGTTACTTTTTCAAAATCTGCCGCCCCTAAATTTTTGCCGCTATAGGCACGTGCCTACACTGCCTGCATGGTAAATCCGGGCCTGCCCCCACTTCTACCCAATCTACCTGGCGCCCCTTCCTCTTTAAACCCACTAATCTTCGTTGTCCATCCTCGCACACTGCAGCTGAGACCGGACTATAGTGCAACGGCCACTTTGAATAATCCCTCCCCCCGAGCGTCCTGTCCGGCTACGCTCCTGCACGATGTGTAATTAATTCTTGTAATCCTGTGGGATAATCCGGGTGACGGTCCACGCGCCACTCATTCGCGCCGCCATGTTTTATGATTACCACTGTCGTGACTTGTACCGCGCTCTCTGATTTATAATATGTATATGGCAGATTAGGAATGCTAATAAACCTAAACACAAGATTAAAAATATCTGTTATAAGAGCCATGGGATTTTCTTATACGTAATACTGACAATGAACGATGTACGTAATTCTTATTTTATTAAAAACATATTTCTGATAAACTGATAAAATGAATGAGACATACACTTCACGGAGAGAATATTCTTTTAAAAATTAACATAAAATGCTGTGAACCTGAGGAAAGAATCAACTTCTGAAAAAAATTAACAGAAAAGTTGGTAGAATCTAAAATAAAGTAAATGAAAAATTACAATGACATACTGGTAAATTTTAACATAGTACCTATTAAAAATTATTTACTCTGAAAAAGTAATATATGCTATTCTTTAATTTAATTTCTTGCATATGAAAATTTCACGTACATTCTCTATAATTATACTATGTTTCTATATTACTTTTCATATCTGGCCTATCGCCAAAATAGAAACTGCTATACAGTATATTGAATTGTAGTAGACGGTCTTTTAAATTTTACCATTCGGGTGTTCAAAATTTCTAGGTTCAAAATTTTTTTCATCAATCTATACAATTTTTTATTTTTTTCCCATTCCTACGCATCGTAAATAAATAAAAATGTTAATGACATTTTTTCATCTGACTATTAATAACTTGTTAAAATTATTATTTAAGTTTTATAATTATTTTAACATACAGTATAGTAATTTTTAATACTGTTGGTATGAAATATTACTACGTTACCGATTAATTTTTCACAGAATGAAATTTCGTCCTCCCGTTAAAATGTTTTTTATGTTAAAAATTAACAGTATTTTTTTTTCAGTGCATAAATAATAATTCTCTGCATTATTTGTGAAATAAGAAAAAAATGTTTTAGATAAATGTCGAGTATGTTATTATCAGGGATGCTAGCGCTCCTCTTTTATCCTCTAAAGTATCCTTTTTTCAAAAAAGCTCCTCTTTTGCCTCTTTTTTGACTGATTTAAGAGAGAAAAAGAGAGCTAAGTTTTTCTTGGTTTATAAATTTAATTAAAAAATAAAATTGTTCGATTTAAGAGAGACGAAGACAAAAACGTAAAAAAAACGAGTTAAATTTTGATAATATTATGTATTTCTTATGGTGAAATATAGTTTGTAGTTTTATTAAATGATATATTTTTGTTTCCAACATTTATAATTTAGCCAGAAAGATTTTTTTAAAGTAATTTTTTAAATCAGCTATACTGTTCACTCTCAGTATTACGTATAATGATTTAACAATAATATTAAAAGTAAAAAAAATACTTTTTGTAATTGAAAACAAATCAATGTTAACAAAATATTTCCTAGCGCCTCCACCATTTATACATCTTTACATTTTGTACAACTTACTGCCATCTATAGGAATATTTCTTAACTAATAAACGAATTGTAAAACACGTTATTATGAATCCCTTCATAACATCATTTACACTAAAAAATATTTCATAACAATCACTCAATTTTTAAAGAAATATTACTATTTAACGTAAACGGTACAAAATATTCTAACTCTTGCTAGGGTAGGTCACGTGTTTGTTACTAAAGTTACAATATCAATTAGTAATTATTGTGTACAGGATCTACATAAATCTATGTTATTATAGTTTAATTTGTTCTACCAATAAACAAACATACTAATTAATTTTACTTAATCGTAGTATTTATTGTATTATCTTTTAATTGAAATGAAATAATTTGTATATCGCTTTATTAATAAATAATTCAACTTTTGAATTAGTTGAATAAATGATATTTACGAATATAGTACCTAAAAATACTGTATTATAAAAATTACAATGTAGATTGTAAAATAGGTACATGTTAGTTAAAACTGATCGATACACACACAAAAAACTGTATTGGACCAAGAAAATCTTGTTTTGTATATAACGAAAACAATATTTTCTTAATATAAGAAAAGTACTCTTAATTCAACAACATTATTTCTTCGTCCAAGAATACTATAGTTGGTTTAAGAATATATTTCTTATCTTAAGAAAATATTGTTTTCGTTATATACAAAACAAGGTTTACTGGGCTCAAGTAAACCTTTCTACCTGTGTACAAAATTGACATTTTTAATCGGCAATTGTATATAATTTTTATAAAAAAAATCTACTCAATTTTTCCCCATGTAAGTCGTTTTAAGTTTAAATAACGTACTAGCTTTTTTAAATTCCGTAACATATTTAAACGAACCTATATAACAAGTATTAATTTTTAATATTCATCACGACTGAATGCGGAAAATTGGAAAACTAGGTTGCTCATTAAAAATTTCCTCGGGGTGTTCCGCTAACTACATTATATGAATGATAATGCAGTTTCCTAGCTGTATAAGGATACCAACTGTACATTTTACGAATAGTTTTTTTATAACTGATTTTATTTAGACTAATTGAAATTTCAGATATTATATTTGCTTAATAAAGTGATTAATTGATTACAACAGTACACAGGTGCTGGTACCAGTCTCGGATAATAATACCCCAGTTTTGGACACTTCTTTAGCTAACTAGCATTACTGAATTAGAATCTATAGACACTTAATTGTAAAACAGCTTAATTTGATGACAATCGATCAATGGGTGTCAAAATGGTGGACATTTAAACTAATTATTAGTGTAATATATTTATTAATTATTATATTATCATAGAATCTGCTTTATATTGTTTCTAATTTTACGATTTTTTATTTGATAACTTTTGTGTTGTAGTACTTAGCATTTTTTTGGCTGCTAGATCTTTTAAAAGATTAAATTCTCTGTCCGATGAAATGATAAGTGCTGATTTTAAATTATATTATCATAGTTTTCTTACCGAAAACATTAATGGTGTTCCATGTATACCGACTTTACTGTATAATATTCCAGGGGTCTATATAAATATTTCTGTTTGAAATTTTCCTTTTTTTTTGCTTTTCAACTATATTTATTTAAATATAATTTCAAGTAGGTACTACTTTTTTTTGCTTTCTTCTTGTACTTTTTCAACAAGATTGTAGTACGTTTAAGGTATTGGCACCAGTCTTGGACAACATCCCAGTGTTGGACAATTTTTAACTGAAATGTATTGAACTAGAAATATTTGTTGATATTTGATTACTTCCATTACTGGATATCTATTTATCTATATCTATAAAAGAGTTTGTCCTTAACCACTCACTCACTCACTCACTCACTCATATATCAACGTACAGCCCAAACCCCTGAACCTAGAAACGTGAAATTTCGTAGGTACCTTCCTTTTATGAGGTAAGCACTTACTAAGAAAGGATTTTTCGAAATTCAACTCCTACGGGGTTAAAACAACGTGTCAAATTTTATATATAAAAAAAATTGTTTGTACGCGTGGTAGCGTTTATATGCTCGATTTTCCGTTCGTCCGTCCGTCTGTCTTCCACCGCGAGATCTCGGCCCCCTGACCACCTAGAGACCTCGGATTTTCGCTAAATGGTAGATCTGTGGTTCTAGTTTAGCCCATTTTAGGAATTTTTTCTGTCGTGACCCATCATCCGACCACGGATAGGCATAATGTAATTTTTTTCATATTTGGCTTCATGTACCTCGTTTGACTCGGGATTGATTCATGAATCGATTGGCAACGGTATTTTTTGAATTATGTACATCAAGTAGGTTGCTCGGCAACACCCACGTGTGGTTTTTGATAAATTTTTATATACAGGGTATTTCAATTGAAGTGTAACCAACTTTAAGTTGTGTATCTCGAGAACGTCAAATCAAAATATTAAACGTTCTTCACCTATTATTTGTCATATAATCGTCTATCAAACGCGCATATCCCTTTCAAAAATAAACAACAGCATTCGTCACCATGGACTTACACTCAATCGAAGGTGTTGAAGCGGTGGCTCGTTCGTGGCGATTTGAAAAACTGCGTCTTCATTGACGAGAAAATTTTCACTGTGCAGCAATTTGTAAATAAGCAGAACGATACAGCTTGGTTAAAGGAGCGTTCTGCTATGAATATGGATCATCTGCGGGCATATCGTCGACAGCGTCAGTGATGGTTTAGGCTGGGAAATCGCAAATGGACGCACTTCGCTCGTATTTGTGCTTGAAAATGTCAAGATAAACCAATTCACCTATCACGAATTGATGTTAGAGGGTTGGGTGAAACCGTAGGTAGCCAAACAATTTAAAGGAGACCACTGGATTTTTCAGCAGGACTCTGCACCCGCACACAAAGCCAAGATAAACCAGGTTTGGCTCCAAAACAACCTTCCAGACTTCATTTCAACGGTGGATCGGTCTTCGTCGTCGCCTGATCTCAATCCAATGGACTTTGCCATGTGGGGCATTTTGAAGAGCAAGGTCTGTTGTAAAAAATATGACAGTGTTGAAGTCCTGAAGCGTACACTGGTCCGTGAATGGAAGAAGAATCCACAAAGTGTGATTCGAGAATCATGTAATGCCTTTGTCAACACATTGGACAAAATATTTCTATTAAAAGGCTATCATACTGAAAATTAAAACTATGTATTTTAAAGATAATTTTGTTGTCAACATTTTAGAAATAAAATCAAATAAATATCTTAAATATTTTCCGAAATAATAGGCTATTTGACAACATTGAAAATATACTACAAATTGTGGTCATCCTATCAGATAATAGCATAAAAGAACATATTTCACTTTATTTTAAAATAAATTATGTATATTTTTTGCAAATTACACGAAAATAAAATATAATAATTTTTGAAATTTTATCTATGACGGGAACGCTATGTGATTGGTTGCAGCTCTAGTGACGTCACACGCAAGTTGAGTTCGCGTTTTATGCTTTCAGTGTATTATATCAAAGTATTATATTCGATTTTTCAGCTATTTTTGAAGCAGTTTTTAGATAAATTTTATTACTAGTGGCATAAATATTCGTTTCGAATTTCAAAATGGAATTAAATTTTGTGCGAGCTGATTATAGCAACCTATCTAAGGTAGACGCTTTTATGGTTGCACTTTTTTTAAGAATAACGCTGATTACTGTGCTGCGGAACTTAAAAATGTGAAAACAGCAGTGTAAGTACCACATAAAACATTTGAAATCCTATATGCTGCAAGATTAAGCCATATTAAGAGGTTAGGTACCTATTAAAGATGTTGGTTAATACGGAGTGTACGGGTGGCCGCTGTCAGAATTGTCAAAAATCACGTGTATAGTAGTATAGTTATTCAGAAAAGATGTTATTTCGTTTTATAAGAACCGATATTTTTAGCTACTATCTAGTTAAATATTACTTATATCAAAGTGATCTTCACACATAAAAAACATTTGTATTCAATAAAATACTCGTTGGATCTTTTCAATTATTGTAACCACATTTTTCGTCTTTTGGGATTCTTTGGAACAGAAACAAACAGTTTGTGTGGACTTTTTATAGACGTATTTATACATTGTGGCACTACACACCATTCTATCCACTAAATTTGAAGATGAAATTCACTTCAGATGCACTGTTTTATTAAGGCAATGACTTATTTACGTGCGTGTGACGTCACACGCACCATATGACCAGCGCCATGATAGAAACAGCGTTTCTGACGCAGTTTTGAAAATTTAAACTTTAACATTGATTTTTATTGATAATACAGTAGATCTCCCCGAAATATCAATGTAGTGTGCTTATTATGTAATAAAGAATAATTTAAAAATATTTTCTAAAATTAGTCAAATAGCCTATTGAATTTTAATGTGTTACACTTCAATTGAAATACCCTGTAGAAGGTGATAGTGAAAAAAATAAAAACTACCGTATAAAAAAAGCTATAAAAAACAAATACATAACGTCATTTTCTCAACTGTTAAATGCAGTTAATTGTTTCATATATCGAACAATTAAGTCAATAGTATTTCTCATTATACTTAACAGCTTTTGAAGTGATAAAACAACACAAGAGTTGCGAATAAAGTAATAGGCAAAAGTAAAAATGTGAGTCAAGTGCACGGATGAGTAAATCCGATACGGGTCGATTAAACAGTTGTTATAGCCCGCTCTCCGGCAAGTAATTAAAAGAATGTTCATTATTCAAGCAGGCCGTGACAGCTTGGCCATCCATCTTGTCTTGTCTGCTCGCGTCCATCTTGTTTGCCAAATACACAACCTACTATATATATACATACACATGTAGGTATGTATCAACTATTTGTATTTCTTCTTTAACTTGTGTGTTGTTTGCTAACATATGTGTTACCCAGGGATGGCTTTAAGGGCATAAAGGATGAAAAAGTGTTTTTATTTAAAAATTTATCAAAACCAACACGTGGGTGTTGCCACAACTCAAAAAAATACCCTTGCCAATCGATCCGTGAATCAATCCCGAGTCCAATGAGGTACATGAAGCCATACCTATATGACAAATTTTGAGAGGGGGGGGGGGGGGGGGTCATTACCGAAAAAATTCCTAAAAT
Organism: Sialis lutaria; assembly: GCA_949319165.1. Taxonomy (NCBI): domain Eukaryota; kingdom Metazoa; phylum Arthropoda; class Insecta; order Megaloptera; family Sialidae; genus Sialis; species Sialis lutaria. The sequence continues at coordinate 36,794,147 of OX439232.1, read as the reverse complement.
GGGCTAAACTAGAACCATAGACCTACCATTTAGCGAAAACCCGATGTCGCTACCACTTGCGCTAAAAATGTAATTGTTGACCATTAATATTGATAATTTTGAAAAACTAGAGCAATTTGGAGCAATTTGGGAGCAATTGATTGACTATAAGAATTATTACAAAAAACGATTAGTTTTTGAATAATACAATTTGAATAATTACAATTATTTTTTTTGTTTAGTTAATAACTTTTGTTAAAATTTTTTAGAGTTGGAGCAATTTCAGGAAAAGTCGAACGAACTTCTGTGAACAAATATATGAATTAATTTTTACTTAATTCATATATTTTTTTGAAAATAATAATTATTATGTCAAGAAAATCCCTTATATACCTACAGAATGATTTTTTTTTGTAAAACAGTGTCATTCTTTTTCGTTTCGAAACTCTAATCTATATCTATAAAAGAGTTTGTCCTTAACCACTCACTCACTCACTCACTCACTCACTCATATATCAACGTACAGCCCAAACCCCTGGACCTAGAAACGTAAAATTTCGTAGGTGCCTTCCTTTTATGATGTAAGCACCCACTAAGAAAGGATTTTTTCGAAATTCAACCCCTACGGGGTTAAAACAGGGTGTCAAAGTTTATATAAAAAAATATATTTTTTTTGTTCGCATTTAATTGAAACGTATCGAACATGCTCTAAAATATAAATAGTGAAACGATTATTTCAGCATTTTCCAAAATTTAACCCCTAAGGTGCTAGGAGGGTGGAAAAATTTGTAAAATATTTTTTTTTGTATTCACCGAATGAAACATGGCATAAGTAGTAAGTAGGTACTCGACAAGAAATATCAGTTACGAAAATTCAACCCCTATGGGAATAATAATAATAACTGTTCATGATATTAAAATAAATTCGGACAAATTAATATTCTATTAAAAATGAATGTTCGACGGGGACTAGGATGGATTTAATCTGCAATAAAAGAATTTGATATTCAACCCCTAATGGCGAGAGTAGACGGGGGTTAGTTTTAAATATTTTTTTAACTAAGATCCGCGATATTTACGTTTTTTTATAAGTAATGAATAAAAATCAATATAAAAAAAATGTAATATGTCATCCCCTATTACTTATAGAGGGTTCTAATTACTTTCGAAGTTTACGCGAGCAAAGCCGCGGGATTCCGCTAGTAAATACATAAATAGGTACATATTATGCAGTATTTACACCGAAAAAACAAAACAGAAAATTCGTGCCTTTAAAATACTTCGTATTTAAAAATGTATAGGGTTTATTGCTTTTTATCTCAGTGTAAACACCGCATTACATATAATTCATTTATTTGTTCACAGAATTTATTTAATGTGCGACACATACGCCAGGAGTGCAAAATGACCGAATTACCAATTTTGACACGTGCGGTTGATTTTAGTACCATTTCGCCAATTTTCATTCGATTACGTTAAAATTTTAACACAATAAAGAAGATAGACAAAACTATAAATTTAGTAAATTGCATTAAAATTGGACAAAAATTGTTTGTGTAACAGCGATTTGAATTTTGAAATTATTTCTAGTAATACTCATCTATAATAACCTTAGAGCATATACCTACTAGAGGCAGCTTTGCCGCTCGACCGTGCAAAACAAGTGTACAAGAGAGAAAGCGCCATCACGCTACATCCTTTCTCTCTCGCTTCGCGTGCTGATTGGTACCGGTAATAGCGGGAAGCACTTGCCTCTCCCCACCGACTAATCAGCAGAGAGAAAGAATGTAACATTACCTATGGCGCTTTCTCTCTCGCATGCTTGTTTGCATGGCGGACGGGAAGGACGTATATGCTCTAAGATAATAACCAAACAAGGAAATTATCATAACCTAAAATCTGAAAAGTAAAAAACCATAAATAAAAAACCAAATCAAGTATAAAATAAATTTATTTACAACAATATACACAACCACCACAAATCGTTCAACATGCTAAATATTTATTTTTATTTCTCCCCGCACACATCATTTTTCCAACGTTAGACATTTCAAACCTCCTCATCGCCTCGCGCACCTCTCCAGGGGTCAAAGCACTCTGTCCTTCTTGAACAGGTGGACTCACTTCAAACAACACCGGATTACAATAACTATTCACCGATACAGCTGTTAGTGGATCATTCTCCATCTTGCACATATCGTTCCTAACAACTAGAGCCAAATCTACAATCTGCGCTAACGTTTCATGAGCTAGATACGCTATCACATCTAAACACGTCGTAGACATTTTAATATCTGCGCTCTGTATGATCCAATCTCTTAAAGAGTTCGCCATCGCTGCGTCTTTGGCTACGAAAGACGTACACCGTGCTCTGAAATATTCCTTGTACTTATTTTCTTTTAAAGTTAAAGAGAGCCTATCGGCTCGTACTTCTCTTGCATATTTAACTGGATCGAATGCATCTGTATTCGAAAGTTCGCCTGTTTCGTCTATGCTTTCAATGAATTCAATTATAGGATTCTTTTTATTACGGACCACTTCAGTCGCTTCTAATAGTGCTTTTGATACATCGTTTTTTAATTCCATTGCGTAATGTTTCTTGCTGTCTTTACTCTTTAAGTGTCTTAATAGTCGTTGTACTGCGCTTGGATTGTGTCGCATTACAAATACTATATCTTCGTGGCTTATTATTTTTGCGTCCCTTCTATCTGCGTAAACGGTGGCTTCATAAAGGATGCCTTGCAGTTGTTTTAGAAGTATAGCTTCGACTAGACGGACTGTGTCAGCTCGAGGTTCGGAACTGTCACCGAATCCGTGCATCATTAGTGATATTTCTTTGAAGTATGAAGTCTGCATATTGTTGGTGGGTTAAATATAACCTAGTTTAATTTAATTTGTAAAACATAACCTCCCGTATCTTCATTTATTAATTTGTAGTCTTGATTTTAGATTTTATGTACTTTGAAATGTTGAATTCGTAAAATAATAATGTTCAAAAGTAATTATGTATGATATATTAAATGCACAAAAAATTTTCATATGTTCATAAACGTGTTAAAGTAAACGTCAAAATGTACATTAGACCTAATATATTTTGGTCATATAGATACTAGATGAACTCAGTGTTTCTCGGAGATATTTTATAATATTCTCGTTTTCAATTAATTATTTAAAGAAATAAAATTATTATTAATGACCAATTAAATGAAAAATTCCAGAATAAAATAAATACATATTAATATAACGAAATAACGGTATGGAGAACCATACATGACTTCCATGTTCTTTTACAATATTTTTTAATATAAAACTCACTATTGTATTATAAATATTAGTTTTCTAATATTCTAATGTCAGTCACATGTCAGTTGAATAATTGACACACTTTTGTAGAATAATAATTATTTGACATTTGAATTTAACTGCGCTTGTTTCCATGGCAAAATGCATTTATTAGTATTTAAAATTAAAATTTTGAGGGTGGTTTTCACCCCTTCAGTGGCTATTATGGCACGTTTATGAAATAAGTGCCCCTTAGATTGGATTAAACTACAAGTGTACCATGTATTATCTAAATTGTTGAGATAATACTCACTTTTTAGACGATAATAGGTACAAAATTTCGAATATTTCCGAAACCCCTACTCCGATTAGCACCAAAATCAATAGGTCTGGAGTACTCACTGAGACAAACATTGTCACCGAAAATAATTCAAATCGGTACATATTTACTGTAGTTATCATGCACGGAAGAAACATCCAGACACACGCACAGCCGCCATGCGGAAATCAACTTTTCTTTACGTTTTGAAGTTAGTACAATCAGAATCTGCTCTTATCTCGGACACGATTTTTGACGGTATTACAATACTTCCATTTCTTCGAACATGGAAGTAAAATATAAACGTAAAATCCATTCAAAAATTCAACATCTAAGGATTTTTAAATGACATACTTTAATCAATGGATTTTGCTATGGCAACGTGATCATGTTTGATCTATAAATTTCAATATTCAAAACAAGTTGGAATATTTTTCCAAAAAATGGACAATTTAAATAAACCACAAATAATCTGCACGATAGAAAAGTCTGTGAATTACACGCTACACGATTGCAAATGGGTGCCATGTTCGGCAAAATTTATAGTGCTTGGAAACCGTCCGAATTACACAGGAATCATACAAATATACGAAATCTGCAAAGGAGAATTAAAACTAGTATCAGAAATAACTAAAGAACAAGGATTTAGATGTGGAACATTCGGTGCTTCCAGTTTACGAGAAAGACATTTAGCTACAGGCGGGTGGAAAGGAAACTTAAATGTTTGGTTAGAATCATGTTTTTACGTATATCTCCTATTACAAATTGTATAACGTGGTATTTTTCAGGAATTTAGAAAAGCCACAAAAACCAGTATACAATGCACAGAAACATACAAACGTAATAAACTGTATTGACGGTATTGGAGGAATCGGTATTGGCTGCGGAGCTCCAGAAATCGTAACAGGCTCAGCAGATGGCAGCGTGATGGTTTGGGATGTTCGACAGAAAGATGAACCTGTAGCACACATGCAAGTCAGAGACGGGGAGAATAAACGTGACTGCTGGGCAGTCACAGCTGGTAACAGTTACAACGCAGAGGAACGGACTGTCGTAGCCGGCTATGATAACGGTGATATTAAAATGTTTGATTTAAGAAAAATGGCTGTACAATGGGAGACTAATGTTCGAAATGGAGTAAGTTTAAGGGGGTATCCTGCTTTATGAGTCTCAAAAAATCCATTTGCTTAAATCTCTTCCTAATATATCTAAGAATATGTTTGTAAAGTTTTACAGGCAAATTCGAAATATTGTCAAAGAAATAGCACTAAACGCAGTGAGGTGTCGAGCAGGTATACAAGCGCTCGGGCATTTTGAGCTCTTGCTTCTCCCCTCGGTCGAATAAATCCGAACAATGTACCTGAAAAGGTTCAATTATCGTCTAAAACAATATTTTGAATTTGTATAAGCGCCGGGTCAAGCTATAGTACAAATTATAATGATATATTTCCTCTCTGTTTAACTGCTTTTTCTGACCGTAAACTTTGAAGCGCGTTTTCTCGAGTTTTAATTTTTATCATTTTTCTAAACTGGCAAGCGTGATTGCAAGAAAACTAATCTACCAATCAAAATGAACCAAAACTTGTTGTCTTCAGTTTTAAATTCTCTTATATTTGAACTAAAAAGATTCATGAAAAAAAAAATCTAAACAACTTTTTTAGCAAGTTGAAAAGATTTTTTTTCTTGCAAAAAGCACGTTTTTTTTTTCAAACCTGAAATTTTTTTAAATTTTACAATTTTTTTGGGTTTTTCTTAGTTCACATAGAAGAAAAATATATAAAAATTAAAATTTACTTTGGTTTTTTGTCTCAGACAAAAATTACGAGCTTCATCTTTCCCGCCGTTTGGAGACTGCGATTGCAAGGCGTTGTACAAATGTACATATAAATTGGCTGCGTTTGAATATTTTTGTCTTAATACATTTTTTTTGAACGTTCAAATATGCAATAAAATAATCTGAAAAGTTCGCCACACTAGCTTATTTTTTTCTGTCCTAAAAAAATTCCCCAATTTTTTTTGGCCTCATAAAACAGGATACCCCCTTAAAAAACAATGAGTATGTACTTATGTACACACGTTAGAAGTTATACTTCTTTGGGATGATTGAAAAACAACTTCGAATAATCTTAAGAACAATAATCTGCCGTTTGCTTTAAATATAATTAAAAATTTAATTTAATTATAATATTTAATTAATATAGGCAATACTCTTTACAGTTGTGTTATTTAAGTAAAAATCTTTATTGTCTATGAATGTTAATACGTCATAATTTTTTTGATATAGGCAATACTCTTTACAGTTCTGTTATTTATTCTGTATTTTCAGTCCCGGGCTAGATATTTCACTGCATAAAATTTCGTTACATTTTCGTTACATTACTAATTTCATTTCCGTTACATTACTCAATTTTTACCCTCAACGTCCCTAAAGAAGTATAACTTCAAAAATATTAAATAAAAGTTGTACAGAAATCTTCATATAATAATTTGCAGGTATGTGGCTTAGAGTTCGACAGAAAAGACATAGAAATGAACAAGCTAGTCGCGGCGACGCTAGAAAACAAAGTCCACGTGTGGGACATGAGAACGCAGCATCCGAAACACGGTTACGCAGGCCTTTCTGAGAGGTGCAGCGTGTCCAGTAAACCCGGTAACAGCACAGTCTGGATGTGCCGACACCTGCCACAGAACAGAGACCTGTTTGTCACGGGCGGGGGAGCTGGATCTCTCTGTCTTTGGAAATAGTTAGTAAACATCCCTATTTCTGAAATTCATATAACAATTCACCGTTGTACCGTCTTTCAGCAATTATCCAGATAAACGGACGATCGAAGATAGCGAAGGTGTGTCACAAGGGGTTGTAGGAAGCTTGTCTCTTCTTCAGAATATCAGCGTATCGAGTCAACCAGTCACGTCACTGGATTGGTCTCCGGATAAACTAGGGCTGGCCGTGTGCACGTCGTACGATCAAACTTTGAGGGTTGTTATTACAACAAAATTGAATTTGCACTGAATCGTTTATGTTAATGTTAATTTATTTTAATGTTATGTTAATAAAGACCTATTTGTAATATAATCTCGTAAATAAATTGAAATATATTTTATGACTGTTTTTGTTTTTATTTTTAACAAGCTTTTACTGAAGTTCACATGTATGTATGTCAGGGAAGACAAATCTTGTAACGAATTTTTAACTAATTATTTATAGGATTGAATCTATACTAATATAATAAAGAGGAAAATTCATCCGATTTGGATGAAATTTTCACCAACATTTGGTGTAAAATAAAGTGTAACATTATGCAATTATGTCAGTAAAAAAAAGATACAATATGTGATTTGTGCAGGGCGATGCAAATCATCGGGGCCCGGGACCTAAAGGGGCCCGGACTGAATCTTTTCTTAAAAAAATTAGATAATAATATTGAAAATTATTTGAATGATGAAATTTTAAAATAGTTCTGTTGATGACAGCTAATCTTCATCATAATTAAATATCGGTATAATTTAAACATAACAGGCCTCTTGTTAAAGAATAATTTAATTTTCACAAATGAAGCAGAAGATATAGAAAATTTTATTGAAACCAAAGAAAATAAATATAAATACAGAAGAAAAATCGCATGAAGAATGATTTAACATTCAGGATCCAGGGGCCCGGCCCTTTGCATATTGGTAAAAAAATTGACCAAAATGATTTAAATTTGAGTAAATTTTAAATCAAAGAAGTATACATCATTTTATTGAAATACTTCTGGAAAAATATGAGGTAATCCATAAAAAAATGCAAAAGGCTTCACATAAGAAAATCTAATTTATTTTATATGATAAATAGAAATTATTGAAATACACAAACTAATTAGCTAACTAACCAAATTATATGTTTAAGTTATTTTACAAACGTTTGTGTATTTAATGAGGCAAGTGTAGGATTTAAATTTTATTATCGATGTCAAAAATACGTTTCATCCGTTTCATCCATTCAATTTAGTAAGTAGATAAATTTCTTAATTATATTTCTTCTTGAGACTGAAGGGTTAAAATCAAAAGTTTCTAGAACTTTTTTGTTGCATTTTAGGAGACATATCTAAAGACACCCCACATGATGGGGTAAGTGACAAAAAAATTGAGTACAGTTAATAAATTTTTTATAAAATACTAAAAATACAATAGGCACGATGACTAATTAAAAAAAAACTATTCTATGATGATCTTACATGTCTCCTATTTCCAAAAAAATACTCATTTCTGCAGAAAATAAAGGATTAATCGCAAAAATTCAGAGTTAGACAATAATTTAATTATTTTGTGTGTTAAAAACCTAATAAACTTGTAAGAGGAATTGATATTTGTCTAAAATAAAAGTAAATCATTTTTGACGTTTACTGATGCGTGACGTCATTCGCTCTGATTGTTGTTCCATTTAACATGGCGGATTTCTGTATTTTGCATTTTTATTTTAACAGAAATTATATTAATCTCGCTTTTAATATAAAAATAAATACATATTTTAGAATCTTTTAACCTATTTATATTATTTAAAATCATACTTTGTTACTGGCATCATGCCTATTAATTTTCATTGGTGAAAGGGTTAAATAAATAGATCACAGGTTTTTAAAATAAACTGCCTTGGCAGGCACGAAACTTTTTTATACATCATGACACCGAAGTATTTATATTTTTACTTACAAAATGATTTTCACTGAATGAAATTGATACACTGTATTTAATATTGACATTAAATATTAAACGAAATCAATTAAGAATAGTGATTATTGTATTAACTATTTATTTTGCTAGAATTCAATTATGACACTTCTAATAATAAATGCCAAAATTTTCATAGATAACTAGATTTTTTGTATTATACAAATCATTACAAGCTTTTACTTAACTCAAATGCTATGTAACTATGTATGAGACGGAACACAAATCTTACGACCGTTTTTTAACTAACTTCCCGTCGTACGATTTTCGTCAAATTTTCAAATATGGTGTATTCTCCGTGACAATGCACTTTTTTATCATTTTTATAGCTATGTTATTTCATTATAAGGTCTTTTTTGATGTATCTAATATAATAAAATATCCTGCCTGCGCGATCAAGTATTATTTCATAATTCAAATTATTTCGTAACCATGGTTTGCTTCGACAATAACATTAAATTATGTTTTGTCAAAATATTTTGCAATATAATACTCATAATACAAATAATTCATAATAATAGAAATGATAATTATTATTGAAGATTATAAATTATAAATTGAAGCAAATTATTGAAAAATTATCGAATTTTATATAAATATCAGGTATGTATTATAAATTTTATTTGTAGTGATTATATTGACATATAGAAAAGATTTAGCCGTTTTAGCTTTATTTCTTCATTTAAATGTATGTATACATAAATATGTATTATAGTATCTCATTTTATTGTTATTATATCATCCTATATGCATACATGTAATGTATATGTATTATATTGTTATGGCATTATTGAAAAATATTAAATATAAATTAATTTATGTTAGTGTAATTTTGTAGATCTAAATAGGTAGGTATTGTTTTTCTAAGAGACCCCTACTGAAAAGATCTCATTGATGCTTATACAAAGTTGGGAGTCTATCAGAATGTGATGTGTATTTGTCCATGCAAATACTCATAAATACTTATAAGTATTTATGAGTATCCAGAATTATGAAACCTATGAGAATCTATCAGACTTTATAAGAGTCAAATTTATTGAAAAAATTTTGTGGTGTTGCTGATAAAGTTGCTGTTTTCTTATGAGTAATCCTTCAAAAATGCATAGTTTATGAGAATTTATGAGACACAATATTTTATCAGAATGTACGAGCAAGTACAGTACTTACCTTATATGTATGTACCTATATATTATGTGTTGTGATTAAATTGTACCTATACAACATAATGTGATTTACAAATTTATATTCAATTAGGTCAGGGACGGAATAGGAAAAAAGTACAATTTTACATTTTTTTAATAATTGTTTAAAAATTAAAAAATTAACATATGATAGTTGTTAATCCAGAAATTTATATTAAATAATAAGACCAGGTCCGTATTTAGTCAAATTTACAATTAATTATATCTAATAAAATTGTATAACAATGAAAAAGTTAACACATGTTTGTCTTGATATTGGTGTAATTAATCAAAATATTCATTTTAATAACTAGACCAGGTCCGTATTTAATCAAATTTACAATTAATATTATCTAATAAAATTGTATAACAATGAAAAAGTTAACACATGTTTGTCTTGATATTGGTGTAATTAATCAAAATATTCAATTTAATACATAGGCCAGATCCGTATTTAGTCAAATTTACAATTAATATTATCTAATAAAATTGTATAACATATTAGTTATGATATTGGTGTAATTAATCATAAAATTGCATTTGAATAGTTAGATCAGGCCCGTATTTAGTCAAATTTACAATTAATATTATCTAATTAATTAATAATTATCTTGATATTGGTGTAATTAATCAAGAAATTACAATTGAATAATTTGACCAGGCTCGTATAAAATTTACAATTGATATTTTTTAATAAAAATATAGATCATTTAGAATTGTGAACATTTAATTATTAAATATCTAATATTTTTTGTATAGTTAACCAATTTTAGGTAACTAAGTTAGTCTGAAATAAGTATGATTTTTTCTATATCTCATGATAAAAATAGTAATATAAATTATGAGTCAGTGGTGTTGTAACTGGGTTTTGGGGACGACATGTATTGTACAATAAAATTCAGGGTTAAGTTAATTTTATTATAATTTTTACTTTTGGCTGTACTGAAAATTTTCTAAAACTATTAAAATTAAACAAGGTCATTTTTCAACTAATTCCAATACTTATTTTAACACTGATAATAGAAAATAAAAATAAACTAAAAATGATTTTATGTAGAATCCTTATATTCTGGTCTTCGTTATAACTACGTCACTTGCTACAGATCCTGAATTTCTTCGTCTGTTGCACTTGCATCGTACAATTCTCGTCTTCGTTAAAACTTTCAACTGCTACAGATCCTGATGTTCAACGTCTGTTGCGCTTGCATCGGACAATGGGACAATGCAGTTTTTACCTTAATGAAAAATTAAGCAAAAAATCAATGTGATTTAACACACTATATGATCACAGTGGCGTGGATAGGGAGGGGGATGAAAGGGATCAATCCCCCCCCCCATGAGTCCAATTTTTATACTTTTCACCATATAAAAGATGTCAAAAAACTGTCATATCCCCCCCCCCCCCCCCGCATGAGACTAATACAAGGGGTTCTGTGTTGCAAAAAATAAAAATGAAGGACCAAAAAAAAAAGATCTTCAAAATTGGCAATGACTCAAAAAAATTTGCTTTCAAAATAAAATAAAAAGTCTTCAGTCGAAATCCCCCCCCCCCCCCATCGCAAAAAAGCTATCTACGCCACTGTATGTTCATGAATTTGATAATTAGGCAACATGATCAGTATAATTACTACAAAATGGATTTTTTTAAATCAATAATATCGTCTATAAACAAAAAAAATTACCTTTTTTTATAGTTGACTCTCTCTGTTAAATAATATCTTAACTAGGTATCTGATTCTAATCATTCCACAGGCACAGTTTTGTTCACTTAATGATCTGATACTGAAAAAAAAAAGAATTTTGTCAACGATAATTTATGTCAAGATTATATGAAAAAACATTATATTTTTTAATAATTAACACACAAGTTAATAAAAACAAAATTCACTATTCTATACTGACTTATAAAATTAAATTAAATTAAAAATGAAACCTCAATACACATTATTTGACTTACCTTCTGTGAAAACACACAATATAAAATATATAGAATACTTCAAATTGTTTCTCTACTTGTTATTTTAAATTATTTTCTTCATTCATTGGGTTATTGAGTTAAAATTGAAACAATTCACATTAACTATTTTAGTTTCAAGTTTCAATAGTTCTATTAACGGTGAAAACATAAGTATATAAACACCAAAGAATATAAAGACGATAAATACGTTCAGTCAAGTCGCTGCAAACATCCAATGTTTCGAGGAGCGCGGGGTTACGGGGTTGGACGTGCCAGTAAGTACATAGTGCCGATGGGAATATATGTATCTTGAAGACGAAAAGAGACAGCAGTATTTTTAATTTTTATACTGCGCAGCAGAACGTTTAACATTTATGCATGTTATGTTAGTCCGGGAGCCGGAGACTAAAAACTGCACTTATATGGATTTTCAAATTTTGCATGTAAATCAATAGTGTATAATCATAGGTACAACATAGGCCTGGTGTGTCAGGATTTATCCTGACCAGAAGGTTAATACGGAGTGTACGGGTGTACGGGTGGCCACTGTCAGAATTGTCAAAAATCACGTGTATAGAATAGAGTTCTTACACTAGAATGCGCATTATGTATATGTTATATATTTTTATAATTTTTACGTTATAATTATATTACCTAACTACCTAACCTATTAATAACCTACCCTAAATAAACAACTCGATTTCGCCCCAAAAGATTGCCTCAACCAAGGACAATTAACTTGTATATTATTAAAAAATTGTTTATTAGGTATATGTAGTCGCGCTTGCGCATCAACTCTATTCTGAATAATTATACACGTGATTTTTGACAATTCTGACAGCGGCCACCCGTACACTCCGTATTAGCCAAAAAAGTAATTCCGCGATGAGGGTAACATTCCATTGCATGTATGTATTTAAAATCGGTGTGCCAGACTTTTCTGCCACGATGGTAGCTGTCACACCAAATTTTTATGAAAACACATCAAATTTGCAATAAAATGGTATTTTCTAAATTAATTTCCGTCAAAGGGCAACATGCTAATACTTATTAATAATATAAAAAATATTCTGGTCAGGATAAATCCTGATACTCCAGGACTAGGTTGTATCTATGAATATACATTAATATTTATATACAAAATTTGAAAATCCATATAAGTGCAGTATTACTGTCACCGGCTCCTCGCCTAAATCCCATTTTAAAGCATACACGGTAGCCACGCAGTAAACGGTGATTTATGACACTGCGTTACTTTGTAAAACTTTAACAAGGTTTAAACCTTGTCCAAATGTTTACATTTTCGTTCATAAGAAATCGAAAAATGCATAAAAAAGATTCTAATCAACGTTAAAAAATTCAGTATTCGTTTTTGATGACACATGGCATTTTTCCGTTCTTTTTTTGTGAATATTTTAATTATTAATTTCTCGAGGCACGCGAAAAATAGTCATTTTGATGCGGGCACTCGGGCGTCTCTCGCCTAAAGTAAAAAATAAATTTGAATTAGTATTAAGTACGACCCTCACCTAATTATTAAATATATATTTTTATTAGTAATTACATTAAAATATCACAACTACGAGTAATAAACATTTTTTTTTATATAATTTTATTACAAAATGTAAATTTTTAAATACACGCCTGACCTTATTTTTATTGGTTGAATAATTACTTCTACTAAATTACAACTGCGATTAACATTTTGTATTTTTATATAATATTATTAGAAAATATACATTTTAAATACGGGCCTGTCCTAATTATTATTGTTTGATTAATTACATCTATATCACAACTACGATTAACAAGTATTTTCATTTTTATATAATTTTAATAGAAAATAGAAATACGAAATATTTTTAAATACGGGCCTGTCCTAATAATTATTGTTTGATTAATTACTATCTCAACTTCGATTAACAAGTATTTTCATTTTTTTATAATTTTAATAGAAAATATAAATACGAAATATTTTTAAATACGGACCTGTCCTAATTAATATTATTTGATTAATTACATCTACAGGGTGTCCCAGGACTGTGTCAAAGCTCAATATTTCATATTATTATAAGAATTAGAAGAAAACTTTAAATGCAAAAGTTGTCAGGCTAGAGCATCGGCATAGTTTGAAATTAGTTACATTTATACAGGGTGACCCATAACTGCGTTACAAATCAAACTTATGTTTTTTTAAATACAAACTATATATTTTTATTTGAGAATCTAATAGCATTCATTTTTCTGAGTATTTTGATATATAATTATTGGATTATGCAGAGGGGTTTAGAAATTATGACCAATTTTGTAAGAAAATGGGAACATTTTCAACACCTTGTAATTTTCTAATTACAACGAAAAAAAATTTTTTTCTGTTTGAAGTGGTTTTGGCATATTCTCTATTATTGCGATATTATGTCAAACATTTACAAAATTGTATTATTTGTACAGGGTGTATCAAAACACTAAACCTAGTTTTTTTCAAAATTTTCAAATGGAACACCCTATATATTTTTACTTTTTCGAATTGCCTGTTCAATTCTCAACACATTTTACAAACCATGTTCTATTCCTAAATCCAGCCGTTAAAGAGTTATTTATTTTATTTTAAAATCTTAAGATGTTTTATAAAAACAATACAACTTTAATATAATCAATAAAACAGTTCGCTTAAAAATAACTTAACAAACTAATAGAACTTACAAACTTCAACAACATAAAATTTTTAATATTTTGTTGAATATAATAAAGTTGTATTGTTTTAAAAAAAAATCTTAAGATTTTAATATAAAATTAATGACTTATTAACGGTTGGATTTAGGTATAGAACATGGTTTGTAAAATGTGTTGAGAATTGAACAGGCAATTCGAAAATGTAAAAATATATAGGGTGTTCCATTTGAAAATTTTGAAAAAAACTAGGTTTAGTGTTTTGATACACCCTGTACAAATAATACAATTTTGTAAATGTTTGACATAATATCGCAATAATAGAGAATATGCCAAAACTACTTCAAACAGAAAACAATTTTTTTTCGTTGTAATTAGAAAATTACATGGTGTTGAAAATGTTCCCATTTTCTTACAAAATTGGTCATAATTTCTAAACCCCTCTGTATAATCCAATAATTATATATCAAAATACTCAGATAAATTAATGCTATTAGATTATCAAATAAAAACATATAGTTTGTATTTAAAAAAACATAACTTTGATATGTAACGCAGTTATGGATCAGCCTGTATAAATGTAACTAATTTCAAACTATGCCGATGCTCTAGCCTGACAACTTTTGCATTTAAAGTTTTTCCTCTAATTCTTATAATAATATGAAATATTGAGCTTTGACACAGTCCTGGGACATCCTGTATATCACAACTACGATTAACAAGTTCTTTCGTTTTTATATAATTTTAATAGAAAATAGAAATACGAAATATTTTTAAATACGGGCCTGTCCTAATTAATATTATTTGATTAATTACATCTATAGCACAACTACGATTAACAAGTTTTTTCTTTTTTATATAATTTTAATAGAAAACAGAAATACGAAATATTTTTAAATACGGGCCTGTCCTAATAATTATTGTTTGATTAATTACATCTATATCACAACTACGATTACCAAGTATTTTCATTTTTTTATAATTTTAATAGAAAACAGAAATACAAAATATTTTTAAATACGGGCCTGTCCTAATAATTATTGTTTGATTAATTACTATCACAACTACGATTAACAAGTATTTTCATTTTTATATAATTTTAATAGAAAATAGATATACGAAATATTTTTAAATACGGGCCTGTCCTAATTAATATTATTTGATTAATTACATCAATAGCACAACTACGATTAACAAGTTTTTTCTTTTTTATATAATTTTAATAGAAAACAGAAATCCGAAATATTTTTAAATACGGGCCTGTCCTAATAATTATTGTTTGATTAATTACTATCACAACTACGATTACCAAGTATTTTCATTTTTATATAATTTTAATAGAAAACAGAAATACAAAATATTTTTAAATACGGGCCTGTCCTAATAATTATTGTTTGATTAATTACTATCACAACTACGATTAACAAGTATTTTCATTTTTATATAATTTTAATAGAAAATAGAAATACGAAATATTTTTAAATACGGGTCTGTCTTAATTCATTTTTTACATAATTTTATTAGAATTTATTATTAATTAAATGTCACAAAACTCATTTCTCGCTATATAGCCAATGAAATTTTATTTTTTTAAGTTAAAGAATTTATTTTGATCTGAGTTTTTATCAGATTTATCTCATATAGATTATTTTAGGGAAACTGATAGGTATTCTCATAGGTATTTTATGGGATATTGATGTGTATTTGTCCAAAAAAGACATGGGAAATACTGATAAAATCTCATAAAAATTATACCCAATAATTACTTATAAATACTTATGATCTTCTATAAGTTTAACAATATGAGATTTTTCTTATAAAATCTCATAAACATGATGCTCAAAGAATCTTATACAGTTTAGAAATTTTATAGAATGCTCAAAAATTCTGATAAACAAAAATAATGGATATTTATAAGATTTTATGAGCACAGATTTTACTGATAAAATCTCATAGAAATTTCAAAAGCCAATATTGTAATACTCATAGAAAAATGACATGCTCATAAAATCTCATAGAAATCTATAGTATTTACTATAAAATTCTATGAGATTCTATGAGTTCTTTTCACTAGGGACGCGAGTCTAACTTTACAATGGCGGAGGGGGTCATGGTCTGTGAAATAGACAAAAAAATTTACTTTAGTATATTTAATAAGCATTTTTCTATTTAATTTGCTTTACTTTTTAGGTTTGTGTGGGGTGTCATTTCACCATGCCCCCTCCCCTGGATCTGCGCTTCATTTCTAAAGAAGCGAATATACAATCAAATTTTTAGTGTTCATTTTAAAATAAAAACTAACGATTTTTTGACGTATTGTAATAACAATACTTCCATTTCTTCGAACATGGAAGTAAAAAGGGTTTTTAGTCTTATACAGACCCTGAGAGAGCTTCAACGTAAGGACATTCCAAACAACTTTCGTACTAGTAAAATTCTTGTTTCTTCCTGATATTATTTAGTATTAAAAACCGTGAGGTTTTTTTAAGTACTTTTTCTAAAAGGTGTTTTTTTGTAGTATATTTATGTTTTTTAAATAATCTCTATTAAAAATAGTATTAGTATCAAAAAATGTAAAAATGTAAAGTATAAATAATTTTCGGGACGCCGAGGCCCCTGATACCAGGACCCGGGCCATATGGCCCTCCTAGCCCCCCCCCCCCCCCCCTATCTGGGCCTGGTCTTATGATGCAATGAATATAATATAATATAGTAAAAAAATAAATAACTTTAGACTAAAAATGGATAAAATAAAATTAGAAAAAAAAAATTTTTAAAAACAAGCTTTTACATATGCACTAAAAAGTAAAAAATAAGTTTTTTTTTCACAAAGTCTTCCAGAATTCGTATGACTAAAAAAGCTTGTGGCGTTCATTTAATATTTAATGTAATATTTAGAAATATAAAAAATGTCGAAAATATCAATATTGGAAAAATCTATAGTAGATCAAATATTAATGTAATGTTGATACTAAATAAACCTGAAACTCAATGTATGTTAATGTTTTGAAATATTAATTTATAAAATAGATAAGGTAGTATTTCTTTTCGGTATTTCTTAGCCCTTTTTCATATGATAAATCTTGAAGCCAAAATATTCCTGTAGTTTATATCAAATTATCCAGGAATTTAATGTACAATTAAATAATATTAATTGAAAACATTCATTTAGGTTGAATATAATTTCAAAATATTCACAGGATATAATATTTTATATTATATTTGATATAAATTATGTACATATATGGAATTTTATGGAATATTTCGAAATATTCATTGAAAGTAGCTAATGTAGTTTTTCCATTGAGAAACTCTTAGCCCTTAATTCTATTTTGAATCTAGAATTCCAAATATTTCATGTAATATTTTGAAATAATAATTTAAGGTAGATAAAATAATGTTAAGACTTTTTTCCTATGTTGAATCTAGATTACTAAATATTTCTTTCATGTGCGATAAATTAACCAGGAATTTAAAATACTAAATTACACTAGCAAAAGGTTCTTTGTCCTATTTGAATCTAGATTTCCAAATATTAATGTATACATATATGATATGTATATATACATTATACAATATTATACATATATGCATTTTAACATAATATTAATGCAATTTAATGGAAGATTTGAAAATATTAATTTATAGTAGAAATGTAGTTTTTCCTATATTGATATTTTCGACATTTTTTATATTTCTAAATATTACATTAAATATTAAATGAACGCCACAAGCTTTTTTAGTCATACGAATTCTGGAAGACTTTGTGAAAAAAAAACTTATTTTTTACTTTTTAGTGCATATGTAAAAGCTTGTTTTTAAAAAAAATTTTTTCTAATTTTATTTTTAAATTAAAACCATTAAAACTAAAATAATTCTTTTTTTTGGTTAATTCATAAGATACAAAAAATAAAAAAGTAAAAATAGAACAAAAATTATAGAAAATAATATTCTCTACAACTTGTATCTCAAACATTTTTTTCTAATACCTATAACCGTTTAAAAAATAAATCGAAAAAATTAAATTTTGTAGAAAATCAATTATTTCCTAAAAACAATTTGGGGCGGGGGGGGATAAACGAACATAAATTATAGATAAATACCCTCTACGCAACTTTGATCTAAACATTTTTTTCTAATGTGCACCGTTTATACATCATGACACCGAGTATTAATATGTGATTACTTTTATAATTTAATATTTGATTTTAAAATTTTTTACTTACAAAATGATTTTCAATGAATGAAATTGATACATTGTATTTAATATTGACATTAGATATTAAATGAAATCAATTAAGATTAGTGATTATTGTATTAATTAACAAGTATTTATTTTGCTAGATTTCAATTTTGACACTTCTAATAATTATAAATGCCAAAATTTTCATAGATAACTAGATTTTTTGTATTATTCAAATCATTTTTAAATTAAAGCCATTAAAACTAAAATTATTCTTTTTTTTGGTTAGTTCATAAGATACAAAAAAAAGAATAGAACATAAATTATAGAAAATAATATTCTCTACAACTTGTATCTCAAACATTTTTTTCTAATACCTACCGTTTAAAAAATAAATCGAAAAAAATAATTTTTTTAGAAAATCGATTATTTCCTAAAAACAATTTTTGGGGGGGAAAATGGATAGAATATAAATTATAGATAAATACCCTCTACAACTTTGATCTATAACATTTTTTTCTAATGTGCACCGTTTCAAAAATAATTCAAAAATAATTCGAAAAATAATTATACTTCCGTTTCCGGTTTAGTGATGGTTTTTAAAAATAGGAGGTGCACATCTAGAGCATAAAAGAACCTTAAGTTTAAAATTTCACGTTCGTAAGTATTACAGTTTTGGCTGTAGAGCGTTCACAGACACACACACACACACATACAGACAGACAGACAGACTGACAGACACACAGACGTCATTGAGTTAATGGTGGTATATGATTCAGGGACGCTCAAAACATGTAATTCCGTTAAAATCTCGAGTTCGATTTTTTTCGTGATCACTATACTTTATTTATACATTACATTTCACGTATGTATAAAAAAGTAAAAATTTACCGTGTTCGTTTTCACACACAAAATTTTTCAACAAACTATTTATAATGCAATCTAAATGTAATGTAACATTTTAGGATTTTTTAACAAAATTTGAAATAGCAGGTACATAATAATATTTTAGAATGACCCTTCAGAACCCACAAAGTATATTTTGTGAACCGCAGTTTGAGAGCCACCGAAATAGATGATGCAACATACTTCAGCATGTCATATGGTTGTCAAAGTTAACCTAAAATTCGTAAAATAACCTATTTTAAGGATTAAAAATGTCTAGAAAAAAGAGTATGATTGAAAAAGACGATGTCGTCCAAGCAGTTATTGTTGCTGATAATTTCAGCAAAATATTTGCACCCATATCAGAGGACATGCCAATTGTAAGACGTAGTTTACAAAATTTATATAACTTGGTACAATTCTGGATTTATGTTTTAGTGTCTATTACCCTTGGTCAACGTACCTATTATAGATTATATGTTGGAGTCTTTAGCTTTAGGTGGTATAAATGAAGTTTTCCTATTTTGTTGCACACATGTCGACCAAATAAAAGAACACATAAGGTTAGTTAATGCCAACGGAAAATCTAATTGTTAAGTAATTTAATTGTTTTTTTAAGAAAGAGTAAAGACAATTCTGTAGGATGGGCCATTACAATGTCTATAAATATAATAGTATCGGAAAGTTGCCGTTCATTTGGTGACGTCATGAGAGACTTAGATGCAAAAGGTCTACTTCGGAGTGATTTTATTCTTTTCGGTTCAAATATCATAACGAATATAAATTTCTTACCTATTCTTGAAAAACATAAGTACGTATTATATATATACATAACATTTACATGAAAATTTATAATATAATTACGTAGGCAGTTTTCTAAGAGAGATAAAGGTGCAGCAATGACGTTAGTTTATAAAGAGGCAGCTCCAGGTCAACGAGGAAGATGTTCGCAACAAGAGTTTGTTCTCGTTTCCGATAAATTGACAAATAGAATTCTATGTCAACATAAACTATCCAAACTACCTCACTCTTCGAAAATTAACATACCTCTTGTAAGTATAATACTGTCACCAATAAAAGTCTACGATAAAAGGTAGAATCCCGAAAGGCAGACATGGACAAAAAGCTAACAGACAAAAGCCAGACATGGACAAAAAGCTAACAGACAAAAGCCAGACATGGACAAAAGGCTGACAGACAAAAGGCAGACTCCCAAAAGGCAGACACCCAAAAGACAGACACCCAAAAGACAGACGTGGACAAAAGGCAGACACAGACAAAAGGCAGACATGGACAAAAAGCTAACAGACAAAAGCCAGACATGGACAAAAAGCTAACAGCCAAAGCCAGACATGGACAAAAGGCTGACAGACAAAAGGCAGACTCCCAAAAGGCAGACACCCAAAAGACAGACACCCAAAAGACAGACGTGGACAAAAGGCAGACACAGACAAAAGGCAGACATGGACAAAAAGCTGAAAGAGAAAAGGCAGACACAGACGAAAGGCAGACAGACAAAATGCAGACATGGACAAAAGGCAGACATGGACCAAAAGCTGACAGACAAAAGGCAGACTCCCAAAAGGCAGACATGGATAAAAGGCAGACATGAATAAAAGGTAGACAAAAAATTCATAAAATTAATAATGTCTTTCCGGGGTGAGGGGCTTATACAATACTCTCTACCTTCTCAAAAAAATATATCATTAAAGTAAATTAAGTAATACAATATTATTTTTAGAAGGAGCATATTGTATAAACCCTCCCCCCTCAAATATATTATTAATTTACATAAAAAATTTGTCTGCCTTTTGTCCTTGTTTGCCTTTTATCCATGTCTGCCTCTTAGGAGTCTGTCTTTTGTCCATGTCTGATTTTTGCCTGTCTGCTTTTTGTCCATGTCTGTCTTTTATCCATGTCTGCCTTTTGTCCTCGTCAGCCTTTTGTCCATGTCTGCCTTTTGTCTATCTGCCTTTTGTCTGTCAGCTTTTTGACCATGTCTGCCTTTTGTCCATATCTACCTTTTGTCCTTATCTGTCTTTTGTCCTTGTCTGCCTTTTGTCCATGTCTGCCTTTTGTCCATGTCTGCCTTTTGTCTATCTGCCTTTTGTCTGTCAGCTTTTTGACCATGTCTGCCTTTTGTCCATATCTACCTTTTGTCCTTATCTGTCTTTTGTCCTTGCCTGCCTTTTATCCATGTCTGCCTTTTATCTGTCAACCTTTTGACCATGTCTGCCTTTTGGGAGTCAGCTTTTTGTCCGGATTCCTACCAAAACTCCATCCAAAATTTATAATAAATTTTTTTAATAGGACATTTTACTCGAACATTCTAAAGTAGAAATCCACCACGACTTACAAGAAACCAACATCGCTATCTGTTCTCCGACCGCTCTTTCTTTATTTTCCGATAACTTTGATTTCCAAACACGTGACGATTTTGTCAGGGGCTTATTGGTCGACGAAGAGATCACAAGCAATACAATATACTGGTACAAGACAACAGACTACGCTGCCTCTGTCACCAACTGGTACATGTACCACGCTGTCAGGTGAAATTTAACACACGCACAGGCAAAACTGTTTAAAAAAGACTAATTATTTAATTTATTCCAGTCACGATGTTATCCATCGATGGGTTTACCCGTTAGTTATTGAAATGGGAATATCAGCTCAAGAATATACGTACATGCACTTACGGAATAACATATACCGTTGTAAAAACGTCAAACTAGCTTTGTAAGTTTTTTGGACTCAAATAAAATAATTCTTTAAATCAATCGATGTATTATTCCAGAGGTAGCAATCTTGAAGAAGACGTAGTAATCGGGACCGACAGCGCAATCGCCGAGAAAACAAAAATATCACGTTCTGTAATAGGCAGTAGATGTCGCATTGGACAAAATGTCTCAATCATAGACTCGTACATATTAGACGGCGTAACTGTCGGTGATAACTGTAAAATTAGCTTCAGTATCGTGGGAAAACAATCTAAATTAGGTGAAGGGGTTCAATTATCGGAGAGTTGTGTTCTGGGAACGTCCGTGTTTCTGCCTGATAACGTCAAAGTCAGTAGTGCAATGATACAGTCTACTAAACCAGCGAAAGGTAAGCACTTGGTTGTAATTAATAACGATGTTTGGGACGTACAGTCTGAGGCAAAAATAATATAAATCTGAATGAAATGAAAGATCGAAATTAAATTATGAATTATTCACTTTAAATGCTTGTAGGAAAGTCAAATTCATTTTTAAACTGCATAAATAATATGTTTAAAACCTTATTTCGTATTTATTTAAGCCAAAAAAATTAATAATTTGAAAAATTTTGTTTGTGAATGTCATTTAAATTCATCCAAGGTGGCCAGTTTCTGGAAAACCGGGAAAAGTCAGGGAATTTTGCTATACAGGGAAAAGTCAGGGAATTTGATTAGAAGTCAGGGAATTTTCTATAAAAATGCAAAAACCACAAAATTTCTCGCAAAATATTTAAAGTTATCTATTAATAGTTAAAAGAAAACATGTGACCTTTTTTTTTAGATTTTTTATCAAAATTTTCAATAAAAAACAGGGAAAACGGTAAAAATTCTCCTGGAAAACCGGGAATAAACGGGGAAATTTGTTCCAGAGAAATACTTGCCACCCTGTCATCTGTCAGAAATAAAAAACCCCAAATAATTGACTTGATAAGTGAAAATACTATTAAATAATACAAGAAATATTATTAAATAAAACTTTTTAGAACATAAATGTAATGAAAATGATAATATAAGTCGTTTACACGCATAAATATATGAAAAAAATATAACAATTAAACGTACATAACCTAATTGCAATCTGATTGGTCCAATTCAAACTGTCATTATTTTAATATTCAGTACATTGTTGCCAATTCATCACTTTTACTTTTTATGATGTTTTCTTATACAATAATTTTTTTTCTCTGAAATGTGTTAGTAAAAACTAATAAATTTTATACAGAAGTAAAACAGATAGTTTTTACTATTAATATATTTTTGGCTACGCTTTTTCGATGTTTAAATAATGTTTGAACTAGAATTTTTTCAATTCTCCATAAAAAGACATGTTAAAATGTGCAAACTTTAAACTGCTATAACTTTTTAACGGTTTAGTAAATCGCATTTCGTCTTATCATACTTAAAATTACATTCTGTCAAATTTTTAATATCCTGTGTATGTTTTTAATTACCGTATTTTCAGTAAAACAAGAAGACGTGTTTGGTAACAAAGCATACAGAGTACACAAGTTCTTAGATGACGGAGACGACGGTGAATCAGACGAAGAAATTAAAGCCTTAATACCACGTCTGTACATAGAATCAGATAAGTCTGACATCGAGTCAGAGAGTGAGGAATCAACTATAAGCGATGATGAAATGTCTCACATGGCTTCTCCTGTTCCGGACGACACAAAAAGTCAATTTTTACTTCTGATAGTATTTGTTAATTGTATTAAAATGAATTATTCTTATTTTAGTGTTCTACAGTGAAGTTATTGATAGTTTGGCCCGTGGATTTGATGATAAACTTCCTTGTGATAATTTAATATTAGAAATAAACTCTTCCAGATATGCTTACAATGTTACATTGCAAGAGGTTAGTGTTATAATTATATTATTAATTAAAAATACATTTCCTGTTTGACAATTAGTAGATACTAATGTCAAAAATTCATGGGGTAAATCTCTGCAACAACAAAAATAACACTGTTCACTTCAAAAGCACAGTTTGATTAGATGAAAAATATTAAAGGTTATAATTAATATAATTTATTGTTTATTTCTCAAATATTTACATTAATATTTTATTTAATAAAATTTTATTTTTATTTTTTAAAAGGTAAGTTTATTTAAAATTGATTGTTATATTTCAAAATTTCATTGTTGAATTTTCAACAATGAAGTTGGCAGATTTATTAAATTATGATCCACTGTGAAGTTGTATGTATAGTACTTCACAATGTAATTTTGCAAGAAATTTATTCACTTTAACAGTACATTATAAATGTTATAATATAATTTATTGTTTATTTATCAAATATTTACACTAATATTAATATAGGTAATGGAAGATATTTTATTTAATAAAATTTATTTTTTATTTTTTAAAAGGTTAGTTTATTTAAAATTGATTGTTATATTCAAAAACTTCATTGTTGATTTTTCAACAATGAATTTGACATTTTGACAGTTTTATTAAATTATGATCCACTGTGAAGTTGTATGCAGAGTAGGTACTTCACAAAGTAATTTTGCAAGTTTATTCACTTTAACAGTACATTGTAAAGGTTATAATATAATTTATTGTTTATTTCTCAAATATTTACATTAATATTACTATAATAGAAGATATTCCATTATTCCCTGTCTTTAAAATATTTTTATAAAAGGTTAGTTCATTTAAAATTGATTGTTACATTTCAAAATTTCATTGTTGAATTTTCAACAATGAATTTGACATTTTGACAGTTTTATTAAATGATGATCCACTGTGAAGTTGTATGCAGAGTAGGTACTTCACAAAGTAATTTTGCAGTTTATTCACTTTAACAGTATAGGTACATTGTAAAGGTTATAATATAATTTATTGTTTATTTCTCAAATATTACATTAATATTACTATAATAGAAGATATTCCATTATTCCCTGTCTCTACAAATATTTAATAAAAGGTTAAGTTCATATTTCAAAATTTCATTGTTGAATTTTCAACAATTAAGTCAACATTTTGACAGTTTTATAAAATTATGATCCACTCAAATCCACTGTGAAGTTGAATGCAGAGTACTTCACAAAGTAATTTTGCAACTTTAACAGTACATAGTAAAGGTTATATTCGGTTATAATATAATTTATTGTTTAATTTTCAAATATTACATTAATATTAATGTTATGGAAAAAATTCCATTATCCCCTGTCTCCAGGAATATTTTTATAAAAGATTAGTTCATTTAAAATTGTTTGTTGTATTTCAAAACTTCATTGTTGAATTTTCAACAACGAAGTTGACATTTTGATAGTTTTATTCTTAGAGCATGTACCTACTAGAGGCAGCCTTACCGATCGGTCGTGCGAACAAGCATGCGAGAGAGAGAGAAAACGCAAAAATGCTACATCCTTTCTCTTTCGCTTCGCGTACTGATGCTGCAAAGCGAGAGAGAAAGAATGTAGCATTAATGCCTTTTCTTTCTCGCACGGCCGAGCGGCAAGGCTGCCTCTAGTAGGTACATGCTCTAAGGTTTTATTAAATTATGATCCACTGTGAAGTTGTATGCAGAGTACTTCACTATAGTAGAAATAAGCTGTGAACAATAATTCTAATATGAATTTTAAAATGATTTATACCCGTAAATGTAGATTATAATTGTATAATGGATATTTTAAGACCATTCTGAAGTTGTATAGTTCCAAAATACTATGTCAACAAATAGAGGTTATTTTTGTATTTCTATAAATGTAATATTTTAGGTAAATTACAACGTAATGAAAGCTATTTTATGTCTTCCGGTCCAAGTTTTTAAAGAAGGTCAATATCTTAGTACGTTAGTGAATCTACTTAAATATTTCTTACCTATCATTAAGAATTATATAAAAAACGCAGAATCGATGATGGACTGTCTGCATGCTACGGAGGTAAATTTGAAATAAAAGGATTTTTACGACAAGATAAAAACGTGTTATTATTATATTACTTAGGATGCAGCAGAATCGTATGACGAACTGTTACAATGCTCAACAAAAGTTATACATTGGTTCTACGATAACGATATTTTATCAGAAGAAACAATCATCAACTGGCACGGGAAAATAGGGTCTGAAATGGAGATCAAAGAACAGCTGCTACCGTTCATTAAATGGCTGAAAGAAGCAGAAGAAGAAACTGATTCCGATGATGAGTAATTTTATATTTTTATAAACAATTGTTGAAAATACAAAAACGTTACTTACACGAAATATTTTTTTTTATTTACAATAATATAAACTACGTATTTTTTTACAGTATATTTTATTAATTTATATTTACTGTCGCGCCGTATCCAAAGGATAGGGGAAGTCAAAGCTATGCGATCATTTCTCAAAGCAGAATTTTTTTCTTATTTCAAAATTTAGATTTTCTTCAACCTATTTGTCTGTGAGTCTGTATATGCTGTAATTTCCTTTTTTTTTTAATCGTTCTTGCAGTTATTCAAATAAAATTTTATACTAAAAGACATATTAATCAGATACACTGAGCATCCCATTTAAAATTTTGTCTTTAAACCAGTAAAAATAAAAAAATTCACAGATTTTATAGTAATTATAGTAGTCATGAACTACTATATTAATTTGGGTTACTATCTTGTGACGTCATCTGACAGCTACGACGATCAGAGTGAAGTTAGTTGATATGCGCAACAAAACAATATGGCGGCCATCTTGTATTAAATGTCACTTTCGACATTTTTCTGTTATTTTGGCACTGAAATACTTTTAATTTTAATCAATCTTGTAGTTATTCAAATTTAAAAATGACTTGAAACATTAAGTAATTAAGTACAGATACCCAGTGCTCATTTTGAATCCAAAATAATTCACTAAAAATCCGATTCTGACATAAATATTATTAGAAATTTATTTTTAAAAGTTTGGTTATGTTAAACATACAATAATAATAATAATTTATTTTATTTAATGATTTACATACAGAAAATGAAAAAAAAAACATTCATTTTTTCCTCTAGAAATATTTTAATGATTGTTTAATAAATATCGTACATAAATATCACGTATCACTGGGTGTGTATTACTAATAGGGTATTTGACACTATTAATAATAAAGACTAAAGTGTTGTAAATAGTGTAGTATATATTACTATAATTTACAATTACGTGAAATAAGTCAGTATTTTAATAATAAACCTAATTTTAAAATGTTATATTTAACCTATCTGTCACGTGATCGCAAACGCGTCTAGCAGAACTGACAATGGTAGCATGGCGTAGTTACTTACTAAAAATATCAGAATACTCGATCCCTATTGGTTGATTTCAGTTTGTTTGGGAAACAGTTACGTCACAGGATATACCACGTGACTGAATGCGCGTTTTGGCGGGAATTTCTTCATTTAAATAAAAAAAGATTATTTTCAGTGTTTTTTCAGCATTATTTTGAAAAAGATACTAAGGAATTTAAATATTTAGTCAAATATCCTATTACAAATTACACACAAATATAAATTACATTATATTATTTTATCACGTAACTTTATCTTCATGTTTAAGACTATGCAGCGCGAGGTTTCTCTGCATCGCAAACGCCTTCCCACAGACCGTGCACATATACGGTCTTTCATTGCTGTGTATCCGCAGGTGATACTTGAGATGTCCCGCTTGGTTGAACCGCTTATCACATACAGCACATGCGTGAGGTTTACTGCCTGTAGGATAATTACAAAAATACAGTCGATTATGCACTTTTTCATGCCGTTAAAGTTTAAATTCTAAACTACTTCGTTCTTTTACAATTAAAAAGAAAAAACATTGCTGTCTCTAAATGTGCCGTACAATACCTGTATGAACGTAGCTGTGAGTCTGAAGTCCCAATTTCCGTTTAAACGATTTAGAACACACATCACAGCTGTATTTCTTCTCGTCTGTATGGATCAAGGAATGTGTCTTAAGGGCTCCTTGTTGAGTGAAAGTCTTGTCACAAACTTCACACCTGAATTATTATTTTATATATTTATTATTAATATTAGTTTCAACGGTTATAACGTACCTATAAGGTCTAATGCCTGAATGAACTCTACCATGTATCACAAGGAATGCCTTCGTACTGAACGTTTTACCACACTCGCTACACAGGAACGCCTTGACTGCCTTAGGTGGTTTTCTGCTGCTTTTAACGCCTCCATCGTCGTCATTTTGGTCGTGTCTTTTTCTGTGTATTCTCAACTGTCCGAGCTGCTTAAAAGTCTTACCTAAAATGACCACCATTGATGTTAAAAATATTGCTACTGCATGTAACAACGGGCTTTAGATCCTTACCACAGACGTCGCAAGAAAACATCGCGACGTCGGCATGCGTACGAAGATGCTCTGTCAGTGTAGGAGCCTGGATGAAGCCACGGCCGCACACGGGGCATACGTGGGGCCTTTGCCCCGTGTGGATCATCGTATGGCGACGCAGGTTACCTTGGCTTAAAGGGAAGAGAAATAAAAGTTTCGTTTTTGAAGTTATACTTATTTAGTAATGTAACGGAAATGAAAAGCTATGTAACGAAGCGTTACGCGGTAGACTAGGTATGTACTATGTAGACATAGAAATTGTGTTTTTTACTTAAATAACACGACTGTAAAGAGTATTGCCTATATAAAAAAAAATGATGAATGTAATGACATCCATTGGCTACATATGTGCAAAGGGGCGGAGTTAGAATAAATATCGATGCCAGCGCTCATGGTGAGCTTCATTGTAACAACTGTACTACACTTTCCGTATATGTCATTGTTATTTAATTAAAAGTGAAAATAATTATAATTTCCGAAAGTTTTTAAATTGGACACAAGAAAATATTCAGTAATACATGGAAATATCAAAAACGAAAAAAATAGAGGAGTAAATTACACGCCAGAAGAGAAAATATTGTTATTTTTCATTGTTAAAATATAAACAGGTATATGAAATTTTAAAGTATTTTATTGTTGTACTTTTTTAGATTAGTAACAAGAAATACTACTTACGTGTCATAAAAATATTCTACTATATTTTCAAATATGCTAGCAAAGCAGCAAAGCTAAAACTGTTCAGTTACTAAAGGTTTTATTAAATGAAACTTTTCAAAAATGCTAATCATAAAAATGGTCATATCTTTAATAAACTTGGCGTGGAATGCCATAAACTGTTATATCCAGGTACATAGTACATATATATCGTTGTAAACAATGATTTTATAAAATTTTATAAAATATAAATTTATATGCATTACATTATTTTATACATTTAAGCTTCCCACAGACCGACGCGAATTATTCGCAGCGGCAGCGAATAAAGGCTCCGACAGACCGACGCGAAACATTCGCAGCGACTGCGGCGCGAATAAAAACGCGGCGAAATTTTTATATATTTTTTATTTTTATATAACCGATTTTGCTGTAGCTTTCGCCATTTTGTAGATTCTTTCTTTCTGGAGTTAACACAATAGTTCCATTTCTTAATCATGAATAGTTTTCGAGTTGTGAATTTTTTACGTGAAAAATTTCCGAAAAAATGCGAAATTTATTTCACCATCGTCTTTTTTTTTCGTTTGAAAATATGTATATGTCGGTCTGTCGGAGCCTTTATTCGCTGCCTGTATAACTTCTAACGCGTGTACATAAGTATACACACTCATTATTTTGAGAGGTCTTAATCCTGCACAGAATAAACTTACCTGAGAAATCTCAAACCACAGAGTTCACATTTAAACGGTTTTTCCCTAGTATGAGACCTTATATGTGTCTCAAGTTTAGACAAGCTAACAAAACTCTTAGGGCACGCATCACACGAGTATTTTAAATTTTTATGCACTTGTTTGTAATGTTTAGACAACTCACTAGATGTTAAAAACTGTGTATCGCACTTTCGACACTTAAACAACGAACTATCACGCTTTTTTTCACTTTTTTCCACTTTACTTTCAACATCCGTATCCGTTTTATCGTCGTATTCGTGAAATCCGTCAAATAAAGTTTCTTCTTTAATAGGATACTCGTTTTTATTATCATAAACCGAATGGAGAAATGTATCAGAGTTTTCACATCTTTTTTTGAAGTTATACGCTTCTTTCATCTGTTTTATGCATTCGGTACATATCAACGATGGTAATCCATCGTTATTTGATATCTATTTGATGAAAATAAAAGAGAAATCAGTACGTTTTGATTAAATTTTTAAAATATTGCATTTACCTGTACGGAAGAGCATGCCATTATCATGTCGGCAATAGAAATGTTGAAATTATTTGAGTATGGTTCGAATATAGATTGTAAATTTCCTTCAGATAGACATGCTCTGCATACTGTTTTATAGTATATCTTGTTTTGATCGTTATCCATTTTTTAAATGCGTAAATAATAACTGTTATTACTAGAAGACATTATATTATGACAAGACAGTATGACAACAAATAAACATAGATGAAAGAAGAAGGCCTTTATTTATGACTGTAACGAAACGGACAATAATGAAGTCCTACTGTAACATCTATAATGTACGTTTGATATATTTTTTGAAATTATTGATTGTCGTATAAAATCAATCCATTGAAATTTAGAAATAATATGTATTTTATTTTAATGAAAATAGCAAATAGTCATAATGCTTAAAAAAAATCATGTATATTCAATTCAGTTCCCATTCTTTACATTATTATTGACCTCAGTTTTTTCATTTAAAAAATGGAAAATAACATCAACATCAATACAGAAATATCTTCTTTAGATATTGATAAAGCGTGCAGGTGTTGTTTAAACAATAGTGGAACGTTGAGAAGTATATTTATCACAAAGAAATTCACGGATACAGAAATACGATTGATTGACATGTTAATGGAGTGTGCCAATGTACAGGTAAATTGTAAATTACATTTATGTAAAAAAGTAATTCAATTTTTATATGTATGATATGATTTTAGATTTCAGAAAACGAATCCCTACCCTTACAACTGTGCGAAACATGTACAGAAAAATTACAAAATTCATATACATTTAAAAAGAAATGCGAAGCTACAGATGCAATTTTACGTAGCTATTATGATAAAATAAAGACAGAAGAAGTAGATACAGACAGTGATTATGAACCTAAACATCTAGACGTTTTAATAAGTGATGAAAAAATCAATTCAAGGAGAAAATATGTCCGGCGAAAAAAAATACAATCAAAAGAAACTGTTAAACCTTTGAAAAGAAGAAAAAGAACTAATAAAACAGCACAGATAAAAACAGAAGATGTAGATTTATCAATAAAAAATGAAGATGATGAAAATAACCTCAAAACAGAAAATTGTGAAAACAATGAAATTAAAACTGAAACGGATACAAATACTATAAAAACAGAAGAGCCAGTCAAGAAACCACTGTCAGATGTTGAGAAAGCTTCACGCAACAGAAACCGTAGCCGTATGAAAAACGGCATACATCGTACGATCCTGTCATGTCCCCATTGCGACTACAAGAGCCCCAGGTCCAGTTTGAACATTCATATGCGGGTACACACGAAAGAACAGCCCTACTCATGTGAATTCTGTGGCAGGAGATTCAGTTTTAATGGTGAGTCGAAAAATATATGTTTATCGAAGTATAAATAAAATAAATTAAATTTTATGTTCAGGTAATCTCCAGAGGCATTTGAAGATACACACGGGTGATAGGCCTCATAAATGTACAGAGTGTGACAAGGCGTTCATACAACACGCATCTTTGCTAGACCACGCACGAGTTCACAGCGGCGAGAAGATTTACAAGTGCGACCTGTGCGACAGGAGTTTTACTCAAGCAGGCCAGCTCAGAAAACACGTCCGTTTACACGTCGATCCGAAGTAAGATACTATTTTAACAATTTGAATTTTTTATAGGTTGATCGGGAATAATCTCCGATAATTTTTTTTAAATTTCAGCTGTTTGAATGTCGCTTCTAGTAAAAATATAATAAATTACATTTTAGGTTCTTTGAAACAGATATTGTCCAAAATATTAGTCAAAATCTTTTACCCCCTCTCCTGAAAAATAGTAAACTGCCTTGGCAGGCACGAGACTTTTTTATACATCATGACACCGAAGTATTAATATGTGATTACTTTTATAATTTAATATTTGATTTTAAAATTTTTTACTTACAAAATGATTTTCAGTGAATGAAATTGATACATTCTATTTAATATTGACATTAAATATTAAACGAAATCAATTAAGATTAGTGATTATTGTATTAACAAGTATTTATTTTGCTAGATTTCAATTTTGACACTTCTAATAATAAATGCTAAAATTTTCATAGATAACTAGATTTTTTGTATTATTCAAATCATTTTTAAATTAAAACCATTAAAACTAAAATTATTCTTTTTTTTGGTTAATTCATAAGATACAAAAAAAAGAATAGAACATAAATTATAGAAAATAATATTCTCTACAACTTGTATCTCAAACATTTTTTTCTAATACCTACCGTTTAAAAAATAAATCGAAAAAATATTTTTTTTTTGAAAATCGATTATTTCCTAAAAACAAATTTTTGGGGGAAAAATGAATAGAACATAAATTATAGATAAAAGTCCCTTCTACAATTTTAATCTAAAATATTTTTTTCTACTGCGCACCGTTTCAAAAATAATTCGAAAAGTTCAAAAATTGACACCAGTAAACATCCGTTTCCGGTTTAGTGATGGTTTTCAAAAATAGGAGGTGCACATCTAGAGTATACAAGAACCTTAAGTTTAAAATTTCATGTTCATAAGTCTTACAGTTTTGGCTGTAGAGCGTTCACAGACACACACACAGACAGACACACAGACGTCATTGAGTTAATGGTGGTATATGATTCAGGGACCCTCAAAACGTGTAATTCCGTTAAAATCTCGAGTTCGAATTTTTTCGTGATCACTATACTTTATTTATTTATACATTACATTTCATGTATGTATAAAAAAGTAAAAAGCACGTGTACTGTAGTACCATCCGAGCTTTAACATGCAGTATGCGCATCTTTCAGTTACAGAAAGAGTCATACCGCCTCGACCGCCAACAAATCACAATCCACTGCATGTCACACATGTCCCATCTGCCACAAATCGTTCAATACGCGCAGCATCCTCAAGGTCCATTCTTTAATACACGGGCCGAAGGACTTCTTGTGCTCTGACTGCGGCCGCGGGTTCGTGTCTAAGGCCGGGCTCGCATCGCACTACCGCACGCACTCGGGCGCACGTCCGTACGCGTGCGAGACATGCGGCAAGGCGTTCTCGCAAACCGGCTCGCTTAAAGCACACATGCTGATACACACGGGCGTCAAACCGTACGTCTGTAGTGTGTGCGGGAAGGCGTTCACGCAGAGGAACCATCTAAGGTACGTGGAAAAAAATATACAGATTTACAGCAGCACACTCCGTTGAAACATCATTTTACATGTACGGAGGCGCGTTCTGTGAAAACATCGTTTGACGTGTACAGCGGCGCAAACCACCCATTTTTTTTTTAATTTCGACAGATACCATGTCCGTATACATACGGGGGAAAGGCCGTACGTGTGCAATATCTGCAACAAGAGCTTCACGGTTAATGGCACACTGACAGTCCACATGCGCCTCCACACGGGTGAGACCCCGTTCATTTGTGACCACTGTGGCAAGGGGTTCTACGACTCGAGCAGTCTCAAGAAGCATACAAAGAGCCACACATAAGCATAGTTGTAAATAGATTGAAAATGTACGTTGCGTGTTTTTTATATGTATTTATAATAGTATAGTCGAATAAATTATGGTTATTTTAATTAGAATACGATAGCTGTGTTTTATTTATAAGGTACTCCTAGCTACCACACTGGTTGAATACTTTTCTTTTCCGGATTTTAACTAATTTTTTTTGAATATATACAATTATAAAATATACTAAATAATTTACATACGCTCATCTCGCGATTTACCGACAGCTTGATTTACCGACGGGCCAAACGCGCGATTGACCGACCATCTCCTATCCCCACCATAATACCACCGACTGTTATATTCTTTGTTATATTTCTGCGCGAAATGTAAATTCACTAATTAACGGTGACGTCGGTACGTTGGTGGGGGTCCCTCTCGACGTCGGCAATTCAAGCGGTTCAATTACCAAGTACGTCGGTTAATCAAGCGATGAGTAGTTAAAAATTTACTTTAGCATAGGCAATCTGCTATACATGTGTGTTACTACATTGTATATACGTGTGGTCGGTAAGTAGGTACCTGTAACTTCTTGATTACACTCGTCCCTCCGAACAGCGACGGCATCGGTAATTCAAAATCTAACAACGTCAGCTAGAGGGGCATCCACCTTGGTAAATTTAAATTTCGCGCAGAAATATAGCGGTCACGGTAGTTAGTATTATGGTGTGGATGGGGGAAGGTCGATGGTTAGAACTGTCGCCCAGTCGTGGAATATAGCGGTCGTGCAGTAGAGGGTCGTTTTATAGAGAGCTTAGTGTATATCACAAATCACGTGTATATATTTTTATAGCTTGAGTTTTTTCATTTCAAAAATGGAAAATAATATCAACATTAATACCGAAATATCTTCTTTAGATATTGATAAAACGTGCAGGTGTTGTTTAAACAATAGTGAAACGTTGATAAGTATATTTATCACAAAAAAATTCACGGACACAGAAATACGATTGATTGACATGTTAATGGAGTGTGCTAATGTACAGGTAAATTGTAAATTACATTTATGTAAAAAATTCTGATTTTTTATGTATGATATGATATTAGATTTCAGAAAACGAATCCCTACCCTTACAACTGTGCGAAACATGTACAGAAAAATTACAAAATTCATATACATTTAAAATGAAATGTGAAGCTACAGATACGATTTTACGTAGCTATTATGATAAAATAAAGAAAGAAAAAGTAGATACAGACAGTGATTATGAACCTATACCTCTAGAAGTTTTAATAAATGATGAGAAAATCAGTTCAAGGAAAAAATATGTCCCACGAAAAAAAATACAATCAAAAGAAACTGTTAAACCTTTGAAAAAAAGAAATAGAACTAATAAAACAGCACAGATAAAAACAGAAGATGTAGATTTATCAATAAAAAATGAAAATGATGAAAATAACCTCAAAACAAAAAATTGTGAAAACAATGAAATTAAAACTAAAACGGATACAAATACTATAAAAACAGAAGAGCCAGTCAAGAAACCGCTGTCAGACGTTGAGAAAGCTTCACTTAACAGAAACCGTATCCGTATGAAAAATGGCAAACTTCGTACGATCCTGCCGTGTCCCCATTGCGACTATAAGGGCCCTGGGTTCAGTTTGAAAAAACATATGCGGGTACATACGAAAGAACAGCCCTACTCGTGCGAATTCTGTGGCAGGAAATTCAGTAGTAAAGGTGAATTGAAAAAAATATGTTTACCGAAGTACAATTTCAATTCAATAAATTTTGTCTAGGTAATCTCCAGAGACACCTGAAGATACACACGGGTGATAGGCCTCATAAATGTACAGAGTGTGACAAGGCGTTCATACAACACTCATCTTTGCTGGAACACGCACGGGTCCACAGCGGTGAAAAGAGTTACAAGTGCGACCTGTGCGACAAGACTTTCACTCAAGAGGGTCAGCTCAAAAAACACATCCGTATACACATCGATCCAAGGTAAGACATTATCTTAATAATTTGAATTTATTAAAAATTCAAATAGGTTGATGGAAATAACCGATTTTTTTTTGAAGTTGTACTTCTTTAGGGACGTTGAGGGTAAAAATTGAGTAATGTAACGGAAATGAAATTAGTACTGTAACGGAAATGAAATTAGTAATGTAACGAAATTTTATGCGGTGAAATATCTAGCCCGGGACTGAAAATACAGAATAAATAACACAACTGTAAAGAGTATTGCCTATATCAAAAAAATTATGACGTATTAACATTCATAGACAATAAAGATTTTTACTTAAATAACACAACTGTAAAGAGTATTGCCTATATTAAGTAAATATAATTAAATTACATTTTTAATTATATTTAAAGCAAACGGCAAATTATTGTTATTAAGATTATTCGTAATTGTTTTTCAATCATCCCAAAGAAGTATAACTTCTAACGCGTGTACATAAGTACACACTCATTGTTTTTTTTTAATTTCAGCTGTTTGCCATTTCTAATAAATTTTTTATCCAGATTTTAATTTTTTATAGGTTGATCGGGAATAATCTCTGTAATATCCGATAATTTTTTGAAAGCTTTTATTTAACTTCACTTGTTTGTTTGTTCGTTAGTTAAGATCAAATATTGGAATAAATATTTCGACTAGTTCTAATTAAGATAGAGCTTTGAAATGTTGTATACGTATATGAGTCCGGTGACAATGCAATATAGTATATCATGATCCAAAAACACAAGGTCTGTTGTGATTATTTTGACAGCCGCCATTTTACATAATAACGCCGTATTACATCAACTAGAAATTTACATATGTGTGCTGTGCTTCAAAATACATAGTACATACTTACTAAAAAATTTTAAAAAACTATTATGTAAACAGTTTTTATCGTTTATTTATTAACATTTCGTTTTTCACAAAGAAAAATTTAGTGACGATGACGTCACAGTAAGAATAAATGAACTGTCAAACAGACCTTGTATTATTGGATCATGATAGTATATCTAATATCGTTCTAAATCCAATATGGCGGACACCCCAAGATGGCGGATTATCTTTTTCTTTGTAACCATCTTGATATGGGTATCAAATGAAAGGGTTTGACGAGTAGAATACGATTAGCTATGTGATGTTATTCTAAATCCAATATGGCGGATTACATTTTTCTTTGTAACCATCTTGATATGGGTATCAAATGAAATGGTTTGACGAGTAGAATACGATTAGCTATGTGACGTCATTCTAAATACAATATGGTGGACGCCCCAAGATGGCGGATTACCTTTTTCTTTACAACCATCTTGATATGGGTATCAAATGAAAGAGTTTGTCAAGCTTTACCTGTTAATATGTTAGTTAGTTAGAATTTTTGATAAACTACTTAACAATTATGTAAATACAATAATGAAATAATTAATTAATTAAAAGCTATACATTTGCCTTCGTAAGCGCCCCGCGTTTTTATTGGTTTTACTCATAAAAACATGAATTTTTTGTGTTAGCTAAAAATTTATTTTTTACTTTTTTTTATTTAAAAAAAGTATTTTTTTATATAATTTTATTGAAATTTCAGCTGTTTGAATGTCGCTTCTAATAAAAATATAATAAATTATTTTTAAGGTTATTTGAAACAGATATTGTCCAAAATATCAGTCAAAATCTTTTACCCCCTCTCCTGAAAAATAAAAAGCATGTGTACTGTAGTCTGTAGTACTGTCCGAGGTTTTATATGCAGTATGCTCATAATTCAGTTACAGAGAGACGGATACCGCCAACAAACGACCTACATGTCACACATGTAGCATCTGCAACAAATCTTTCGATACGCGCAGAATTCTCACAACGCATTCTCTGATCCACGGGCCAAAGAACATCTTATGCTCTGATTGCGGCCGCAGGTTCGTGTCCAAGGCCGCGCTCGCATCGCACTACCGCACGCACTCGGGCGTACGTCCGTACGCGTGTGAGATATGCGACAAGTCGTTCTCGCAAGCCGGCTCGCTGAAAACACACATGCTGATACACAAGGGCATTAAACCACACGTCTGCGATTTTTGCGATAAGGCGTTCACGCAGGTGACCCATCTAAGGTACGTGGAAATAAACATACAGATTTACAGAAGCACACTCCGTTGAAACATCGTTTTACATGTACGGAGGCGCACTCTATGAAAATATTGTTTTACGTGTACAGCGGCGCAAACCATCCAATTTTTTTTATATTTCAACAGATACCATCTTCGTATACACACAGGGGAAAAGCCGTACGTGTGCGATATCTGCAACAAAAGTTTCACGGTCAATGGTTCACTGACAGTCCACATGCGCCTCCACACGGGTGAGACCCCGTTCAAATGTGACCACTGCGACAGGGGGTTCTACGACTCGAGCAGTCTCAAGAAGCATACAAAAAGCCACACATGAGCATAGTTCTTAATAGATTGAAAATGTACATTGTGTGTTTTTTATATGCATTTATAATAATATAGCCAAATAAGTTACGGTTATTTTGATTATAATACGATAGCTGTGTTTTATTTATAGGGTACCCCTAGTTACACCACTGGTTGAATACAATTCTTTTCCGCATTTTAACTTTTTTCAAAATACACTCATCTCGCGATTTACCGGCAGCTTGATTTACCGACGGGCCAAACGCGTGATTTGCCGACCTTCTCCAATTCCCTCCATAATACTACCGTGATTGCTATTTCTGCGCGAAATTTAAATTTACCAATCAACGTTGAGGTTGGCACGGTGGTGGGGGCCCCTCTCGACGTCGGAAATTCAAGCGATTCAATTACCAACAACGTCGGTAAATCAAGCGGTGAGTAAATAATTAAACTTCAGCATAGGCAATCAGCTAAACATGTGTGTTACTACATTGTGTATACGTGTGGTAGGTAAGTAGGTACCTGTAATTTCCAGATGAATTTTCCCCAGGATATTCTCCATAAGCACCCTCGAGGAAAAATGGCGTCTACATTATCTGTCATATTTAAATTTGTCAATAACACTACTTATTTTTAAATATATCACAAATTTTATGTCGAAACTGTACTCAAACGTGCGTCTATATTGAGTACAATACACACGAGATACTTTCTTATCGTACAAGAACTCAAAATAACGTATAAAAAATCAAATACAGTACGTACTTATTGCTTATAACCTATAACTTTCCGATCTAATAAAATATATACGAAATCATGTCGGATAACGATGAAGATTTTATGTGCGACGAAGAAGAAGATTACGGACTTGAATATTCCGAAGACAGTAATTCGGAACCGGACGTTGATCTTGAAAATCAATACTACAATAGTAAAGCCCTCAAAGAAGATGACCCTAAAGCTGCATTAATTTCCTTCCAAAAAGTCCTCGACCTCGAAGGCGGAGAAAAAGGTGAATGGGGCTTCAAGGCTCTCAAACAGATGATCAAAATCAACTTCAAACTCTCCAACTATAACGAAATGATGAGTCGTTACAAACAGCTTTTAACGTACATCAAAAGTGCGGTTACAAGAAATCACAGTGAAAAGAGCATAAACTCGATCCTCGATTACATTTCCACATCAAAAAACATGGAACTGCTGCAGGATTTCTATGAGACAACTCTCGATGCTTTAAAAGATGCAAAAAACGACCGACTTTGGTTCAAAACAAACACAAAACTCGGGAAGTTATATTTCGATCGTGCTGACTACAATAAGCTTGCGAAAATATTAAAACAGTTGCACCAATCATGCCAGACAGATGACGGTGAAGATGATCTTAAAAAAGGAACGCAACTTTTGGAAATTTACGCACTTGAAATTCAAATGTATACGGCTCAAAAAAACAACAAGAAACTTAAGACTTTATATGAACAATCACTGCATATAAAATCTGCGATACCCCATCCGCTGATTATGGGGGTTATCAGAGAATGCGGTGGAAAAATGCACCTTCGTGAAGGAGAATTTGAAAAAGCTCATACAGATTTCTTTGAAGCTTTCAAAAACTACGACGAATCTGGAAGTCCAAGGCGTACGACTTGTCTTAAATACCTCGTACTTGCAAATATGCTGATGAAATCTGGGATCAACCCTTTCGATAGTCAGGAAGCAAAACCTTACAAAAACGATCCAGAAATACTCGCAATGACAAATCTAGTCATGTCGTATCAAAATAACGATATTGGGGAGTTCGAAAAGATCCTCAAGCAGAATAGAAAGAATATAATGGATGACCCGTTCATTAGAGAGCACATAGAAGACCTCTTACGTAACATTAGAACGCAAGTTTTGATAAAATTAATCAAACCGTACACACGTATTCATATCCCGTTCATTTCCAAAGAGTTAAATATCGATGCAGGAGAAGTAGAGGGACTGCTTGTATCGTGTATCTTAGATAACACTATCAGGGGACGAATCGATCAAGTGAATCAACTGTTGGAGTTGGACAGGAAGTCTACGTGCGCTGCGAGATACGTGGCACTCGATAAATGGACGAATCAACTGAGTTCGTTGCATTTGGCTGTAACTAATAAGATGGCTTGAAGTTTTATATCTAATTATTAAAATAAAGTGTTTTTTTTTCTGATTAAATTTGTTTTTTAATGTAGAATTTGCATGAAAGATTGAAGTATTTTAATCAAATAAAAGTATTCTTCATTTTTTAAATTTCATATTCAAATGATTATTGTAATATTTTTACCTACTTTTATACCTATATACAACAATCGCTGGGTGCAAAGTAGGTAGTGGGGGAAACGAAATCGATTGCAGTGCACGACGTGGCCAAAAAGAACACTTTTGGTGAACTAACTGTCATTTTTAATAGGTTCGTTTTTAACTGAAAATAGAAAGGTAAACATGGTTAACTACACTATTCATTAGGTGCAAAGTAGGTAGTGGGGGAAACGAAATCGATTGCAGTGCACGACGTGGCCAAAAAGAACACTTTTCGTGGACTGTCATTTTTAATAGGCTCGTTTTTAACTGAAAATAGAAAGGTAAACATGGTTAACTACACTATTCATTAGGTGCAAAGTAGGTAGTGGGGGAAACTAAATTGATTGCAGTGCACGACGTGGCTAAAAAGAACACTTTTGGTGGACTAACTGTAATTTTTAATAGGCTCGTTTTTAACTAAAAATAGAAAGGTCAACATGGTTAATTACACTATTTGCTAGGTGCAAAGTAGGTAGTGGGGGAAACGAAATCGATTGCAGCGCACGACGTGGCTAAAAAGAACACTTTTGGTGGACTGTCATTTTTAATAGGCTCGTTTTTAATTGAAAATAGAAAGGTCAACATGGTTAACTACACTATAGGCTGTGCAAGGGGGTGGAGTTAGAAATAATGTCGTGGTGAGTGAGCAACATTGTAAAATCATCGGCGTCATAGTTAGAGGTTATGCTGTCAATGTAAACAAATTAATTATTTTTCTATTATGCGTCATAATTAAGGAGAAAAAAATACCCAAAATAAATAATTTTCACCTACCTTTTATGCTATGCTATTTATATTATATGCTCACAGCTAAATTATTTGATATTTATTAAAAAATTTCGCGGTATTATAGAGTAACCAGGTCTCAGGTTTTGACCCGGAGTCTCAGGGTTTGTATACTGTTTCTCCGGGCTCCGGGTTCGGTAAAAAATAATGAGAACTAAAAAAAAAACGACAATCAAAGGACGCAACAATAATTTATTTATTTTTATACTTTTATAAGAATTTATTTTTATCTCACAAAATCAAATCAAAATTAAAAAAAAAGTATTTTTTATATGAACGTGGGCAACGTTTTTCTCAGGGTTGGCATAATCTAAAATCAGGGTTTACATAATCTGAAATCTGGTCACCCTAGGTATTAAACAACATTAAAAAGATAATTCAATCCTTCTCTATTGCCCGCTAGTAGACTTCGTGCACATAGCCTATAGTTATAAATAATCATCGAAAATGTATACATTACGATATTTTACTAAAATAATTTGTTAACACGTCAAAGTCCACCCTAGTTGGCGCTATCATCACACACGCTGCAAATAAAAAATAAATAAAAACAATCACGTATCTAAATTACTTTATTCATCGCGAAAACATACAAAATATAAAACAAATCACTGATTAGAATGACTCGGAGGCTTCGACCAATCAACACCCAGAATCAAATGATCATATCCATGTCCATTCAGTGTCTGTATCGCATTCGCTGCATCCTGCCTAAACTTGAAGTGAACGTAAGCAAATCCTTTACATTTATTAGTCGCCTTGTCTTTCGCTAAGAACAGTTTATGCACAGGACCAAACTGTTTGACTAAATCTTCGAGATCTCCTTCAGTTGTCGAGTCACTCAAGTTAGAAATACGTATAGCGGTTGCGTCGTCTCTCCGTGGCATGTTTGGATTATCTCCACGTTTCACTGCACCTTCCCTCAAAGAAGGTGCGACGTACTTGTTTGTGCTCTGTTTCACTTGCTCTTGCACACCTGAAAAAATAGATTAAACAATTGGCAAATACATCCTTAATATATATAAAGCTCAACGTCTCTCTGTCTGTTAGTGCGCTTATCACTCGAGAACCACTTATCCGATTTACGTGGTTTCTTTTTTAATTCATAGGTACATTCTCTGGCCAGGTTATAGGCTATATTTTGTTATGTTAGGTAACATAACAACTAAGCAGTGACGATAATAGTAAATCAAGTCTGAAAAAAGTGCACTCTTTTGCAATACACTGCCTAAACCGTTAAATATAGAACAAAGTAATGTATTAAAGAATTGTGTAGAATCAACAGTCCTACAATAAAGTCCGCGACACCATATGTCTAACTTTTATATTTAAGCCACAATGACTGCTTTTATGTTACAAAGAAAACATGGGTTCTGTTTACATGGACTTATGACCTGCAAAACATTAATCCTTATCGAAATAAGTGATTTCATCATCATAAGTACTTAATGTAGATATAATTTGCCTTTTACAGAATTCAATTTGGTCTTTCGGTTTAGGAAATAAAGTGAAATATACATATAATAACATATTATTCGTGACAATTCGCGCGAACTATGATAATGTGTCATGGGGAGAGGGGAGATACTGCGCTCAGCCAGCAGTTGTTTATTTTGTTTTCAATAATTAACTTTTAAAAAAATTATTTTTACTTTTTGTTCTAATTCGCTTTTGTTAGGTAGGTAATTTAAGTGTTGTTTGGTTTTTATTAGAAAAATAACTAATCGTGTTTATACTTAAGTGGGCTCTCACACCAGAGCAATATAGCAATATTGCAACACAGCAATAAAGTAACTAACAACTAGAAACTAGCAATATTATTTTGGTCGCTCTCACACCAAAGCAATATTCACAATCTCAATAGTCAATTGTTTTTTAAAAATCACATGTGTCAAATGGAAATATTGCTATATTCAAGCGATAAATATCGGTTTTCAACATGCAAGTTGTATCGTTGGCAATACGTATCGCCAAAATACGGCAATAAGGCCGCGGCAATACGCTTCCAGTCGACTAGACCGAGTTCACAGCAGCAGCGAGCTCGCATAAAATAATCACGTGTAGACATTAAAAAGCAGGACATCTGTTGCAGCATGCTGCCAAACCTGTCCTGCTTTTTAATGTCTACACGTGATTATTTTATGCGAATTCGCTGCTGCTGTGAACTCGGTCTAGTCGACTGGAAGCGTATTGCCGCGGCCTAATGCAATATAGCGATATCGTATTGCTTTGGTGTGAGACAATATGTCTGATTCAATGTATATTGACAGATAGCAATAATATCGCTAGTTATATATTGCTAGTTGATATATTGCTATATTGCAATATTGCTCCGGTGTGAGAGCCCACTAATTCAACTATACATATTTTTAAAAGCTTTTATTTAACTTCATTTGTTTGTTAGTTAGTTAGTTAAGATCAAATATTGCAATCAAAATTTCGACTAGTTCTAATTAAGATAGAGCTTTGAAATTTTGTATACATATATGAGTCCAGTGACAATGCAATATAGTATATCTAATATCGTTCTAAATTCAATATGGCGGACGCCCCAAGATGGCGGATTACCTTTTTCTTTACAACCATCTTGATATGGGTATCAAATGAAAGGGTTTGACGAGTAGAATACGATTAGCTATATGACGTCATTCTAAACTAAATATGGCGATCGCCCCAAGATGGCGGATTACCT
Organism: Sialis lutaria; assembly: GCA_949319165.1. Classification (NCBI taxonomy): domain Eukaryota; kingdom Metazoa; phylum Arthropoda; class Insecta; order Megaloptera; family Sialidae; genus Sialis; species Sialis lutaria. The sequence continues at coordinate 36,750,376 of OX439232.1, read as the reverse complement.
TTTTATTTATAACCATCTAGATATGGGTATCAAATGAAAGGGTTTGACGAGTAGAATACGATTAGCTATATGACGTCACTCTAAATCAAATATGGCGGACGCCCCAAGATGGCGGATTACCTTTTTCTTTATAACCATCTTGATATGGGTATCAAATGAAAGGGTTTGACGAGTAGAATACGATTAGCTATATGACGTCACTCTAAATCAAATATGGCGGACGCCCCAAGATGGCGGATTACCTTTTTCTTTATAACCATCTTGATATGGGTATTAAATGAAAGGGTTTGACGAGTAGAATACGATTAGCTATATGACGTCACTCTAAATCAAATATGGCGGACGCCCCAAGATGGCGGATTACCTTTTTCTTTATAACCATCTTGATATGGGTATCAAATGAAAGGGTTTGACGAGTAGAATACGATTAGCTATATGATGTCACTCTAAATCAAATATGACGGGTGCCCCAGAATGACGGATTAACTTTTCTTCAAAACCTCCTTGTATTTTTTTTTAACTTTTTAGTGCATTTTTAATAAAAGCTAGTTTTCTGTTATTTTATTTAAATCCTAAACAATAATTCCGTAGTCAACGCGAGCAAAGCCATGCGGACCTAGCTAGTCTATTATATTTATAACTAACCTGGGAATGTGACTTTCTTCTCTTCTTGCAACTTAGCCGGCAGTCCAGTATCTTTCCACGGACACTTTGTGGTCCAATGGTCTCCGCTGCAGATACGACACTTCACTACACCTTTATCTCCGAGCCCTGCAAATAAAAAATAAAACAAACGCAGTTTATTGATGTTACTTCAAAATTCACACGCACGTACCTTTAAGTTTATCAATAGCGCTCTCTTCTTCGACCTTATTGTCCTCTTCTTTATTCGTAATAAACTGCATGTAAACATCTTCAGCTACGACTGTTGTCGAAGGGTTAGGGCCAGGTTTGTCGTCGGATGATTCACCGAACTTCGGCCAGGTTTTTCTGACGGCGATGCTCTTCGATACGATACGTTTTTCTATTTTATAAGTGCGCACAATCTTGACTTTTTGGTTATTGTCGAGTTTATATTCTGTGCAGATCTTGTAGCCGTTTTCGTATACTTCTGTTGAAGGAGGTAAGGTTCCACCTTCTAGCTCGACCTCATCTGCCCAACTGGTCTTTACGTCGTCTGCTACAGGCATTTTTTAACGAAATCTGTAACAAAAAAAAACATGTTAATGTATAACACTGGAAAAAACCGAATGTTACAAAAGTTAAGGATGCACGTACTTTTATTTGTTTGTAATGAATATATTCTTAAAGATAGAATATGTAGAAATATATATGAATCGTTTAATTCATAAAATTTATAGATGTTTTAACAATTTGACAAATTACAAAATGTCGAAATAGCACATGTCAAATACATAGATAGAAGAAACGCGAATGTTGAATGTCAGTGTTGCCAATATCAAGTACATAAATTTACTTTATTTATATTTTTTGAATAAGAAAAATTACCGTAAAAAATCATCCCAGGATGAATAATTAGTAACAAATAGATTTAATTTAATAGTTAATTAGATAATTTAACAATATACATATATAAAATAAAATCCAAACGGTCAAAACAGTAAAACATATTTTGCTTACTTTACAAAAATGTCGAAGTACGAAATTGCGTCTGTATATATTAAAACGGAACAATTAGACAAAATCGACTATAATAATGTATGTCGTACTTGCCTTACACACACCGATTTGGAACCTTTATTCGAAAAAGCATCTCCTTTACAACAATTTCCACTACAAACAATTATAATGGAGTGTGCTTCTGTACAGGTAAATTGATTATAAATTAATTAAAATCAAATATCGCTTAAACGGCTTAAACAATCATATTTCAGTTGACTGAAAACGACGACCTGCCTCAAAAGATATGTACTCAGTGCATTAGTCTATTCAATCAATTCTATACCTTCAAAAAACAGTGCGAAATTAATGATAAATTACTACGCTCACATAAAGATAATATTAAAGATGAAGATACACACTATTCAGACATCGAAACCAGCATTTATGATAAAGAAATAAGTGATACAACAAGTATAGAAGATACACACTATTCAGACATCGAAACCAGCATTTACGATAAAGATACAAGTATAGAAGAAAACAAAACTAAAGGAACATTAAAATGTAGCAAGTGTAGCATAATGTTTCCATCTCAACTTGAATGCGATTTGCACATCAAGCAAACAAATCACAGAAAATTTATACGTTCAAAATGCCAACTGTGCAACAAATTCATCCAATCAAGACACATGAGCACGCATAGACGGACCCACATGACAAATACCCAAAAAAGAAAACACCCGTGCACTTATTGCAATGCAAAATTCACAATGAGGGGTAACTTACAGAGGCACATATTACAGCATACAGGTGAAAAAAAATACAAATGCTCTAAATGCGATAAGGCTTTTACGCAAAAATCGACTTTAAACGATCATCAAATAGTTCATTCAAATACTAAACCTTTTGTCTGCCATTGTGGCCAAGCTTATAAGCGACGTATATCGCTTAAAAATCATTTAAAAAGGCATGCGAGTTACAAAGCAGAAAATATGGGTATAAAAAAGCGATATCACAAAAAATCCGATTCACAAAAGCATACCAACTGCGTCAACCAGCATCTATGCAGTGAATGTGGGAAGTTTTTTGCATCGAAATGCATCCTCGATAGACATTTGTTAGTACACACGGGTTTAAAACCGTTCAAGTGCGATTTTTGTGATAAAACTTTCGCGTATCAAGGATCTTTAAAAAATCATCTATACACGCATTCCGGAGAACGTAATTACAAGTGCGATGTCTGCAGCAAGACGTTTATTCAGATCAGCCACCTTAACACGCATAAAAAACTGCATTTAGGGTTGAAACCGCACGTCTGTTCGGTTTGTGATAAGGAGTTTGCCCTGAAAGGGAATTTGACTGCGCACATGAGAATACATGCTGGGGAGAAGAGGATTGTTTGTGGAGTTTGTGATAAACGCTTCTACGATGCAACCAACCTAAGAAAACATCAGAAAAGAGTTCATGCGATGACGGTAGATGCTACAAACTCATCTTGTTAAGTATTTAATTAAATAAATAAAAATAAGTCATTTTTTATTAAAAATTTTTATTTTTTTTTACTACATAAATATAAATCTTATCTTTTTTACCAAGTGGATTAAAAAAAAAACTTCTCCTGTTTAAAAACCAAAAATATTAATTCTAACTTCCAAAACCATGTCCGAAATGATATATATAGCTTCGGAGTTCTATATTCTCAAACAGGAGATTGTTTTTATATCCACTAAGTACCTATATCCATCCAAATAATACTTTAGATTAAGTACAAAATACATATATACAAAATATACATGATACAAAATTAATAAATAACAGGGAAATGACGAAAGTGACATTTAATACAAGATGGCCGCCATATAGTTTTGTTAACAGTTTCATTGATTGTTATGATGGCATTGCACATATCAGCTAACTTCACTCTGATCGCCGTAGCTGTCAGATGACGTCACAAGATAGTAACCCAAATTAATATAGTTGTCTTTAAAAGTATTTCAGTGATAAAATAACAGAGAAATGACGAAAGTGACATTTAATACAAGATGGCCGCCATTTAATTTTGTTAACAGTTTCAAATGATTGTTATGATGGCATTGCACATATCAACTAACTTCACTCTGATCGCCGTAACTGTCAGATGACGTCACAAGATAGTAACCCAAATTAATATAGTAGTCCATGATAGTAATCTAATTATTTTACATTTATAAAACCGTAATAAAACCTGTTTATTTTGTTATTTTTGTCGATTTAAAGACAAAATTTTAAATGTCTTAACTATTTTGTGACGTCGTGCGCAGAATAGTAAAAAAATGAAACTCGGGAATGCCATATCTTTATTAATTGTATCATGCAAAATATATTTAAAAGGGTAAGTAACGTAGCCTCTTTTATTAATAGATGAACCGCACTTCCTATCTCGTTGAAAGCCACTTTAAGTACTGTTTAATTTAAAGATTAACTCATTTTTTTTTTAATTTCCGTTAGATTCATCTACAATAATACTTTGGTAGTTTAATACGTTCTCAGAAAAATATCCACACACGTTTTAAGTTTAAAAAGTACAAGTATCAAAGGAACTTTTGTTAAATGCTTTCAAATTATAGCCCTCACAATATTTCATTTATTAAGGTTGCTAATATGAACGGAGTGCGCTGCTGTACATCTCACTTGTCAGCATGTGCCTTACAGTGTTTCCTGAGACTACTCGAGTCGTAGAATCCCTTCCCACACGCGCTGCATATAAATGGCGTCTCACCGGTATGCGTGCGTGTATGCACAGTCAGGTTACCACGCTGCGAAAACCGTTTACCACAGATATCACACGCATACGGTTTGATGCCTGAATGTACGAGTAAGTGGGCACGTAAGTGCGTGCTTTGCGTGAACAGCTTTGCGCACAGTGGGCATGCGTGAGGTCGCTCCCCTGTATGACGTAGTGCGTGCACTTTCAACGAGCTACTGTACGTGAAACGTTTGCCACAGAGTTCACATGCGTGACGTTTTTCACCTGTGTGGATCAACCTGCACAAATAATGTCTCGATTAATATAATATTTTAATTATACAGTAGAAATCAGTTATAACGACTCAGAATAAAAGTATCAGCTGAATCCCACATGATTGTCTTTTATAATATACCGTTTATAACGAAATACCGTTTTTAACGACTTTCTGTTTACAATATTTTCGGAGAATTTTATCGTAATATAGGCAATACTCTTTGCACATGTGTTATTTAACATTAGTTAAATAATTTTGTGTTTTTATGTCATTAATCTTAACGAATAAGAATATTATGTTTATCCTTTAATAATCCGTGATGTTTTATTGTGTCTGACATAATTTATGCATTTAATTTTTTGTACAATAAAAAATATTGTTTGACATAACACATTATATGTTTTGTAGGTTAGGTTTAATTCTAATAAACAGAAAACAGATGTGGATTTCAAATATTCGTATACAGTACATGATTGGTGGAGAGTAACCAATCAGAATCGCACCTAATAATGTCAAACTATGTTTCCAATAAAATTACGTATTAATTATTCTATGTTTAAAATTTTTATTTTAATTTATACTCATTAAATTTTTAGTTTTTCCGATAAATCCCTTAAAAAAAATCAAATTATCGGTTATAACGACCTAAAATTCCTGTCCCTTCGATGTCGTTATAACTGGTTTCTACTGTAATTTGAAAATAACTAACCTGTGACTGTTGAAGCCGACTTTCGTAGCAAAATCTTTTCCACACTCTGCGCACAGGTACTTCTTCTCCCCGTGCCTTTTACGGTGTGCATCCACGCCCGCTTTGGTTGCGAACCTCTTGCCACATGTACCACATGCGTGCTCCTCTCCACTGACATGAGATTCTACAGTTGGTCTCCTACGACGCCGCGCTGCTGTGCCGTTATTATCTGTGTGTCTGTTAGCCACGTGCGTTTGCCACTGTTTGGACTGTTTGAACGCCTTGCCACAGTGTTCACAAACGTACGGAGCTTCGCCCGTGTGCACGCGCATGTGGATCTCCAGAGTCACGGCTTGGATAAAGCTTTTACCACATATCGTGCACTGGTGTGGACGCTCGCCTGAAATTTTTGGGTATATTAGATTATCCTTTTCTAAAATGCGACTTTAAGAGGGTATCCTGCTTTATGAGGCCAAAAAAAAGCGTTTTATGGGGAATTTTTTTAGGACAGAAAAAAATAAGCTAGTGTAGCGAATTTTTCAGATTATTTTATTGCATATTGGAAAAGATGAAGCTCGTAATTTTTGTCTGAGACAAAAAAACCAAAGTAAATTTTAATTTTTATATATTTTTCTTCTAGGTGAACTAAGAAAAACCCAAAAAATTGTAAAATTAAAAAAAATTTCAGGTTTGAAAAAAAAAAGTGCAAGAAAAAAAATCATTTCAACTTGCTAAAAAAGTTGTTTAGAATTTTTTTCATGAATCTTTTTAGTTCAATTAGAAGAGAATTTAAAACTGAAGACAACAATCTTTGGTTCATTTTAATTGGTCGTTTAGTTTTCTTGCAATCACGCCCGCCAGTTTAAAAAAAATGATAAAAATTAAAACTCGAGAAAACACGCTTCAAAGTTTACGGTCAGAAAAAGCAGTTAAACGGAGAGGAAATATATCATTATAATTTGTATTATAGCTTGACCCGGCGCTTGTACAAATTCAAAATATTGTTTTAGACGATAATTGAACCTTTTCAGGTACATTGTTCGGATTTATTCGACTGAGGGGAGAAGCGAGCGCTCAAAATGCTCGAGCGATCGATTACCTGCTGGACACCCCACTGCGTTTAGTGCTATATCTTTGAAAATATTTCGAATTTGCCTATAAAACTTTACAAACATATTCTTAGATATATTAGGAAGAGATTTAAGGAATAAAAAAACAATGAGTGTGTACTTATGTACACACGTTAGAAGTTATACTTCTTTGGGATGATTGAAAAACAACTTCGAATAATCTAATAACAATAATCTGCCGTTCGTTTTAAATATAATTAAAAATTTAATTTAATTATAATATTTAATTAATATAGGCAATACTCTTTACAGTTGTGTTATTTAAGTAAAAATCGTTATTGTCTATGAATGTTAATACGTCATAATTTTTTGGATATAGGCAATACTCTTTACAGTTGTGTTATTTATTCTGTATTTTCAGTCCCAGGCTAGATATTTCACCGCATAAAATTTCGTTACATTACTAATTTCATTTCCGTTACATTGCTCAATTTTTACCCTCAACGTCCCTAAAGAAGTATAACTTCAAAAAAATTGGATTTTTTAGACTCATAAAGCAGGATACCCCCTTAATACAAACCTGTATGCGTCATGATGTGTCTCTTTAAATTCCCACTCATGCTGAATCGTTTCTTACAAAAATTACACTCGTACGGCCTTTCTTTTGTGTGTATTCTCATATGGGAGTCTATGTGTCGAAAACTCAACATTTTACTGCAAATCTTACATGGAATCTTTTTATACGGATGATTTTTCATTTTCATGTGTTCACTTAATTCAACCTTATTTTCAAATACCAAATCACACTTTTTACACTTAAACTCACTAATAACATTCCTTTGCTGTCTAGGTTTCGCTTTTTTCGGTTTGTTTATGATTTTTATTGGTTCTGATTTAACTATAACCATTTCAAACATATCCTCTTCGTCTTTTTGGTACGATCGTAATAGTTGATCTACTTCTTCGCACTTTTTCTTGAACGCAAACGCCGCGTTTATCTTTTCCATGCATTCTGAACATATATTCAACGGTAAACCGTCGTCTTGTAATATCTTAAATAAACAATAGCGGTTACGAGAGTTAAAAATTGATATCGAATTATATTTACCTGTAAGGAAGTGCATGCCATTATCATTTCATCGATACGGACTGTTGATACTTCGCTGAATATCGACTTCAAATCTACCTCGGACATACAGGTGCGGCATATTCGATCGAAATCGTATTTTATACAAGTCATTGTATTAAAAAAATCATAACATCACGTACAATTAATAATGACAGAATAACACATACAAGGATACGCAGCTCGGTTTATTTAGCTTTTTTATTTTCTGTATCTATTTGATTCAGAATTTAATATTACATGCTTTTTATAGTTAAAAAAATGAAAAATTCAAGTTATAAAACGTTCGCGTATCATTTTATAATGTGTATTAACCAATCTAATGGTCAAATTTAAAAAAAATAATAACATCGATAGAAAACATATATGGTATAGCGTGTGCATATCCTTATTAAATTTTTTCAAAATACACTCATCTCGCGATTTACCAACCTTTGATTTACCGGCAGCTTGATTTACCGGCGGGCCAAACGCGCGATTTACCGACTTTCTCCTGTCCCCTCCATAATACTACTGTATTTTTTGTGTTTCTGCGCGAAATTTCAATTCACCAATCAACGTTGAGGTTGGCACGGTGGTGGGGGCTCCTCTTTACGTTGGCAATTCAAGCGGTTGAATTACCAACAACGCCGGTAATTCAAGCGATGAGTGTATTTACATGTTGTAAGTTCATAATCTATGGTAAAGAAACATAACCTTACATTTTAAATTCACATGCTGCTTAATGTTGTAATTGAAAAACGAAAATGGTAAGTAAATAATAATATTTTGAAATGATTAAATCCTTATAATACCTAATTGGGAATTAATAATATCATGTCTAGTTATTAAATAAATATATTTATGTTTAATTTCTTTATTTTAATTAATATATAAAAATTTCAGTCTAAACTCTACATTTTATTCGAACATGCAACGGGGTATGCGATATTTCGTGTATCCCAGTTCGAAGAAATAAGTATGCTTCTACCACAAGTCGAAGAATCAGTCACAGACATAACCCGGTTCAATTCTATCGTAAAATTGATAGGCTTTAGCCCATTCAAATCGGCCTTGATCGCATTGAACAACATAAATGCCATATCGGAAGGAATCTTACCCGAAGAACTACAACTGTTCTTAGATTCGATGCTACCAAAGCCAGGCAAGAAAGAAAAACTGACTTTAGGTGTTAGCGAGCCTAAATTAGGTGCAAGCATAACGGAAGCGCTAGGAATCCAGTGCAACCATGTGGGGCCTGTTCCTGAAATTATGCGTGGCTTACGGTAAGATTTTATTTTTAAAGCGAGGTGAATATTAAATAAAAATAACGTAATTATTTATTTATAGGTACCATTTCCACAACCTCGTCAAAGGCTTCACACTTAAGACATCTGGCGTAGCTCAGTTAGGTTTGGGACATTCTTATTCCCGGGCCAAGGTTAAATTCAATGTTCATCGTGTCGATAATATGATCATACAATCGATAGCCCTTCTTGATCAATTGGACAAAGACGTGAACACGTTTTCGATGCGTATCCGTGAATGGTACTCTTACCATTTCCCAGAACTCGTTAAGATCGTTCCTGAGAATTACATGTACGCAAAGGTCGCGAGGTTCATCAAAAACCGTAAAGATCTGAGCGAGGATTCTTTGGAAGGCTTAGAAGAGATCGTTATGGATAGTGCAAAATCCCAGGCTATCTTAGACGCGTCGAGATCTAGCATGGGCATGGATATCAGCGTTGTAGATCTGCTGAACATAGAAATGTTTGCGAGTAGAGTCGTGGCGCTCGCAGATTATAGAAGACAGCTGGCAGAGTATCTCAGAGCGAAGATGCAGGCCGTTGCACCGAACTTAGCTACGTTGATTGGTGATCAAGTTGGGGCGAGGCTGATATCACACGCAGGCTCGCTTACAAATCTCGCTAAATATCCGGCGTCGACTGTGCAGATCCTTGGTGCAGAGAAAGCTCTGTTTAGGGCTTTGAAAACGAAAGGAAATACCCCGAAGTATGGTCTGTTGTTCCACTCGACGTTCATCGGCCGTGCCGGAGCTAAGAATAAAGGAAGGATCTCTAGATATCTCGCTAATAAGTGCTCTATCGCATCAAGGATTGACTGTTTTACTGAAACTCCGACTAATGTGTTTGGGGAGAAGCTGAGACAACAGGTAAATATTAAACAGGGTGGACAGTTTCTGGAAAACTGGGAAAAGTCAGAGAATCTTGCTATACAGGGAAATATCGGGAATTTTGGTTGGAAGTCAGGGAATTTTGTTGGAAGTCAGGGAATTTGGTTGGAAGTCAGGGGTTTTTGGTTAGAAGTCAGGGAATTTGGTTGGAAGTTAGGGAATTTTGTTGGAAGTCGGGGAATTTTGTTGGAAGTCAGGGAATTTGGTTGGAAGTTAGGGAATTTTGTAGGAAGTCAGGGATTTTTGGTTGGAAGTCGGGGAATTTTGTTGGAAGTCAGGGAATTTGGTTGGAAGTCAGGGGTTTTTGGTTAGAAGTCAGGGAATTTGGTTGGAAGTTAGGGAATTTTGTTGGAAGTCGGGGAATTTTGTTGGAAGTCAGGGATTTTTGGTCAGGGAATTTGGTTGGAAGTCAGGGAATTTTTTATAAAAATGCAAAAACCACACAATTTCTGGCAAATATGTATTTAAACAGTTATCTATTAAAATTTAAAGTTTTTTTAGGTTTTTTATATTTTAAAAACGGGAAAACGGTAAAAATTCTCCTGGAAAATCGGGAAAAGTCTAGAAATACTGGCCACCCTGTTAAATTAATAAGGTTTAAGCGTTTGATGATACATTTATTAATATTTTGTTAGGTTGAAGATCGATTGAAGTTTTACGAGACGGGCGATATCCCTAAAAAGAATATAGACGTGATGAAAGAGGCGATAGAAGAGGCGACAGCTGAACAGGCTGTCCAAGAACAGAAGGAAAAGAAAAGCAAAAAGAAAAATAAGAAACGAAAATCCGAAATCGCTGAAGTCGCTGAAGAAACTAACGGTGAAGTGGAACAGAACGGGAATGACGATGGAGAACAGGTCGTTAAGAAGAAAAAGAAAAAGAATAAAAAACACGAATGAATTAATTTTTTTTACTTTTATTATTTTATAATAATTAACTAGGTACATATATAAGATGTATAAGATTTAATGAGTAAATATATGATTTTATTATAAATATAGTTATTTGTATTTATTATTATTTAGAATGTCGAGTGGAGAGGGTAAGTCGAAAAACGGAACCTGGAGTGAGCGGTTCACATCTGCGCAGAAGAAGGTATGCACACAACTATACGATTGCGCAATCAACTACTGTGCAGAGATCCGAGCAAGAGAGACCACCCACTTCGGGAGAGTCATATTTTGACTCATGAAATTGTAGTACAGTAAAAATAGATTTTAGACAAAAATTGAGTGCGATAAACAGGTCAGATTGTAACAGCCGTATATCGGTAGTTTTCTTAGATTAGGAAAGACTATGGATACATAACAACCAATGCTAGTCCGTTTATAAAAGTGTTACCAAAATTGTACGGCGGCCATCTTAATTTGACTGTCAGATTTGTTATTTCCATGCATAGATATATCCCGGAGGCGTTACTTGAAAATCTATAATATATAAATATACTTTAAATTGAATTTGGTATGTAATGAGAGATGATAGTTCCAAATAGACGTTTCTTTGTTAAGGGGTTACATACAGTTAGAATTTTCAAAAAATATAATTTTTTTTATTTCATTTTCGTAATGTACATATATTTAAGTACACACAAAAAAAATTTCAAGTCAATCCGGCGATTATTTTCGAAGTTACACGCATATTTGTAAAGACGTCTCAGAGCGTTTGAAAGTAGGAGGCCGGAGCGGCAGCGCGTTTTTCTCAAATCTACGTTTTCAAAGTCGGTGACCACTATTCCTCGGAAACAGCTGAACCGATCAATCTCAAATTTTAACACAAGTTTCTTAAGAATATTTTTTAGTAATTAATCGAAGGTTTTATCTCACCGATAAATATTTATTTTTTTATAAACAATTTAAGGTCAAATTTTTGTCGAAAATCGATATTTTTTTTTGAGAAGCCGCCATTTTGTGAAAATTTTTTATTTTGCTTATTCCTTCGATTAAGTACAAGATTATACATTACTTTAACGAAATTCGTTTGGTTTTTTTCGAAATTATTATTTTTACAAATAAAAAATGTTAAAATACAAATAAAAGTTACCATAATATGTGTACAAATTTTTACATTAATAAATTTAAAAGTCTTCTCTTAAAAAATTCTTGAAAAAAACCCTTTTTTTGGCCTTCTGACTATATGTAACCCCTTAATCAATTATCACTGAAATACCTTTAAAGACAATATAAAACATTTATTATTAATTTAATTTATAATTCGGAATAATTGATATTTATTTTATAATTTTAATGATACGCCAATGATTCGTGGAGCGATATGGAAACAACACTAGATATTGTGTGATGAGTCCTTTATCTTTCCTTGTCTAATGTCCGGTATTATAAACGACCTAGCAAATTTGTTAGCTTGCAAGCACTCGTACATGAGGTTATTAATTATGTTATAGTATCTATGGATTAGTTATTGAATTTAGAGCAGTGACCCTTCAACGTATTGTAACACAGTTGGCGACTCTGACCGTATAAAATAATTTTCATAATAGCACAACTGTTTTAATACCGTTGGTTTTTACATACAACGCTTGCGCGAAATCTGTCAAAGTCATCAACAGAACTGTCATATAAGTTTGGTATCTCGTTTGAGAGTGCTTGCTAGCTTGCAAATTTGCTAGGTCGTTTATAATACCGGACATAAGGTAGTTTTAGTATTTTTTTAGACAAGAACTGAAAATATACCAAAATTATAATTTTGGTGAGTTGACTTCCATATTTATAATTATTATTGGTGTACCTAAATAAATATTTTATTTATTTGTTGTAAGTACCTATAACTGTAGATCAATAAAATATATATTTTGTATTGTCAGGAGGTTGCTAAAATTAAGTATTGTAGAAAAAGTATCACTGGTAAAAAATGATTAAGAACTTATGTTTTAAATAATGCCTTTAATGAAACGATTTGAAATCATAAAACATTGAATATTGATGAATTAACCCTGTGGAAAAATTCTGATAGATCCCAATAAAAACCAATGTTCAATTGGAAGTTATTATAATCTATTGTGCTTTTGAAACAGCAATTCCAGATACATGCAGATTGATTATAGAAATTGAAATTCCTATTGGACTCTATGTGGTTCAGAAATGAGATATTGGATTGTATCAGTATTTCCAATTGACTTTGATTTAAAACTGTTCTATTGGGAATTTGGAATTTGCTGATAGAATTAATGAGGTTGTATCAGTAAATCTTAGGTGTTTGTTCTTCAGTTTTTTATGGGATTATATTTGGAAAAACAGTTAGAAAAATATGATAATACATAGTTTTTTATTGCATTTTTCCTTTTTGTCAATGTATTAAATTGTATCAGACAATCCAAGATAAAAGTCAATCAGATCATATCAGGTGATTAGTTCCTGATAAAACTGTTTCATTTGCCTAAAGTTTTCAAACAGTAATTCCAGATTTTGATCGTTTTGAGATGATTATTTATATGTATTGTAGCAATTCAAAAATATTATTTAAATAAATCTATAAAATTTATTACCAATAGCCAATTTATTAGCAACAGTCAAACTACATTATATTACTTGTATTTACTTATTTTAAAGATTAAGGATGACTATAAGAAAATTAATTTAGTTATTGTCACGTATTAATCATCACTTCTAAACTGAAGATAACAAAAATTGTAGGTTTTAATCAATTTTAATAAATTTATCATCAATAGATATTGTAAAGTATTTAAAACACAGTTATTACAACAAAGAATTATTTTATCTTCAAAATCTACAAAATGTACAAACAAAAATAATAATCAGAACTACTACAACTACTTTCTTCACTGCTGTCACTCTAACTGGAGCTGGAAATTTCTTGCCGTTTATTAATATTTAAATGTTGTTCAACACCTAACTTCCAATCTTCTATGTAGGTTCGCATCAGGCAATATACTGAATATACAATACATACAATCATATACTGCAGCTCGAGAACAATAAACGGTCACCGACCAAAGTTCACAATTATTTGAAATGTATACTTACTTATTTGTTGCAAATTTGTGATGAACGTGTGAAATGAAACCTTAAAAAACTAAACTGCAAGAGAATGACACAAATGCATTGTCAGGAGTGGGATAGTTATAGGGTTTATTTATTATCTGTACTCTATCTCATTCTCTCGCAGACTAAATTCTATAGATATATATGTTTGTCTCTTTTTAATGTAACTAATGTATTCTTAGTTTGTGCAGACATCAATTCATTTATTTTTATAGTACTGAAAGTTACTTAAACTGATGCGGGGCACCCCCCCCCCCCCACCTACACATTAAAAAAAAAAAAAAATTTTAAATACAAAAATTTTACTTTTTATTATTATTAGTTTTTTTTATGAAATTATATTTTTTTTTCGTATTTCGATATTGATAAATCTGAAGATATTTTATTTTTTTATTACTCAATATGGTAACACTATTTTCTTTATATTTTAAATTTTTGAATAAGTTTTATAAGATTTGACAAAAGACTACAAACAAAAAAAATTTGTGTAATCTGTGACAATTTGTAATGCGGGACATACTACTCAAATAAAAAAAAGCAAAAAAATGAGGAGGGGGGGGAAACCTCACCAAATCTCATTTAAAGGGCGGGGTGGGGGCTAGGTCATTGAAAATCTCACGTCAACTTTTGAATTCAAAGAATATACATTATTATTATAATAATAAATAAATCTCACTTGAAGGTGGGAGGGGGGGGGTCCGACCACATCTCATCAAGGGGGAGGGGGTCCAAATTCAAAGAAAACACCTCACGTAATTAATGGACGTCCCCTTATCGTAGCAGATAAGAAAAGGATCTGTAATCCCTCATTATTACCAATACAATAAACTAAACTGGAATGTCAAATTCAGTTATTGGAATCTAAAGTGCTTTTGAAACAGCAAATCATTATAAAAATTCATAAAATAATCACACTTCTCGTATTGCGAATACATTATTACTACCGATAGAAATCACAGAAATAAATAACGTATTACAATTAATTTCCGATAGGAAAACTTATTGGAACAACCTGATTAATATTTATATATTTACCAGAAGGAAAACCTGATACATGTATCAGGTTGTGCAACCCGAATGGATTTGCAGATAAAAAAATATAACTACTTATAACGGTATTTACTTATAAATTTACAGTTTTAACTTTCCCTTATTCAATCCAATAAATATTTTATCCGTTTCACCACATAAAATCCAATTCATTCGGAAACATAATAGAATCCTATAGATTCCGATATGGAGAAACCGTATAAATTTAAAATTTCGGTATTGACTGATAAATTCCGATACAATTTTTATCTGGACATTTTTCGAGCCAGATACACCTATCAGGATTTCTATTGGAACTTATCATTATCTATCAGAATTTTTCCACAGGGAATATTTATTTATCACAAAATTTGACTACACTAATTTGTTTACAATATGTATTATCTTTTATTATAATTATTTATGTTATTATTTACAACCTATATGTATTGTTTTTATTTTATACAAAAAATGTATAATATATTGTATATTATACAATATACAGGTTGACCCATTTTAAGTGCACACCTCTAATAACTTTTTATGGTGAAATGTCATCAAAAAACTTTTCAGATAAAAGTTACACGGTTTGGAGGGGGACATAGACGTACTCGGATGAAATTTTTTTAGGTGGTGTTTTAATGGTGATATGAAGGTCAACATCATTTTTTTAAATAGGAACCTTTAAAGCTCGAATTATTTTGTTAGATATCTTGGAAAGGTTTAATTTATTCAAAAAAAGTTTTCAATGAAAGATACGTGTTTTTTCACGGAAAATAAAATTACTTGATAAAAACTATAGGTTCCTATTTAAAAAAATGATGTTGACCTTCATATCACCATTAAAACACCACCTAAAAAAAATTCATCCGAGTACGTCTATGTCCCCCTCCAAACCGTATAACTTTTATCTGAAAAGTTGTTTGATAACAATTCACCATAAAAAGTTATTAGAGCTGTGCACTTAAAATGGGTCACTCTGTATATTTGATACATGGACATATTTGATAAGGTACTCGTATAATCATTTGACCCTTCAGCGATTACAAAAATGCGCGAGGTGGGATGGGGCGGTTTTTTATGATAATATAAAAAACATTATCGTTATTATTATATAATAATTGAAATTTTGAATGGGCTTATGGCTAGAATTACTAGATGCATATATATACTTAATTTGGTTCAATTCTGAAGATTTAATAAGAGCAGTTGTTTCTTCAATATTAGTTTCACTGTAGTTTTCTTGAATTATTTTTTTATTTTGTAAATTTTCAACTTTTTCAATTCTTAGTTGACCAACATTTTCAATTGGTTTTTTAATATAATTTAATGTGATATTTAAGAATGTAACATCATAAACACTTCGTTTATATTTAGGAACAGTAAATAATACTTCTTTATATTCATATCCGGTTTTGTTTATCTAAAATATTAAATAATTAATATTATATAAAAACATATATAGCATAAAAGTATTCAGGGGGGGGGGTAAATATCGTCAACATTTAATAAATAAAAGAGAAAAAAATAATATAATTTATTCAAAAATATCTGCTGCTTAAAATCCAGCTCGAAGGACCACAAAATAAATTGATGTTTCTTGGTGATGCAGATATACAATAATGATGTATTTATAAGTCAGTATAATCTATAATATTACATAAAATACCTGTAAAGTGTAGTTTCCCTGAGAAAGAATTCTCCAAAATTCACCCGTTGTACTAGAATAGAATTTAATATCACGTTGTGATATTTTTATTGTTGCTTTTTCAATAGGTCGGCCTTCTTCATTTAAGATAATACCTTTCACACCTCGGTGTACTTGACGAATAAACATTAATAACGCCTGAAATTGATAAAATATTACTTATTTTAAAAATAGCATACATGTATTTGGTCTTATATTACACATAAAAAACCACTTCTTCCCCTTTTAGTAGATTAAAATTGTAAAAATCATATTTATTTAAATCTATAGTGGGCAATTGCTATGCTAACTTTATTATTATTAGAGCTAGAAGATCGATTAAACGGGCAAAGTATCAATATTTTGCATAGATGGGCACAGTTAATCGAAAAGTTAACTTCGTTAATCCGTTAATAAAAAAGTTAACTTCGTTAACCGTTAAAGCGTTAAAATTCCGAAAATGTAACGGAAGTTAAAGTTAACCGAAAATTCGAAAATTTAACGAAAGTTAAAGTTAATCCGTTAAAAAGTTAACCATCCAAAATTTTTGTAGACCTTTTTTAGCTATTTCGACAACTGTGTTATGTACTTTTCATCAAACAACCAATGTAACGGACTAAAGTTAACGGAAGTTAACAAAAGCGTTAACATTTTTTTGAGTTAACTTAAAAGTTAATCCGTTAACCATTTTGTTAACTTCGTTAATTAACTATCAACGGATTTACGAGTTAATGTCCACCTATGATATTTTGGAAGCCTAGTGATATGATTCCAGGAAATAATAATTCAATAAGGTATTTATTTTATCTTTGGTTAATAAAATACCTCTTTATTAGACGTCCAAATATGCGGTAAAGTAATTTGATGCGGAAAATAGCAACAATTTAAGCCTATTGAAAATTCCAGGCAGCCATGATTATAATTGTAGTCTTGCATACTACCTAAAATTAATAATATACATACATATAATTATTATACAGTGTATTCCAAGTTGAAGGAAATTTAACATGGGGAGAATTAGAAGTGTTGTAGTAGCCTTTGGTTAAATTTAAATGTGTCATTGTTGCATTTTGAAATTCCGCCATAAAATTTAATAAAATAGTCATTAGTATTTTGTTTTCAATTTTAAATTTAAAAAAATATTATTTTTTACAATAATTAAAATATGATTGTAATCCATTGTTATTATTATGAACATACTAGTAACTATTTTATCAAATTTTGTGGCGGCATTTCA
The DNA here is from genome assembly GCA_949319165.1 of Sialis lutaria. Taxonomy (NCBI): domain Eukaryota; kingdom Metazoa; phylum Arthropoda; class Insecta; order Megaloptera; family Sialidae; genus Sialis; species Sialis lutaria. The sequence goes on along the minus strand of OX439232.1, from coordinate 36,732,722 downwards.
AAATGCAACAATGGCATATCATTAAATTTGACCAAGGGCTACTATAACACTTCTAATTCGCCCTATATTAATTTTAAGATCAACATGGAATACAATGTATGTGATTTTTTTGTATATTATTTTAAATATTGACGCAAAAAGATTAAAGATAGCATATTTTTTTATTTATTTCCATGAGGTTTGAATTTATTACAAAAATTATTTTTGAAACAAAAATTGTGTTTTCAAGTATATTTTTTAATGGAAAAAAAATTTATAAGTTATAATTGACCAATACTATTTTTCTCGGGCCTCAAAATATCTAATATCGTAAACAAATGGGGTTTTTAGTTGTATGTATTGTTATTTGACACAGTGGCATAGATAGCTTTTTGCGATGGGGGGGGGGGTGAAGGCCTTTTGATTTTTCCTTTAGTTATTGTAAATTTTTAAGACCTTTTTTTTAGTCATTGCCAATTTTGAAGACCTTTTTTTTTAGTTCATTCGTATTTTTTTATAACGCACGATCCCTTGTTTCATGGGAGGGGGGGGGGGATATGACAGTATTAAATCATCTTTTATATGGTCGAAAGTAAAAAAAATGGACTCATGGGGGGGGTTGATCCCTTCCCCCCCCCTATCTACGCCACTGATTTGACATTTTATTAATGATTTTTAATAAAACTTACCTGATGTTGAACTAAAAATAGCCGAATTTATAGAACCATTAACAATAGGCATATGTGGACAATTTTCATGATAAGATTTTCCCATTGTTAGATGTTCATTTAAATAAATTTCAGATAATTCTTTAAAAACATCGTTGTCTGGGGTCTCCATAGGAAGGTTTGCTATTAAACATAACATAATTTAATATTACATTCGACAATAAAATTAAATTGAATTTTTCTACGAAAAATAGGCAAAATTCAAAATAAATTTCGCGTTAAGAAAACGGTTGTCACGTCGTTGAATCAAGCGGTCGTTAATTTAAAGGTCGTTATCAGAAGCGTTGTACAGTGGTGCATCGTAAAACGAACGCTGCGCACAACGAACTTTTTGTTCGTTCATTACGCGACTCGCTCAACGAACCTCGATTCGCACAACGAACTGCATCGTGTTTAATTTTGCCGCCCGAACGCTCCTACGTATCACGAAGTCGCCCGAACTTCCAAGGTCGCACGCAGTCGATGCTCAAACTTGCATGAACATGCATCAACGCGCGTCAGTCGTTCTTTTCTGTGCTGAACTCACACACCTGTTAGTTTTAATAAATGTAATTTTGTGTGTCTCTATATTATGAGTCAAAAAAAAGCAGGAAGGTGATTTCTGTTGAAATGAAACAAGACATTATTAGAAAGAGGATTTTATCCTGCAAGCCTCGGTAGACTCTCCTAAATCTGATTCTGACTAAAAAATAAAATATTCTGTCCGCGCAACCACCGCGGTAAGCGAATTTTATTTGATAAAAAAATAAAATAAAAAATAATTAAATGTGTAAAAAAAAGTTGGCTTTGAAATTTTTTAAATTTTTTATTGATTATTAACTTTTTACTCTACATAATAAACAAAAAAATAAAATAAAAAACTTGTAAAAAAAAAGTTCCACATCGGGACTCGAACTCGGCATTCTTAGTTTACAATCTCTACAATATTTTTTTTGTTTTTAAAATATCAACCAAACGGTACCGAAAAATCACAAGAGACATAATAATTTTGTTTTATTGAGAGGATTCCAAAACATATTTGATATTATCAATCCGATATTTAATATCCGAGATATGATTTTTTTTCGGTTTTGAACGGCCGCCATTTTGAAATCCATAAAGGAATTTCGCTGACTAACGAACTTAACCGAGGTATTCGTGAGATCGATTTTTTAAGCAAGTTTCAAAAAGATCGGAAGTAATCCTGGAAGGCTAGAGAGTCCACTCGAAACGGCAGATATACATATGTATATATATATATATATATATATATATATATATATATATATATATATATATATATATATATATATATATATACATAAAGTTTTTAACGAACCTCATTTTCGTGATCTCGAGATCAAGTTTGATAAAGATATATAGTTTTTTTTCCGAAGTTGCGTCATGATGGTGATAGCAATAGCTATATTTTTCTTCGAAAAATTCGCTAAAACGTGTGTACAATCTTTTTTATGTTACAGTACCATTTTTTATGCTACAGAACGAATTAAAATTTTTAACTTGTATTTCACATAACGAACTTGGTCCCGGAACGAATTAAGTTCGTTATGCGAGGCACCACTGTATATATACAGGGTGTCCAAGATAAGCGTGCAATGCATGGGGATATCCTAAACGGTAAGAAATACAGATGTGGTTAAATGAGATGAATTATTTGTAAGAAAGGGGTGAGTATTACAACATCAAAAAATATTAATAATTTTATGTAGTTCAGGCGTTATACCCAAAAAACTGAAAATTCAGAATTTCTTTAAATGATTATAACATTTTTGGCAAAGTAGATAGGTACTTTTTGTTTTCGGTTTCTTAAAGCACTTTTTTGAGTAGAATTGTTTGGTGTATTTAGAATTTTTATATCACTTTTAGTTTCCGAGTTACAAGCCCTAACTTTAGTTTTTCTTATGGGCCGCCAAGTTGGCTATATCATATTCGAACGTGTTTTTTACTCTACTTTACAATGATATGTCACATGTCATACTCAGTGTTGGATTTGCCATTAGGCCCGTGAGGCCCGGGCCTAGGGCGCCAGCATTTTAGGGGCGCCAAAATATTAGAGGCTGCATAATTTAAAGAACGTTTGAAATTTAAAAATCAAGTTAACTTAGTTTTGATATGTAAAGTATTTAAAATAAATAAGTATTAAACAAAAATAAGTAATTATTAAATTATTTAACAAAAAATTTTTAGAAAAATGTTTTTTAAGCATACCATATTTATATTTCTAAAACTGAATTGTTTTCATATTACTAATATATAGGTAATAAAAAAACTAACTCGCTTGTATTTTAATACCAAAAATATTTATGTTTTCACGGTTAAGGTGTAAAATATTAATTCTTCATATTTATTTTTTAGAGTCAGATTAATCTCACTAACTGTTGGGCGCCCCAAAATACCTTAATTTTTTTTTAGTTTTGAATAAAAATAAGGTAAATATACAGATATTAAAAATCTTTTTGGTAATAGCTTATTCTACCTATTTTACCTATAAATGTAGTTCTTCATTAAAGATTTTAGATTTAAAAATCCTTTTCTACTCTAAAAAGAGTGAAAAGCTATTTGCGTGCAAGTATGGGCCAAGACAGACTCAATGCACTTGCATTGTTGTCTATCGAAGCGAAATTAGTGCAAGAAATTGATTATGGGGATATCATTAATGTTTTCGCGCAAGCTAAGGCAAGAAAAAAAAAGTTAATCTGATATGTGATGTCATAAAAAATTTATGTACCTATGCTTTTTTAAGAATTTATTATTATATAAAAATTAATAAAGCTTATAATAAATATATTCAATTTTCGTAAATTAGATGTTTTATTATAATAATTATCACTACAAAGCAAAAGGGGCGCCATATCGGACAAGGCCTAGAGCGCAGTCGAACCTAAATCCGCCACTGGTCATACTTATTATTAAAAAAAAGTAAAAACCTTTTTTTGTAATAGTTTATTGTTTTTAAATATGCATTTGTTATTTTCATTGTTGTTATTGCGATTTTTGTTAAACAATTTTTGTTTTTCATGGCTTACTTAAATGTTTGTAATAAAATACTTTATAAATATCACCAGTATTTAGTACTTCGACTTATTTTCTATAATAAGTATGTCATGTGATATATCGTTGTAAAGTAGAGTAAAAAACACGTTCGAATATGATATAGCCAACTTGGTGGCCCATAAGAAAAACTAAAGTTAGGTCTTGTAACTCGGAAACTAAAAGTGATATAAAAATTCTAAATATACCAAACAATTCTACTAAAAAAAGTGCTTTAAGAAACCGCAAACCAAAAATATCTATCTACTTTGCCAAAAAAGTTATAGTCATTTAAAGAAATTCTGAATTTTCAGTTTTTTGGGTATACCGCCTGAACCACATAAAATTATTAATATTTTTTGATGTTGTAATACTCACCCCTTTCTTACAAATAATTCATCTCATTTAACCATATCTGTAACTCTTACCGTTTAGGATATCCCCATGCATTGCACGCTTATCTTGGACACCCTGTATAATTCATAATATAATTATTAAACGTACTATGCAATGGTGAATAATTATATGGATATTTTATCCCAACCATATCCGAATGCAAACTGGCCGATAAAACAAACGGTATTTTTTCCATCCATTGTCTGACAGCGAACGTTTCTGATTGGTTACTTCCGTTTATTCCAGAAATGTAATCGGGGAAATCAAAATCCAAATCGACTTTATTAGAATTGAGTTTACCTCTTTTATTTTCGCAGTTGTATTGCCTTGCTATTGTGAATCCGTCAGGGTTAAGCGATGGTAAAATATGAATCCGTGTATTTGAGAGTACGTTTTGTAATATGTTTTTTATGCTTTTATTTTTTATTTCGTAAGGTGTTACCAAAAGCTGAAAAAGAATGTAATTATGTATATTTTTTTCTAACCTGGATATTTAGAGAAATAATAATATTTTTCGAATATTAAAAAAGAACAGACATATTGTTTATATGGAAAAAAATGTGAAAGATCATAATTAATATAAATTTAGAACTAAGGTTCTGGCACCAGTCTTAGACAATACCCCAGTGCAGGCCCGAATTTACCATGCAGGCAGTGTAGGCACGTGCCTATAGCAGCAGAAATTTAGGGGCGGCAGATTTGAGCGTGAAAAAAAGTTTTGGTAATAATTTTATCTGAGAACCTAAAAAAAATAAAAATTTTACTTGACAACGAAAAAAAAAGGTCATTGATATGAAAAATATTCACAATTTGTAAATATTCAATTTGTAAATTCGGCCCTGCCCCAGTGTTGAACATTTTTAAATTAATTCTACTGAATTAGATATATTTGTTGATATTTGGATATTTATATACATTTAACTGTCTTTTGCGGTGTTTACACCGAAAAAACAAAACAGAAATATCGTGTCTTTAAAATACTTCATATATAAAAATGTATAGGGTTTATTGTTTTTTTCGTGTTTCTGTTTTGTTTTCTCGGTGTAAACACTGCATTACAGCGTGATTTGATGATAATATAATTGATCATTTTGTTTAAAAACAGTGGACAAATAATTATCGTGATTCGGCCACACTATCATGTCTTACATTATTTTAAATTTTATGACTCTTTATTTTATAACGTTTTGTGTAGTAGTACTTACAATTTTATTTTAATCATTATATTAGTAAGTGTTCATCAGTGGCGTAACTACCGCCGGTCTGTCCGGGGCCCCGAGCATCAGGGGGGCCCCAAAAGTAGTGAAGATTTTTTTTAATTGCTGTGTTATTTTTTTTTAGAATCGAAACGATCAAAAAAAGCTGATTTTTCATTTATTCATATTCGTTTATCAGGGTTTCATATTTCTACGTTTTTATTTTATTTTAAAATACTAAAATTGAATATAAAATTCTCGAAAATTTGGCGTGTTATTGGCTGTTTTTAGTTTTTTTATTTTAGTATAATTGTACCATCAAAATTTTTTTTTTTACATAAATCACTTTTTTTATACGTCTTAAATACATCCCTTCAAAATTCTAAGCAATAAATATTACTGGGGGGAGGGAGGATATTGTAAAAAAAATCTCTGGCAAGGGCCTCATTCTGATAAATTGTCTGGGTCTCCCATTTCTATAGTTACGCCACTGGTGTTCATCACTATAGGTGTATTCACTGTCGACCCGGGGAACATACGGTATATTATATGGTACATATAAAGTTACCTTAATCAAATGTAATAAAATTTCTCTTCCTGTTGGTTCATTCCCATGAATATTTCCAATAAGTTTTACATTTGGAATAACTGCTGACATATTAAGGTTATGGTTTATCTCCAACACCCAAATATCGTTATCTGAAGAATATACACAATAATTAGAAATTTGACCCAATCTTATAATTAGTATATATTATTCAGGTAAAAAAAAACAATGCTTAGGGAAGGAATCCTTGTTCTATATACAGTAGAAACCGGTTATAACGACATCGGATTAATACAACATATTAGTTTTATAATGACTCAAAAAAGTCCGACAGAATCCCATACACAGAAAAAAACTGTATTGGACCAATAAAACCTTGTTATGTATATAACGAAAACAATATTTTCTTAATATAAGAAACATACTCTTAATCCAACTATGTTATTCCTTCGTTCAAGAATACTATAGTTGGTTTAAGAGATTATTGCTTATCTTAAGAAAATATTGTTTTCGTTATATACAAAACAAGGTTTTGTATATGACGAAATCCTTTCTACCAGTGTATAATTGCCTTTTTACCATTTTTTCTACTTTTACAACCTATATAGTATGATTGGTCCTCGCAATGTAGTTATACATTCACCGCTCTATATAACGACGACATTGGTTGTTCGTGCCGTTCTATCACCGTTTATTGGTGAATTTAAATTTCGCGCAGAAATATAGCACGGTAGTATTATGGCGGGAATAGGGGAAGTTCGTTATATAGAGCGGTCTGCCAGTCGTTATATAGAGTGGTCGTTAAATAGAAAGTTGTTATATTACCTAATGACGTTTTACCGATTGAATATAATTTTGTAATATTTGAATAATTTTTGTGAATATCTTTCAAAAAATTTTCCAAATCTTCATTGTTGTGATATTCAAATTGCTCTGAACGTATCAAAATAAATAAAAACAAAATAAATAGATTTCTGATTTCCATCGCTTATCTGAAATTAAAGATGTATAATTGATATGGTAATCTGTTGATATAAAGGTTGATTCATAAGTTCGGTAGGTATATTATATATAGAATTTGTTCTCGAGCAAAAGCTAAGCTAACTCTATCTGCGAGGTGTCAAATCGTTATTAGTTTGCTCGGGATTTTAAAGCAGTGGTAATAAAAATGCAACAATGTTTTTTATGGTGTATACTTGTCACTGCAGTTTTTAGATCGTGGATTTTTATTTAACGCGCATGCGTCAAGGTCATTCATATAAGCAATCACTTAGCTTTTACTCCAGATCAAATTCTTAAATACTTTAACTGTAAAAGACAATAATAAATGTCAAAATATTTTATGCAAACATTTTTTGAAATTTAGAACAAAAAATTTACGAAAACACGATGCATATTAAAAATAAATCAAAATCGTTTTTTTACATACTTATTGCGCATGTACTAAATAATTAATAAATGTCATAGAACTGTCATTTAAATTCGATATGATGCTTACAAGCTATATATAGCAAATTTAATTCAAATTATTTATAAAATCTGACATAAGATAATACAGAAGAATTTGGTTATAACGATATCATTTAATACAACATATCGGTTGTTTTAACGATTCAAAATAATAGTCCAACTGAATTCCTTATATATAATTGTCTTTTTAACGATCGGCTTTTACATACGACCTAATGCGGTGTTAACACCGAAAAAACAAAACAGAAACAGTGTTTTTTTTTGACAAAAAAAGCAATAAACCCTATACATTTTTAAATACGTAGTATTTTAAAGACGCGATGTTTCTGTTTTGTTTTTTCAGTGTAAACACCGCATAATATGACTGGTCCCCTCGATATCATTATAACCGATTTCAACTGTCTTTGAATAATTAATTTGATAATTACCTAACCCCATACTATGATAAAAAATATACAAAAAATTAATATTTAATTAATAAATAGGTCATGGTACTTACATAGGTATTGTCTTTTAAACAGTTTTCACATTTTATCAATACTTAAAACACATAAATAAATACAATATATTTTGTTTATTTGTAACAAACAGAACACGTTTAATAAGATTACATTTATTAATAGCTAAATATATTTTACCCCAAGTATATGAATGTGTAAATAAATAAATTATAAAAACATCCTGTTGTGGTTTTTAATCCGGTGAATACATATTAATATATCAGACTTCCCAACTGATTAAATTAAATAAATAAATGTATAAGTATTGTTTGGTTTCGTTAGGGGGGGGGGGGGGGGGGGGGGGGGCTAAATATACTATGTATACTATATGTATGATAAATCAACATTTAATTAAACGTAAATAAAGCAATATAATAATTAATTCTGCGTATTATATAGCGACTATAAGTTTGGCAGATAAGTACCTACATGGGACAATAGGGTGTGCACTGGATATGACCCCATGGGTAATTTGCCCCCCGCGTTTGCGATTTTTTTAATTTTTATTTTTAGATTCATAAAAAATACACAGTATTTTATTTATTTACGCAGATTTACTTTTATGCGGTTAAAAAAATTTGGAAAAAGGGTGGAAAGACTTAAAAAAACTATAATACTTTCTATTATATGTATATCTTAATATAAATAAATAAAAGGTAAGTTTTTTTCAATAGTATAATACATTATACCTGTGTAGATAAACAGGTAGCAAAAAAATAATTTAAAGTATCTATGTAGATAAATATATGCTATAAATTTAGTTAGTTAAAAAACATATTTGTTATATCTGTGTAAATAAACAGGTATATTATAAAATTGAATCACAATAATGCATGTACTAAAATACAAGTGGCGCCATCTATTACCCAAAAGCAGCGTCAGGATTTACAGATCTCTGCATTACCGGCATGTTTCCTAAAGTAAAAAAAAACTTTTTGATTACCAAATAATTAGATATGTTAATGTTATCGTATGTTAGGGGACATTTGATATAGATTCGATAAATCATATCAGATTTAAAATTCATCAAAAGGTTAAATAAAATCTTACAGCCATTTATTTACGAAAATTTTGTAAAAAACCGTGATATTAAAATTAACTATACAGTTGGCGCCATCTCCCGGGAAAATCTTGAACTATTAAAAATGTTTATGAAATAAAAAATGATATTTAAAAATTAATGTCTAGCTCGTCAAAAAAAATTGGATTTAGTCGGAATGGCTTCTGAAAAAAAATATTGGATTTTGAAAAGTACATGACGCGCCATCTATCAAGAGAAGTTTGAACTTCAATAACTTAGTCGGAATGGCTTGTGAATAAAAATTGAAATTTTAAAAATGTGTACATTTTTATATATGGTGGAGGCGCCGTCATGTTACGTCATCGAATAAAAATTTTTTTAGTCGAGTTAAGCACGCTATCGTATGTATAACAGCATGGTGATTCCAAAAATGTTAATAAAAAGTTCCTCCTGGACTGCTATCACTGTTTTTTATCAATTTTTCGGAGAAAAATCGCTGTAACTTTTGAACCCTTCAAGGAATTTCACAACTGATGCGAAAAGTCGAATGAGCGTATCCCTTTACATACGATAACGTGTCTAATTATTTAAAAATTGAAAAAAGTTTTTTTCGACCAAAAAAGAAGGAAGGCTATTACCTTAGTTTTTTTTTGAGAATTTTTTTTTGTGTCGAGTTAGAGACGCTATAGTATGTATTAGGGTACCCTGATACCCAATCTGCCCATCAAAAGTTGCGCTCGGATCGATAACATGGTTTTTTATTAATTTTTGTCTTAAAAAATTTCATGAAAATTTGAACCAGTGAATTAATTTAAAATCTAATATCATTTATGATATCAGCATGCCCTTTTACATACGATAACGTGTATAATACTTTCAAATTCAAAAAGGGTATGTTTTTCAGTACAAAAATTTATACACTTATTTGATTTTGAAAGTATTATACATGTCATCGTATGTAAAAGGACATGCTGATATCATAAATGATATTAGATTTTAAATTAATTCACTGGTTCAAATTTTCATGAAATTTTTTAAGACAAAAGTAGATAAAAAACCATGTTATCGATCCGAGCGCAACTTTTGATGGGCAGATTGGGTATTAGGGTGCCCTAATACATACTATAGCGTCTCTAACTCGACACAAAAAAAAATTCTCAAAAAAAAACTAAGGTAATAATAGCCTTGCTTCTTTTTTGGTCGAAAAAAACTTTTTTCGATTTTCAAATAATTAGACTCGTTATCGTATGTAAAGAGATACGCTCATTCGACTTTTCGCATCAGTTGTGAAATTCCTTGAAGGGTTCAAAAGTTACAGCGATTTTTCTCCGAAAAATTGATAAAAAACAGTGATAGCAGTCCAGGAGGAACTTTTTATTAACATTTTTGGAATCACCATGCTGTTATACATACGATAGCGTGCTTAACTCGACTAAAAAAATTTTTATTCGATGACGTAACATGACGGCGCCTCCACCATATATAAAAATGTACACATTTTTAAAATTTCAATTTTTATTCACAAGCCATTCCGACTAAGTTATTGAAGTTCAAACTTCTCTTGATAGATGGCGCGTCATGTACTTTTCAAAATCCAATATTTTTTTTCAGAAGCCATTCCGACTAAATCCAATTTTTTTTGACGAGCTAGACATTAATTTTTAAATATCATTTTTTATTTCATAAACATTTTTAATAGTTCAAGATTTTCCCGGGAGATGGCTGTATAGTTAATTTTAATATCACAGTTTTTTACAAGAGGAACTTTTTATTAACATTTTTGGAATCACCATGCTGTAATACATACGATAGCGTACCTAACTCGATAGAAAAAAAAATTATGCGATGACGTCAGATGACGGCGCCTCCGCCATGTATAAAAAACTTTTTCAAGAAATATTGGAAATATGGTTGAGGTGTTTTTTGTCTAGTTAAGCAAATTTACCGCTAGATGCCGCCACATGTATTTTTTAAATTTCAATTTTTTTTTCTGAAGCCATTCCGACTAAGTCAAAAAAAGTTTTTTCAAGATAGAGACGCTATCGTATGTAAAAGAACATTCTGAATCCAAAAATGGGCATGAAAAGATTCGTTCGGATTATTAAAACTGTTTTTTATCAACTTTTATCTAAAAAAATTACATGTAATTTTTAACAAATGAAGAAATTTTAATATGATGTAATATATGAAACCAGCATGTTATTCTACATACAATGGCGTGTATAATACTTTCAAATTCAAATAGGGTGTATCAATAATCGTACTGAAAAACACACCCTTTATGAATTTGAAAGTAATAGACACGCTATCGTATGTAATACGACACCCTGATATCATATATTACACCAGATTTTTAATAAATTCACTGGTTCAAAATTTCGACAGTTTTTTATAGATAAAAGTTGATAAAAAACAGCTTTAATGATCCAAGCGCAACTTTTGATGGGCATATTGGGTATCAGGGTACCCTAATACATACGATAGCGTCTCTAACTCGACAAGAAAAAAAAATCTCAAAAAAAAGCAAAATACCCTTGCTTCTTTTTTGACCGAAAAAAACTTTTTTCGATTTTCATATAATTAGACATGTTATCGTATGTAAAAGGATACGCTGATTCGACTTTTCGTATCAGTTGTGAAATTCATTGAAGGGTTCAAAAGTTACAGCGATTTTTCTCCGAAAAATTGATGAAAAACAGTGATAGCGTTCCAAGCGCAACTTTTTATCAACATATTTGGAATCAGCATGCTGTAATACATACGATAGCGTATCTAACTCGACAGAAAAAAAAATTATGCGATGACGTCAGATGACGGCGCCTCCGCCATGTATAAAAAACTTTTTCAAGAAATATTGGAAATATGGTTGAGGTGTTTTTTGTCTAGTTAAGCAAATTTACCGCTAGATGGCGTCACATGTATTTTTTAAATTTCAATATTTTTTTCTGAAGCCATTCCGACTAAGTCCAGTTTTTTTTTGTCAGGTTATAGTCGTTATGGTATGTATTGATTCATGATTCCAAATTTGCGCATTAAAAGTTGCACTCGGTTCGATTATAGGTACTAAAAAAAATTGTTACAATTTTGAACCAGCGAATGAATTTTAAATCTGATGTAAAATATAAAATGTGTATTTTTCATTTTATAATATACTTGTTTATCTACACAGGTTTTAGTAACACTAGCGACTTTAATATGCTTTTTACAGCATGACTATTGTACTGCTGAATTGCCAGTGTGTACACATAGGTTATGCGATTTACATATAAAATAATAGTAAATGGTAAATCGCAAAAACCCATACATACGATACTAGTGACTGTTGCGCTGCTTAAAGCGACTAGTGTGTATTACGTCTTACAGACATATTCACGAACTCGCTGAATTGTTTAGATATCTATTTATCTACATAGATTTTCTTATTTAGTTTTATGTAAACTTGCATGTAAACCTGTTTATCTACACAGATATACAATATATATTGCAGTAAACTTACCTTATATATAAATATCTATGCGTCATATTTAGGAATTTAGGTTATGTAAGAACTGTCACCCATAGAGAAGAAGAAAAATAAGAAAATTAGGTAGGTAAAGCAGATTTCTGTTATAGTCGATAAAACAGGTCACTCATACAAATGTCATTTACACCCATTTTTTTATCTAATATATTTTTTAGGGTATAATTTTCAGGATAAAAAAGTAGCCTATGTTGTTCCTCAGGATGCAAGTTATCTTCCTGCCAAATTTCATCAAGATCGATTCAACGGTTTAACCGTATTTAAAAAATAAAAATAACTAGATTATCTAAACGTCAAAAATTTAATGAGCAAAAATAAGAGCGAGCTTTTGATTCACAAAATGATCTTCAGGCTATTAAAAAGGAATAATGCAAGAACGATGTCGTTATCTGAACAATATTTAATTAGCTACGGAATTGTTTTTAATAGCCTGAAGATGATTCTGTGAATCGAAAGCTTGCTCTATATTTTTTCTCATTAAATTTTTGACGTTTAGACAATCTAGTTGTTTTTATTTATTACAAGCAGACCCGACAGACATGTCCTGTCTTAACTATGAATATTGAATTCGAATTGGTATAATCTATCTATATTTCTATATATATAAAAATGAATCCCTATTTCCCTTGGTCACGACATCACGCGTGAACGGCTTACATACAAACAGTATATACAAACCAAAACTGTAATATGGTTTGTGTCTAAGATAGCACATATACAAACCACCATTAATGGTTTGTATCATTGGTTTTCTCTGTTTTTCTAATTTTTCTAATTTTTCGCGCAATTTTTTAAATTTTTTCTTTCATAAGAACCTTCTCCTGACAATAACAAACACAACAAAGAAAAAAATATTGAAATCGGTCCAGCCGTTCACGCGTGATGTCGTGACCAAGGGAAATAGGGATTCATTTTTATATATATAGATTTTTAACGTCACTACTAGTATATTTTTATAATATTTGTATAGAAATTGCTGAAAAGGTTTTTTAAATAAGGATAATTGATTGATAATAAAAATTATAATATTTTTTATTGAAAACATTTATAATACATTATAAAAATTAGTGGTTTTACAAATAGAACCCCTCTATTAAAACAATAAAATACCATATTTAAAATAATACAGTATTTTGTGTCAAATACATAAAACATAACAATTGGCTCAGCCATTTGTATTAGGTATTTAAAAACTTTGGTAAAATTATAATTTTTCAAATTATAAAATGACAAATATTTTTTTTTAAACTTCTATTCTAACTTTTTTAACAGCACATGATTATCACTTTATAAAAGGCTGCTTGCATTTAGCTGCGTGTTCCGTGTCCAAACTAACATTTCACTTTAAAAAATAAATACAACGATTATTTTCATGTCTTTGATAATAAAATATCAAGCGACGTATAAATGGCAAAAATAGCGCGTGTCTTTGCACTTAAAATATACTCCATTAAATAGAAAATACTCTGAATGAAATATTTACATCTGCGGGTCAAATATGTCTATTTATTTGCGTATCAACGACCACACTTTATTAACACACTTATCCACTAAACTACGTTTACGTTTCGGAGAATCCGTCACAGGTAATGAAAGTAACGAAGCTTGTTTATTACTACAACTTCCTAAACACTGATCTTGTTCGTTTAGTTTATGTTCGTAGCTATGCGCTTTGACAAGTTGATCTTTTAATACTTTCCGTTCTGATTCCGAAGCTTTTCTAGAGTCCCCGTCAAAGCCTGAATCGTTTCCGTCGTCTTCGGGAACGGTTAATTTATCACAATCGAGAAATTCACAACTTTGTGTACCCGGTATCATTTTTTGTACTTCCTCTTCTTCTGTATCTAAACACGTGACGTCTAAGTTGCTGTCGTAACTCTTTGAAAGTCGTTTGTCGGCTTTACAGATTGTTTCGTCTTTTGTTTGTTTTGACGGTGTTCCGTCTAGTAATCTGTCAAGACTGCGAGATCGATTGGACGGAGGAGGGATTGGAGGTAGCCCTCTGCGTGGTGCACGAGGTGTTATACGTACACCGGCAGATTTTGATAGGTTTGGTGATTGTCGATTCCATCCGTTTGTTATACGCATTTTATGCGGATTTTGACTTTTATATAAACTGCAAATAGAAAAATTATGTAAGTTATTGTCTGAGGCTCAGAAAATTTTTTTTAAAAATTATGTTGTGATTTGTATCAGAGTGGCCAGTATTTCTCTGGAACAAATTTCCCTGACTTTCCCCGGTTTTCCAGGAGAATTTTTACCGTTTTTCCCTGTTTTTTATAATTAAAATTTAGGTAAATAACCTAAAAAAATTTAAATATTTGTGGGAATTTGCATTTTTATAAAAAATTCCCTGACTTCCAACCAAATTCCCTGCCTTTTCCCGGTTTCCAGAAACTGGCCACCCTGTGTATTGTAAAACCATTGAAAACAAAAAAATTAAAATTAATTGAAGATTTTTTTTTCTACGTTAGCGTTATGCCCAAATATCGAAATAAAATATTAATATTAATTGGTATGTTATAATCCAAATTTACCCAATTAAAAAAAGAGAATGAAACAGGACATTTAAATATAAAAAAATAAAATAAAAGATCTAAGTTAAAAAAGAGAACATATTCTCTTTAAAAAATACATTCTGGCAACCCTAACCTTAAGATAGCTGTTACTAGTATATAAGTCAGAAAAGGAGAAAATCCACTTGATAATAATAGATAAAACATGTTTTTAGTTCACCATTTACACACTAGATGTCTGCATAAAAAAATATAACCTATAATGTATACAAATGTCACATACCCATTTTTTCTATCTAATAAATAATTTTTTGGGATAAAAAGTAGCCTATATCCTTTTTATCTCCAAAAAGAAAAATAACGTAAATGATTGCAATCCAAGAACTGATTAAAGTGACTAATGTCCGGTATTATAAACGACCTAGCAAATTTGTTAGCTAGCAAGCACTCTAAAATGAGATACCAAACTTATATGACAGTTCTGTTGATGACTTTGACAGATTTCGCGCAAGCGTTGTATGTAAAAACCAACGGTATTAAAACAGTTGTGCTATTATGAAAATTATTTTATATGGTCAGAGTCGCCAACTGTGTTACAATACGTTGAAGTGTCACTGCTCTAAATTCCATAACTAATCCATAGATACTATAACAAAATTCATAACCTCTTTTATGAGTGCTTGCAAGCTAACAAATTTTGCTAGGTCGTTTTATAACGTTTATAATACCGGACATTAAGATAGCTGTTAATCGCGACTAAATTCGCGTGAATTTTAGGTTAGGTGGTACTGTCAAAAAAGGAGTAAATTTACTTGACATATAAAACCCATGAAGAAGAAAATGGTTACAATTAATACAGATTTCTGTTATAATAATAATAATAATAATAGATAAAACAAGTTTATAGTTCCCCATTTACTCACTAGATGTCTGCACCAAAAAAACATAACCTATAATAAACACAAATGTCACACACTCATTTTTTCTATCTAATAAATATTTTTTTGGGATAAAAAGTAGCCTAAATCCTTCTTCAAAATGCAAGCTATCTCCCTGACAAATTTCATCAAGATCGGTTTAGCCGTGAAAGTATATTTCACGCCTGATAAAAATATACTCGCGCACGTTTTTACTGATTGAATATTAAAACTTACCTTGATAATTTATTCCCCGAGGCTAGTGGACCATCTAGTCATTCTCGACCACCCGAATTCCCATTAACATCTTTATCGGAACCTTTCCCACTGCTGCTATCATTGCTGTGCATTCGTTGATAATTGGGAGCTTGACGTGTTAAACCGCAACTTGCCGGTGTTCCGGGAGTAGCGTCACCTTTACCGCTAAGCGATACACTAGTACCTCTACCTCCCATCAAGCTAACGTCAGGACGCATGTTCAATTCTCCACGTAGAAACCTATAAAAAAAGGGCGTATTAAAATAAATTATGCGTTTTAACTTCCGAATCAAAATAATTACCTTTCAAGTTTGTCTACACAAGCATCTTGATAATCATGTATCCATCTTACTCCGTTAAAGTGGCACACAGCTCTCATATCTTCAGGTAAGTCTTCTGGTTCTGGCCATTGGAAATTGTCGATTATTGGAATAATATTACATTGTGATTGTAAAGCGGCAACAATTTCCTGAAAAATATATTGTAGTTTAGAAACAAAATCAATTTTTATTTTTTTACACAATTTAAAACAAATAAAATAACATTTGACAGCTGAGAAGTAGGGTTAGGATTAACTGACATGACTCACATCGTTTTGATGGAAGAAGGATCAACAATATTTATTTTTTTACGCAATTTAAAACAAATAAAATAACAATTGACAGCTGAGAAATAAGGTTAGAATTAATTAATAACAATTGACAGCTGAGAAGTAAGGTTAGAGTTAATTAATAACAATTGACAGCTGAGAAAGAAGGTTAGAATTAATTCACATCACTTTGACGGAAGAAGGATCAACAATATTTCTTTTTTTACGCAATTTAAAACAAATAAAATAACAATTGACAGCTGAGAAATAAGGTTAGAATTAATTAATAACAATTGACAGCTGAGAAGTAAGGTTAGAGTTAATTAATAACAATTGACAGCTGAGAAGTAAGGTTAGAATTAATTCACATCACTTTGACGGAAGAAGGATCAACAATATTTCTTTTTTTATGCAATTTAAAACAAATAAAATAACAATTGACAGCTGAGGAGTTAGGTTAGAATTAATTAATAACAATTGACAGCTGAGAAGTAAGGTTAGAATTAATTAATAACAATTGACAACTGAGAGTAAGGTTAGAAATAATTCACATCGCTTTGACAGAAGAAGGATCAACGGTTAATACTGGAATTTAATTCTTTCTCTGATTTTTGGGATATTAATTAAATAATTAATTAATAAACAACAAAAATACGATTTTTTTGTGTCGAAACAGCATGAGTTGTTTCACGGTGTACAACCTAGTGTCTGATATATTGATCGGAAACATCAGAAACAAGAAATATTTGATTTTTAAAACCCGCACGTTCTATGTGAACCAAAAAAATCCAAAGAAAAACGGTACGTTTAAAAAAACTTACCCTATGAACCCAATCTTTGCAGTCGGAATCTCCTAAACACCGTTCTAATGCTTTTGGAGTAAGAACAAGTAAGAAATGTTTTGCTTGTCTTATACTTTGTAATAAGTTGTTATCGAACTTTCCAGCTTCAAGTCTTTCAACATCAATAAATACTTTAAAACCTCGTAATTGTAAATGGACTTTAAGTAAACTAGCTAATTGTGAACCATTTGAACGACGGTAACTAACAAATACGTCCAAAGGTTTACCGTGAACTTCCTCACTGAAGTACGTCGACATATTTGTTTCCATACCTAAAAAAGTTAATTAATATTTAATATTAATATTGACACATTGTGATTAATAAATGACGACTTACTTCTAATTGCGTCTAATATTCTTAATCTATGAATTGAATTAGTTATCCCACATTCTTTAATCAGTTGTTCATCTGTTAAATTACAAATAGAATCTTTATCAACACCTGCGTTTAACATTGAATATGTATATATGCTGAATTCAGGTGCTATTTGTTGTAAGAGACCGTTTAAACATCCTTTATCACGTGAACTGTAGTCGGCCATTTTTTTTAAATTTTGTAATTCTCTTGTGAATCTGAAATAGATAAAAAATTATTTATATCTTATCTAATCTAACATAGGTGAAAATAATTTTTTTTAACAATAGCTTTTTTATTGTTGACAGTTTTATTTATTTGACATAACCAAACAATTTAAGCAAGATGGCGTTCAAATAAATCTAATTGTTGTATTTCAAAGATATTTTTGATAATAATCAAGGTATTGAAGCTAGAAAATAAAGATGCTTGAAGTTAAATCTGTACACGCACATTTTGAGGCTTGAGGTGCAAAAATAATAGTATATAACAGGTGAGTCAATGAAAAGTTAGGTTATGTTAGGTTATTTTTTTTTGTGTCAACTGAAAAATGTCAGCTCCATTGCCTTAAATATTTTGGATAATTTTTTTTAACAATAGATTTATTTAAATTCTGACAGTTTTATTTATTTGACATAACCAAACAATCTAAGCAAGATGGCGTTCAAATAAATCTAATTGAAGTATTTCAAAGAAATTTTTGATAATAATCAAGGCATTGAAGCTAGAACACAAAGATGCTTAAAGTCAAAGAACTGTACACATACATTTTGAGGCCTGAGGTGCAAAAATAATAATATATGACAAGTGAGTCAATGAAAAGTTAGGTTATGTTAGAATGCTTACAGTTCTATTTATTTGACATAACCAAACTATCTAACATTCAAATAAATCGAATTGAAGTATTTAAAAGAAATGTTTGATAATAATCAAAGCATTGAAGCTAGAAACCAAAAATGCTTGAAGTCAAAGCTGTACATATATATTTTGAGGCTTGAGGTGCAAAAATTATAAAAAAGTTAGGTTATTTTTTTTGTGTCATTGCAATAATAAATATTTTGGATTGTTTACCTTCTTCTTCTGATTCCATTGGTAAGACCGATATCTTCCATTAAATTTTCTTCCGTTAATTGCAACAATAAATCACCATCAACCCTACTTTCGATAAAATTATTCGCGTATTCTGAGAATCCTATTTGATTAACCCATTCTTTGACATCTTCCGACGACCAAAGAGGCACCTGCTGACTTAACTTATGTGGGACTTCCTCTCCGATCAATCTCAACGCTTGCGCTGCATATTTAGACGCCACTGCGTTAGGACAGCTCGCTACCTTTTTCAACGGTTCTATGGCACCGATTTCATGGAATATTTCTGTATTTCCCTGTTGTTTTTTAATACCTGCTTCCATACAGAAATGGAACGCAGCTAAATTTCTAGCTTCTTCTCTCTTCGAACTTAACACAGGTA
Source organism: Sialis lutaria (assembly GCA_949319165.1). Classification (NCBI taxonomy): domain Eukaryota; kingdom Metazoa; phylum Arthropoda; class Insecta; order Megaloptera; family Sialidae; genus Sialis; species Sialis lutaria. The sequence continues at coordinate 36,713,387 of OX439232.1, read as the reverse complement.
CAAGTCGCTGCAACCAGTTTTTACTCTGACCGTGCGCATGGGCTAAATTTGATTTCGCAAATTCTGACGGGTTATGCGACATGACAAAAGGTTCAACTAGTTCTAAAGTACCCGATTGTATCACTGCGGCTTCTATTTCTTTATTAGCGACCAAAACAGCTATTGCTAAACACGCATAGTATTTAATATTATCGTCGTTATGAAATGCTAAAGGGAATAACCACATCGGTACTTGTTGGTTTATCATTGTTACTTGGTTTTCTGCGCCTCCGTATAAAGATAAATTAGCTAAAGCACCGGCACAGTGTCGTAATGTTTCGATATCATTCTTTCTACATTCGAACAGTACTGCGTCTAAGCCTCCTAGTTTTATTACGTCACTACAAGCACTTTCACTGTGTTTAAACAAATGCTCTAAGATGCCGGTGCCGACACGGGCATGATCGACGGAATTAATATTTCTTGTACAAGCACACGCTACGCTCACAACTTTATCTAAGCCTTTTTCTACAACGTGAGCTCTGTTTTCTGTCGTTAAACACTGTTCGAGTAACTGCGCACTGGAAAATTGTAAATCTCTGTCGTCTGTCATACAATTTGACATGAGCAAGTCTAAGCCGCCGCAGTTTCTCAAAGTATTACATAACGAGTATCCTAATTCGTGCCCGTGTGTTGGTACTGCCCAGGCTTTACGTATAATGTCATTTATTCTATTTAAAACGTGAGGTGCTTGTACTGAAAATGTGTCGTTGCGACGGAGTGTTTTAACAAAGTTATCGAGGCAAGTGGAATATTTAGAAATTGCTTTGTCTACGTCTTGTTGATTCGAATTTGAGCACAGTTGTTCCAGATCGTCGAAATTTAGCCTGAGAATATCTTCACACTGTAGATTTCCGTTCATAAGTTGACTGCTCATCTAAAATTAATGAAATTTACTCGTATAAATAATTAAACTTACTCGTATAAATAATGAAATTTACTTGTATAAATAATAAAATTTACTCGTATAAATAACGAAATTTACTCGTATAAATAATGGAATTTACTCGTATAAATAATGAAATTTACTCGTATAAATAATGAAAACTCATAAATAATAAAATTTACTCGTATAAATAACAAAATTTACTCGTATAAATAATGGAATTTACTTGTATAAATAATGAAATTGACTCGTATAAATAATGGAATTTACTCGTATAAATAATGAAATTTACTCGTATAAATAATGAAAACTCATAAATAATAAAATTTACTCGTATAAATAACGAAATTTACTCGTATAAATAATGGAATTTACTCGTATAAATAATGAAATTTACTCGTATAAATAATGAAAACTCATAAATAATAAAATTTACTCGTATAAATAACGAAATTTACTCGTACAAATAATGGAATTTACTCGTATAAATAATGAAATTTACTTGTATAAATAATGGAATTTACTCGTATAAATAATAAAATTTACTCGTATAAATAACGAAATTTACTCGTATAAATAATGGAATTTACTCGTATAAATAATGAAATTTTTTTTTTAATGACACTAGAGTATAAAGATAATATAGGTATATAAGGGGGGAAATCTATTTAGGCAGCTGAAAATAAGCAAATTTAAAAGATTTTTTGTGTCAAAACTATTAATTCTTGCTTTAAAGACGGTGTTTGCATGAGTTATTCCACGGTGTACAACCTAGCATCTGATATGTTGATCAGAAACATCAGAAACAAAGAATATTTGATTTTTAAGACCCGCACGCTCTATGTGAACCAAAAAAATCCAAAGAAAAGTGAAAATTCTAAAAATGGTACATATTTGAAAAAAAAAATAAAATGTTTTTTTAATATAAAATTTTTACTGCATTTATTGATGAAAATAAAAAAAAGTTTAGGTTCACATAGAAGGTAATTATGTTATCTATAAGTGTACAAAAATTCAAAATGATCAATTAAATAGTTTTTGAGTTATCTTGTACGAGGTTCACAAAAAAGTGTTTTCAGAAAAATGCGTTTAAAGTTTCAAGACTCAAAATTTTTTTAAGGTTATAAATGGATTTCTTCTGTTAAAATGTTGTGTTTGAATTTTATTTTATTTACCTGTGAGGATACGAGCGACGATTTGGTTGTAAAGGTGGCTTGTTGTTCACGATGAACAGTTCTCTGTTGCGCCATTTGTGAGACTTGGGTTTGTTCAGCACTGAAAGCATCTCCACGAACCCGTACACTCTGGGCAGCTGCCGAACGCGCATCTGTGTGTGTTGCATCGCTTGTCTTCAGCGAACGCTGTTCCTGAAACGAGAAAAAAAGCAACTGTTAATATTAATTATATAATTTAAATATGTACTTTATTTTTAAAGAAAATCCACTTCTTTTTCTTTTAATTTTAATATTAAAAAAAAAACTTAAGTGTGCGTACTAATGTAGCCACGATAGAAGTTATACTTCTTTGCCATTGTTGAAAAAAAAAATGCTGAGACTTGTAGTGACATCTAACGAGCAAATGCTAAACTAATAACATAAAAAAAACTGTTTTACCGATTACGAAAATCTGTATTACCTACCAGACTGAATATATGTAACCTAACCTCACATTTCGTTACAATATTAAAATCTCACGTCTCACCCTGAACATGCTGAAAGAAGTATTACTTTAAAAATCAGCAAATTAATTAACAATCATTTAAAAATAATTAATAATTGGATTGAAAATGTTAACCTATAAAACCATTATGTATTATTTTAAGAAAAATTGATAGTAAATCGTATGTTTACTAATCATGATTTACAATATTTCTAAACACAATCACGGTTAGTAAACGGGCGATTAATTAATCGAGTATAGTTCTAAAGTACTTCATCGCCAAATATTAGTTTTTTATTTTAAAATATAATACATATTAAAAAGTCATGATACAATTAATAATTAATGCTAATAAGTAATAACTGAACTGTCATATAATCAAAACGGTGATTTTCCACAGTGTGTCAAACACAGACGGTCAGGGAAACCCCGTAATAGCTGAGTATTATCAATGTTAATAATATTATCATTGTTAAAAAAATATGTTTATTATCAAGATAACTATCGAAGAATATTTAGATTAGATAGATTTAGATAGATAATTATCAGTTCGCAACCTGCTTTTCTTGTTTATAGAGACATGTTACTGTATAAAATACGGTAGATTCTCGTTTAACGCGGTAGATGCGTTCTACAGCAAATCGCGTATAAAAAATTATGATATATTATTTGTTACCGACGACTTCGTCCGCGTGGAGTTAAAAAAAACACTAATTAAAGTAGCCTATGTCCTTCCTCAGTATGCAAGCTTACTCCCCGCCAAATTTCATCAAAATCGGTTCAGCAGTTTAGCCGTAAAAAGGTAGCAAACAAACAGAGTTACTTTTGCATTTAGAATATTAGTATGGATATGTAAAATGCATGTTTTATATGTCACCACCCCCCCTAAAAAATCCTGGTTACGCCACTGAGCATAGATATGTGCTACGTATAGCGCTTATGTACTCGAGTTTCCGTCCGTCCGTCTGTCTTTCACCGCGAGATCTCGGCCCCCTGACCACCTAGAGACCTCGGGTTTTCGCTAAATGGTAGGTCTGTGGTTCTAGTTTAGCCCATTTTAGGAATTTTTCCAGTCATGACTTCCCCCCCCCCATTTTTTTTTCATATATGGCTTCATGCACCTCGTTGGACTCGGGTTTGATTCACGAATCGATTGGAAAGGGTATTTTTTGAGTTGTGTCTAAGTGGGTTGCGCGGCAATAAAGAAAAGTCAAATAAATTTGTTCTAGTGACACAACAAAAAACTATACCGTCTTTGTAGACGAACTAACTGTCGCAGATGTTGTCGATATCATCCTCTTGACTAACGGCTTCCCGGTGGGAGATGTTGAATGTATGATAGGCGTCACCGTGGACACCACGGCTTGACCGATTGCCGGCGACATCGGTGATACGACAACCGGAGATGCTGTAGCCGACCTGGAGGACGATGTTTCAGCAGTGTCGCTACTTCCACAACTTCCGCTTCCGCTACTACTGACAATCGGCGTATCTGATAGACCGATACTTCGGTAAACACCGGCACGTACCGGCCATGGCGCCGACATTTTATTTTCTTGTTTAACACATTTTTATTATTATCTTAATTAACTTTTAACTTCCGAACATTGTAAGTAAATCTTTACAACTCACTTTTCACAAGTTTCAAAGCATATTTTGATACTAGAATCTTGAAATTTGATACGAAAAAATCCAAAAATCATTAATTTTTAATTATTTATGAAATTAATAATTTTGTGATTTCGGTCGTAAAGACGCCTCCATTGTATACGTATTTAACTCATGTCAATAATTACGTTTTATATAGCAGTACAAAACACTCAGGGCGCAAATCTTACACGCACTTGTCATTTGTAATATAATTATTTTTATTTCAATATTCAATACCTTTTAAGAGTTTTTAGTAGAGATGCCACGAATAGTGATTTTGCCGAATACCGAATACAGAATATTCGGCTAGGCCCTCGGCCGAAGCGCCGAATATTCGGTGACACTTAGTGCATTTCGTGGGCATATTTGTTTCATTTGCGAGTAGGTCGTATCACAACACGCATTATTTATTTGTTGATTGTTACAACAAAAGTGTGTAAGTACATATATTGATTGTTTTTTTAAGATATAATTAAGTTGACTAGAATTATTAAAATAAAAAAGAGGACAAAATAGGAGTACCCTCCCTACCATTCAGAAAACTCCCCGGAAAAAGGTCACATTATTTTTGAACCTTGAACATTTTATAAAAATTTAAAATTTAATTGATAGGACTTTTTTGCAAATTTGTACAATATACAAAAACAGAATTATAAATAATTTTTATAAATTAAAATTAAATTATAAACTTTAATTCGGGTTTATTTTTTCAATTCTAGACAGTTAAAAATATTAATTTATATAATTAATAATCATTATTGACGAAAATTTTGAGGCAATAATGATTAATTTCAATAATTATTATTATTTTTGAGAAAAATAAAATATTTTTTTTTGTAATTTTATGGATAACATCGTTATTATACCAAATAACAAAAAAAGGGGACAAAAGTTTCGAAAAATAAAAAAAGAGGACAGATGATCACCTTAATATAATACACTGTATATCTTAAAAAATATTACTGTTTGTTCGCGAAAAGTTTTACGAAATGGTACCATTTAATAAAAAATCAACTATTTGGGAATATAATGAAATTTTTAGTGAAGACAACAAACTGGCAGTTTGTTTGCTGTGTAACAGCAAGATCTGTGTAACAACAAATGCTAAAAAAATTTTTTTCATTCATCATAACTGACCACTGATAGATTTTAAGTATTAAATATGCTGAGTTTTTGTAAAAAAAATTTTGTGAGTAATATTATGTGCATTTTTTCACAATTTGGTATTCGGTATTCGGCCGAATATTGTGAACTATTCGGCCGAATACCGAATAGTAAAAAAAGTAGCCGAATAGGCCGAATACCGAATAGTGGCCGAATATTCGTGGCATCTCTAGTTTTTAGTTATAAAATACTAAAAATATAATAGGCATGATGATGACTAATTAAAAAAAAAAACTATTCTATGATGATTTTACGTGTCTCCTAATTCCAAAAAAATACTTATTTCTGCAGAAAATAAAGGTTTAATCGCAAAAATTGATTAATTTTGAATTTGACGCCAAAACGCTCGCAGGTGACATTTCAGAGTTGTGACGTCACACTCCTTGTCAACAATAATCAAACATTCAGAGTTAGACAATAATTTAATTATTTTGTGTGTTAAAAATGAACTCCAAAGTATATAAGTTCTTAAATAAGGTATGTACCTAATAATCTTGTAAGAGGAATTGATATTTGTCTAAAATAAAAGACGTTTACTGATGCGTGACGTCATTCGCTCTGATTAGAGTTCCATTTAACATGGCGGATTGCTGTATTTTGCATTTTGATTTTAACAAAAATTATATTAATCTCGCTTTTAATATAAATTTTAGAATCTTTTTAAGGTAGTTGGTCCATCATAATGTGATCACATTAGGCCATGAGTACATATTTTTAATTTAGAGAAATGATCATGGCAACGCTGTACATTATCTACTATTAACTACTTGTCAAATGATTATATTTTATCATCTAAGCTACCACAGAATATATTAATAATTAATGAAACCGATTATAATTCCCTTCAATCCACTTATCATATTTTGTAAAAAATTATTTCATTATTTCGTGTATTTTTTTACTATAATCAAATGAATACGTTGTTGCCACATTGTCAACAATACTGTAATTTATGTGATGGTTTGGTAGTTAAATCTGGTTAAATCTTAATAACGGGATGGTCAATAAATCCAATTTTTTGTATACTGTTTTCTTTCATATAAATATACAACATGTCAGTTTTTTATGAAAATCTGACGCTACGTTTAAATTTTATCTAATAAAACGTTACGTTAGTGTACGGTTAGTCCATATAAGCTGTGTTAAAAATATAAACTTTGAGATCGTTTTTCATGACTTTGAGATGGTCAATTTTAATAAAAATGGTCTATTTTTCAGATATTAATCTAAGGAATATTCCTGTGCAATTTAAACAAAATCTGACGAAAACATGTTTACGGACCAACTACCTTAACCAATTTCATTATTTAAAATCATAATTTCAATGATTTTAAAATAATTTTTAATAATTTCTATGATTAAAAAAGAAAATACATCAAAATATATTTTTCGCAAATAATCATAAACGAAATTAAAGCGGAAGAGGTTTTGTTCAATAATCAATTTTCTATAGGTGTTATATTCACGTATATTATTTAAAAAACATAATAATAAGCAAGTAATGTTTCTCGGAAAAAGTATACACACTCTGTTATTTATATATTAGATATATACAGGGTGGCCCATTTATCTTGAGATAAAATAATATCTCGATTATTTCGAAAAAAGTTTCAGACAAAAATTGTAGGGCACCGAAGGGGCCATTGAATGGTCTATATTACGACTTCCGGTCTAGACCGGAAGTTGTGTTTTTTGATCGGAATTAACTTTTTTTAAACGGAAACATCCATTTTTTACCACGGATTTCGATTGAAAAACAAACAAAAAATACTTTTTGTTCTTATAATTTTTTTGATTTAACCCATAAAATGAAATGAAATTTCTTCTTTCTGAAGATTTTTACGATTTACTGAAGACTGAAAGATGTAGGAGCGATTCTGACCCCAAATTCATGTTCAAGAGGCCAAAACACTTTGGGTAGCATATGTCACATGTAAAGTACAGACCACTTTTTTGTGGGGTGATGATTTTTAATCTATGTAAATAATTAGAATCCTACGTTAAATGAGATGCTGTTTATGACAAAAATATGGGTTAAATCGAAAAAATGTTTAGGATAAAAAGTATTTATTTTTCATTTTTCAATCGAAATCCGTGGTAAAAAATAGGCATTTCCATTTAAAAAAAGTTAATTCCGGTCAAAAAACACAACTTCCGGTCTAGACCGGAAGTCGTAATATAGATCATTCAATGGCCCCTTTGGTACCCTACAATTTTTGTCTGAAACTTTTTTCGAGTCCAACCAAGATATTATTTTGATAATTTATTATTAAGATAAATGGGCCACCCTGTATATATGTATACACCGACATTACATAGTTTATATTTCTATTTATAAAGACGGTGCAAAAATTCTTATTTGATAATAGATTTTTTGACTTTGTCATTTTCTAAAAATATCAATGAATGCATATATATTATACATACAGTATGAAAAATGTTATGTTTGGAAAAATAATAAATATACACTTAATTCTGTTTTTACACGGTAGATACGTTCCAGAAAATAAAACGGGCAAGTGCGTGTTTGGCACGCACATGATAGGATTCCGTAGTCATTCTCACTATGATTTATAAAAAGTATTTTTCAAAATTTTCGTGACTGAAGGGTTAAAATCAAAAAGTCATTTGACTTTTATTATTGCATTTTAGGAGACCTATCAAATGACACCACACTCAATGGGGTACATGAAAAAAATGTGAGTTCATTTTTCAATCTATGAAAAGGGGGTCCAAAATATTTTTGACAATGTTCGTTATAATTTTCAGTGAAAGTACTAATTAAAAGCTACATTCTGAATTTTTTTCAGATTTTTTTAATCGATAGCTTAGAAAATAGAGGGGGGGGGACGCTCTGACAGCGACATTAAAAAGCAAATATATCGCGACTGAAGGGTTAAAATCAAAAAGTTATTTGACGTTTTTTATTGCATTTTACGAGACCTATTAAATGACACCACACTCAATAGGTTAAGTGGGGAAAAAAATGTAAGTTCAATTTTCAGTCTATGAAAGGGGGGTCCAAAATATTTTTGACAATGTTCGTTATAATTTTCAGTGAAAGTACTAATTTAAATCTACGTTCTGGATTTTTTCAGACTTTTAAAATTGATAGTTTAGAAAATAGAGGGGGGGACGCTTTTTTAATGACTTTGGAGAGAAAATACATAGTGATCGAAGGGTTAAAATTAAAAATTTCTGTTACATTTTTTGTTGCATTTTAGAAGACCTTTCTAACGACACCCCACTCAATGGTGTAGGTGAAATTTTTTTTTTAAAACACTTTTCATTTTATGAAAGGGGGGTCTAAAAAATTTTTATTTTCAAAAATCTTATCATTTCTGTTTTTGGGTCATCAATCTACGGCCGTATAGCAAATTTCATCTTATTATGACAAAATTTTTCAGGACGGACGGACGGACGGACATGGAGAAACTATAAGGGTTCCTAGTTTTCTACGAAACCCTAAAAACCGTGTAAAAAAGACATGAAGTACATAGAAAAAAAGGGGATTAGTTCCATATCCTTCAACCCTGTAAAAAATAGGTAAAATGAAATGATTCATACAAAAAAAAATATAAATTAAATTTTTATGTGCATTCATGCACATAATAAAAGGCAATTCAATTCTTAAAGTAAAAGTAACATAAATATAAAATTATCGCAAGTTTAGGAACTGAAAACTCGTACAAGACTAAAATATATACTTAAGCTGCTATGAAAATAAATTAGAAAGGCGAATTCCCTAATTTTATAAATAACAGATAAGTAGGAAAAAAATTACGGTTAATAAAAATATTTTTCTTTAAAATTTAAATCAAATAGCTTTTCTAATCGTGCTAAATCGAATGAAATCGTATAAATTGGTTGTAATTATTTAACAATTAGATCAACACTATTTTTATCACATTCAAAATTCGTTATTTTTTTAAATTTTCACTACACTTTTTACACTTTAAATAAATGTTTAACCTTTTTTTTAAATTGAATAAAATTGCAAAAACAACCGAATATCGTCAAAACACGTACGAACTTAGCACATATTCCTTGTGATGATGTTAAAAGTAACTGAGAGACATTTGGTTGCTTTACCAGAGAAGAAGGATATTTAAATTTAGCTACGGGGCCGTACGAGTGTGTTATTTGTTTGTGTGTGTCCATTGGCGCTGCTAAAGTGAGTTAACATCATTTCTATATATGTGTTTTTAATTTTTATTACGTTGGTTTTGATCCAAAATTTACCTAACTCGATTTTATTATAAAATAATTTTAAAATATCTGCCACGTGTGCCACGGGACTTTCTTATACGTAATACAGTAGACAGTGAACAGTGTACGTGATTTGTATTTTATTAAAAGATAGAATAAAATTTTAGGACATAAATTATAGAAATATTATTTTTATTCATTTATGTAACAAATGAATTTTCTTACTCTTGTAATTTTTTAAATTTTTTGAGATAATGTTTTTAGATAAAATGTTTTAGATAAAAAATGTCGAGTATGTTATTATCTATAATTTATTCCCCATACATTTTTTTTCATCAGTTATGATTTAGCAAGAAAGAATTTTTTTAAATAATTAATTTATTATTATAGTTTACTCTTATCATTTTTTTTAAATTCTCGATTTATTTTTGAAATGAGAATAAAATGTTTTAAATAAAAAATGTCGAGTATGTTATTATCTATAATTTATTCCCCATACAATTTTTTCCAACAGTTATGATTTAGCCAGAAATAATTTTTTTTTAAATAATTAATTTATTATTATAGTTTACTCTTATCATTTTTTTAAATTCTCAATTTATTTTTGAAATAAGATAAAAATGTTTTTGATAAAAAATACCGAGTATGTTTATATCTATAATTTATTCCCCATACATTTTTTTCCAACAGTTATGATTTAGCCAGAAATATTTTTTTTTTAAATAATTAATTTATTATTATAGTTTACTCTTATCATTTTTTTAAATTCTCGATTTATTTTTAAAATGAGAATAAAATGTGTTAGATAAAAAATGTCGAGTATGTTATTATCTATAATTTATTTCCCATACAATTTTTTCCAACATTTATGATTTAGCCAAAAAAAATGTTTTTTTAAAATATATTTAGAATAACCAACACTTTATTATCAGTATTACGTATAAGAAAGTCCCCTGATACCTATGGCAAACACGTACACTATCCAATCTCTGTAATACGTATAAGAAAGTCTCACGACACTCGTGGCAGATATTTCTTCTCTGTTATGAACCATTTGAAATGTAATTAAAAACAGATGTTTATTAAAAAAAATATTTTTTTCAATTTTTTTTTTCGAAAATAAATTATAGATAATAATACTACCTACAATTTTTAACTTGACTATTTTTCTCTAATTCGCACTGTTTCAAAATAATTCGAAAAATTCAAAAATCGATCTCAGTAAACATCCGTTTCCGGTTGAAAAATCTTTTTAAAAAATATGATGTTTTCTTCCCAGACAAAAAATAATCTTAAGTATAAAATTTCACCCTTCTACAATTTGTCGTATTTGAGTTACAGCGTCTACAGACAGACAGACACAACAAATCATGTTTTTAGAGTTCCGTAGAAAACTAGGAACCCTTTATAGTTTCTCCATGTCCGTCCGTCCGTCTTCAAAAATTTTGAGATAATAAGATGAAATTTGGTATACGGCCGTAGATTGATGACCCAAAAACAGAAATGATAAGATTTTTGAAAATAAAATTTTTTTAGACCCCCCTTTCATAAAATGAAAAGTGTTTAAAAAAAAAAAATCACCTACACCATTGAGTGGGGTGTCGTTAGAAAGGTCTTCTAAAATGCAACAAAAAATGTAACAGAAATTTTTAATTTTAACCCTTCGATCACGATGTAATTTCTCTCCAAAGTCATTAAAAAAAGCGTCCCCCCCTCTATTTTCTAAACTATCAATTTAAAAAATCTGAAAAAATTCCAGAACGTAGATTTTAATTAGTACTTTCACTGAAAATTATAACGAACATTGTCAAAAATATTTTGGACCCCCCTTTCATAGACTGAAAATTGAACTTTCATTTTTTCCCCACTTACCCTATTGAGTGGGGTGTCATTTAATAGGTCTCATAAAATGCAATAAAAAAACGTCAAATAACTTTTTGATTTTAACCCTTCAGTCGCGATATATTTGCTTTTTAATGTCGCTGTCAGAGCGTCCCCCCCCCCCTCTATTTTCTAAACTATTGATTCAAAAAATCTGAAAAAAATTCAGAATGTAGCTTTTAATTAGTACTTTCACTGAAAATTATAACGAACATTGTCAAAAATATTTTGGACCCCCTTTTCATAGATTGAAAAGTGAACTCACATTTTTTTCATTTACCCCATTGAGTGGGGTGTCATTTGATAGGTCTCCTAAAATGCAATTTTAGGAGACCTTTTTGATTTTAACCCTTCAGTCACGAAAATTTTGAAAAATACTTTTTATAAATCGTAGTGAGAACGACTACGGAACTCTATGATGTGCGTGCCCAACACGCACTTGCCCGTTTTATTTTTACTTGCCGTTACGGCAGGTAAAACATTTTTTTACGCACTGGAGATATTACTTTACATAAAATTTGATTTAATTACTAGGAAAGAAGATATGAAAATTTCATTAACAGATTTTTGTAAAGTACAGTAAAAATAATCTAAGATAGCGATTTATCAATGCAAGACGCGTGCGGCACAGACATAACTTGGAGGTTATCTTTAAGGGCAGTATGGACATATCAAATTCATACGTCTGTTGTACATAGTACCTGTTGAAATTAAACAATAAGCACACTTCAATCTTATATTATTGTAAATTAATACGGCAGTACGCGAAGTCTGTAAGATAGTAATCTTTTTTTTAATTATCAACAAATGATAAGATATATACGTAGCGAATGTAAAAAAAATCTTTAATGCACTTATTAATATACATTTTACTCAACGTTTCATATTGTTTTACTATGGAGCTATTCTGAAAAAGTTTGTTATAGTCCAAGAGGTAAGCGCCAAAATTTGCAACTACTTTCTAAAAGCTGATTCTTTGATATTACGTCTCATTTGGTGTAGATACACAGCCTGCCGTCAGTCAGCTAGTTTCGTATTTTTTCCAAAATAAAAATACTGAAAATAATCTTTTTCTATTCAAATGAAAAAAATTCCCGCCAAAATGTGCATTCAAAGTCACGTGGTATGCCCTGTGACGTAACTGTTTACTAAAACAAACTGAAATCAACCAATAGAGATCGAGTATTCTGACGTTTTTAGTAAATAACTACAGTTCTGCTAGACGCGTTTGCGATCACGTGACAAATAGGTTAAATATTACCTACATTTTAATAATTAGGTTTATTAATAAAATACCGACTTATTTCACGTAAAAAAAACACTTAATTGTAAATTATAGTAATATATAGATATTAAACTATTGAGAAAATTTTAGTTTTTATTATTAACAGTGTCAAAAACCCTATTATATGTAATTCAGTCGGATTTTTATTTTAAGGCGATAAAAATTAAAACCGATATGTTGTATTAACCGATATCGTTATAACTGGTTTCGACTGTACTTTTATTTGAAAATTAATTAAGTACAAGCACAATTACCTCCAAAAGTACAAATGAATATGAACAGAAAGTAATTTTTCGTATGTTTTTTTTTTATAATAACCATAAAAATAATTAAAAAAATTATTTCACTGTTTTGGTATTCCTCATGAGGGTTTAATAACGTCACACCCTTTAAAAACATTTGTTGATTAATTTCATAACAATATTTTCAGTCAAAATTATCAATTCGTCTTTCTCCATTGTCTAATTTAGCCATAGACATAGACTTATATAATGGACTGAGCCTTCCCTGTCCAATTGTAAAGTAAATACTGGCGAAGAGACAACGCGATAAAGTAGCCAATACATGTCTCTTTCTAGAATAGTCATTACAACATACAGAAAAGAGACAGGTATTGACTACTTTACCGCTTTGTCTCTTTAAAGAGAGTGGTCAATTTTGTGACGCTATTGCTCACTTCATTTTATAAGTCTATGAATTTAGATAAACAATAACCGTTAATTTCTGCAAGACCGCAACAATACATACAATAATTAAAACAAATAATAAAGAATACCAACCTCTTCTTTCCCGTCATCCATTTTATTATTATTTGAACCACTGCACAAAAATCTGACAAACGTAAAACTCTCCGGAGACTTTTTGTTTATAAAAACAGAAGTGCGTCGCTGTAAAAGTTGCAAGCAACCTACAACAGAGGTCGCACTGCGGGCACCCATGTATGTATACAGAATTCAGATCGACGGACACGTGCGTCCGGACGCAGGCTACGTCGGCGCGCGACTGCTTCTGTGCAACCCGGAGCGCAGAAGTTAAAATCCGGGTGTATATAAACTAAACTAAGCACGCGCGGTTAATAGGTACGTCTGTAGGACGAAAATATAGATTTTTTAAATACTTTAATATATTTTAGTCGGGAAACTATGAGCGCCAAAATTTGCAACTAAAAGTTGATTTTTTGATATTACGTCACATTTATGGTGTAGATATACAGTCTGCCGTCAGTCAGCTAGTTTCGTTAGCGTTTGGCGCGGGGGTGATAAATCAGCTGCTGACGGCATTTGTTAAGGTAAAATTCGAACTGACTATTTTTTTTAATAATAATATTCCAAACTCTTATACCGAATTTCTTATTTTAGAAAGTACTTTCCCGATGTATAGATTTTTTACGAGTTGAAAGCGCCCGGTTGCAAGATTTTGATGACTGACTATGATAAAAAGGATTCTAACTTAAATTAATTTTCAGATTTTAGAAAGTAGTTGCAACGTGTTTTTTTTTATTACAAAGTTAAAACCACCCCCGCGCCAAACGATAACGAAACTAGCTGACTGACGGCAGGCTGTATATCTACACCACAAATGTGACGTAATATAAAAAAAATCAGCTTTTAGAAAGTAGTTGCAAATTTTGGCGCTCACCTCTTGGACTATTTATAGTAAAGGTATAATATATTGATATTGATTTTTCTGGTTCATTAAGTACGCTTAGAAGTAGGTAAATATTTATACTTCAACCACAATCTCTCAGTGATGATTCCACTGATCCCTTCAGTGGACATAAAAGTCACTGATTCTTTCAGTGGTATATACAACTTCTCACTGATCAATCAGTGATTATAGCTATATTAATAATGATACACTGACTTGTTCAGTAAGTAAAAACTTACAAGTAACACTACCCAAGTGCCACTCGCCGATTTTCTTGAAACTTTACAGACACGTAGTACATCGACAAATATTAAACACGTGTTTTTTTTATTTTGGCTAACAAGGTGTTTTAAGGTTGTTGTTCACTGAAAGTCGTGGCATCTAGCGAAATTTAGCATGAACTACAGGGTTTTGATATGTCGGTAAAAAAGAACAAATAGATCTGGCAACAATTTATAATATTAGACAAGAATAGAAGATTTATTTTTAACAATATTATAATTATTACTGTTGCTGACAATAGTAATAATTATAATAACAATAGTAACTATTATTATTATAAATAAAAACATTAAATGTAATCAATAATCACTTGATATTTACAACGCGTGTCAGTTTTCAATACCACTTTTTTTTATATTTCAAAGATCGCGCCGAATGCGCTGTTGCCATATCGTATATTTACGTCATGTGTTCGGGAATTTATCAAAGTTAAAAATTAATAATTATTTAAGGAGATGGTAAATCATTCTAAAATTTTATATACACATTCCTTAGTTACCAATCTATAACATATCCGTTTTTGGTTAAAATCTGACGTTTAGTTTTAATACACGAATTAAATGAATATCGAATTCCAAGTTGATCCCTATGCTTGCAATGTTTAAGAGGCCAACTTTGCAAGTTTATAATTAATAAACGAAATGGTAAACTGACCTGAAATTTTTTTTACAAATGCGAACTAGCTTACTTAACACAATATTAAAATTTTAACAAATTCTGTAGTGATCGATTTTTTAGTGAACAACAACTTTAAGGGTAGAAAACACATTCGAAAGTTTAACTCCATTTAGCACAATGCTAATTAACGCTACTTATGAGTGTCATTCTCTTACAATTTTTACGAATTTTTTTCTATCGTAATTTCATTGTCTGCGTGTTTTTGAGATCGCAAACTTCTTAACACCCTTCTTTCAGATGACAAAAACAATAAGCAAATCACGAAATTTCAAGAAATTGAACCTTTTGAAGACAAAATAATTAGATCTTTTTATGCCCGGTATTATAAAGAAATTGCATGCAAGCAAATTTGTTTCCATGCAAATTTGCGATTTGCAAACGCTATCTACTAGGAGTCAAATGTAAATGACAACCAATCACAGATTGTAGCTTTAAAATATCAAGACAATTTGACTCCTAGTAGATAGCGTTTGCAAATCGCAAATTTGCATGGAAACAAATTGCTTGCATGCATTTTCTTTATAATACCGGGCATGAATGTTTCTATT
Organism: Sialis lutaria; assembly: GCA_949319165.1. NCBI lineage: Eukaryota > Metazoa > Arthropoda > Insecta > Megaloptera > Sialidae > Sialis > Sialis lutaria. The sequence goes on along the minus strand of OX439232.1, from coordinate 36,697,459 downwards.
ATATACAGTTTTCCCAGATATTTGCCCAGATTCTGCTATTTGGATGCGTCATATTAAATTTTTCATCCACCATTTCTAAATTGATATAACTGTTATAGGATGGCCAGTATTTCTTTGGAACAAATTTCCCTGACTTTTCCCGGTTTTCCAGAAGAATTTTTACGTTTTTCCCTATGTTTTTTATTTAAAATTTAGATTAAAAACCTTAAAAAAGGTCACATGTTTAAATATTTGCGAGAATTTGTATGGTTTTTGCATTATTCCCTGTATAGCAAAATTCCCTGACTTTTCTCGGTTTTCCAGGAGAATTTTTACGTTTTTCCCTATGTTTTTTATTTAAAATTTAGATTAAAAACCTTAAAAAAGATCACATGTTTAAATATTTGCGAGAATTTGTATGGTTTTTGCATTATTCCCTGTATAGCAAAATTCCCTGACTTTTACCGGTTTTCCAGAAACTGGGCACCCTTTGTTTCCCAATTCGTAATTATGTATTTTGAAACTTCTGTGATTTTATCCACCATTTTGTCATTCTCGTAAAACTAATGTCAAAATCGTCATTAGCGATCTCAAAAACACGCAGACAATGAAATTATGATAGAAAAAATTCATAAAAACTGTAAGAGAATGACACTCATAAGTAGCGTTAGTTAGCATTGTGCTAAATGGGAATTAAACTTTCGAATGTGTTTTCTACCCTTAAAACGCCTTGTTAGCCAAAATAAAAAAAAACACATGTTTAATGTTTTTCGATGTACTACGTGTGTGCAAAGTTTCAAGAAAATCGGCGTGTGGCACTTGGGTAGTGTTACTTGTCAGTAAAGTATAGAAACGGTAATAGATTAAAATTAAATATATTTATATATCGTCATCAGTATAAATTTTCGCAGCTGTGCCATTTTGATGCCAAAAAGAGATATTTTTTATTAATTATGTTTATATTTCATTGGGTATATAAGCACGTAACGTGTAAGGCCATGTGTTTCTGTCAAATAATCTTCGACATTAACACTTAGGGACTCGCACCTTGATTTGTAACAAAAATACTCGCTACCGGGTGCGCTGGACCCAGTTTAATATCAAATGTTTATTCCAAAACTGCTGAATAGAAGTGCACATTTACTTTTTTATAAGGATAATTTGTCAATAAAGAAAGACAATATTCAATCATATACTAATATTTATTGTTTTTACTTAATCAAACAGTCATTACAAAAATAAAAGGAATTTTTCCATACTTTTATGACAAGATTTAGACTAATTGTTGAAATTTCTGTAATTACTTATTTTTAACAAAATCATCTATATTTTCTTACACTACTATAATGTACTTATATGAATTAACAATGAGAGATCAATCATTATAAAAAACAACTTTGAAAACTAACAAAATTAAAATATCTTCTTTGGGATAAAATCACATCTCAAAATTGTTCATTGTTCAGTCGCTTTCTGTATCAAATTTACTTATGACAATTTGAACAAACTGACGACTATGACCGTCATCTGCCGTGTTATTCTATCGTTGAAAAGTACTAAAAGCGGCAATGTCGCACACTTCAAACTTTAAAATATTTTAACCAAAATACGAAGGACTGGGTCCGTTAGACCCATTAACGAGTCCCTAAGTGTTAATGGAATCTGTATAATATTTAATTAAATAACAAAACCTATTTTAGGGTCTTTAATATGTACTTTCATTCAAATGTATAGCCATAAAATTGGTTGTAGAAAATTACGAAATTAATGCTCGAACGGATATAAATACACAAGCGTTCAAACCTCGTTCAATATGCATTTAATTTCTTTTTAATCTGTTTTTGATTTCATAGAAAAGGTAATTGTTATAGTTACTATACAGGGTGTATAAGACAGAAAGATCATATAAACATAGGTACGTTTTCGCTTAGTTTTTGATATACAAAATTTTTGTTACTGCTCCATTTTCCGTCCGTCTGTCTTCCACCTCGAGATCTCGGCCCCCTGACCATCTAGAGACCTCGGTTTTTCGCTAAATGGTAGTCTGTAGTTCTAGTTTAGCCCATTTTAGGAATTTTTCCGGTCATGCCCCCCTCTCCCCTCAAAATATTTCATAAATAGCTTCATGTACCTCGTTGGAATCGGGATTGATTCACGAATCGATTAGCAAGGTTTTTTTTGAGTTATGTCAAGTGGGTTGCGCGGCAACACCCACTTGTGGGTTTTGATATTTTTTTTAACAAAACAAAGCACCATTACTAAAATAATGTTAATTTTGGAAGAAAACAGTGGTGTATAATTCATTCGTAATAACCAACGTGAAATTTTTGTAACTGAAAATACGTTCTTTTCACAAAAGATGCGTATCTACACCTTGTTTACACCCACCAAGTTTTATAAAAATAACTATTGTAGTTTCGGAGTTATTAAAAAAAAAAAAAAAAAATATATATATATATATAAAAAAAAAAAAAAATCTCATTTTGTATATAAAAAATATAGCGAAAAACTTGACCAATGTTTATATGAACTTTTTATCTTAAAATCATGCATAGAATAACCCTTTTTAATATTGATATTAAATTTAAAAAATCCCTCCATGACCGGAAAAATTTCTAAAATGGGTTAAACTAGAACCACATACCTATCATTTAGCAAAAACCCGATGTCTCTAGGTGGTCAGGGAGTCTAGATCTCGCTGTCAAAGACAAAAGAAACATCCTGTATATGTATACAGTTAGCCGTTCCTAGAATCATAGTTACTTTTACAGTCGAATCGATAACGCCAGCCCGTCGCGGACGCCTATAGGCACACCTATAGCACTGGCCTACTTACATCGAGTTTGTTTACTTATTTTAACTATTTCACGCCGCGGTCAAGATTAGCTTATGCAAATATTTATTGCACTTTTCCATTTTCTTCTAAATTAAACAAAAAATACTATTTGTTTCAATTTTTTCTTTGTTGGCTATAATTGGGTGTATACTAATGTAGACGCGTTAGATGTTACACTTATTTATAATGATTTAACCCTGAGTCCTAGTAGCTTCGCACTGCAACCACCTATTTATAAATTATTTCCAACGTCAATTATTAACTTTTATATTAAAAAAAATCAGGAATCAAAGGGTTAAAAAAACTGCTAAGACTAGTAGTGATATCTAAGTATATCGAATGTTTATTTAAGGACTTTCCTTTTTAAATTTATTATTAATTTAAAAAAAATGTTTTTAGAGAATTTTTTTTAAAATCAAAAAACGATTTACAAATAAATAAAAACATTTTTTTGCCTCTTGCGATTAAAAAAAAAAAATAGTTTTCGAGAAAAAAATTATTGAAAATCCAGAAATTACTGTTTGTTTTGCTCCATATCATAAAAAATTGGACATTTTCAGATAAAATGTTTCAGACAACAGTAACTAATTTTTCACCGTTAATTACAAATCTGCAATAAAAAAATATGGGGTTAATTTGAAAAAGAAAAGTTGAACCTGAAAACCTATCATGGCGATCTTTTCAAAGTAAACCCTTAATGTCAATATTTAGCCCCTTCAAAGCCATGAAACTTTTGTCTGAAAATTTTTTTCCTGAAATTCATTATTTTGGAAATAATCCACTGAACCTGAAAACCTATCTGGCGACCTTTTCAAAGTAAACCATTAATGTCAATATTTAGCCTCCTCAAAGCCATGACACTTTTGTCTGAAAAATGTTCTCTGAAAATTCGTTATTTTGGAAATAATTCGCTGGAATGTCTTTGAGTTTTTAAAGTAACTCAATAGTTAAGTCACTCTACTCTTTTTTCTAAACTTTATCAGCCACGTAGCAATAGCAATAGGTAGAATTTCATATGGTACTAACCTGTGTAGCTGCCGCTGAATGTTCTGTAGTAACTCCGTCAACTTTAAGACGAGATCTGACTGCAGCCGCGGCACTTTGTTCTTGGTAACTCATATCACCGGCTCGGAGCCGCCTTAATTCAGCACTTTCAGCAGTGGCTTGCTCTGCACGATAGCTGTCAGTCACAACCTATGTATCGAAAATATAATTATTTATCTACCCCAAAACGAAAATTACATATTTTTTTATAAAAACACTTTAAATATTTAATTCACGAAATATTTGTTTAATTTTATTAATTCTTGCTTATGCTTGTAACTCGTACAAAAATATAGGTGAATTAAAAGTGCGTGTAACCGTATAGAAATATTATAAAAGTGAAAGTGTGTCTGGCTGTCTGTTTGTTACCTTTTCACGTCTAAACTGCTGAACCGATCTTTATGAAATTTGGCAGGGAGATAGCTTGCATCCTGAGGAAATATGTTTTTTAATCTATTTTACGATATATCACTTGTCATACTTATACTATCGAAAAAAAAGAAGACAATTTTTTGTAATAGTTTATTGTTATTTTTTAATATTCATTTGTTATTTTGATTGTTGCTATTGTGATTTTTGTTTTTCATGGCTTGCTTAAGTGTTTGTAATACATTATAAATATCATTGGTATTTAATTATTAATTAATACTTCGACTTATTTTCGAAAATCAATAAGACGAGTTAACTACATATCGAGTAAAAAACAGATTCAAATATGCTATAGTTAACTTACAAGGGAACCTTTTCAAGTCGAAAATTCGTATCGAGTTTAAACTTTGTATATAATTAGAGGAGGTCAAGAGGAGTAAGAAAAAAATTATCTTAGCTGCGGTAAAACGGTTTAAGGAGGTGTAACACCCATATGAAAATGTGCAAAATAATCATGAAAATTTAAAAAAATCTACAATACAAAATTTTCATGATTTTTTATGCTCTTTTGAATGGCGATAGTCAAATTTCGTAAAAATTAAACCGTTAACCCCCACCGCCCACCCACATTTCATAGGTTTAATTTTTTAGAATTTTGACGATTGCCATTCGAAACAGCATAAAAAATCATGAAAATTTTTTATTGTAAATTATTTTAAATTTTCATTAGTTTCAGAGTTATTTGAAAAAATATGATTATTTTGCATATTTCATAGGGGTGTTTCACCGCCTTAAACCGTTTTACCGCAGCTGTGATAGTTTTCTTCTTACTTACCTTGACCTTCTCTAACTATATACAAAGTTTAAACTCGATACGAATTTTCGACCTGAAAAGGTTTCCTTGTTAGTAACCCATAAGAAAAACTAAAGTTAAGGCATGTAACTCGGAAACGAAAAATTATATAAAAATTCTAAATACACTAATTAATTCTACACAAAAAATACCTCAAGAAACCGCAAACAAAAAGTACCTATCTACTTTAACAAAAAAGTTATAGCCATTTAAAGTTTTTTTGAGTATACCTCCTAAACCACTTAAAATAATTAATATTTTTTGATGTAGTAATACACACCCCTTTCTTACAAATAATTCATCTCATTTAACCAAATCTCCCTATATATTATCACGCTTATCTTGGACACCCAGTATATACGTATAAAACAATCTATACCCTCCTTCGAAAAATCCTGTACACGCACATGAGATCTATTTATTAACTTATTATCTTTTCGACCAAATGTACGTGGATATAAATATTATAAACATGCATGAAATATAATAATTTATATGTTTACGTATTTACAACAAAATGATTCACACTAAAAAAACCTTTAACCAAAAATAACTCCAATTCATACATAAATATATATAGATAGATCTATGATACAAACTAAAAGTTTATTTTGATAATGATGACAGTGGGTATACAATTTTCCTTAAATTCTTAGTAATACTTAAAAATATTTGGCAAGCTTTTCCTTTCGAGAAAATCTAATAATAAATAAATTTAGAAATTAGTTAAGAACAAAAAAAAACAACGTGTTGGTCACGCACATGATAGGGTTCGGTAGACATTCTCACTAACATTCTCTATACTTGGATATAATACGTATCAATAGCTATTTCATGTTGACGTAAGATTGTGACAATTTATAAAAAAAAGTTATTTCCAAAAATTTTTAAAACTATTTTTATTTTACTAATTAAAAGCTACATTCTGATTTTTTCTTAAATGTTTTGCATAGATAAGTTAGAAATTAGAGAGGGGGCTTTGATAACCACTATAAAAAGCAAATATATCGTGACTAAAAAGTTAAAATCAAAAGGTCTTAAAATATTTTTTGTTGTATTTTAGGAGACCTATCCAAAAACACCCCACATAATGGGTTAAGTGAGAAAACAAAATTTACGATAGGAGGGGGTCCAAAAAAATTCTACAGTGCTCGTTTTAATTTTTTTGAAAGTATATACTAATTAAGAGCTGCATTCTAGATTTTTTGCATCGATAGTTTAAAAAAATTGAGGGGGGGGGGGCTCTGATAACGTCTTTGAAAGCAAATATATCGTCACTGAAGGGTTAAAATCAAAAGGTCCTAAAACATTTTTTGTTGCAATGTAGGGAATATCTATCTAAAGACACCCAAAAAATTAAGTATAACAGGGTGGCCAGTATTTCTCTGGAACAAATTTCCCTGAATTTTCCCGGTTTTCCAGGAGAATTTTTACCGTTTTTCCCTGATTTTTATAATTAAAATTTTGATAAAAAAGCTAAAAAATGGCCACATAGATAAAATTTTAATATTTTTGCAGAATTTGCATTTTTCCCTGACTTCCAACCAAATTCCCTGACTTTTCCCGGTTTTGCAGAAACTAGCCACCCTGTATAATTTTCAGTCTATGGGAAGAGTGTCTCAAAAACATTATTTCCAAAAATCTCATCATTTTTGTTTTTGGATAATCATACCAAATTTCATCTTAATAAATATAACATTTATAAATACAGACAGACGGACGGACAGAGCGAAACTATAAGGTTTCCTACATTCCTACGGAACCCTAAAAATTAATCACTTCGGGATTCAAAATAGCCTATGCTCTTCTTCAAAATACAAGCTATCTCCCTGCAAAATTTCAACAAGATCGGTTCAGCAGTGTAACCGTTAAAAGATAACAAACAAACATACTTAAAAATATATGTATAACCCTAATTTTACTATTTAATTGTTTAATTGTAAATTACGCAATATTTATTTTAGCAAGTCAATGACTTAAACTCAGTGACACTAAATATTTTTTTACACCGCAGCACATTAAAAAAATTTCAACACTGACCCCAAAAAAAGAAGAAGCAAAATTACATTTCACAATAAGCCAATATATACACAACAAATAAACATACCTTAGTTTTCGACGCGGAAGTCATTCTCTTCTGTTCAAACTTAACCGTATCCGAAGACGAAACCGAATTCGCCCCAACATTCCCAGCCGACAAAATCGGCTGGCTCACAACCACTGCATCCGGCGTATCAGGAAACGTTACCAAAGGTTCACTCACTACATCATCAGTCCCTGCAGTCCCATCTACCAAATTCTCTACAGAACTTCGAATCCTGTTACTCAAACTTTGTAAGTTTTTCATCTCGTGAATACTTGATTTCAATTCGGCTATGTCGGATTTCATAGATGAAGCTTTTAGTTCTGAAGACGATGAAGAGGTAACGTGGTGCACTCTTTGGGAAGATGAGGAAGATGTCGAAGTCGATGTAAGAGATGTCTTCGCAACGCGAGACGACGAAGTACTGCTAGACGAGTTTGACAACAGCTGTGAATTCAAATCGGAGACTTGAATACATTTTATGTGGTGGTATATTCGCGAGGTTATTTTTAGGTTGTAATACATATTTAATAACATATATATGTATAGATTGGTTTGCTTTATTTACGGTAATAAACTGACCATATTTTTTATTGTCTTGGGATTTATATATGTATTATACTTCCAATTAATTTAATAAAAACAAAGTTTGTTTAAAAATAAATAATTAGTTTAGTTATGTATTTTCTTACGCACTGCATGGTCAGATAGGATAACTACACTAATATGTATACATATTTATATATATTGTTATGTTATATATTACAATATGCGGATGTTTTTTTCGTTCTGGGATTTATAAGTAATTTCTGAGAAGTGGACAGTTAGTACAATGAATAAAGTTTTATTGATAATGAAATGAATCATTTTTATAATTTTGTATTAGTTGGTGTTAGGCCGCAAAGATGACCACATGGTAGTTGCTTAATACAGGCAAATAGCCTTTTATTTATATTATTAATATTTTAGTTTATATTATTTATTAATGTATTTTGTTAAGCGGGAAAGCCATTGTGACGGGTCAAAAAATTGTTTGGGAATTTTTTTCACAGGTATAACAATTTTTTTTAAGTTCGAGTAGATACGTTCTGCACAGTATCGTGTAAACTGAAATCTTGGATTTTGCTAATTAAAATCGTGTAAAACGAAAAAAAAAATGCGCATGATTCAGTAATTTATTTAAGTAAAACAAAAGTCAGATATCTTGGAAAACTCAAAATTGTGTTTAGTACATAGAACAACAAACATATGAAAGTAATAAAGTATATATTTAATTTATTTTACATACATACATTACCGGGAATCCCCTGTTCTTTTCATCAGATTACCGAAGGAAAAAAATTCAATAATGCCATAAAATCTTTGTATAGTTTTTTGAAAATTGTCAATTTATAAATCGTGTAAAAGCGAAATCGTGTAAAACAAGTGCCGTGTAAATCGGGGGATTATTCAATACCAATTTTTATTGAAAAATATTAAAAATTTATAAAGTTATGAATCTCGATGTGAAGACCAAAGAACACGTTTTTCTCTATGGTTCCAACGAAATTTTATTGGAGAAAAATTATATTTTATCAATTTCTATGGTTATGCGTAGCCGTTTCTTTATTTATTATTTTTTTTTACAAAATGGCAACGGTTTGAAATTTTTTTTTTAATTCAAGCGGTCTTAAAAAATCATCGAAAATTCAAAAATCGGCTACGGAAAGAACTTAACCACTGCAATTACGAAAAATAAAAAAAAATGGTTTATTGGTTTTTGAGGAATCGTTGGAATCAGGTCGAAAAAATTCGATTCGAGAAAAAAGCATTAACTCAGATAATTTTTCGGAATTTTAACTTACATGTTTTTTCACATATTTTTGAATAGGTGTACTTTAAAAATATCATCAAAAAATCGCTTTTTTCGGTCACAGTGCTTTTCCCCTTATTAAAATAGAATCATACAAATATTTTATTAGTTATTAATTCAAAATAATAATATTAAAAATTAAAGGGTTGGAAAAAGTTTTAAAGTATATGTCATTTGTTTATAGGGTTTTCCATTTTTGAGTACCTAACATAAATAAAATATAATATAATTTATTATTTATAATATGCTATTAATAATATTCAAAATGGTAAAAACCTGTAAACAAATGACATAAGTATCCAAAACTATTTTTATTTTACATTTGTTTCGAAATTGTTTTCTAAAAAATAAAAATAATTATTTTTTTTAGTTTTTGTTTCATAAGTAATTCGTAAACAATATACTGCTATGCTTATTGTTAACCCAAGGAAGGATGCCTTCTAGTTAAATAAGTGTAAGGATATGTTTTTTTATTGAAATATATAAAAACTAGTGAAAAACAGTTAATAATAAAAAAAAATTATTTTAAAACTGAAAAAAAGGTAAAATTTTGACTGTCATATTTTTCTTTTATATAATTTATTCATAAAATTTTTGTAGTCAAATTTGGTACAGGAAATGATAAAAATATGTAAACAATTTTGAACAGTAATTGAGGTGTCAAAGAGTATAAAAAACAATATTTTCAATTTTTGCAATACTAGTTAAAAAACAACTATTTTTTCAATCTCTAAATATAAATATATTAGTAATTTAAAGGTATTCTTAATGTCTAGGCATTTTGCCAGAATAAAGCCTAAAAAAATTGGCAAACTTGAAATTTTTATTGGAAAAAAAAACAGAAATAGTAACTAAGGGAATTCCCAGAAGTCCAATCTTTTATAATAAATGTATGATATTTATGTATTAATACGTAATCTGAATTTAGAACAATTGCCAGAAAAACGTCAGCCGAAATCATATTAGCAGGAATAACTTTAGTCCGAAATTCGTTAACAGGAATAATGCTAGCCCGAAATTCGTTAACAAGAATTAAGTTAAATCGAAATTTTTAAAATAGATTTATACATCCGATATCATAAAGAGGTTAACTAAATTTTCTAGCTAGCAAGCACTCTCAAATGAGGTATGTATTGATTTTATGACGGTATCTATGGATTTGCTATAGAATTTAGATGAGTGATACTTCACCACAGTATTGTAACACAGTTGGTGCAGACTCTGACCGTACGTGGTATAATTATCATAATATCACCGCTGTTTTAATACCGTTGTTAGTGAAACTTGTCAAAATCTTCATTAAACTACAAGAGAACTGTCTTATAAGTTTGATACCTCGTTTGAAAGTGCTTGCTAGCTCCTTTATGATATCAGACATTAATGTGGCCATTTTACAGTTACCGACTGTATATTGAATTTTCGTATGAATTGCAAATTTAGATATTTTTTTGGAAAACACAAAAACGATTGTTTTCATATTTTTTTTAATTTCTGCATATTTGTATATTAATTCATTTTTTAACTTTGGATTTAAATTAAAGCTTATGGGACGAACTACGAGGTAAAGGATGGGTGAAAAAATTTAAGCTAAAATAAGGGGGATGGCCATAGTGACGGGTCAAAAAATTGTCAATGTTTGGGAATTTTTTTCACAGATATTACTAATTATTTTTGAATCAGGTAAATGATATTTTATTAAGTATATATTCAACTTATTTAATATCAATTTTTATTGAAAAATATTAAATATTTACAAAGTTATGAGCCTCGATGTGACGACCAAAAAAATATTTTTCTCTATGGTCGACTCGAAATTTCGAGAAGGGTTATATGAAAAAAATAAATAAAATTTCTATCAATATATAAATTAATGTAGCTATCGTTGCACGTAGCCGTTTTTTTTTAATTTTATTTTTTCACAAAATGGTGATCATATGAAATTTTTTTTCATTTTTAAGACCTATTTAAAAAAAATAGTAATTATCAAAATTTCAAAAATCGGCTACGTGCAACGATAAAGCTACTACAATAACAAAAATTATAAAAAAAAATTGAAATCGGTTCATTAGTCTTTGAGGAATCGTGTCGACCAGGTCGAAAAATGTCGTTCCGAGATAAACGTGTTTAATGTTTTTGTTATGTCATAACCGGCCGTGCTACATCGTCTCACTAAATTGACTGTAACTCCGTCAATTTTCAAAATTTAAACTCAATTTTTTGTATACATATTTATGAATATGTAAATTTTAAAAAAATTATATTTTTTTCCGTCACAGTGGCCATCCCCCTTAAATTAAATTTGAATTGAAAAAATTTTAATGCTACTTTGGTAAGATACGCAAAAAAAAATGGAAGAAGTTAAAAAACGCGAAAAAGTTACTGTTTTGATTAAAAGCAGGGGCAGATCTGACCCCATGTGCCAGTTAAGGGTTAAGAATGATATATAAATTATCTTTAAATTATTTATGTATCTTTTTAACTAACCTGCGAAGAATTAGTAACTTGTGCAACAGCTGAACGTTGTGGAAGTCCACTTTTCTTTTTAAAGTCCTCCATCACAGAAGCCATATCTACACCTCCGTTCTGATGGAGGACACCCCCATTCTCCGTAGCTGCACCGGAAAAATCCGGCATCTGTAACAAGTAAAAATAATAAATTATTATAAACAGTCGGATATTGTTTAAAAAAAATTTTGCCGAAAAAATAGTAGGCTCTGGACAGTTTTGAAGTATAGTCTATTTCATTTATTTTTGCAATGGTTGCCAGGTGATTTGACGGTATGATACACGATGAATACCGTCAAATTACAAGGTAACCACTGCAAACATAAATGAAACAGACTATAGGTGGCTAGCGGTTTATTTTTATTTTTAACAGTGTTCTCAATTTTACAAATATGCACCAATTTGAATGATTTTTTTTGTTTATTTGAAAGAGTATACTCCCGAGGTGGTCTCATATAAATTTTATCAGAATTTAACCATGGACTTCGAACTTTCGAAGCTACGCCACTCAAAAGGAAAAAATAAATAAAACGGGCAAGTGCTTGTTGGGCACGCACATGATAGGGTTCCGTAGTCATTCTCACTACGATTTATAAAAAAATAGTTTTTTTACAAAATTTTCGTGACCGAAGGGTTAAAATCAAAAAGTCATTTGGCTTTTATTATTTCATTTTACGAGACCTATCATATGACACCCCACTCAATGGGGTAAATGAAAAAAATGTGACTTCACTTTTCAATCTATGATAGGGGGGGCCCAAAATATTTTTGACAATGTTCGTTATAATTTTCAGTGAAAGTACTAATGAAAAGCTACATTCTGGAATTTTTTCAGATTTTTTAAATTGATAGTTTAGAAAATAGAGGGGGGGGGACGCTTTTTTAACGACTTTGGAGAGAAAATACATCGTGATTAAAGGGTTAAAATCAAAAAGTTCTAATACATTTTTTGTTGCATTTTAGGAGACCTTTCTAACGACACCCCACTCAATGGTGTAGGTGATTTTTTTTTTTTGAAAACACTTTTCATTTTATAAAAGGGGGGTCTAAAAAATTTTTATTTTCAAAAATCTTATTATTTCTGTTTTCGGGTCATCAATCTACGACCGTATACCAAATTTCATCTTATTATCTCAAAATTTTTGAAGACGGACGGACATGGAGAAACTATAAGGGTTCCTAGTTTTCTACGGAACCCTAAAAAACGACTTAAAAAAAGCCTAAAAACATTAAATGGTATTTTCTATTAATTTTATACTTGTTATAACATGTTTTCTATCAATTTTACCATCATATATGTATAAAACTTTTATATAGGAAACATTCTCAGCTATAAAATTCAATAATATTCTACAGGCTTTTCCATTAAAAAAAATGTATTTCAATATATTTATGAAATTTGACATTCAATTGTTTTTTTGACACCGCCATTATTCATCCCGGAAAAATACTGATAGTTTGCCCTTTTAACAGTTTTAACCGATCTTCTAGCTCCAATAATAACAAAGTTATAGCAATGATCACTCGGTTCCCGCGAACATCCTGTATAACAATTAAATTTAACAGTTTTAGAAGTCGATGCTAAGCCAATAAAAAAACTTTTTAAGTATGAAAAAAATAAAGCCGACTTCAAAAAATGTTAATTTAATTTTTTTTCGTCAGTTTAAATTTTTTCTTAAAAAGTTGTTTATATTTTTTTAGTCATGTAAAATACCCCCAAAAGGGGTGTCAAATCTTTACCCAACACTAGTTGGAAAGTACAATAAATATGCGTTATTTCAAAATTACGCAATTTTTAATCTTTTGTTATTGTTTAATTTAATTTGTTATTATTAATTTTGTGGTTATCCTAAAATTATTCATTAATTATTACATTATATTTAAAATTTTAATGTTGCGGTTTTCTAAATTTAGGCTTTCAATTTCAATACAAAATCTTTAAATTTCCTTGATATGTGACTACAGCTTAAATTTCTTAGAATAAAAAAATATACTTCCGAGTTTCTTACTTCTGACGAAAAACATTAAGTATAACTATATGACGTCATAAACTGGCGTCAGAATATACAACCACACGCAATAATTATAACGTATTCTACATATACATAAATATACAGGACGTTCCAGAAGCATGGGGATCTTAGTTACTATAAGAAATACAAATTTAGTTAAAGATAAAATAAAAAGGGGGTATAGAGGGTTAAAAGGGTACTGGCGTCAGATTATATAACTAAACGTAATAATTATGACGTATTCTACAGCTAAATATATAGGGTGTTCCGGAAAACATGGGGAATAAACTATAAGAAATACAAATTTAGTTAAATAAGCAGTGGCGTCACTAGGGGGGTGCGGGGGGTGCGGACCGCACCGGGTGACACCTCACAAGGGGGTGACACCAAAATGAAAAAAATATTATTTTTATGTATATTATATTTTATGTATAATATTATGCATTCAGATTTTTATAGCGACAAAATTTTAGGGGCGGCAAATTTTGGCAAGAAAAAAATAGACATAAATTTTACCTGGCAGACCTAAAAAAAAAGGTCTTCAGATTTTGATGGATACAATTTTTTTATTTTTTTACTAAAGCAGCTAAAAAATAAAAAAAAATCATTCTGAATATATGAGGGGGGGGGGGGGGTGACACCATGAGTACCGCACTGGGTGACACCATCCCTAGTGACGCCACTGTAAATAAGATAAGATAATAAAACGGGCAAGTGCGTGTTGGGCACGCACATGATAGGGTTCCGTAGTCATTCTCACTACGATTTATAAAAAGTATTTTTCAAAATTTTCGTGACTGAAGGGTTAAAATCAAAAAGTCATTTGACTTTTATTATTGCATTTTAGGAGACCTATCAAATGACACCCCACTCAATGGGGTAAATGAAAAAAATGTGACTTCACATTTCAATCTATGAAAAGGGGGTCCAAAATTTTTTTGACAATGTTCGTTATAATTTTCAGTGAAGGAACTAATTAAAAGCTACATTCTGAATTTTTTCAGATTTTTTGAATCGATAGTTTAGAAAATAGAGGGGGGGGGACGCTCTGACAGCGACTTTAAAAAGCAAATATATCGCGACTGATTTTACGAGACCTATTAAATGACACCCCACTCAATAGGGTAGGTAAAGTTCAATTTTCAGTCTATGAAAGGGGGGTCCAAAATATTTTTGACAATGTTCGTTATAATTTTCAGTGAAAGTACTAATTAAAATCTACGTTCTGGAATTTTTTCAGATTTTTTTAATTGATAGTTTAGAAAATAGAGGGGGGGACGCTTTTTTAATGACTTTGGAGAGAAAATACATCGTGATCGAAGGGTTAAAATTAAAAATTTCTGTTACATTTTTTGTTGCATTTTATGAGACCTTTCTAACGACACCCCACTCAATGGTGTAGGTGATTTTTTTTTTTTAAAACACTTTTCATTTTATGAAAGGGGGGTCTAAAAAATTTTTATTTACAAAAATCTTATCATTTCTGTTTTTGGGTCATTAATCTACGACCGTATGCCAAATTTCATCTTATTATCTCAAAATTTTTGAAGACGGACGGACATGGAGAAACTATAAGGGTTCCTAGTTTTCTACGGAACCCTAAAAAGGGGGTATAGAGGGTTAAAAGGGTACTGCCGTCAGATTATACAACCACACGTAATAATAATGACGTATTCCACAGCTAAATATACAGAGTGTTCCAGAAAACATGGGGATCTTAGTATTCTTAGTAACTATAAGAGATACAAATTTGGTTAAATAAGATATGTAAGTTATTATAATATATTTTTTTGATTTTGTAAGTAGATAGAAGGGGGTATAGGGGTTCAAGGGGTACGGTGAAACGAAACCGCAGACAGATGCTGTCACCATGACTTCATAATGAATTAAAAAATATAGATGACAAATATATTGGGTAATGGTTGACTGAATTATACACATTAAATATTGCCTTAGGTAAAAGTTTTTGTTTTTTAATTTGAAAATTTCAATATTCGTAGATAATAACAGATATTTCGATGAAACTTTGAAAATAACAAGACATTTATTTAAAAAAATCATTGCGAAAATTCAAGGTCATTACATAGAATCATTTAAAAAAATTTAAATAAAAAAAAATTAACATGCATTCTTATGAGAATTGCATAATTTCATGAGACAACAGGACTTTTCAAAGTGATGTGACAGAGAGAATTTTATAAAAAATAGAGTATATATTCTTTATTCATTTACAAAGATATCTGTACATTTTCAGAATAATTAGGAACCGCATTTTTTAATTAAAAAATGATACGTATGTGAAAAAAATTAGAAGTGATTTCGCATGCTCCAAAGAGAGACACACCTTATCTTCACTCTATGTTTATCCACAGGCAGTTTACCCGCGTCGTGCCCCTTATCACCAGCCCCGCACCCTATAGTGGCAACCTCCTTAAGCACATGATCTAAATTCAATATGCCATGTAGTCTTGATATAAAAATAAATATATAACTGACCACGCTAATATTTATAAAAAAAACATACCTACTTAATTAATAAATATACTACTATCGAAAATTATGTCGCATAATCAATACGTAAAATTTATCAAACTAGGCAAAGAATACGTTGCCTATACACATAAATCATATTATAATATGCAATTTAATACGAAAACAATAAACAGGAATCAAAAAAATTTAAAAATCACCCGAAAAAAATATAAATTTCACATTTTATAATTAAAAAAAAATCCTATAGCTTTAATAAATGAAATTAACACATGTTTAAGAAACATAAGAAGTATTATTCAATGCTATTGATTAAAAAATAATTAACACTAAAGTAAGATACTACTCAGTATTATAAAGAATGTTGAAAATATTTAGTTACAAATACTAAAAACGGGTTGAAAAAAAATTGCATTTTTGTGTATTTAAACAATTATATGACAGCTCTCTTGAAGTTTCATGAAGACTTTGACAAGTTTCACGCACGCGTTTTATGTAAACACCAACAACGGTATTAAAACAGTGGTAATATTATGATAATTATACCACGTACGATTTATTTTGTATGAAATGCATTGACTGAATGGTTGAATACATTAATATATTGTGTAGCAAGGGTTGAAACAAGACGATTTCTGACTAGGGCGAGAGTTGACTTCCCGAGCGAAGCGAGGGCTGTCATCGCCCTGGTCTAAAATCGTCTTTGTTTCATCCCGTGCCACACACGCTATTTTTCATATCACATGTAATGAAACAACGAGTTTTGATTTCTGTAGCCAGTCGAAGTAAGACTATTTCAGACAAATAGCGCAGTAATATCTTATACTATTTTAATAATAGAATAATTCAGAAATAAGATTGGCTTTTGTTTATTACAAATGCGATTCTGACAGACTTGAAATAAATAATAAATAAATGAATGTGCCGGGCAGAAACAACGTTGTTTCTTTGTTTTTGCCCGGCACAGTCGCTGGTCTGAAATTGTCTTGTTTCGACTGGCAAAACAGGGTTCAAAACTAGTTGTTTCAATGCATGTGATATGAAAAATATTTTTTTTAAATAATTTCGTTTATATTTTAAATTTTAGATTATAAAATACTCAATATATATTTGAAAACCTAATGTTATTGTTTTTTAACAACTCAGTTCAAACATTTAAAAAAATGGTAGATCAAAATGTATCCGAAATTTGGAACCCATTTCATGCAGTTAAAAAAAAACATAAATTTGATATAATTTTTTTTAGGTTATTACTATGGCTGATAAAATTATTGTATTTCAGGGAATTGTTCTATATGAAATAATTATTATATATGCTAATATCATACATTTCAGATCAATATTGACAAAACTACATCATGTTAAAGAAATGGTATCCGAAATATGGGTACTTTCTTCTACCTCAGCGATTCTCAACCCGTGGTACGCATACTCCTAGGGGTACGCGTTTCATAACTTGGGGGTACGCGAAAAAAAATAAGTAATGGCCGATGTTAAAAATATAACTATTTTCCTCTCATCTCGATTCAGTTTCCCGCTGTTACGTAACTTTTCACATTAAATTACAGAATAATAAATATACAGAAGCGACACTCAACAATTGGATTTCAAATCCTTTCAATGTAGAATACTTTCGAGTAGGTAGCTAAATTATCTATCAAAGAAAAAGAGAACTTAATTGATCTTTCAAATGACTCTACTTTAAAAGTCGAATTTAAAGGAAAATGTATTAACTTTTGGTCACATATCAGCACCGAATATGAACAGCTTTCTGCCAAAGCGCTTAACGTTTTGTTATCATTTATAAGTACAGTGCTGGTGGAAAGAGCATTTTCTTCGTATCTCTTTATTAAAAACAAATACCGTAATAAGCTGAATGCAGCTCCAGATTTAAGATTGTACCTTGCATCAATCGAACCTGATTTCAAAAAACTATGTGCGTCAAAGCAAGCACAAGGATCTCACTGAATATAATAAGTTAAGTTAAAATTAATGTAAAATTGCGTATATTTAACTTTATATTTATAATAGTTTATATTTATTGTGTTTTTGTATTAAAAAATTATGTATCTATAAAAATCTTTTAGTTTTCATTAATAAACATTTTGCGCACACTCCTTGACACGTTATTGTTATTTCTTTAGTGTTAGAACAAGTTTAAAATGATAACAAGTACGAGTATTTAAATTATAAACATTTTTTCTAATATAAGGGGTACAATTTAGGATAATGAACTGCCAAGGGGTACGCAAGCTAAAAAAGGTTGAGAACCGCTGCTCTACCTTATAGAATTTGTTAGTACATACAGACTGTAAACTTTGATGTATTGTTTTAACTGATTTCCACTGCACATAAACACAATAAAACACACTAGATTTTTGAAACTCATGTAAAAACACTTCATTTTCGTCATCGCGAAGAGCATTGTTCCAGTTTGGCATTACCGTAGCCACTATACGACTGGACACTTTCAATTAGACTTAAAAGTATTTTCTGTTTTAATGCAAGCTAAACAATACCTTGCAATTGTTATTCGTTTATATCGAACACGCTGATTGCATATTTCTTTTTAACTTTTTTTTTGTACAGCTATGCTCTATGTATGTGTACACATTGTTATTATGCAATGTCTATTTATTTTACAATAAGTCAATATATTGTTAAGTAATTTAGGTTAATTTTCTATGAGAAAAGAGTACTATCCATACTTAATAAAATTATAGCTAAACTGATCAACCGATCTTGATGAAATTTGGTAAGGAGATAGCTTGCATCCTGAGGAAGGACATAGGCTAATTCATAGTAAAAAAATTGCGGGAAAGGGGGGGGTAATAATTTTCGGGGGGGGGGGTCTGTAAGAATGACACTCATAACTAGTGTTAGTTAGCATTGTGCTAAATAGGGTTAAATTTTCGAATGTGTTTTCTACCCAAAATAAAAAAAAAACACGTGTTTAATGTTTTTCGCTATCGAAAGAAAATCGAAGTGGCTCTTGGGTAGTGTTACTTATGAGTTACAGTCGATTTAGTGAGGCTATTTTTACCCGGTTTTAAAATTTATAGTTATACCTAAAATTCCTATAAAGTTATTTATTAATACATTATTTTCTAAAATTCCCAAACATCGACTATTTGGCTACCTAACCTAAACCTATAGTTTTGTCTCGATTACAAACAAACAAATAAACAAACTTACAGTTCAAATAGTACATAACCAGTATTTTGAATAACACGCACTTTAAAAAGAAATGGCTCCATTGAACGAGAATCGATTTTTTTTTCAAAAAGCAACTCTATTTTATGCATTGTACCATTTAATTTAAATATATAAATTATCTATAATATGCTTGATGACCTATTTTGACCTGTATTGTAAAATCATGTTGAAATACTAATTATTATTTACAATCTCTTAAACCGAGTAACCATGAGATTTTTTCAATATTACTTGCCCATATCAATTCTTTCTTGCATTCTCAATTTGTATTCCACACAGAAAAAAAACTGTATTGGACCAAGAAAACCTTGTTTTTTATATAACGAAAACAATATTTTCTTAATATAAGATACATACTCTTAATCCAACTATGTTATTCCTTCGTTCAAGAATACTATAGTTGGTTTAAGAGATTATTGCTTATCTTAAGAAAATATTGTTTTCTTTATATACAAAACAAGGTTTACTTGGTTTGAGAAATCCTTTCTACCAGTGCAGTCTCATTATTTCAAATAAATAAAAAATGTGGTATGTATAAATAAATAAAATATGTAAAAAAAAATGTTAAGACAATATTGCTCTATAGTTTCTTTCGTTGTGTCTGTCCGTCTGCCTGTCTGTATGTTACAGCCTACAATTCTCTCATTTATATACATATTAAGATGAAATTTGGTATAGGGACGTATAAATTGATGGTCTAAAAACAGAAAAGTTGTGATGTTTGAAAAAAAAGTGCATTCGATTTTTTTTCACTTACTTCATAGTCTTTAGATAGTTCTCCTAAAAATGTTTTAAGATCTTTTGATTTTAACCGTTCAATCACGATATATTTGATTTGAAAATCGTTATCAGAGCGTCCCCCTCTATAAATGTAAAAATCTGAATAAAATCCAGATTACTGTTTTTAAATAGTACTTTCTATGAAAATTATAACTAACACTATAACATTTTTGGACCCCCCTCCCATAGACTGAAAAGTCTACTCAAATTTTGTTTTCTCATGAATGCGGTGTTTTTAGATTGGTCTCCTAAAATGCAGCTTTTAATTAGTACTTTCAGGAAAAATCTGTAAATTTTGAAATTTTTTTTTTTAAATAAAATAAAATGTATATAAACAAAAAGATAATGTTAGTGAGAATGGCTATAGAACCCTATCATGTGAATGGCCAACACACACTTGATCGTTCTATACTATTTTATTTTATTTCATAAATCAGCATAGGTACAGTTTGTTATTGAATTTTAAATATTTATCATTGAATTCTTGTAAAGTAAGTATGACGGCATTAGAACGGTGTTATTAAAATACGGCATCGTTCTGGGGAAGATAGAGAAAACTATATGTATAATAAGTGTATGTAAGGTATACACATATATGTATGCATTACGTTCTGTAATATCTAGTCGGCTAGTTTTGAATTGATGATTTCATCGGAGTATTTATAAAACTGATGACTTCACATGACGTATGTAAGGTCGTCTGTGGTTTTGTGGTTCTATTGGGGGGAGGGGGGGGGGGTACTATAGGTATTTAAGTGTAGAGTATAATATACGTATGTATGATGTATCATGAATGTATATAGGTATTGTACTAATTAATTATGACTGTTTATTTCACTTATTTGTACGTGATAAAAAAATATATACACAGGTAAAAAGGTTTACTTGAGCCAAGTAAACCTTGTTTTGTATATAACGGAAACAATATTTGCTTAATATAAGAAACATACTCTTAATCCAACTACGTTATTCCTTCGTTCAAGAATACTATACCTAGTCGGTTTAAGAGATTATTGTTTATCTTAAGAAAATATTGTTTTCGTTATATATACAAAACAAGGTTTACTTGGTTTAAGAAATCCTTTCTACCAGTGTACCCTTGATTATTTTAATTGTTACTTTTGGGGGATAAATGTGTCTGTGTGTCTGGATATAGAATTTTCTTCCGTTCACGATAACTACTGTAAATATGCACCGATTTGAATTATTTTTAGGGAAAATGTTTGTCTCAGTGAGTACTCCAGACCTATTGATTTTGGTGCTAATCGAATTAGGGGTTTCCGAAATATTCGAAATTTTGTACCAATTATCGTCTGAAAAGTGATTAGTATCTCACCAATTTTGATAAGGCTTGGTACACTTGTGGTTCAATCCAATCTAAGGGGCACTTATTTCATAAGCGTGCCGAAATAGCTACTGAAGAGGTGAAAAACACCCTCAAAATTTTAATTTTAAATATTAATAAATTCATGTTGCCATGGAAACAAGCGCAGTTAAATTCAAATGTCAGATAATTTATTATTCTACAAAAATGTGTACATCTGACATTAGAATATTAGAAAACCAATATTTATAATACAAAGATAAGTTTTATATTGAAAATTTTTGTAAAAGATATTATATTATAGAACATGGAAGTCATGTATGGTTCTCCATACCGATATTTTTAATATATATTTTTGAATACGTATACTTTAAAAAATACATAAAAAATCAATTTTTTTCGACACATTGGCTTTCCCCTCAAGGTAGGAAAAAACCGTAGTAAAAATGTTAAATTTGAATCAGAATATCCGTACAAAATTTGGTACCAAAAATTTTATTAAGGAAGTAATTAAAGTAACACGGACACGATGACTTAAAAAAACACGTAAATTTATATTAAGTACACTTTTTACGTAGTAGATGATTCATATTCATAACGTTATATTATTATACAATTATATGTATATTAGCATACAGCTATAGGTTAGAAGAAACCAATGAATGAATGACTAGTTTATGACTCATTGTTTTACAAATTATATTGGCAATGTTTCTTAGAACTCTTGAGATGAATATACATATTTAACATCTTCGTGAACCCATTCAATTTCATCTATAATATAACATTGATTATTTCCTGGAAGAAAATTAATAAACACTGGTTTGAAATAAACAGTAATCATTTTTCGGAAATAGAAATGATACAATTTTTTAGCGCACGTCTTCCACCGCGAGATCTCGGCCCCCTGACCACCTAGAGACCTCGGGTTTTCACTGAATGTTAGGTCTGTGGTTCTAGTTTAGCCCATTTTAATAACTTTTCCGGTCATGCCCCCCCCCCCCCTCTCAAAATTTTTCATATAAGGCTTCATGTACCTCGTTGAACTCGGGATTGATTCACGAATCGATTGGCAAGGGTATTTTTTGAGTATTTCTTTGCACGTGTGAGTTTTTATAATTGTTTATTTAAACTTACGTCAAAGGCCGATGCTCTAGGGCTCTAGGCTTTTAGCCAGACACAATGTTATGTAATTACTGTCATATATGTATGTACATACAATGTATTATTATCTAAATCTAGAAATAGAAATAAATATACGTGTATGAAAAAAAATTATGGTGGTCTTTTTCGAGAAAAATTTCAAAATTTAATTTATTTTTTACCTAATTATTAAGTCAATGTTTTTCAACCTTTTTAACGGATTGTTTACGTCTTGAACTATAGATTGTCGATGAATCATACAAAACCGGTTTATGAAACGGAATGAAGAAGAAATTCGCAATTCTCAAGCAATTATTGATTAGTCATCGAAAAAAAATTCAGGTAGACTTTTTCCTGTACATAAATATATTCGTATTTTTTATACAAATGATAGTATTTAAATAAATTTAATTTAATAGATATAGTAAAATATAGATATGAGGTAATGGCACCAGTCATGGACAATAATACCCCAATGTTGGACACTCGTTTAACCTTTTAAAGACGGGAATTTATACGTTGAAATCGACCTTTTTACTTTCTTATACCAATGTATATGAAATATACATATACCTAGTATGTATAAGTAAGTATTGTAAACGCGATTTTTTTCGAAATCCGGATTTTGATGGAATTATCAATTTTGACCTTCCCTGAATCCATTCTGACTGTTTTCGCCATGATGTCTGTGTGTCTGTCTGTCGGTCTGTCTGTCTGTGGGCGCTGTAACTCAAATACGACAAATCGTAGAAGGGTGAAACTTGATACTTAAGATTAATTTTTTCATGGGATGAAAACCTTCTATTTTTGAAAACGATCTTTCAACCGGAAACGGATGTTTACCTACATCGATTTTTGAATTTTTCGAATTACATTGAAACAGTGCGAATTAGAGAAAAATATCCTAGTTGAAAATTGTAGGTAATATTAGTATCTATAATTTATGTTCTATTCATTTTTTCGAAAAAACAAATTTAATTTTTTTTTTACTAAGTATCCGTTTTTAAGTACATTTCAAATCGTTCATAACAGTATAACAGAGAAGAAATATCTGCCATAAGTGTCATGGGACTTTCTTATACGTATCACAGAGACTGTACGTGTTTGCCATAGGTATCATGGGTCTTTCTTATACGTAAAATTGAGAATAAACACTGTACACTCTATTTCATTTAGTTTGCAGTGGTCGCCGGGTGTCTTGACGGCATGAGTCGTGATCCGTACGGTCAAATCACCCGACAACCAGTATAGATTATTCTAAATAATGATTTTTAAAAATTTATTTCTGGCTAAATCATAAGTGTTGAAAAAAAATGTATGGGGAATAAATTATAGATAATAACATACTCGACATTTTTGTCTTATTTCAAAGATAAATCCAAAATTTAAAAAAATGACAAGAATAAACATCCGTTTTCGTCAGTAATTATGTTAAACAAAATTCGTTCTATACATAAAGTTTATAATAATATATCGATAGTTTATGTCCAATTCATTTTTTTCTATCTTTTATTAGTTTGTCAGAAATATCCTTCAATAAAATAAAAATCACGTACACTGTTCACTGTCATTATTATGTATAAGAAAGTCCCGTGGCATTTTATTTACAAAATTTGTACATAAAATCAATTAATTTATCACGTGACGTACCCGACTAAGTTACTGGTCGATATATCGACCAGTCCCGATCGTAACGGAAAGCCAATTGTAAAAAATCAGTTTGGACGATTTGAGAGGGTTTTCTTACGTAATTTGATGCGCTGAATACGAAAAAAATCTTGGAGACAAACTTGATCTTAAAAATCGCAAAAAAGTACTCCTGCTTTCGCTCTTAGCTTAACCCAAGATCAGCAACGTGGATGTGGCGAAAATATGATCCCTTTGGAGTGCTTGATTTTCGTGAGTCCTCTTGCCACTCACGTTGAAATACTTCACATTATCGTAATAGTAAATCCTATACAAGTAAGAAACAACCAAGTGCTAACCTGCTAGTAGGAACTAACGATAATTTCAATTTTCGGCCTGATATTCACCTTGAAGATGATTTTTGCGAGACGTAATACTGTTTTTTTTTTCGTGCTCAGTGCATCATAAAAAATATGCATGCTAACTGTCGGGCCGAAATAGCATTGACATTGAATTGCGATTTTTAAGGTAAAGGGTGCCCCCTAAAAGGGTTACGTAGTTTATAGATGTTCCCTTTGCTCTTAAAGTGGTTAAGGCTGGAACCAGTACCTTAGAAGAATTAAACATAATATATCAAATGACATTTGTAAAGGAAAGTCGAGAATAATTGAATCGGTGAGTGAAAGAACAATACAAGTGCCAAAAATGGCAATTTTAACTGAGATAGGCAAAATGTTTAAAATTCATAGCTCTATCACATAGCAAAATAATAATACATCGACCAACATCGTACGTGCGACGGGAGGTAGTTCAATTTTTTTTACAATTACTTTTACCATACTTTTCTGACGCAATCCTCGAATTTTACTACCATATTATTTCTTGGAAAGTCAAAAATGAAGACTGAGTAAAAATCACAAATAATTTTTTTTGTAAAATAATAAAAAATAAAATAATAAAGCCGAAAATAAAGCAATAAAAAAAAAATTTGCAATTTTTTTTTATTGAGTGAAAGAACGCATAACTGCAGGTTATTTTTTTTCAAATATCTTTTTTTGCAATTTTTTTTTTATTTATTTATGTACGTATTATTATCGGTTAACATAAGTTCTATAATGTCACAATACATAATTAGACCAAATAACCCATAGTTCTCCTTTAAAACAGTTTTTTTCGTTTTTCTCAAAATGGTCATTTTGGAGATATATCGTTCTTTCACTCACCGATTCAATTGTGAAACTTAATTCTTTAAATTAGCATCATTTCCTGTTAAGTACAAATATGCCATCAACTATATGATGACGTGATAATTCCAAGTGCACTATAGTGATGTCAAACTTATGCCGTCATCTGTATTATATTTAATATATGTATACATATGTAGTTCTACAGCATGTTATAATTTAGAATAATTGAATGTTTACCTCATTGAATATCCAGCTGAAATTTCGTAATTTTTTACTTCTATTTTCGAAGAAATGGAAGTATTGTAATACTGTCGAAAAATCGTGTCCGAGATAAGAGCAGATTCTGATTGTACTAACTTCAAAACGTAAAGAAAAGTTGATTTCCGCATGGCGGCTGTGCGCGTGTGTGTCTGGATGTATAATTTTCTTTCGTTCACGATAACTACTGTAAATATGCACCGATTTGAATTATTTTTGGAGAAAATGTTTGTCTCAGTGAGTACTCCAGACCTATTGATTTTGATGCTAATCGGATTAGGGGTTTCGGAAATATTCGAAATTTTGTACCTATTATCGTCTAAAAAGTGAGTATTATCTCACCAATTTTGATAAGACTTGGTACACTTATAGTTTAATCCAATCTAAGCGGCATTTATTTTATAAACGTGCCAAAATAGTCACTGAAGGGGTGAAAACAACCCTCAAAGCTTTAATTTTAAATACTAATAAAGTTAAATTCAAATGTCGGATAATTATAATTCTACAAAATTGTGTATTATAGAACATGGAAGTCATGTATGGTTCTCCATACCATTTTTTATGTTGCAGTAAAAAAATATATCTCAAATGACACCAAATATGACATATACGTATATTGTTATTTACCAAAACGTTTCATGACGTCATAACTAGTAATGTAGTCACGAATAAAATAAAGATTACTTAAAATGCACTTGAATTTCATTGAACTTTTACTAATAGTATATTTATTTTTATACTCATTTATGTCATTATTATACCGGAAGTTCAAAATTTTTTGTTCAAAACATTTTTTAATCAGAAACGATTTTTTTAAAATAAATATTACCCCCTCTAAGCTAGAGTCTAAAAAATTTGCCTGTAAACATTTCAAAATATATTTTTTTATTTACGTTGTAGATCTTTGTAAATCGTTTTAGATCTTTGTAGACCATTGTAGATCTTTGCAAGTCTCCACAGATCAAAAACCATGAAGGTCTAATTTTATCCCCAGGACATATTACTTAGTTAAGAATAAAATGGGCAACTGCGTGTTGGGCACGCACATGATAGGGTTCCGTAATCATTCTCACGACGATTTATAAAAAAAGAGTTATTTAAAAAATCTTATCATTTCTGTTTTTGGGGCATCTCTACGCCCGTATACCAAATTTCATCTTATTATGTCAAAATTTTTACGGACGGACATGGAGAAACTATAAGGGTTCCTAGTTTTTTAGGGAACCCTAAAAATCGATAACTTATAATGATTTATTAATTTTTCATTATATACAATAAATCATTTAATAAACAAAAGAAGTATTAAAGCATTTCCTGCAATATTAACAATGAAACAACTTAACTAACCATTTCTTTCTCATCTTAACGTAATACATTCGACTCACGTTCTTTGTGTGTAGTATACATACTACATACGCTCTCACAAATCTGACAGTAAAGTACGTTGGTGTATGTATTCAAAATACGTATACGCATATATGTAATATTAAAGTTTAGTCACCTCGCTAGTAAATAACATTTACATTTAGATACAACACATGGGTACAGCAGAAACTCCGTTCAAAAATATGCATGTATGCACATAATTGTCACAAAATAAATAGTAAATAGATTGTTCTAGATCAGTGGTTTTTAACCAGGGATGCACGCACCCACATGGGGTACGGAACGTTATCAGGGTGTCTACAAAAATTTGCATTTCAAATTCAAGTATATTTCAAGGATTTCAAGGACCATTTTTCGGAAAATTCAAGGATATGAGAGAAAAATAAATGTATATGCCGGCTATTACACTATCAAAGAAATGTGATAAAAATTTCTTTGATCAAAGAAATATGACAGTGTAATACGTCAACTTTTATAATATTTCTTTTAGGGAGCGTTCAATTATTACGTAACGCAATTTTTGGAGATTTTTGACCCCCCCCCCTCCCCCCCACGTAACGCGTCGTAACGTTTTTCTGTACCCCCCCTAGTTTTTACCTAAAAACTGTTACGTAACGCGTAGTTAAAAAAAACCCTCCCGCCCCTGTAACGCATCGTAACGTTTTACAAGACCCCCCCCCTCCCCCCAAATTCGTTACGTAATACTTGAACGCTCCCTTATCATAGATAATGACAGTTTCTTATATTTAATCAAAGTTTTTTGACGGATAAATCAAAATGGCGACTGAAAAATGTTCGTGGACGGTTTCGGCTACGAAATTACTTATAATTTATAATATATGATCAAATCTTTGTCGAAGATTTTTGACATATTTATTTGATAGTGTAATAGCCGCCTATTTCGTGGTATTTTATTTAATGGTATTTCAAAAAATGTCATATTTGAGATAAATATGTAAAATGTTTACAAATTATTATATATTTCTACTAAAAATTGTCATTAATGTACTTCGTGTATCTACCGTCAAAACTAGCATATTCTAAAAAAATGTCAGATTTGAGATAAATATGTAAAATGTTTCCAAATTATTATATATTTCTACTAAAAATTGTCATTAATGTACTTCGTGTACCTACCGTCAAAACTAGCATATTCTAAAAAAATGTCAGATTTGAGATAAATATGTAAAATGTTTCCAAATTATTATATATTTCTACTAAAAATTGTCATTAATGTACTTCGTGTACCTACCGTCAAAACTAGCATATTCTAAAAAAATGTCAGATTTTTTATTATTTTTTTAAATGCGTTTTAATAGTTACTATTTTTTAAACATCACAGGAATACTGAAATATTTAAATTAAATACTGTGTATCAGTCCTTTTCCTATACTACCTTTCCAATTTTGATTTACCTAAATTGTTATAATTTCATTTATTCCTATTTCCTCAAAACTACATTTTTTGAGTTGTGACACTTTTTTTGCGGGGTGCAATTTGTCGGAGTTACGCTCGAACATATTAAAAATTAAATTTTTAAAATTGAAAACTGAAATTTTTAATTTTTAATTTTCTTAACAAAAATTGTCAATTTACATATCTTCTTTAAGAAAAATTACTAATTGATATACCATTGTATTTGAAAATTTTGAATTATCCCTAGTTGAACTTTTGAATTTTTGGTATATCGCGTATGACACTTTAAACTATTAAAATCAAATAATCATACATACTTACAAAGTTCATTATTTCTGTTTTCTAAATTTGAAAAAAATATAAAATTCCATTCATATTTAACGAAATTAGAGCACTTTTAGTAAAACCCTAAAATTTTAGAACAAGTCGCCATATTTTTTAAACAATTGAAAGTATGAAAATTTTTGTTTTATGAAAGTTTCTTATTTTTTGATGATCTTTACAAATATGTACTTTTTGATATACTATTCCATTTGATTTTACTGAGAAACGGGCATGTACCCCTCAAACTACCCCCTAAGGAGCGGTTTTAGGGGGTTGAAAATATTTTCCTGAAATTCTTTAGGGTCGATATTTTTATCTTCAATAGTTTGGGCGTAAAACATAGTGGACGGGTGGTCTGAAACACCCTGTATAAAAGAGAGAACCTAATTATTTTTTTAACTCAATTAAAAATTAACAATCATAGAATCTTACATACATATTATCTTACCTTACTCATTTTAATCAATTTTATATAACTATATAGTTAAAAAAACCGTTATTTTATCAAATCATTACAAAAAGTCTATCTTATATCATTTTAAACAATAAATAGTCAATCTTCACCACTTCTTTCACCTGTATAAAACGAAACAGAACTGATAAATTAAAGGTTTCATCACAAAAAAAAATATTCATGTGTAGTTGGCTTTGGAACAAGAATCGCTTCAGTGTCGGGTCGTATGCTTTAAGCATCTGACAACTGAAAATAGACACAGATCGTACAAAGGTTTTAGACGTTCGTTTGCCAAGAAATGTGGAAAAATGCAAGACCAAGCAAAAACTATGGATATTTGATTCCGTATTATCATACATTGTTTTTTGCAGATGTTTTTAATTAGTTATATTATATATACCTATCTATTTATACTGTATGTATTTTTACCGGTACACTGGTAGAAAGGATTTCTCAAACCAAGCAAACCTTGTTATGTATATAACGAAAACAATATTTTCTTAAGATAAGCAATAATCTCTTAAACCAACTATAGTATTCTTGAACGAAGGAATAACGTAGTTGGATTAAGAGTATGTTTCTTATATTAAGAAAATATTGTTTTCGTTATATACAAAAAGGTTTTCTTGGTCCAATACAATTTTTTTTCTGTGTAGATGGTAAAAATCCTAAAAAATCCTAGGTTGGGAATATTAAGGGGTATGAATTTTTTTATTTGTTTATACATTATCATTTAAGAATATGTATCTCAAGTTTCAAGTGAAAATTCGAACGTTGAGTATTCGAAAAGAGCGCCAAATTCTGTATACATATTCGATTTATCTCTTCCAAAACTTTAAACGCCGTTTACTCAAAATCACTTTTGACCTGGTTGACAGCATAACTAAGACAGTTTTCGTCCGATCGATTTGATTCAAAATCAATTTTGAAGAGGAAACGTGCCTCTTCAACCGGACGTAGCCGTTTTTTATAAACAATTTTATTTTGAAAAATTCGTGAAAATTTTGATTTTTTTTTCAAAAGGTCACAATTTTTTTCTAAACGATATTTTAAAATTCCCGTTTGTCCGGCTATAACTAACAACATATATATTATAAGAATCTTTTTCGTTTTTTGTCTGTATAAAAAAATACCACGGGGGTGGAGGGTTTAGGCCGAGATATTTACGATTCTGTATAATGAAAAAGAGCACAATAGACAAATTTCATATTTCACCACCTGTCACGTAAGGAGGGTTGTAATTATTTTCGAAATCTATACGAGCGAAGCCGCGGAATTTAAATCAGCTAGTCTATGCATATGGCACAGTACCTTAGGAATGATACATTGCCGTGCAAAAATCATATTACACCTGTGATTTTGAATGTAAATATACAGATTTCAGTCAAAAAAAATACCCAAAATAGGGAAAAGAATATGTTTACTCGCAGTCAAAATAGTAAAAAAAAACAATTTCTCGTTAGCTTGAAAGATACTGTGCATCAATACTTTCAACTGACATATAATTCAAAAAATTTCCTTAACATGGAAAATTGTAAATGCTGTATTTTAGATATGCTAAGGCCCGGTTTCTCAATATGAGTTCAAACTTCAGATTATTTAATCTTCATCCTAGGTTTAAACTGAACATAATGTCCAGTTTAAACCTCACTCAATTTCTCAATATAAGTTTAAATGGTGGATTTTTGTTATGTCAAACTAAAAATTAGCCTCAAATTATTAAATTAAATTTATTAAAAATGAGTTAATTCAGTAAAAGAGAACAGAATTAATAAAAGAATATAGTGTTACTATAGAATGTAAAAGAAGTTGGATAATAAGTTAATATTTGGGCTAGAAAAATAAATTATTTCATCTGTCAGTTAAAAGTTAATCTTAAGATTAATTATAATTTTTAACTGGACATTGAGAAACAAATGTATAGTTTAATCTTAAGTTTAACTGGGACATGTGGTTTAAACTCATATTGAGAAACCAGGCCTAAGAATATTACAAAAGTTGTAATTAATTAATTAAATACTCTTAAGATTTTTATCAACCATTTTAGCAGTTTTTTATTTACAATACGCAAAAAATGAGTGTCCAAAGACGGCAATGTATAAGTTTCATTTCCCTCTTTTTATAATAAATACATAAAAAAATGTACGACAGTTTTCGATGTTTACCTATTTATACTTATAGATTAGTCACTGAATTATTATGCATACCTTTACGTATTAAAAAAATGTTAAACACTCATCCATATTATGAACAAAATGATAACAAACCTGCGTATATAGTAACAGTGTACAGTGTACACATTGCGGTTTCATAAGGTAAAAACCACACAAAACTATATTTATAAGTAATTTTTAAATATAATGTGAATCATTATTATGAAAATATTCGTGTGGTTTATCAGCTATTTGTGTAAATATGGAATTGTTTGACGCCTTGTTGACAATATGACAGTGTACATAGTTTGTATTTTATGTAATGTTGAAATTATAAAGAATTTGCGGTTAAGAGCCAACGTTAATTAAATTACGTAATATATACAGGGTGAATTTTTTGATATGAATTCAAATGTTGATCATTATTTTTTTTTGTGACGTAAGTAATAACAGCTGTTATTTTTTTTAAATTAGCTATTATTTTTCGTTTATTTCAATAATTTTGATTAAGTAAAATATAAAGGTTGAATATTTTGATATGACTTTAAATGTTGATCATCAGTGTTTTTTTTTAGATAAATAATAACAGCTGTTTTTTTTAATTAGCTATTTTTCGTTTATTTCAATAATTTTAATTACGTAATACATATATACAGATTGAGCTTTTTGATATGACTTTAAATGTTCATCAGTGTTTTTTTTTGCTATGGAAATAAGTTCACAAAATAGAAACAGCCGTTTTTCGTTTATTTTAATTGGTCGAATTTTACGAAAACATTGTTTCTTTCGTAAAATCGGTTGTACTGAAAAAGTAATATTACACTAAAAAGACAAAAAAAAATTTACACATTTTTAAATACGTTTTTACTTCCATGTTCGAAGAAATGGAAGTATTGTAATACCGTCGAAAAATCGTGTCCGAGATAAGAGCAGATTCTGATTGTACTACCTTCAAAACGTAAAGAAAAGTTAATTTCCGCATGACGGCTGTGCGTGTGTGTGTCTGGATGTAACTACTGTAAATATGCACCGATTTCAATTATTTTTTGGGAAAATGTTTGTCTCAGTGAATACTCCATACCTATTGATTTTGGTGTTAATCGGATTGGTTTCGGAAATATTAAAAATTTTGTAGGTACCTATTATCGTCTAAAAAGTGAGTATTATCTCACCAATTTTGATAAGACTTGGTACACTTGTAGTTTAATCCAATCTAAGGGGCACTTATTTCATAAACGTGTCGAAATAGCCACTGAAGGGGTGAAAACTACTCTCAAAATATTAGTTTTAAATATTAATAAATTCATGTTGCCATGGAAACAAGCGCCACCGGACTTTCTTATACGTAATTCTGAGAGTAAACAGTGCACGTAATTCTAATTTTAAAAATATTTCTGACAAAAATATTAAAATATTGAAAAAATAAATTATAGATAAATATTATTATCCACAATTTTTAAAATAACCATTTTTTTCAAATTTGTACTGTATCAAAAATAAATTGAAAAATTGCATCCGTTTCCGGTTGACAGACCGTTTTCAAAAATAGAAAGTTTTCTTTTCAGACAAAAAAATAAAATTACACCCTTCCACGATTTGTCGTATTTGAATTACAGCCTCTACAGACAGACATACACACAGACACCATGACGAAAATAGTCAGAATGTATTCAGGTAAGGTCAAAATGGATAATATCAACGATATCCAAAATAAAAAAAATCGTTTAAGTAAAAAAAAACATTAGAGACAAATTTTTGGTGTTGATAAATAATACACCTGTTATTTGTTTTTAAAGTCGAAATCGGTTAAAACGATATTGAGGGGACCAGTCATATTATTCGTAAAAGCCGATAGATAGTCGAAAAAACCGGTAAAAAGGTTATATGGGATTCAGTCGTTAAAACCGATATGTTGTAAGTATAACGATATATCGTTATAACCGATTGCGACTGTAAGTATTTATATTTTATTTTAAATTTTTGTAATACGTAATATTATTATTGACACAAGAAACAAAAAGTTATCTGTCAAAAAGCATTCCTATATAAAAACAATTAATAATTCATAGAGTTAAAAGTTAAACGACATTAAACAGCAGTCACATGACTTAAGTAAGTAACTAGGCGCGGAGACAGTAATAATAAGTCTAATAAGTATATTAATACGTGAAAATCGAAAATTGTATATAGTACATTTATTTAATATTTACCATAAAAAGGGGAGAATGAAATTTACACCATTCGAAAGGTACTGTACCATAGATATACCCACAAAAAAATCACATGCTTATGTTGCCCTTAAGATTGATTATACGCCTAGCACACTTTAAAAAAAAGATTTGGTTTCGAAAAATTTTGTATTTAATTTATATTCAGAACACATAAATGGAATATTTTACTTTGTTAGTTATTAAAAGTAAAAAAAGTTTAATTTAATTTGAAAATTGAAATAGACAGAACGGTATATAATAGTAACATGTACTAATTTGCTGTAATGGCAGAGCTAGTTTTTCATTATTTTGAATAAATTACACGTGAATATATTTGTTTTATAATTTTTATAGTATTTAAAAGGGTTGAAGTTTCGGATAATCACGTCTCAATATAGCCAATTGTGCAGAATTTCAATAAATAGAGCACTTTCGGCAAGTTCGTGTGTTAAAAACTCTATTTTTAATATCCAATTACTCAAATCGATACGTCCAATACTTTAAGCAAAATATATGAGTTATCCATAAATAACATATTAAAATTTTATACTTATTTCATTGCGCAACCTTAATGCAGGTAAATATAAATCGAATATATATATAAAATATCAAATACCTTTTTATTCGAAAAGTACATTCTTCGTGCAGTTGGCTGCACTGGTATATTTATATTATTAACCACCATTTTTCATCCGGAAAATGTACACAATAAATAAACAATAAAATAACTATTTTTTATACATTTAACAGCACCAAATTTACAGAGTATTATATCAACCACATATCACTAACTGAAGTATTCATAATTAAAACAAATTAAACAATATGTATTATTCGACTTTTCGATTCGCATTTCGTTCGCACTAACATTTATTTGCAGACTAGCAACTGAAAGTAACATGTATTCAATATAACATGTTTCTCTATAAATCCCCACTCTAAGATGCTGATTAATATTTCTAAAAAATGATAAATAAGGATGGTTATATTTAATCTCATTAGAGTGAGAGAGATTTGTTCATGATGAGAATATATACTGAGTATTTAAAGAGAGATAGATGTATTATATGAAACAGGTGTAGGTGTGAGATGGATATATGCGCGTGGGCAGTTAATTAAACACATTCGACTTATTGTTTTGTGTATCAGCTGTGCTTAGAGAAAATGTTATTATTGCTCAAATATATTTCCTTAGAAATGAACTAACAACTGGTTACATGTTACTTTGAATTTCGTTCAAACGTTTAAAATAAATATTGCAGGAACATTTTCAGATAATTTATTAATAAAATTACATTGAAAATTTAAAGGCCGTAGCAGGGTAAGCATTGAAAAATTGCCCCCGCGTATTTTCTAACGAAATTTGGAGGTTATAATTGGTTACAAAAAAATAATATTTTCTGAAATTTTCAGCCATTTTTATTTAATAGTTTTTGAGAAAAACATTTTTTTCTATAATTTTAATAAAAATTAATATCTTTTGATTGATTTTATCGATTATTTTGAAAAAAATATATGTTGTAGATATAACCAGGAGTGAACTTTAAAAAAAATATAAACTCCCAGAACCCATAGTATCTACCCGAAAAAAAATATTTTTTCAAAAAAAAATTTTTTTCACCAAGTTAATTTATTGGCACACCTCCAATTTATTTATTTTTAACATCTACACGTACTTTTCTACCAAATATATTTTTTTTCAAAATTTTAAAAAATAAGCGCCATTTTGAAAAAATTAAATAAATATATTTTTTCAATTAATCGAAAACTATTATTGATTTGACAAAAAAATGTATTCGAACTTTTTTGTAGACAATTTAATTCTATATAAAATTGTATATGACTATTTTCTTCGTATCTCAAATAGTTTACGAGTTATTGAGAATTTTAATAATATAAGTGCTGCCTAATAAAATGCATTGCATTTACATTATTATACATTGCTCTAGAATCCCTTACAAATTCATAAAGATTTAATACCTCGCAGATAGCGTTAGCTATTTATAATATCCGACATTAGAGAGGTATCTTCCAAATCAGTGGTCCCCTCCCTATGCACGCGGGCACCATGGTGCCCGCCGACCGTTTTATTTATGTCGACCGCCGTGCGGCAACAATAAAAAAATTATTATGTTTACAATTAAATGTTATGTATTTTTTTATGTTTAGCAACTAATAAGAGAATCATAAGCGTATTTATTTGAAAATAATTATTTATTTATATTATATCATTTTACAATATTTCTTCTCTCAAACGCACCGTAGTGTAAAGCCAGAATTTTTTTTTATAATGACATCAGTATTTTTCTGATAGTATGAAATTACAAAAATCATTTTACATTAATTCTAAAGATAATAATAATTTTTTTATTGTTGCCGCACGGCGGTCGACATAAATAAAACGGTCGGCGGGCACCATGGTGCCCGCGTGCATAGGGAGGGGACCACTGATTTGGAAGATACCTCTCTAATGTCGGATATTATAAATAGCTAACGCTATCTGCGAGGTATTAAATCTTTATGAATTTGTAAGGGATTCTAGAGCAATGTATAATAATGTAAATGCAATGCATTTTATTAGGCAGCACTTATATTATTAAAATTCTCAATAACTCGTAAACTATTTGAGATACGAAGAAAATAGTCATATACAATTTTATATAGAATTAAATTGTCTACAAAAAAGTTCGAATACATTTTTTTGTCAAATCAATAATAGTTTTCGATTAATTGAAAAAATATATTTATTTAATTTTTTCAAAATGGCGCTTATTTTTTAAAATTTTGAAAAAAAATATATTTGGTAGAAAAGTACGTGTAGATGTTAAAAATAAATAAATTGGAGGTGTGCCAATAAATTAACTTGGTGAAAAAAATTTTTTTTTGAAAAAATATTTTTTTTCGGGTAGATACTATGGGTTCTGGGAGTTTATATTTTTTTTAAAGTTCACTCCTGGTTATATCTACAACATATATTTTTTTCAAAATAATCGATAGAATCAATCAAAAGATATTAATTTTTATTAAAATTATAGAAAAAATTTTTTTTCTCAAAAACTATTAAATAAAAATGGCTGAAAATTTCAGAAAATATTATTTTTTTGTAACCAATTATAACCTCCAAATTTCGTTAGAAAATACGCGGGGGCAATTTTTCAATGCTTACCCTGCTACGGCCTTTAAATTGTAGTAAGAAATGGTGAGGACATTTACCCCCTAGATGCTCTAATACAGTACTTCTTAAGCTTGGTTCCGTGAAACATGTTTGGTATCATAGGCGCCGACTTTTCATTTAACCTGGGGGGCGAGATTTTCAAAAAAATTCCTTAAAAATGTGCAATATCCAACTTTCGTAATAACGACAAAAATTTCAGAAACGCAACTAATAATGTGAAAAAAAATTTTTTTTTTCATCAAATTATTGTAGTTTCGATAAAAATCGATCAAACTTTAATTATTTGAAATAATTGAAAAGTGGACATTTATTTTTAACTAGCGGCAACCCGCGGCTTCGCTCGCGTAAATTTCTAGGGGATGACATTAAATTTTTTATATTGTTTTTTATTCATTACCTATAGAAAATCATAAACATCTCGGATCTTAGTTAAAAATAGCAAAAACCCAACCCCTGTCTACTCCCGACCATTAGAGGTTGAATATCGAATTTGTTTTATTGCAAATTATTTTTCCTGACTCCACCATGATAACTTAAGCAGCTATGCAGATAAACATATCAAAAACACACACCCTGTCTATTTCCCTCCGTCATTATGAGTGGAATGTCGAAATTTTTATTTTAATATATGACTATTTTGCCTAATTTACCTTTATAAGTTAAGCAGGTATACAGATAAACATATCTAAAACCATCCCCGTCCCCATCCAATGCTATTAGGGGTTGAATGTCGAGCTTTCGTTTTTAATTGAATATTTGTCCGAATTTACCTTAAAATCATAAACAGTTATGAATATATAAATATACAAAAATTTTACCCCCCCCCCCATTCCCATAGGGGTTGAATTTTCGTAAATGCTATCTGTCTTGTAGAGTACCTACATACTTATGCCGTGTTTTATTCGGTGAATACAAAAAAAATATCTTACAAATTTTTCCACCCCCCTAACACCTTAGGGGTTAAATTTTTGGAAGTGCTGAAATAACTATTTCATAATTTATATTGTAGAGTATTAATGATAAGTTT
Organism: Sialis lutaria; assembly: GCA_949319165.1. Lineage (NCBI taxonomy): Eukaryota > Metazoa > Arthropoda > Insecta > Megaloptera > Sialidae > Sialis > Sialis lutaria. The sequence goes on along the minus strand of OX439232.1, from coordinate 36,659,757 downwards.
CAATTAAATACGAACAAAAAAAATATTTTTTTATACAAACTTTGACACCCCGTTTTAACCCCGTAGGGGTTGAATTTCGAAAAATCCTTTCTTAGTGGGTGCTTACATCATAAAAGGAAGGCACCTACGAAATTTCACGTTTCTAGGTCCAGGGGTTTGGGCTGTACGTTGATATATGAGTGAGTGAGTGAGTGAGTGGTTAAGGACAAACTCTTTTATAGATATAGATTTACAGAGGCTCATGAAACGTAAACGACGATTTTAGCTGAAAATATAGTAAAGTGTAGAAAAGTCGTAGAATTTTTTTTAAAGCTGTTGATCTAACTAAGATTTGTAAAGGAAATAAAAGATGTTTTAGTATTAATTTCCTTTTTGAAGAAATTTTTAGTGATCATTTTTACTCAAGTGACAAGTATTGAATATTTACAACTTTTTTTAAAGTAAAAATCTTATTGATAAAAGTATCTTTCATTTAAAAGAAACTAGAGTTCAGCTGCACAGGGGGGGCAAAGCCCTCCTGGTATAATATCTGGGTGGGCGATTGCCCCCCTCGCCCCCCCCGTAGAGTCTGTAGAATTTAAAATAAAGTAAATGAAAAATTACAATGACATACTGATAAATTTTAACATAGTACCTATTAAAATTTATTTACTCTGAAAAAGTAATATACGCTATTCTTTAATTTAATTTCTTGCTTGTTTTTATACTACTTTTCATATCTGGCCTATGGCCGTCATAGAAACTGCTATACAGTATATTGAATTGTAGTAGACGTTCTTTTAAATTTTACCATGTCGGGTGTTAAAAATTTCTAGAATCAAAATTTTTTTCATCAATCTATGCAGTTTTTTATTTTTTTCCCATTCCTACGCATCGTAAATAAATAAAAATGTTAATGAAATTTTTTCATCTAACTATTAATAACTTGTTAAAATAATTATTTAAGTTTTATAATAATTTTTTATACCTACTCTTGGTATGAAATATTACTACGTTACCGATTACAGAATGAAATTTCGTCCTCCCGTTAACATGTTTTTCATGTTAAAAATTAACAACTAATTTTTTCAGTGTATCTATTTTTCAATTCTATTTACCAGTGACTTATTTGTATCTAACGACCTTTAGAGGGGGGGCTGTTTTAAGGGGGTCCATAGACTAAATAAGTTTAAAAACTGATGCCCTAAATGTTTTAATTTTAAGAAAGTTGTTATATTTAGCTAGCGTTTTCCCTGGGATTTTTGGGAAATTTCAGTGACTCAGTACTTCAATGAATTTTTTAAATTGATCCTTTTGGTGATAAAAATAGGGGGACAATAGATTAATAGTAACATCAGGTCCAATAAACTAATGTTAAAATAATTATAGTTGCATAAATTTAAAAGCAATTACAGGAATTTTTTTTGTACACGGAAAATTTTATTTGAAAAATTATCATAAAAACATAGGTAAGTGAAGGACAACTTTATAATACGAATAATAGTACAATTGCATTAAATAAAATAAAAATATAAAATATTTTAAAAGTAAATACTCTTTGTGATAATATTTTTAAATGCTGTAAAAATGGCATGATTTGAAAATTTATGATATATTTCTAGAAATATTTTAAAGCACTTAAAAAAATTTACAATGCTATTCATTATTTCTTTTATCAATACTAGCATTACTAAAATGTCTTGTTGCCTTCGGGTTTTTACAAAAAAATGTACTTAAAACCAAGCAGGACCGTACCCAAAAAAATTTAAAAAATAGAGTCGATTTTTAGGGTTCCGTAGAAAACTAGGAACCCTTATAGTTTCTCCATGTCCGTCCGTCTTCAAAAATTTTGAGATAATAAGATGAAATTTGGCGTACGGTCGTAGATTAATGACCCAAAAACAGAAATGATAAGATTTTTGAAAATAAAATTTTTTTAGACCCCCCTTTCATAAAATGAAAAGTGTTTTCAAAAAAAAAAATTTCACCTACACCATTGAGTGGGGTGTCGTTAAAAAGGTCTCCCAAAATGCAACAAAAAATGTAACAGAAATTTTCAATTTTAACCCTTCGATCACGATGTATTTTCTCTCCAAAAAAGCGCCCCCCCCCTCTATTTTCTAAACCATCAATTTAAAAAATCTGAAAAAATTCCAAAACGTAGATTTTAATTAGTACTTTCACTGAAAATTATAACGAACATTGTTAAAAATATTTTGGACCCCCCTTTCATAGACTGAAAATTGAACTTACATTTTTTTTCTTACTTACCCTATTGAGTGGGATGTCATTTAATAGGTCTTGTAAAATGCAATAAAAAACGTCAAATAACTTTTTGATTTTAACCCTTCAGTCGCAATATATTTGCTTTTTAATGTCGCTGTCAGAGCGTCCCCCCCCTCTATTTTCTAAGCTATCGATTAAAAAAATCTGAAAAAAATTCAGAATGTAGCTTTTAATTAGTACTTTCTAGTGATGTAACGAATATTCGCATTCGCATTCGCATTCGCGAATATTCGCACATTTTTAAACATTCGTATTCGCATTCGCATTCGCAGGTAAAGTTGCGAATATTTTTGCGAATATATTATGATGTATTAATATATAAAAATGGTTAAATATAGTTTTAGTGCTCCAAATTATTTCATTGAAAATCTGTTTTATTTTAATATCAAGCTATAATCTATGGATACTGACAAGAAATTGCAAGAAATATTGTAATAGATCCGATTAAAAAGTATTTCAAAAAAAATATTTTAACAATTAAAAAATAAAAAAAAGGATTGTTTAGCTTTGTTTATTTAAAACTCTGCATCACTTTTATCATAAATATTAAAAATAAATTGTTTTTGTAAGTAAATAATAGTTTAAATCACGAAATATAAAATTATTTTAATTTTTATATAAGTGAAACGACTCTTCGACCAGCTTTATAGTAACTTCTGTTTGTATTTTATCCATAGATAAGAACACATTTAGATATTTAAACAAAATGATTTTTCATAATATAATTTGGAGCACTAAAACGATAAATAACCATAAAAATATCGTTTATTAATCTATTTTATTCAGAAAACCTTTTTTTTCTTTTTTTAGCTTTTTTTACAAAAGGTCAATATTCGCATTCGCATTCGCATTCGCGAATATTGACAGCTAATATTCGTATTCGCATTCGCATTCGCGAATGTTTAAAATCATACATTCGTTACATCACTAGTACTTTCACTGAAAATTATAACGAACATTGTCAAAAATATTTTGGACCCCCTTTTCATAGATTGAAAAGTGAATTCACATTTTTTTCGTTTACCCCATTGAGTGGGGTGTCATTTGATAGGTCTCCTAAAATGCAATAATAAAAGGCAAGTGACTTTTTGATTTTAACCCTTCAGTCACGAAAATTTTGAAAAATACTTTTTATAAATCGTAGTGAGAATGACTACGGAACCCTATCATGTGCGTGCCCAATACGCACTTGCCCGTTTTATTTTAATTTCAAATTTGTATCAATCAGTTTTGACTAAAATGTACCTACTGTCAATTGAGTAACTTCTACAATCCCCATTATTATTTTTATAAAACGCTATTTTTACTATATTCATAAATATCATTTATTCAACTCATTACTCTTAAGTGTAATTATTTATTAATAAAGTGCTATACTTACAAATTATTTCATTTCAATTAATAGACAATACAATAATAAATATAAAGATTGTGTAAAGTATTAATTATATTAATAGTATATTTGTTTATTGGTATAACAAATTAAACTATACCAATAATATAGATTTAGATCCTGTACGCAAAAATGACTAATCCATATTGTAACTTTAGTAACAAACACGTGGCCTAGAAAAAATTACAATATTTTGGACCGTTTCAAGATTACTACATCAAATAGAAATATTGAGTGATTGTTATGAAATATTTGTCTCCATGCAGTTGCCTTATTTGTTTTATTTTTAACACACCACTGTCTTCGTGAGGCCCCTAACTAGCGCCTCATACGCCTGTTCATGGACAAATAGATTGCTAAAAATAATTTAAGTAGTTACAATAAACTTTTATTTAATTTTAAATACAAAAACTTCATTATTATGAAGACTAAATATATACAGGCTGATCCAGACCACCCGTCCACTATGTTTTACGCCCAAACTATTGAAGATAGAGTTTTATAAAAAAAAGTTTTACTATGTATATCGACCCTAAAGAATTTCAAGAAAATATTTTCAACCCCCTAAAACTGCGCCTTAGGGGGTAGTTTGGGGGGTACATGCCCGTTTCTCAGTAAAATCAAATGGAACGGTATATTCAAAAGTACATAATTGTAAAGACCATAAAAAAGTAAGAAACTTTTGTAAAACAAAAATTTTCATACTTTCAATTGTTTAGAAAATATGGCGACTTGATCTCAAATTTTAGGGTTTTACTAAAAGTGCTCTAATTTCGTTAAATATTAATGAAATTTTATTCTTTTTTTAAATTTAGAAAATAGAAATAATGACTTTTGTAATGATTTATGAATATTTAAGATTTTGATAGTTTAAAGTGACATACGCGACATATCAAAAATGCAAAAGTTCAATTAGCGATAATTCAAAAAATTTAAATACAATGGTATATCAATTAATACCTTATCTTAAAAAAGATACGTAAATAAACAACTTTTGATAATAAAATTTTAAATTAAAAATTATAATTTTCAATTTTCCATTTTAAAATTTTGGTTTTTAATTTTTAATTTTCTTAACAAAAGTTGTTTATTTACATGTATTTTTTCAGATAAAGTACTAATTGATGTACCATTGTATTTAAATTTTTTGAATTATCGCTAATTGAACTTTTGCATTTTTTATATGTCGCTTTTGTCACTTTAAAATATCAAAATCTTAAATGTTCATAAATCATTACAAAAGTCATTATTGCTACTTTCTAAATTTAAAAAAAGAATAAAATTTCATTAATATTTAACGAAAGGCTATAGGGGGATAAGAATGGGTAAAGTGCCCCCGCGCCAATTATGGCTGTTATATTTTTTTATAGTAACTACTAACACAGGTAACAATTTGACCAAATTTTAACCCTCAAAAATTTACCCCCAAAGGGTGAGAATTAATTTTGAAAATTTCGTAAAAAATTAATAACTTTTGAAAGAGTCAACCGATTGGAATAAAATTTTAATATGTCATATATGTCACTAAGGTGCTTTATAGAAAAAATCGGTAAACCTGAAAACTTAACATAACCTCAAAAAAAAGTGTTTTATATTTTTCAAAATTTTTTTTTGCTCACTTTCAATTTTGGCACAATCACCAAAATATTTGTGTGACTTTCTAGCATAGTTTTTTATAATATATGTTTTTTTCAGATTTTGTTTCCAGCTGCGTGACACCTAAAAAAAATTTTATATTTTTCTAAAATTTTTTTCACCCACTTTCAATTTTGGTACAGTCACCAAAATTTTTTTGTGATTTTCTGGCATAGTTTTTTATAATATATATTTTTTTCAAATTTTTTTTCCAAGTGCGGGACACAAAAATTTTTCAAAAAATTTTTCAAAATTTTTTTTCGCTCACTTTTAATTTTGGTACAATCACCAAATTTTTTCAGTAATTGTCTGGCCTAGGTATTTATAATATATGTTTTTTTTACTTTTTTATTCCAGCTGCGTGATACCTAAAAAAAATAAAAAGTATTTTTTGAAATTTTTTTTGAGGTTATGTTTGCCGTACAATCAAAAAATATTTTGTATCTTTCTATCATAATTTTTTTATAATATTTTATATATTTTTTAGATTTTTTTCCAGTTGTGGGACACAAAAAAAAATTTTTTTTAAATATTTTTTTCGCTCACTTCAATTTTGGTAGTCATCAAAAAAATTTTGTGGCTTTCAGGCATAGCTTTCTATAATATATATTTTTCGGATTTTTTTTCCAGCTGCGTGACAAAAAAAGTTTTTATTTTTTTTTATTGCTGGTTATGTTTGTATTATTTATTACTCATATATGTAGATGTTTTATTCGTAATAAACTAAAAGCAAAAATATACGTATGTATGAGTATGTACAAAGTAAACTAAACAAAATTGTAGTTAATCAATACATACAATATAAAGAAACGGTTATGATATTAAATACACATAACAAATTGAAAAAAATGAGAACTAAATAAAGAATGAAAATAAAAAAGTTATATTCCCTCTCGTAATTATTACATGTACCTATTATACATTTCTTGTATAAAAAATCTTTTAATCTATTTTTGAAAGATTTTATATCGTCAATATTCTTCAGGTAGTCTGTCTGGCAGCGAAATGTAATATTTACTACCTTTTCATAAAGGGCTATTGCTATATCTAGTTGTCCTACAAAAAATCAATGTATGTATATGTTATTATCCTGTCTTATATTAATATATTTATAATTGTGGTTACCTAAATGTAACTCTAAGTTGCTTAAGATCTGCTTTATGACATATATTATACAAGTGTCCATTAGGTATGTCTCTAAAATAATTTTTTTAGAGGGGACCACATTTATGCAATTTTATAGCTCTTGTTAAATTAAAAAGTTTTCGTACTGTTCACAAGCTACTATTCCAAGCAGCTTACGAACTATTTACAATTTTACTTTTTAAAGTAACACGCAGCTGAAAAAAAATCTAGAAAAATACGCCAGAAAGTCACTATAAAAATTTGGTGCCTGTCCCACAACTGGAAAAAAATCTAAAAAATATATAAAATATTATAAAAAAATTATGATAGAAAGATACAAAATATTTTTTGTGATTGTACGGCAAACATAACCTCAAAAAAAATTTCAAAAAATACTTTTTATTTTTTTTAGGTATCACGCAGCTGGAATAAAAAAGTAAAAAAAACATATATTATAAATACCTAGGCCAGACAATTACTGAAAAAATTTGGTGATTGTACCAAAATTAAAAGTGAGCGAAAAAAAATTTTGAAAAATTTTTTGAAAAATTTTTGTGTCCCGCACTTGGAAAAAAAATTTGAAAAAAATATATATTATAAAAAACTATGCCAGAAAATCACAAAAAAATTTTGGTGACTGTACCAAAATTGAAAGTGAGTGAAAAAAATTTTAGAAAAATATAAAATTTTTTTTAGGTGTCACGCAGCTGGAAACAAAATCTGAAAAAAACATATATTATAAAAAACTATGCTAGAAAGTCACACAAATATTTTGGTGATTGTGCCAAAATTGAAAGTGAGCAAAAAAAAATTTTGAAAAATATAAAACACTTTTTTTTGAGGTTATGTTAAGTTTTCAGGTTTACCGATTTTTTCTATAAAGCACCTTAGTGACATATATGACATATTAAAATTTTATTCAAATCGGTTGACTCTTTCAAAAGTTATTAATTTTTTACGAAATTTTCAAAATTAATTCTCACCCCTTGGGGGTAAATTTTTGAGGGTTAAAATTTGGTCAAATTGTTACCTGTGTTAGTAGTTACTATAAAAAAATATAACAGCCATAATTGGCGCGGGGGCACTTTACCCATTCTTATCCCCCTATAGCCTTAGAGCACTTTTAGTAAAACCCTAAAATTTGAGATCAAGTCGCCATATTTTCTAAACAATTGAAAGTATGAAAATTTTTGTTTTACAAAAGTTTCTTACTTTTTTATGGTCTTTACAATTATGTACTTTTGAATATACCGTTCCATTTGATTTTACTGAGAAACGGGCATGTACCCCCCAAACTACCCCCTAAGGCGCAGTTTTAGGGGGTTGAAAATATTTTCTTGAAATTCTTTAGGGTCGATATACATAGTAAAACTTTTTTTATAAAACTATATCTTCAATAGTTTGGGCGTAAAACATAGTGGACGGGTGGTCTGGATCACCCTGTATAATAGTTCGATTTATTTAAAATTTTGTAAAAATTAAACATTATTCATTAATGTCCGGTATTATAAAGGAGTTAGCAAAATTTGTTAGTAACTAAATAGAACTTTTATTTAAAAAACTATTCTATGATGATCTTACCCCGCAGAATCCTTATGGGAAAGGGGTTTCGGTCAAACTCTTTGAAACTTTGGATTATGATAGTCCTTGATGAGTAGATTAAATGTGTCAATGGGCACTAAGTCCTAAAAACTCGAACTTTTAAGATATAGCCCTCTAAAAAATGGGGATCATGCTCGCCTTTAATTTGCAATAAAAAAATTTGTAGAACCTTAATTTTCGCACAACTATTTGTATGTGTTCCCAAATACTTATATAATCGATTGTCACCATAAAAAAGTAAACTTTTAAATTCTTTAGCCAATGGCAGTACTTAAATCTTATTATTACGTTTTTTTTTTTATAAACCAATTTTATATTATAAAACAATTTGATTTGTTTATAATAAAAAAAACGTAATAATAAGATTTAAGTGTTGTCATTTCTCAATGAATTGAAAAGTTGACTTTTTATGGTGGCAATCGATTATAGATGTCTTTGGGAACAAATACAAATAGTTGAAGGAAATTTAAGGTTCTACAAAAAAAATTGTATATTAAAGACAATCATGATCCCCAACTTCAGAGAGCTATATCTTAAAAGTATGAGTTTTTAGGACTTAGTGCCCATTGAGACTTTTGATCTACTCATCAAGGACTATGAGAATCCAAAGTTTCAAAGAGTTTGACCGAAACCCCTTTCCCATAAGGATTCTGCGGAGTCCTTTGTCAAATTCTTCATAAACTGTCATATGATTTTGATACCCTGCTTTATTATCTAACACATTTTATTAGTTCCTGAATGTTACCGGACATAAACCAGACAAAACTGTACCTATATTAACACCTATACGATAAACGCGCCACAATTTTTTTAAGATGACAATGTTTATTTTTAAATAATAATTTTTCTTTAACAATCAAAAAACAAATAATGAATAATGTCAACATGTGGAATGACTCATAATGCACATATATGAAAAATTATTACACATCCATTCTATAGACCTGTGTTAATATTGTTTAACATTTTTATTTAAAAATATTAAAGTAAATGCAACACGTATTCATGTATTCTTCATTGCATTCATTTCTTTGAAACAAATGATTCATTTTTTACTTGTTCTTATTAAAATACATTTTCTTGGTTTTTTAAAGACACTCCCTAAAATAAACATGCCGTACAAAACTTTCTAAGGAGCTGAGTAATGTGATAGTTAAGTAAATATATAACTGATTTTTTAAATAGAATACTCATAATTCGAATTATAAAAAAAAGCTTTTACAGGATGGTCAATATTTCTCTGAAACAAATTTCCCTGATTTTTCTCGGTTATACAGGAGAATTTTTAGCGTTGTTCCCTGTTTTTTTTGTAAAATTTAGATAAAAAACCTAAAAAAAAGGTCGCATGTTTTCTTTTAAATTTTATTAGATAACTGTTTAAACATTTGTGTGGTTTTTGTAAAAATTCCCTGACATTTCCCCGTATAGCAAAATTCCCTGTTTTCCAGAAACTGGCCACCATGTTTTATTAAAAATGCTCTAAAAAGTAAAAAATATATTTTCAGTTATCACAAAATTTTCAGGTTTTTATGACTAAAACCAATAAAAGCGCGGGGCGCTATAAAGACAAATGATGTCACTAGCTAATCGTATTCTACTCGTCAAACCCTTTCATTTGATACCCATATCAAAATGGTTGTGAAAAAAAAGGTAATCCGCCATTTTGAGGCGTCCGCCATATTCCATTTAGAACGATTTTAGATATACTATATTGCATTGTTACCGGACTTATACATATATTCAAAATTTTGAACTAGAACTAGTCGTAATTTTGATTGCAATATTTAATAATTATTTTTTTTTACCAAATATTTTTTCAGATTTACTCTAAAGTGGAAGATTATTCAAGAAAGAGTTAATTTTCATAAACTATCGTTCAAATGGACCACCGACTGTATTAAAATTGTATCCTTTGTTTAGTACAAACGGAGGGGAAAAATCGATCTCCTATTTCGCATATAGGAGCCGAGATACTTACGATTTTTTTCGACTTGATTTACTATTATCCTCACTGCTTATTCCTAATGTTACCTTACGTAATAAAATATATACTTAAACCTGTCCAAAGAATATATTTATTAATTAAAAAAACACACGTAAATCGGATAAGTAGTTCTCAAGTTATAAGCGCACGAACGAACAGTTGAGCTTTAAAATATATTAGCTGATACCTGCGGCTTTGCTCGCGTGGATTTCGAAAACTAATAACAACCCTCCATACGTGATAGAGGGTGAAATATTAAATTTTTCTTTTGTATTGCTTTTTATTCATTATACAAAATCGTAAATATCTCGGTTCCAAAGAAATTACCTAATTAACTCTGATTTAAATCACATATTTCATAGAAAACAGTTAAAATTAATGATTATATAGTAAATTTTGATTCTACTTCTTATTTTTGTGTGTGTTGAGTTAATATTTCTATGGCAAATAGAAGATTGATGCATGAAATATGACTGAAAATTTTTGAATTTTAGATTTTAATAAAAGTATGTTAATTATATAGAAAATGATGTGAAAAGTTGAAATTTTCAAACCGCAGGTCTGTATCTCTAACCGTTCTCGAGATATGGCCTCTCAAAGTTTTAATTTTTTCAAAATTTTGGAGAAAAATGGCTGTAACTTTTGAACGTGATGTCGGATTTTATTTTTGTCGACGAATTTGGAATCAGCGTGTCAAATTCTATATAATGACATGTATAATACTTTGAAATTCGATAAAAAAAAATTTGCTGAAAATTGAAATTTTTCCAAGGGGTATACCTTAAAAAAATGCCAATTTTTGATAAAAAATTTTTTGTCGATTTTTTAAGTGTAGTATATGTAATTATATAGATTTTGGCACGCTGATTTCAAATTCGTCAACGAAAATCAAATCCGACCACACGTTCAAAAGTTACGATCATTTTTTCTCCAAAATTTTGAAAAAACTAAAACTTTGAAAGGCCATATCTCGAGAACGGTTTGAGATACAGACCTGCGGTTTGAAAATTTCAACTTTTCACATCATTTTCTATACAAAAAACATACTTTTAACGAAATCTAAAACACAAAAAATTTCAGTCATATTTCATCCATCAATCTTCGATTTGCTATAGAAATATTAACTCAACACACACAAAAATAAGAAGTAGAATCTAAATTTACTATCTAATCAATCATTTTAACTATTTTCTTTGTAATTTGTGATTTAAACCAGAGTAAATTAGGTAATTTCATTGGAACCACGATTTTGTATAATGAATAAAAAGCAATACAAAAGAAAAATTAAATATTTCACCCCCTATCACGTATGGAGGGTTGTAATTAGTTTTCGAAAACCACGCGAACAAAGCCGCAGGTATCAGCTATCGCTGGGTGCAAAGTAGGTAGTGGGGGAAACGAAATCGATCACAGCGCACAACGTGGCGAAAAATAACACTTTGGGTGGACTAACTGTCATTTTTAATAAGCTCGTTTTTAACTGAAAATAGAAAGGTCAACATGGTTAATCCCACTATAGACTATGTGCAAGGGGGTGGAGTTAGAAATAATGTCGATGCGAGTGTTCGTGGTGAGCAATATTGTAAAATTATCGGCGCCAAAATTTGAGGTTATGCTGTCAATGTAAACAAATTAATTATTTCTCTATTATACGTCATAATTAAAGAGAAAAAGATACCCAAAATAAATAATTTTCACGTACCTTTTATGCTATACTATTTATATTATATGCAAACAGCTAAATTAAATGATATTTGTTTAATAAAAAAATTCACGGTATTAAACATATTAAACAATGATAAAAAGAGAGTTGAATCCATTCAATCCTTCTCTATTACCCGCTAGCGGCGCTAATAGATTTCGTGCACATACCCAATAGTCATAAATAATCGTCTAAAATGTATATATTACGATATTTTATTGAAATTATTTGTTTGTTAGTACGTCAAAGTCCACCCAAGTTGCTACTAAAGTCCACCCGTTAGTTGGCGCTGTCATCGCGTACGCTGCGAATATTATAGTAAAATAAAAACTAATAATCACGCTGGCGCTGATACGTTCAAATATGCCCATATACTTATACTTATGTCTAGATAGGTTGGTAACACTGCAGTCACACCTCTGCAAGCCTACTTACTTCCTGTCGCCCACACACGCACAATTATATCTAAGGAGTGGCCAACCTGGATTTATATAATATCATTATTTTATACGCAATTAATAATTAAGATATTCTAACTACCAAAATTATTGATACCTACTTGAAAGTAAAATAAGAAATTGGCCAACTTACCTATCTAAAATTGACAAAGAGATAAAAGAGTGTTTGACTTGATTAATAAATCTAAATAGTGACGTAGTTAGGGGGGGTTAAGGGGATCAATCCCCCCCCCCCCCATGAGTCTACAAAAATTATAAAATGATTATAATATACGAGATTTTTCAATAATGAATACATCTATGTGAAAAATATAACCTATTATTGTATTTCATAATGACAAATATAGCTTTGTGATATTTAATATTGTCATACCCCCCCCCCCCCCCCAATTGCAAAAAGTTATCTACGCCAATTAATAAAAAAACAAGAGCCCTATATTCCGTCACGGACCCCCAGATTGGAATTTTCAGCGAGACTTCTAAAAATTTGTTTTACGGTAAATTTGAATTACCTTTTTAGGGTTCCGTAGAAAACTAGGAACCCTTATAGTTTCTCCATGTCATAACATAACATTTCATAACATGAAATTTGGTACACGGTCGTAGATTGATGAGCCAAAAACAGAAATGATAAGATTTTTGAAAATAAAATTTTTTTAGACCCCCCTTTCATAAAATGAAAAGTGTTTTCAAAAAAAAAATTTCACCTACACCATTGAGTGTGGTGTCGTTAGAAAGGTCTCCTAGAATGCAATAAAAAATGTATTAGAACTTTTTGATTTTAACCCTTTAATCACGATGTATTTGCTCTCCAAAGTCGTTAAAAAAGCGTCCCCCCCCTCTATTTTCTAAACTATCAATTTAAAAAATCTGAAAAAATTCCAGAATGTAGCTTTTAATTAGTACTTTCACTGAAAATTATAACGAACATTGTCAAAAATATTTTGGACCCCCCTTTCATAGACTGAAAATTGAACTTACATTTTTTTCCCCACTTACCCTATTGAGTGGGGTGTCATTTAATAGGTCTCGTAAAATGCAATAGAAAACGTCAAATGACTTTTTGATTTTAACCCTTCAGTCGCGATATATTTGCTTTTTAATGTCGCTGTCAGAGCGTCCCCCCCCCCTCTATTTTCTAAACTATCGATTCAAAAAATCTGAAAAAAAATCAGAATGTAGCTTTTAATTAGTACTTTCACTGAAAATTATAACGAACATTGTCAAAAATATTTTGGACCCCCTTTTCATAGATTGAAAAGTGAACTCACATTTTTTTCATTAACCCCATTGAGTGGGGTGTCATTTGATAGGTCTCCTAAAATGCAATAATAAAAGCCAAATGACTTTTTGATTTTAACCCTTCGGTCACGAAAATTTTGAAAAAAACTCTTTTTTATAAATCGTAGTGAGAATGACTACGGAACCCTATCATGTGCGTGCCCAACAAGCACTTGCCCGTTTTATTTTAATTAAAAATGTTACATCATAAATACCAATCTATTAATTTTTCCATAATTTTCCCCAAATACCAGGACTGGAGTCCTTGTAGCCCCCTCCCTTCATGTTTTTATATGTATTAATAAAAAAAAGAAAACAATATTGTATTTAGGATGTCCAATCTTCGAAGGATTCGTACATTTTCTTAAAAAACTGAATTTACTTTGTTATATGTAGTTAAGTTAAAACAGTTGAAACAAAGGATATTGTCGTGGTTTTGTCTTGATTTTAAAGATGAATATGATTAACTCTTTGAACTCAAAAATCGGTTAAAGTTAATTGTATGATATTTTTTTCCCTTCGACGTAAAAATCGATTCGAAAAAACACCGTTACACGCGAATTTAGAAAAAAATGTAAATTTTATAAGTGAAATATGCAGTAAAATCCTTCACCCCATCTTTTTATTCATTTTTGGACGTAAATTTTATTTTTATGTACCTAGGTAAAATAAAAATTATATCCTTTTTGATTTTTTTACTAAAAAATTAATTCTCAATATACCTACTACACACGAATATCAACGTTATTATGTGTAATTTCATGCAAAATTGAGATAATGAAAAGAAAATGTAAATAAATAAAAAATTATATCACTTTTTCCTATCGGAAAATGTATATATCTTTAGAAATAAGTACCTATGTTTCGCGATATAGTCGCACCCAAAGGGTTAACAGGGCCGACATGACATGTACAAGAATAAATTACCTTTTTCAAATTGCACAATATGTAGTACTTAGAACATTTTACACGTCATTGGAAAGTTGATTTTATGTTGAATCTTAATATAATTTAAATCGAGCTATTCAAACCGGAGATGACTTCAATTCTTCAATGGTTTAATCGCTATAGGGAACTTTAGTAATTTTTATAACTATTACTAGCTGACCCGGCCACGCGTTGCTGTGGTTAACCTATACTTTAATTGTAGGTTGTATAAAACGTTTGGAAGTTTGACATAGCGCCATCTATTGACTACTTACTCAATCCAGTCAACAGATGTCACCATCTGTTAGAATCGTTTGGAGCTAACAGATAAAGACAAATAATTTGCAATAAAATAATATTGCGATCATAAATTGAGATGTAAGCTATCATATATTTCAAGTTGGATCAAACTGCACACGGTGTACAAATTTGATTAAAATCGGTTAAGTAGTTTAGGAGTCCATCGCGGAGGAACATGTGACACGAAATTTATATATATTAAGATTAGTCATAGCGATGCCTGCAGAAAATAAAAATCTCATCAGTGCCCCGGAGACCTCGAGTAGCCCCCAAATTAGCATAAAAAAGGTTACAATTAATAAGATGCAAAAATAGTTAAGTGCCAACGAAAAAAAAGGTCATTAAAATTAATAACATTTGAAAATAGTCTTCAGTTTTTATTTTGCATATATTTGGGGCCCCCTTACATACACTCTGCCCCAAAGCCCCTGAGGTTCTAGTAAAACGGCCCTGAAAAATCTTAATTTTGTAAAAGGAGCGTCTATAAATTACGTAAGAATGAATTTTTCTTTCTCTTGTAAGAATCCGGAAATATAAAATACCCCCCCTCCCCCATATAAAATATACACCCAATTATGTTTTTACACGGTTTTGATTAAACACGGTCTAGAAAAAAAATTGATTCCGTTTTTACACGATTTCATTCGATTTAGCACGATTAAAAAAGCTATTTGATTTAAATTTTAAAGAAAAATATTTTTATTAACCGTAATCTTCTACAATTTTTTTTCTATCTGTTATTTATAAAATATGTAGTTAGGGAATTCCCCTTTCTAATTTATTTTCATAGCAGCTTAAGTATATATTTTAGTCTTGTACGAGTTTTCAGTTCCTATAAACTTGTGATAATTATATATTTATCATGTTACATTTACTTTAAGAATTGAATTGCCTTTTATTTTTATGAAATAAACTGGCATGAATGCTCATAAAATTTAATTTATAGTTTTTTTTGTATGAATCATTTCATTTTACCTATTTTTTACAGGGTTGAAGGATATGGAACTAATCCCCTTTTTTTCTATGTAAAGAATGTCTTTTTTACACGGTTTTTTCTGGAACGTATCTACCGTGTAAAAACAGAATTAGGTGTATACTCCTTAATTATAGTAACAGATAACTGAACCCTTCTTAAAATTCAGTTAAAGCCAGTTATACAAGATCAGGTTTTTTGAAATTAAGCAGTTAGTGAAAAAACTAAAGATAACTATTGTTATTGAAACCGGGTAGTACTAAGACGCGAGAGCGCGTACCACACTTTAAGATTCACTGATCTCATTCATAAACAGCAGATGCTGTCAACGCTTTTGACAGCTTGAAGGTCACTATGTAACTATATTAGGAAATGTAATTTAAATAACAGTGATTCCCAAAAACAAATATGCGAGATGACAGACGCGTCAATTTACGTGAGGTCCTAGAAAATATTATTAAAGAGGTTGACACCATATGATCTATGAAACTTTGAAAATAACAAGACATTTTTTATATTTAAAAAAAATTCTTGCAAAATTTTAATGTCATTAAGGTTGTTGTTCACTGAAAGTCGTGGCATCTAGCGAAATTTAGCATGAACTACAGGGTTTTGATATGTCGGTAAAAAAGAACAAATAAATCTGGCAACAATTTATAATATTAGACAAGAATAGAATATTCATTTTTAACAATATTATAATTATTACTGTTGCTGACAATAGTAATAATTATAATAACAATAGTAACCAGGGCCGTCTTTAACCTATTGGAGGCCCTGGGCACATTAGGACAATGGGGCCCCTATGACCTTGACAGAGCTAAAGAAGTTTTCACTTCAAAAATTAAGATTATGAAAAACTAGTTCACTGATGATTTTTTTTAAAACAATGTAGGTAATTAGTACACCATTAAATTGAGGGTGGCCAGTATTTCTCTGGAACAAATTTCCCTGACTTTTCCCGGTTTTCCAGGTGAATTTTTACGTTTGTCCGTGTTTGATAAAAAACAATTTTTTAAGCATACTTTACAGTACTTTACACGATATATTAAAGTTTACGGAACTTTGAAAACGAACTTTAATACCATTGCGAATTTTGTTGCAATTTTTTTTTCAAAATACTGATTTTAAGGCATAAAAATTCTCTAAAAAATGATTATTTTAAAATTAAATTTTCTACATAAATGCACTCCGTGACGTGTTAAGATATGCATTTTTTTATTACATAAAAACGTTAAAAAGGGAAAAGATATTGAGGAACGAAATGCTCATAAAGTAGAGTAAATTTCCATCATTCCAGAAAAAAAGATTTCAAATTGGTTAATTTTTGACCAATTTACAAACATTTGAAAACAGGCTATTTTTTAGGTATCCCCTTAATTAATGTGGAGAGGGTAAGTGTATACGTAAAATAAATAAAATTTCCAGAAATTATGTTTAATAAAAATAATATCTTCAATAACAAATCACATAATAAATTAATATCACTACTGTTAAAAACCATTAATATATTCAACAATTGAACAAATTGCATGAAGTGTGGTCGGTACCTAAGAACCTATACACTTCTGATTGATTAAAGTACTAAAAATAGATCACGTGATAAAACAGAATTATTTGTTGACAATATAACTTTTTTGAATATTCTGCATGTCGTTTTTAAATTGTAATAGATAATTGTTTAAAAATATTTGTGGAAAATGTCTTGACGTGGTGTGGTTTTTGCATTTTTACAGAAAATTCCCTGACTTTTCGCGGTTTTCCAGAAACTGGCCACCCAATGTATTTTTATATATTTAAATTTATCCTAAACATGCAGAAATTGGAAAGCCTGATTTTCGGGCGAGAGTAGAGGGGCTTCGCGCATGCAAAAGCTAATAAGCAAGTAGATATTGTAGTCAGTCATTAATGTCATTATCGTTTGATTTTTTTCGAAATAAATATCGTTTGTTTATCGGTAATAAATATCGATTACTGTTTGGTGATATGGGGCCCCTATCAATCGCGGGGCCCTGGGCACGTGCCCAGAGTGCCCAATGGGAAAGAGGGGCCTGATAGTAACTATTATTATTATAAATAAAAACATTAAATGTAATCAATAATCACTTGATATTTACAACGCGCGTCAGTTTTCAATACCACGTTTTTATATTTCAAAGATCGCGCCGAATGCGGTGTTGCCATATCGTATATTTACGTCATGTGTTCGGGAATTTATCAAAGTAAAAAATTAATAATTATTTAAGGAGATGGTAAATCATTCTAAAATTTTATATACACATTCCTTAATTACCAATCTATAACATATCCGTTTTTGGTTAAAATCTGACGTTTAGTTTTAATACACGAATTAAATGAATATCGAATTCCAAGTTGATCCCTATGCTTGCAATGTATAAGAGGCCAACTTTGCACGTTTATAATTAATAAACGAAATGGTAAACTGACCTGAAATTTTTTTTACAAATGCGAATTAGCTTACTTAACACAATATTAAAATTTTAACAAATTCTGTAGTGATCGATTTTAGTGAACAACAACCTTAAGAGAATAGTTTAAGAGATATTAAATAAACAAACTAACATGTATTCTTATGAGAACTGCATAATGACATGAGACATGACAGGACTTTTCAAAGTGATATGACAAAGAGAATTTGATAAAATTTTTAGCATACATTCTTTATTCATTTACAAAGATATCTGTAAATTTTCAGAGTGATTAGGAACCGCGTTTTTTATTAAAAAATGATAAGTATGTGAAAAAAGAAATAGAGACGAACCTTACATTCACTCTATGCTTATCGACAGGCACTTTATCCGCATCGTGCCCCTAATCACCAACCCCGCACCCTATAGTGTCAACCTCCTTAATCACATGATCTAAATTCAATATGCCATATTCGCAGCGTGCGCGATGACAGCGCTAACTAATGGGTGGACTTTAGTAGCAACTTGGGTGGACTTTGACGTACTAACAAACAAATAATTTCAATAAAATATCGTAATATATACATTTTAGACGATTATTTATGACTATTGGCTATGTGCACGAAGTCTATTAGCGCCGCTAGCGGGTAATAGAGAAGGATTGAATGGATTCAACTCTCTTTTTATCATTGTTTAATATGTTTAATACCGTGAAATTTTTTATTAAACAAATATCATTTAATTTAGCTGTTTGCATATAATATAAATAGTATAGCATAAAAGGTACGTGAAAATTATTTATTTTGGGTATCTTTTTCTCTTTAATTATGACGTATAATAAAGAAATAATTAATTCATTTATTATTTGGCGCCGATAATTTTACAATATTGCTCACCACGAATACTCGCATCGACATTATTTCTAACTCCACCCCCTGGCACATAGTCTTTAGTGGGATTAACCATGTTGACCTTTCTATTTTCAGTTAAAAACGAGCCTATTAAAAATGACAGTTAGTCCACCCAAAGTGTTCTTTTTTGCCACGTTGTGCGCTGTGATCGATTTCGTTTCCCCCACTACCTACTTTGCACCCAGCGAATAGTATTGATATAAAAATAAATATATAACTGACCACGCTAATATTTATAAAAAAGGAGGTTGTTTTTCAATAAAACTAATTGCAACCCTTCCATACGTGATAGGGGGGGGGGGGATATTAGCACCCTTGCGAAATCGGAGCAGGTCTGGTAGTAGAAAATATAAATATATAATTTGAATTGAGTTTTTTAGTAACTTCTTAAGCAATTTAGTCATTACTAATATACTTATCAATAAATGATTCACTATTGTTAAAGAATTTATAATAAAACCAATATACCTATTAAATATTTTCGGAATTTCCTGTGAACAAAATTTATATGAAAACTATCAAATCATAACAATAGAATGTTATTTCGTTCAAATATAATGAAACATTAAAATCATATTATATTTACGTTGTATTTTTTTAATTAGCATATCAGTACAGTAATTAAAAACAAATACTGACTGTGTCAACCATTAAAATACTTCTTAATACCTATGTATTATGTTATCATATATTAAAGAAATAATAAAAATTATAGTTAAATTTTTCTTACTACGCCACTGTACCTATCTATGCTTGTTTTCTCAAAAATATAAAAGGTGAAAATTACAGTGGTGCCTCGCATAACGAACTTAATTCGTTCCGGGAGCAAGTTCGTTAAGCGAAAAGTTCGTTAAGTGAAACGCGTTTTCCCATAACAATACATGTTAAAAAATTTAATTCGTTTTGTAGCATAAAATATGGTACTGTAACATAAAAAGATTGTACATACATACGTTTCTTTATTTTTTAATCAGAATCAGATTTAGGAGAGTCTACCGAGGCTTGCAGGGTCAAATCCTCTTTCTAATTATTTCTTGTTTCATTTCAACAGAAATCACCTTCCTTCTTTTTTAAGAACTCATAATAAGGACACACAAAATTACATTTATTAAAACAAACAGGTGAGTGAGTTAAGCACAGAAAAGAACGACTGACGCGCGTTGATGCATGTTCATGCAAGTTTGAGCATCGACTGCGTGCGACCTTGGAAGTTCGGGCGGCAAAATTAAACACGATGCATTTCGTTGAGTGAAGCGAGGTTCGTTGAGCGAGTCGCGCAATGAACGAACAGAAAGTTCGTTGTGCGCAGCATTCGTTATGCGAGGCACCACTCAACACATTAATTAAGAGGACACCTAAAAAATAGCATGTTTTCAAATGCTTGTAACTTGGTCAAAAATTAACTTTTTTCAAAACTTATTTATTCTTCAATGGAGCAAATTTACTCTACTTTATGATGGTCTAATTCGTTCCTCAACATCTTTTCATTTTTTAACTTTTTTATGTAATTATATAAATCTTGAAAACAACTGCATATATCATGTGATATTGGGGTATAACTTTAATAACTTAAGTAATGAATTTTAATTTATATATAAATATTAATATAACTATTTACATAGTATTTACTTACTTATTTACTTTATTACTTATCGTAATAAACGATGCAAATAAAGGTCATTATTTAAAGATAAGTAAAATATGACACTACTTAAACTAATACATCATTACTTAAGTATACACATTTTTTTCTAAATATTTTTATATGTTCATTTAAAAAAACTGTCATGGGTGCCACAGAACTTTCTTATACGTAGTACTATATGTGAATGTATTAGGCCACTATAGTCTATAAATACTGGAAAAAAAAGAAATCTAAAGAGTAATGTTTTTCCCTCTACTTATATCCCGGATAGTTAACGACAATTTATTATTTTAAATATTTTTTACTCGGAAACAGAGTGATCATTGCTAACTTTGTTATTATTGGAGCTAGAAGATCGGTTAAATGGGAAAAGTTATCAGTATTTTTTCCGGGATGAATAATGGCGGTGTCAAAAAAAAAAAACAATTGAATGTCGAATTTAATAGATATATTGAAATACACTTTTTTAAATGGAATATTCGATTTTATAACTGAGAATATTATCTTTATAAAAATGTTATACATGCATGGTGGTAAAATTGATAGAAAACAAGTTATAACAAGTATAAAATTAATAGAAAATATCGAAAAATAGTGTGCTATGGTGATTTAATAAAATACAAACAAATGATATCAAATTTAAAACAATAATTTCAGGTATATGTATGTGCCTTATTTCGCAGATATTTAACGTTTTTGAGTATTATTCATAAAAAAATATAATTAAATATTTTTTTCTTTATCAATTAAAATAAAAAACATTAAAAATTTGCGAAAAAATTACATAAAAACCTGAAACTATTGTTTTAAATGTTTTAATCATTTGTTTGTATTTTATTAAATCTGCATAGCACACTATTTTTCGATATTTTCTATCAATTTTACCACCATGCATGTATAACAATTTTATAAAGGGAACATTATCAGCTATAAAATCCAATAAATTTTATATACACTCAGCGTTCTGTAAGACGACCGTTCCGTAAGACAATGTTCTAACAGTTCTATAGAACGTCTTTCCCCAACCCCCACCATAATACCAACACTGTGACTGCTATATTTCAGCGCGAAATTTAAATTAACAAATTGACGATAAAGTCTTCTATGTAGATTTTACACACAAAACTTGTGTTTTGGTGTGACTCAAGTTGGAAAAAAATGAAATTCCATACAAATTTTCGTTGAAATTGAAATATAATAAATAATAAATAGTATAAAAAACTGTGTAAGGTACATTTTATTTAAAATTTGATAATTTGAAAACGATTAAAAAAGGAAATAACAAAAATAAATTATTGGCATATGATTGTATAGAAATCTATACATTTTTCATCCAGTATTAAAGCAACGAATAACAATTGTTCAATTCTAAAAAGTCAACAAACCAGGATCTCGTTCACCAACAGCGCCATTTTTATTATTACCTGTCAACTTTTAGGCGTGGTGGTGGGGACTCCTCTAGCCGACGTCTTGTGGAATTTTTGAATTACCGATGCCGTCGTCTTATAGAACGCTGAGTGTAGTTCAGGGCATACTTCAATAAAGCGATATGTTCAATATGTTACTACATACATAGTTAGTTTGATTATTTAACCTTATAGGTATTTATTTGTCCGGTCGCCCGTCGGCACTATCAAATGTATTAGACACAATTATAAATAAACAAAATATATTCCAGTATATGTAAGTGCGTCAATCTTCTGTTTGTCACTAATGTTGATAATTCGCACGAATATTTACTTAGGTGAAGATATGTAATCGAGTTCTGTATAATATATGTAGATAGATATGTTAAAAATGTGAATATTTTTAAAGTAAACTGTTCAAATAAATATTAAATAAATACTTTGACGTTATATCATTTTCACGAATTTGTACTTACGAATATTAAGGAGGTTGACACTATAGAAAAATAAGTTAAGGGGTTACATACAGTTAGAATTTTCAAAAAATTTAATTTTTTTTTATTTCATTTTCGTAATGTACATATATTTAAGTACACACACAGAAAATTTCAAGTCAATACGGCGAGTATATTGGAAGTTACACGCATATTTATGAAGTCGTCTCAGGTCTCAGAGCGTTTGAATGTAGGAGGTCGGAGCGGCAGCGCGTTTTTCTCAAATCTATGTTTTTAAAGTCGGTGACCACTATTCCTCGGAAACGGTTGAACCGATCAATCTCAAATTTTAACACAAGTTTCTTAAGAATATTTTTTAGTAATTAATCGATGGTTTTATCTCACCGATAAATATTTATTTTTTTATAAACAATTTAAGGTAAAATTTTTGTCGAAAATCGATATTTTTTTTGAGAAGCCGCCATTTTGTCAAAAAAATTTATTTTGCTTATTCCTTCGATTAAGTACAAGATTATACATTACTTTAAAGAAATCCGTTTGGATTTTTTATTTTGAAAGTTGCAGTCCAGAGATATCGTGGTCACCGCAAGGCGCCTTTTTTGAGAGGACCTCCTGGAGAACAGCTGTAGCAGCTTTCGAAATTATTATTTTTACAAATAAAAAATGTTAAAATACAATTAAAAGACACCATAATATGTGTAAAAATTTTTACATTGATAAATTATAAAAGTCTTCTCTTAAAAAATTCTTGAAAAAACACTTTTTTTTGGCCTTCTGACTGTATGTAACCCCTTAAACAATTTTAAAGTAATCACGGTCAAACAAAATTATTTAGGATTAAATGTTCTATAGATTCCTAGCTGGAATTTATTTTATTCGGTGTAGAAAGTCTTATCTGTGGTCGTCGAAAATACTTGAATAATTTTCCTTAAATTTTTGTAATACCTAAAACTTTGATTGCTTATAACTCAAACATTTTTCGATATTTCGACATTAGGTACCAAGCATTATTTAGGGCACTCTTTTCTCTATTATAATGTTAAATTTTCATTTTGAAATTCAATTAAAGACATTAAACACAGCGGTCAAACGTAACTCTACATTTTAGGCGTGATCTCCAAACTCAAGGAAA
Source organism: Sialis lutaria (assembly GCA_949319165.1). Lineage (NCBI taxonomy): Eukaryota > Metazoa > Arthropoda > Insecta > Megaloptera > Sialidae > Sialis > Sialis lutaria. Next base: position 36,636,134 of record OX439232.1, on the reverse strand, counting down.
ATATTTTTTTCGCGGGCTCTATTTCAATAACTATTTATGGTACATAATTTTTAAAAACGCTATTTTGTTCGTAATTTTATCAGCTTTAAGATTTATTAAACCTGTTTTATTCTAAAACTGACAGCCCCAGTATTATACCCAAATAACTGATTTTAGACAGCTTTGTAAGCCCTTAGAAAGTTATGCACCCCCCTTTGAAGGGGGGAAAAAGTTATCACCATGTTCTATGCATCGAAATCTACCAATTTCTTGCGCCACCCCTATTGGCTAAAAAAATTGTTCGAAAGGCGCATTCGAAACAAATAATTTGCATGTCATGTTACTTAAATTAAGTAATTTGAAATAAAGCAACTTGAAAACACTTAAATACGAACATGTTAGTTTCAAGTAAAGTAGAAATGGGTTCTACTTGAAAGATAAGAAACTTGAATTCAAGTAACATGACTTAAGTGAACAAGACTGTAAATAAGAAGGAGTGGCGATAAAGGGTTAAATCGGCCCTCAGTGTACATAGCAATTCATTTGAAGGTATCCAAAGTATCCATATGTTATATTGAGGTGATCATCCGTCCTATTTTGAAGAGAACAATCCTCTATTTTGGGCAACAGCAGTTGAAGTATTACATTATTTATATTTTTAAAATACATTTTTATAAAATTTTCGGGATCCAAAAATAAAGTTACCTTTTTCTGAGGACTATTCTAAATGGTAGGGAGGGTGCCCTTCTTTTGAATGTTGTACTCTTTTATTATAATTCTGGCCACCTTAATCATAAGTACATTACTAATATGTAAAAATCTTAAAGATATTCCAATGCATTCTATGAAAATTTTGATCGTTAACCCCTTAAAGTCTAACTTAATTTTGTTTTCATATCACATGTAATGAAACAACTAGTTTTGAACCCTGTTTTGCCAGTCGAAACAAGACAATTTCAGACCAATGCGACTGTGCCGGGCAGAAACAAAGAAACAACGTTGTTTCTGCCCTAGGGGAGAAACAACGTTGTATCTGCCCGGCACATTCATTTATTTATTATTTATTTCAAGTCTGTCAGAATCGCATTTGTAATAAACAAAAGCGAATCTTATTTCTGAATTATTCTATTATTAAAATAGTATAAGATATTACTGCGCTATTTGTCTGAAATAGTCTTACTTCGACTGGCTACAGAAATCAAAACTCGTTGTTTCATTACATGTGATATGAAAAATACAGTGTGTGGCACGGGATGAAACAAAGACGATTTCAGACCAGGGCGATGACAGCCCTCGCTTCGCTCGGGCAGTCAACTCTCGCCCTAGTCAGAAATCGTCTTGTTTCACCCCTTGCTACACAATATACTATTCCTCACAATATTAAAAAAAGAGGAGGAAGCTATAAAATAATTTTTGTTTTGTATTAAATTGCATATAAAAATTATTAAATTCGAATACATAAAGGGCGGGGGGCTCCAAAATTGTTCTTTTTACTAACCGTCTTCAAAACATAAGTTCGGTCATAACTCCGACAAAAAGGTATATACCGATTTAAACGATTTTTTGTTTATTTGACAGAATATACTCCCAATTTAATTACGATATTTTTTTTTCAAAATTTCATCACGGATTTCGAAAAGGGAGGGTTTTTTCAATTTGCTGTATATATTGCTGGTATAACTCCATCAAATATGCACCTACATATTTGATGAAATTTTTGTTTATTTGAAAGGGTATACTCCTGATTTAATTACGATATATATATTTTTTTAAATTTACCTCGGATTTTAAAGAAAGGAAGTTTTTTTTCAATTTTTCTGTATACAGGGTGACCAGTATTTCACTGGAACAAATTTCCCTGACTTTTCTCGGTTTTCCATAAATTTTACCGTTTTTCCCTGTCTTTTATTTAAAAATATTTAATAAACAAACCTAAAAAAAAACGTTACTCTTTAAATATTTGCGAGAATTTGTGTGATTTTGCATTTTTATAAAAATTCCCAAACTTCCAACCAAATTCCCTGACTTTTCCCTGTATAGCAAACTTCCCTGACTATTCTCGGTTTTCCAGAAACTCGCCACCCTGGTATATATATTTTTTATGTATTTCCGGGTACATCTCCGGCATATACATATGTACCTATTCGGTGACACTTTTATTTGTTTGGAAGAGTATACACCCGAGGTGGTCCCATATCAATTTTATCAAAATCGGACCGTGGACTTCGAAAATACGTCACTCGAAATATGGAAAAATAAATTCAAAAACAGTTAAAAATTATTATTATTATATTACTTTTCAGTATTTTTAGGTATTTTGGTAAGTCGTTTTTAATTTTATTTTTTTTTAAATCAAATATCTTACGAGCGACGCATATTTTACGTGAATATTGTAAAAAATATATTTTATAATTTTTTTCTTCTTGTATAAAATCATCCGAACTTTTGTAATAAAAAATTCATTTACCAAGAACATCTCACTGCAGAATTTAGTGCAAAAAGCACTGTTTTTTTCTCTTTTAAAAGAAAATTAACAGATTTTTTTTTTAATATTTGGATCCTCTTAATATTAATTTTAAAAAAATCCTCAAAGACCCCTCTTTTTCTTCCACTGACGTATAAATATAATAAATTAATGTTTACATTAATCTACGTTATCAGATTACTATCTCGTGATTTTTATAAAAAATTTATATAATACAAAAAAAATATGAAAATCAATTAGGGACACCTATTTAAATAAAAAAAACTTACGCCTATACGCGGTCGACTTTGTTCATCATCTTGCCCAAGAATGAAGTTCCGCCTTAGATGTTTTTGTCTTGGCGGAACCGTCTGCATTTTGGCGGTAAACACAAAACTCAACAATCACAACAAAAAAATTACCACATAAAATCAAACAAGTGAATTCTAAATATTCACATCATAAAAACAATTGCAAAAAAATCACAAAAACACTGTATTCCTTATGTTGGTATTTATTTTAACAAACTTGGCACAGAAAACGCATGACGTTATTAAAAAAAACAGATCCGGGTGGTCTGTGAAATGGAAAAAAAACACAAGTTCACAACAATCAAATAAAATCGAATAGAATATTTCCACAGCTAACTGCGATCTGCGATCACGAACCGTAATGTAAAACTTGTTTCATAACATTGTGTGTTTATGTAGGTGTTGTATGCTAATGTTTGTTTTATCGTCGTGTCTCACAGTCGTTCTTTGTCTGTTGAATTAATGGCGAACAGGCGAACGTGTATGAAAGAAAGAATACTGTGCCGTGAAGTTCATCCGTTTAACGAGAGATGACACTACCTGTTGTATTTTCTAAAAATACAATTACAAATAAGGACAGACTTGTATTCAGACATTTTGAGATCCTAGGCACACTACGATGAACTGTTGAATTTATTCTTACTAATTTTATAAATGTGAAAATAACTATGTATGTTTGTTTGTTATCTTATAACGGCTAAACCGTTAAACCGATCTTGATGAAATTTGGTTAAGTCGAAGTACAAAATGCCAGTGATATTTATAAGTATTTTATTATAAACATTTAAGTAGACCATGAAAAACAAAAATTTGTAAACAAAAATCACAATAACTACAATCAAAATAACAAATGAATATTTGAAAACAATAAACTATTACAAAAAAAATGTTCTGTCTTTTTTTCGAAAATAAATGACATGTGATATATCGTTGTAAAGTAGAGTAAAAAAACACGTTCAAATATTCAAATATGCTATAGCCAACTTACAATTAGTGACCCATAAGAAAAACTGAAGTTAGGGCTTGTAACTCGAAAACTAAAAGTGATATAAAAATTCTGAATACGCTAATCAGTTCTAAATAAAAAAGAACTTTAAGAAACCGCAAACAAAAAATACCTAGGTATCTACTTTGACAAAAAAGTTATAGTCATTTAAAGAAATTCCGTTTTTTGTGTTTTTTGGGTATACCGCCTAAACCACATAAAATTATTAATATTTTTGGATTAATAATTTTATTATATTTTTCCTACAAATAATTAATCTAATTTAACTACATCTGTATCTCTTATCGTTTAGGACAGCGGTTCTTAAACTAGGGTCCTCGGACCCCCGGGGGGCCGCCAAACTTTTACGGGGGTCCGCGAAACATTTTTGGCAAAAAAATAATTTACATAAAGTACTTCTATATTCCTATTTATCAGTGATTAATTAGTATCTAACGACCATTTTTGTTTTTCTATCAGGGATGAGGGTCCCTGAAAAATAATTGTTCAAAAAGGGGGTCCCTCGACTACATAAGTTTAAGAACCGCTGGTTTAGGATATTCCCATGCATTTCACGCTTATCTTGGACACCCTATATAATTTCTTAAATTGAAATTCAATAATATATTTTGATTCATTTGACGGGATACTGACTCATAATCCCCCCTACTGCTATACGAAAATCTAAAATTTTATTTAAATTAACTAAAATGCATCGTAAAAAATATTTTATATTTATTACAAATAAATAATTTATTTTTCATTGACAAAACAAATAAACAAAAAAATGTCTGTAGTATTATACAATATGTATGAATTTTTTTGACCTTGTTTTTGCTCTCTTTTTTACTGAAATTAATTTTATTTAAATTACCTAACTCGATATTCAGACAAATAGCAACTCACTTAACCGATCATGCCCCATCGACGATCAAATTAATATTAATTTGCTTGAAACAGCATTGTTCGCAAATGGTAATTGAAATCGAAATTGTTAGCAAAATTTTGTGTCGCAACTTATCAAATTTGGAAAAACATCTATGTATTACATCATTAATGATACAAGGTCTAGGAGGTGTTTTTGGTAATGCATATCATCTTTAGTAGTAGAAGTATTTGTCATTATTACCTACATAATTAAAACAAAGTGTATAGGTGTGTCTACTTATGTACACGCATTAGAAGTTACACTTCTTTCTGTGACTAGTAGTGACATCTCATTTTTAGCAAACATCAAAAACCTTCAGAATCGTCTATTTTACAAGCTTTTATTTAATAACTTCACTTGTTAGTTAGTTACTATTAGTTAGTATGTTAGGGTTAAATATTGCAATCAAAATTTCGACTAGTTCTTATTAAACTAGAGCTTTGAAATTTTGTATACGTGTATAAGTCCGGTGATAACGCAATATAGTATATCTAATATCGTTCTAAATCCAATATGGCGGACGCCCCAATATGGCCAATTACCTTTTTCTTCATAACCATCTTAATATTGGTATCAAATGAAAGGGTTTGGCGAGTAGAATACGACTAGCTATATGTGACGTCATTCTAAATCCAATATGGCGGGGTGCCCCAAGATGCCCGATTACCTTTTTCTTCATAACCATCTTGATATGGGTATCAAATGAAAGGGTTGGGCGAGTAGAATACGATTAGCTATGTGACGTCATTCTAAATCCAATATGGCAGGGTGCCCCAAGATGCCCGATTACCTTTTTCTTCATAACCATCTTGATAAGGGTATCAAATGAAAGGGTTTGGCGAGTAGAATACGATTAGCTATGTGACGTCATTCTAAATCCAATATGGCAGGGTGCCCCAAGATGCCCGATTACCTTTTTCTTCATAACCATCTTGATATGGGTATCAAATGAAAGGGTTTGGCGAGTAGAATACGATTAGCTATGTGACGTCATTCTAAATCCAATATGGCGGGTGCCCCAAAATGTCGGATTACCCCTTTTTTACTTTTTAGTTTACTTTATAAAGTATTTTTATTATTATTCATCTTATGTAATCTAGGGACCCGTTTTAATAATTATTTTTCAGGCACCCCCCCCCCCCTTGGGAGGAAAAAAATGAATCACTGGTAAATATAAATGTAAAGGTAGTTTGTTTTATGCCAAACATGTATTACGGACCCTAGTTTAGAACCGCTGCTGGTCTATTCAAAGATGTAATAATAATTCAAAATAGTGTGTTACATTTTTAATCTAATAACAATATGATGACGTTTATTATTTAAATAAAGTATATTAATTGCAAAACTGTATAGCAAAATAGTTATCTCAAATTTCTTCTGTAGTCACTGAAATCAGATAAATAAGGGACACCTGCGTGATAAATGACAGTAACTCGATAACACTACGATAGTCAATACGAGATCTTCCATCTCACCTGTAGTATTTATTTAAAAAACACGAACTATGTATAACATACATAGAAAATATAAGTATAAATTTTTATATATTTTTCTATAATGTTTTTTATTATTTAATACTAGCGCATTGGACTCGGTGTTACCCGGGTTAATATCTACAAATTATATACCGAAATAAATAAAATATTGAATTCTTTATTCAATGGCTACTATGTTTTTACTTCCTCGCAATATCGAAGGTAGGAGAAGCTATGTGATCGTTTTAAAATGAGAAAAAAAGTTCTCCAATTTCAAAATTTTAACTTTTCGTTTCAGGTCAATACAAACACTTTTTATTCCGTGTGTGTCTGTCTGTCTGTTTGTGTGTGTGTCTCCTGAATCCTTGTCACACGCATAACTCATGAACCACTGAACCGATATTAATGAAACTTGGTTGGTTGGTTGGGTCTGGCTTGAGAACGGTCCAATTTCAAAATCGTGTATAAGAGGGCGGGGTAACACCCCAAAAGACTTATTTTTTCAAGATATCTCAAGAACGATACATGTAAGGTACGTGAAAATTTTATAAAATCTTTTTTGTAGAGCATTCAATTTCCTATATAGATCACCTACGTTCGTTGTAAAATATTCCTTTACAAAGATTTATCTAAGATTGAAATTGTCAAAATATTACAAATATACCTACGACAAAATAACTAGGTAAGTATTAAGAAAAATGTTGAATTAATATTTTTAAATAAAATTGTTAGAAAATTAAATGGTTATCCAATGAGAGGCAGTTCATCTGAATACTTAATCGATTTTTATTTAAATTGTTCAATAATTAACTACTTTTGATGAATTTAGCACGAGGAAGCACTGTGCATTTAATTGTCAGATGTTTTTTTATAGACTTTCGATGTTAAATCATAGGTTTTCGCTAAGAACATACACTAAATTATTAATGAAAACCGTAGTTTTCGAGTTTACCTTTAATATGTAGACAATATATTACTTTTTTATAGAGGTAGAGATTAGCTCAAGAAACAAAAGAAAAAATACAAGGAAAATATATGAAATACCAAATGACAGTTTTTAGTTCTTGTTTACAAGGATTTTGTAAACACCTATGTATCTAATGAACGGAATGTCCGATCAACTTCGGTTTTTCTCATTTTACATATAGATGATGTATTGTTTTAAACATTATTAATTATATATACAGTCAAAATCAGTTATGACGACATCGAGGGGGCCAGTCGTAAAATCCAGTATAATGGCAATTATATAGGATTCAAGTCTTGGCATTTTAGGACGCCGCGCCGACCGCGCTGGCCGCTCCGGCCGCCAGACACGCAATACTGATGTGTGTTTTTTTAACCTTGAAAATAATATACACACATCAGTATTGCGTGTCTGGCGGACGGTGCGGTCGGTGCGGACGGCGCGGCATCCTAAGATGCCAAGACTTCAGTCGGACTTTTATTTTGAGTCGTTAAAACCGATATGTTGTCATTGTAACCAGTTTCGACTGTACATATTCTAATAAAGGGTTAAAATTATTTAAAACAATAAATTTTGTTGGCATAAATAGGTAAGAATTATGTATGAAATGAAAATAAATACAAACTGGCTTAAGTGGTGTCTTTAAAATTTTCATTGCCATGTGTCGTAAAAAATGTCCTTGAATTTTATGCAATTAAAGAAACATATAATTCAATTTAGATTGCACAAACTATTAAATAATATTTTATTGGTGTTAAATGGAAGGCAATTCATATTAATTATAAAAAAAACTGAAGCACGTCCGCCCAGTTAAATATAATTGATAGATTTTTATATGAAGTACCAATATATCAAACATTCAAAATTTGTAATTTCCCGTTGGTAGAGAAAGGAAGCTATTATGATTTTGGGATTACCCTGCACAACACATGTTTGACACGCCAATTTTGAATTATCCTGAATTATTAAATTTTAGACTTTTTTAACTTTTTCTAAAATCTCTCAAGGAGTAGTGGAAAGCGATAAAAAATCGAATAAAAGGTACAAAAACTAGTGTCAGCTTGAAAATGCGTTTTAGAACATCAAAATCCATTCAACTTTCACAAAGATACAGCTGTTTGAAGAAAATTAGAAAAAAATCAAATGCATTTTACGTGTTAATAATATTCGATTGTTCGGTGGCACGTGTTAATAATATCCAATCACTTTAAAATTTTGTATACATTATTTGTTTACCTTAAGTTTAAGGGGGGGGGGGGGGTGACCTTAAAGAAATTCGAAAATAAGAAAATTAATGGCCATCCTAGTAAGTAGGTATTAACAATAAATTGTCTTACCTTTTGTTTAAATTCCTTACTCAGAACACAACAGTGAGCGTTTCCCATTTTAATTTCTATTATTGAACAATACTTATATCAGTATTATTTAAAATTATTGTTCATTAATTCATCGAACATTTAATATTTATATTTGAGTATATAATTGTTCATAATTTAACACATTTTAGTAAATTCATTTATATAAATTATAAATTTACATACAGAAAATGTTTTTTTAAAGATTTTCTAAAGGATTATTTCCAAATTACGAATTTTCAGAAAAAAATTTCATGTTCTTCTGGGCGCTAAATATTGATATTATGGGTTGATTTTTAAGATGTCATCTTGATGGGGTTTCAGGTTCAACTTTTATTTTTTAAATCTAAACCTATATTTTTTTGTTGTAGAATCGTAATTTATGGGGAAAAACAAGTAACTTTTGTCTGAAATATTTTTTTCTGAATAGGTATGTATATTTTTTTATAATATGGAGCAAAATGAACAGAAATTTCTGGATTTTCAATAATTTAAAAAAAAAAAAACAAGATTAAAAGAGTGCTTAGGTGTAAGTAAGGATTCGAGTTTTTCAAAAGTATTATTATTATTAATTTTTCTATGCAAATTTCTTATAAAAAAAATTTGAAATAAATAAATAGATCTAAAAACTTTTTGCTTCTTACAACTATTTTTTTAAATCAATAGTTTTCGAGTAAAAAATTATTCAAAATCCAAAAATGTTTCATTTTCATAAAAAAAATGTTTCAAATAAAAATTGCTTATTTTTGCCATTAAATTACGAATGTGCAAAACAAAAATACGGATTAAGATTTAAAAAAAAAACATTGAACCTGAAAACCCATTATTTGACCTTTCTAAGGACGCCCTATAACATATATTTAGCGCCATCGAAACCATAAAACTTTTGTATCTGAAATATTTTTTCTAAAAATTCGTTATTTTGGAAATAATCCGTTGAAAATCTAAAAAAAATACTCCCGATATTTTATGCATTAAAAATTATTCTCAAATATACGATATCATAAAAGAGCTATCAAATTTACTCACTTCAAATGGGGTATTATTATTATTTCTGTAATATTATCTATGAATTTGATACAGAATTTAGAGCAGTGAAACTTCACTGTATTGTAACACAGTTGGCAACTCTGACCGTACAAAATAACTTTCATAATATCACCACTGTTTTAACACCGTTACTGTTTACTTACAACTTACAACTCGTGCGCGAAACTTGTCAAAGTCTTCATGAAACTCCAAGAGAACTGTCATATAGATTTAATACCCCATGAATTTTGTTAGCTCATTTATAATACCGGACATAAGATATCAAAAATACAGTTAGAAAAAAATTAAAATTAAACCATATCATTAAAATTATTATTAATAAATAATTATTAAGTATAGCACTAGTAAAACATATTTTATTTTATTAAATAATCATATAATATATCATATACACCACTATCGATGTTTTCGTACATCGCGAATTATGACAACAAACTAACTTAAGTACATATGAGTACTGAGTACTTACTGCGGCGTGGACAAAACAACGTAAATATGCAGAGGATGATATCATCTACATAGCACGCGAATCTGTTTATAGAATATATCTATAGTAGTAATTATTTGTAGTCAAATGGTCGTTACATGCATATCAATAATATGTATAAAATTTTTTAATAGATAAAATAGGTACATTAAAAATATAGATAATCTAATTAAATGTTTCATTCATTATTTTATTGTTTATTTATTTTGCTTAACGGGATCATCAGTGGCGTATCTATAGGGAAATAAAACAATAAAACAAGGTCTGCTGTGGATATTTTGATGGCCGCCATTTTGTATTGATTTCGTGTCGATGACGTATTACATCGAGAAGAAATTTATGTGTGTTGTGCTTTAAATAATTGATTGATAATTAAATCAAAGAAAAATATAAAAAAAATAAAAACTATTATGTGAACAGTATTGGTTGTTTATTTATTTATATTTCGTTTGTCACAAATTCATTATTAGATAAATTTCGTGTTGATGACGTCACAGTATAGAATAAATTAACTGTCGAGCAGGACCCATATTCTCGAGCTCACTCGAGGTTATGTCGATTCGAGTTTTGCGTTCGAGATTTTAAATCTCGCATGCCCAGGAGAAGTCGAGATTTTTCACTCGACATTTCTATAGAAAAATCTCAACTGCTCCTGAAATCGATATATTCTCGAGTAGCTTTTTTTAAGAGTCGGCATTTCGAAGACTAGCATCGTACTGAAAAAATATATACCGCACGGCCCTGGCCTTCGTCAACAAGTGCTTTATTAGAAATCATCACGAATGTGTCAAAATGTAGACATGCGTGTTAAATAACCACCATATTTGACAAATAATAATATCTTGATTGACCTTTCGTGACCGGTTGTTAATCGAGATTTTTTTAGAAAAAATGTTCTATGCCAGGGCTTCTTAAGGGGTTAGGTGTAGTCAGAATTTTCAAGAAATCGATTTTTGTTTTTTTGCATTTTTGGAAGCTGCTACAACGGCTGAAGAACTATTTTATGGCCCAGGAATAATTGACACGGTGTAAGTAATTAAATAATACGTATATTACTTTACGTAAATTGAGTGTAAAACTTTAAATGCGTTTTTCTCAAAACTATGTTTTTTGAACTGGTGACCACTGTAGCTCGAAAACCGCTCAGTAGATTTTAATGAAATTTATACAGCTTTTTGAAAACATGAAAAACTAGCGCCTGATCGAAGGATTTATTTTTATTTTTTAATTTCGATTTGTTATAAACAATTAACTGTTGGTTTTTTTCCCGAAAATCTGGAAAAAAATTTCCTGAGGCTGCCATTTTGTTAATTTAAGAAAGAAAAAAAAAGCTTCGATCAGGCACTAGATTATCTATTAATAAAACTAATTTTTTTGTCCGATTGAATTTGGATGAATCTCCAAGGATAAGTGATGGTCACCGCAAGGAGCTTCGGTTGGAACTGGATCAACACAAACAGCCATTACTTTTAAAATTATTAATTTTTTTTTCTAAAATTTCTGTCAAGTCAAATCGAAACTTTATTTAATGATGCTATGTTTTTACTTTTATAAAATAAAATAATTTACTGGCAAAAAAAAATTATTTAAAATTGTCATTTTTTCATGTCTCTGACTACACCTAACCCCTTAAAGTGGTGGGCCGCGGCCCCCTCGGGAGCCGTGGCCTTCTCACAAGGGGGCCGTGAAGAACAGTAAATATAACAAATAAATGTACTATCGTTAAATAAGTTCAAATGTTTAACTATGCACTTGCTTAAATTATATAAATGAAACAAACAAAAATTTGTTTAACCCAACTCGGTTTCAAAAAAAATAGAGCTGTTTAGTTATCAATATGAGCTGCAAGGGGGCCGCGACGTCAAAAAGTTTAAGAAACACTGTTATACGCAACAGAAATAAGACATTCAATAGAGTTAATTTTCTTAATAAGCATTTGTACAATAAATAACTTATACTGTCTACATGGAAAAATAACTAAAGAATTATATTTTTCCCTATACAGGGTGTCCCATTTTAATCTATCACCCCCCTAATTTTTTTATCTATCAATTAAATCAAAAAATGCTTCAAATAAAAGTTGTTTGGTTTTGAGGGGGACCCAAAATGGCGTTATTAATTTTTTATTTTTTGGGCGTCTTCATGGTCAAATAGGCCCAACTTTTTTTTTTCAAATGGAAATCTATATTTTTTATTACAATATCTTATTTTTTGGAAAAAAACAAGTAGCTTTTGTTTCAAAAAATTTTTTGTATGACTTCATTTTTTTTTAATATTCAACAAAATAATTTTAGATTTCAGAATTTTACTAATTTTTTACTCGAAACCCATTAACTTTAGAGGAAAAGTGTAAAAAAACAAAAAATGTTTATTTTAATATGATATAACTAGGAAAATTATATCAGGATTTTTTGTTAACTTTTGCTCTTCAAAATATTAAAGCAAATAAAAAATAAAATAAAAAATCTGAAATAATTTTCCTAGTTATATCATATTAAAATAAACATTTTTTGTTTTTTACACTTTTCCTCTAAAGTTAATGGGTTTCGAGTAAAAAATTAGTAAAATTCTGAAATCTAAAATTATTTTGTTGAATATTAAAAAAAAATGAAGTCATACAAAAATTTTTTTGAAACAAAAGCTACTTGTTTTTTTCCAAACAATAAGATATTGTAATAAAAAATATAGGTTTCCATTTGAAAAAAAAAAGTTGGACCTATTTGACCATGAAGACGCCCATAAAATAAAAAATTAATAACGCCATTTTGTGTCCCCCTCAAAACCAAACAACTTTTATTTGAAGCATTTTTTGATTTAATTGATAGATAAAAAAAATTAGGGGGGTGATAGATTAAAATGGGACACCCTGTATATGTACAAAAATATTTGTACATATTTTTAGAGGGAGTCATTTTACATATCGTCGCTTATCTAACAACACCGCTCAAGTCATTTTGACCAACTTTACAGGAGAGCGAAAAAACCGTGTATGTTTTATATAGGCTACCGGCTTGCACGCTGTCACTATTTTTTTAATTCTGGTCTCTTATTGTCCGAAACGTCTAGAATGTGATTGGTAGATCGACGCGCTATGAGTAGCTCTATCCAATGACATTAAAATGTCAAAACCGCTAATTTTCGACTTGAACGGTGTTGTTAGATAAGCGACGATATTCAGTAAAAATTTCAAGATTTTAGCTTATATAGTTTACAAGTTATTGCATTTTGACTAAAAAGGACGGACAACAAAGTGAGATTAATAGGGTTTCTTCTGATCCTTAAAACTGTAATTCTTCAGGTATCTTATTTTCCGTGCATACATACATATACCATATATGTATGTAAAAAAGTTCTCCTTGCCCGTCTGACATCATCTTACTGAATTACTAATACATATAACGGTTTCTTTCGTTGCAATGTTGAAGAACGATACTATTATTATATACTTTAAGATAAATTACTTAAGGTTGTTGTTCACTAAAATCGATCACTACAGAATTTGTTAAAATTTTAATATTGTGTTAAGTAAGCTAGTTCGCATTTGTAAAAAAAATCAGGTCAGTTTACCATTTCGTTTATTAATTATAAACGTGCAAAGTTGGCCTCTTATACATTGCAAGCATAGGGATCCACTTGGAATTCGATATTCGTTTAATTCGTGTATTAAAACTAAACGTCAGATTTTAACCAAAAACGGATATGTTATAGATTGGTAATTAAGGAATGTGTATATAAAATTTTAGAATGATTTACCATCTACTTAAATAATTATTAATTTTTAACTTTGATAAATTCCCGAACACATGACGTAAATATACGATATGGCAACAGCGCATTCGGCGCGCTCTTTGAAATATAAAAACGTGGTTTGACAACTGACGCGCGTTGGAAATAGCAAGTGATTATTGATTACATTTAATGTTTTTATTTATAATAATAATAGTTACTATTGTTATTTTAATTATTACTATTGTCAGCAATAGTAATAATTATAATATTGTTAAAAATAAATCTTCTATTCTTGTCTAATATTGTAAATTGTTGCCAGATCTATTTGTTCTTTATTACCGACATAGCAAAACCCAGTAATTCATACTAAATTCCACTAGATGCCACGACTTTCAGTGAACAACAACCTTAAACTACTTTAGGATAATTGTCCAGGTTTCGCATGTTATCAGATCAAACTAACTATTTGACACATGTTTAGAAATAATTCAACATAGATACGAGTAATTTACTATAGGCATTTGTTCAAGTAAAGTTACGTAAATTAAATAACCCACACAAATATATATATAAAGTAAAATTAACAAACTTACCGACTGTTCGACGGCGTTCTCCATATCTGAAACACAATCTTTGCTAACGCTCTTCTTGACAGTAACCTTCGCCGGTTGAGATATTGTTGTTCCACTTCGCGCCTTCCTTAGTCCGAATGGCCGCGTGTTAACGCTTCCGGGTCTGAAATTAGTCGCTCGCCTATCAGCTCCGTTACCACCTATATAATATATATACATGTTTTTAAAACTATTTGTCACCCAAAAGGTACAGGTACCCTAGCGCGGATTCAGAGGAAGGGGTCTTGGGGGACATGACACCACCAAACGTCAAAAATTATAGCAAATATAACGAATATATAGTTGATTTATATGTACATACGCACTCACCCCTCAATGTAAAGACAAATAGGTTAAAATTTACATTTTAAAATTAGGTTTAATATTAAAATACTGACTTAGGTATTTCACGTAAAACAACAGTTGATTGTAAATTATACAGCGTGACTAGTATTTCTTTGGAACAAATTTCTCTGACTTTTCCCAGTTTCCCAGGAGAATTTTTACCGTTTTCCCCTGTTTTTAGGGTTCCGTAGAAAACTAGGAACCCTTATAGTTTCTCCATGTCCGTCCGTCCGTCCGTCCGTCTTCAAAAATTTTGAGATAATAAGACGAAATTTGGTATACGGTCGTAGATTAAAGACCCAAAAACAGAAACGATAAGATTTTTGTAAAAAAAATAATTTTAGGCCCCCTTTTCATAAAATGAAAAGAGTTTTAAAAAAAAATTCACCTACCCCATTGAGTGGGGTGTCATTAGAAAGGTCTCCTGAAATGCAACAAAAAATGTATCAGAACTTTTTGATTTTAACTCTTTAATCATGATGTATTTGCTCTCCAAAGTCGTTAAGCGTCCCCCCCTTCTATTTTCTAAACTATCAATTTAAAAAATCTGAAAAAATTCCAGAATGTAGCTTTTAATAAGTACTTTCACTGAAAATTATAACGAACATTGTCAAAAATATTTTGGACCCCCCTTCTATAGACTGAAAAGTGAACTCTCATTTTTTTCCCCACTTACCTAATTGAGTGGGGTGTCATTTAATAGGTCTCCTAAAATGCAATAAAAAATGTCAGATAACTTTTTGATTTCAACCCTTCAGTCACGAAATATTTGCTTTTTAATTTCGCTGTCAGAGTGCCCCCCCCCCCTCTATTTTCTAAACTATCGATTCAAAAATCTGAAAAAATTCAGAATGTAGCTTTTAATTAGTACTTTCACTGAAAATTATAACGAAAATTGTCAAAAATATTTTGGACCCCCCTATCATAGATTGAAAAGTAAAGTCACATTTTTTTCATTTACCCCATTGAGTGGGGTGTCATTTGATAGGTCTCTTAAAATGCAATAATAAAGGCCAAATGACTTCGGTCACGAAAATTTTGAAAAAACTCTTTTTTTATAAATCGTAGTGAGAATGACTACGGAACCCTATCATGTGCGTGCCCAACAAGCACTTGCCCGTTTTATTTATATTTAAAATTTAGATAAAAAAGGTCACATAGATAAAATTTAAATATTTGTGAGAATTAGCATTTTTATAAAAAATTCCCTGACTTCTAACCAAATTCCCTGACTTTTCCCAGTTTTCCAGAAACTGGCCACCCTGTAACTATAGTAATATATACAACACTATTTAAAACATTTTAGTCTTTATTATTAATAGTGTAAAATACCCTATTAATGTTAAAATTGTGGGCCCCTCCAGCCGCCCTTATATCGAGCGGTTTAAATTATTGATGCTGCCCTTGAATCGAGCGGTTGAATTACCGATGCCGCTCTTATATTGAGAGGTGTGTTTTGTAAGAGACATGCTGTCATTGTTACCATAGACATAGAGTCATGGACAGTGCATACGTATTTACATAATGGTGTAACATTTGTTCTGTAAGTGAGAGAGAGATGCAGTGTAGTTTGGAAAATATCTATATCTTTTTCTATAAATCTGATTGGTAGTTTACTACAGTTCAGTGTAGTACTTATGCCTTATATTTATTTATTTACGTACAGTCAATATTTGTAATGATAAAAAATATAGGTAAGTAACGAAAATCATCGCGTATATACCGGGTGTCCCAGATAACTTTTCCAGCATGGGGATCTCAGTATCTATAAGAGATACAGGTTTGGTTAAATCAGATCAATTATTTGTATGAAAGGGGTGAATATTATTACACAAAAAAATATTCATAGTTGTATGTGGTTTAGGCGGTATACCCAAAAAACTGAAAATTCGGAATTTCTTTAAATGGCTATAACTTTTTTGTTAAAGTAGATAGGTACTTTTTGTTTGCGGTTTCTTTAAGCACTTTTTTGTGTAGAATTGATTGGTGTATTTAGATTTTTTATATCACTTTTAGTTTCCGAGATACAAGCCCTAACTTCAGTTTTTCTTATGGGCCACTATGTTGAATATATCATATTTTAACGTGTTTTTTAATCTACTTTACAACGATATGTCACTTGCCATATTTATAATCGAAAAAAAGTCGAAATACTAAATATCAGTGATATTTATAAGTATTTTATTACTAACTTTTAAGTGAGCCATGAAAAACAAAAATAGTAAACAAAAATCACAATAACAACAATCAAAATAACAAATGAATATTTGAAACAATGAACTATTTGAAAAAATATATTATAATTTTTTTTTTCGATAATAAATATGGCAAGTGACACATCGTTGTAAAGTAGATTAAAAAACACGTTCAAATATGCCATAGCCAACTTAGCGACCCATAAGAAAAACTAAAGTTAGGGCTTATAACTCGAAAACTAAAAGTGATATAAAAAATCTAAATACACCAATCAATTCTACACAATAAAGTGCTTAAAGAAACCGCAAACAAAAAGTACCTATCTACTTTAACAAAAAAGTTATAGCCATTTAAAGAAATTCCGAATTTTCAGTTTTTTGGGTATACCGCCTAAACCACATAGAATTATGAATATTTTTTGGTGTAATAATACCCACCCCTTTCATACATATAATTCATCTCATTTAACCAAACCTGTATCTCTTATAGATACTGAGATCCCCATGCTGGAAAAGTTATCTGGGACACCCGGTATTTTATATGAACACGAATACAATATTCCAAGTATTTATGAAAGCATTAATTATGATTTCATTATTGAAATACATAATTAGTTATATGTAAGGATTTATAGCAAGAAAAATACTAAAAAAACAGACAAATTGTTGCAAAAACTGCAACAATTTGTTTATTTCGCAGCAATCGTCATTTTTACTAAACATAAAAAATCAAGGCAATTTACAAAAACCGTCAACTGATCTCATAGAAATTAGTAAAATTAGCAGTGCCGGTCTTTGCGATTCTGGCGCCCCAGGCGAGATTTTTTTTGACCCCCAAAAAAAGATGAACAAGAAATTAGAATTAAGTCAAAAAATAACAAACTGATATTATTTAAAAATCAGTAATCATTTTTAATGAATAAAATATTAATTTTTCTCATTTAACCTCTTTAAATGAATATTTTTAATGTTCGGGGTCAAAAATGAAAGTTACACTCCTGTATAAGTAAGAACATGTATATTTCCAAACTACTTTCTGTCTCTTTTTTTGACACGGTTCTGTTTTCGAGACAGATGCGTGATCCATGTTTCTATATCTATGGTTGATTGTTACATATTTATTAACATATTACCTCTATTTATTAGAGTGTTTCTATCGCTTCCAGCTTGATCTGCTTGCAACTGCGCACGTTTCCGCCTACAACTGTCACACATTGTTCTCTTTAAAGAAACTGTCCAGGTCCACACACTTGTTTGTTTTATACATGACTTATTAATTGTCTAGTTTTAAACACTAACATTATTATTCACACTGATTATTAATGTTCGTTTACCAAAATATTACAAACACTGCGAATAAAATGTATGAATTAGAAACGCAGACGTGGTGGGTAGCATTGAAAAATGCTTATTGTTAATTGAAAATTATGCATACTAATATATTAATACAGAATGATTCATTTCATTAGTCTTCAGTTAAATTTTTGTTATTAATAAATTTATTATTATTTAACACATTTTTATAAAAATACGTAAGAATCTTTTACCAAGTGCCCATATTTTCGAAAGTACCTAATAGTGAAGAAAATTATTTTTTTTTTCA
This sequence comes from Sialis lutaria, assembly GCA_949319165.1. Taxonomy (NCBI): domain Eukaryota; kingdom Metazoa; phylum Arthropoda; class Insecta; order Megaloptera; family Sialidae; genus Sialis; species Sialis lutaria. Next base: position 36,617,650 of record OX439232.1, on the reverse strand, counting down.
AAAATAGTTCAATCTTGTTATAAAAATTTTTGAATCTATTTGTTTTCTTATTTTATAGACGAACTATTAAATATAATTAATTGGTTTTTAAATGAACATAATCGAATAAATTGGAAAATTACATACAGGCTGGGCCAAGTAAAACGAAACGGGCGCAGTTTTGGTCATTTAAAATAAGATTTTGAGAAAAAGCTCCAACACGTCGATTTTGCTTTCAAGGAGGACATCTTTTGCTATGAAATTTTTGCAAAAATCTTTTCAACCCTAAGCGCTACGAGCGCAACCCTTAAAATTTTAAATAGCATGATAGGGCAAGTTATACCTCATTTGAAAGGGTTTTTCATTCTGAATACGGTGCTTTTTGATTTTTTCAAATCTGTTTAGTTTTAGTCAAGTTATTGACATTTTGAATTCCATAAATGCAATGATTTTCTAATCAAAAAACAAAAATTTACAACTAAAATTCAAAACAAAGTAGGTTTATTTTCTTATATTATAATTCAAAAACATCCAATTTGGACATTTATTGAATTAATTAAAAAATAAAATAAAAATTATTAAAAAAAATTTATCTACATCCAAAATTTTAATTAATTCAATAAATGTCCAAACTGGATGTTTTTGAACTATTTGATAATAAAATAAACCTATTTTGTTTTAAATTTTAGTTGTAAATATTTGTTTTTTGATCAGAAAATCACTACATTTATGGAATTCAAAATGTCAATAACTTGACTAAAACTAAACAGATTTGAAAAAATCAAAAAGCACCGTATTCAGAATGAAAAAACCTTTCAAATGAGGTATCACTTACCTTATCATGCTATTTAAAATTTTAAGGGTTGGGCTCATAGCGCTGAGGGTTGAAAAGATTCTTGCAAAAATTTTATACCAAAAGATGTCCCCCTTGAAAGCAAAATCGACGTGTTCGAGCTTTTTTTCAAAATCTTATTTTAAATGACCAAAACCGCGCCCGTTTCGTTTTACTTGGCCCACCCTGTATATGGTATACGCGACATTAATACGCGAGATTCAACTCGAAAATGACAAATACAAAAATTCATTGGATAAATTTGTGGTGCATAAATAATAAATGCAGTGGTGGGCGGGGTTAGACGGTATAATTCATAAGTATCATATTTCGGAAACATTTCTGAAGAAGACTTCGACGTGAGAGTCGAAACGTCAGGAAATATAATACCGTAATGTGGACAACAGCCCGAAAAGTTAGCTCTTATGGTCAACGACCACGAAAGCCTACAGAAGAATATTAAACTTCTTATTTTCTTGTATTTAAATTAATATTTATATGGAAAGTTGAAATCTGAACTATGAAATTTGACTAAAATTTTTTGAATTTTCGATTTCGTTAAAAGTATGTTTTTAGATATAAAATGATGTGAAAAGTTGAAATTTTCAAACCGCAGGTCTGTATCTCTAACCGTTCTCGAGATATGGCCTCTCAAAGTTTTAGTTTTTTCAAAATTTTGAAGAAAAACGGCCGTAACTTTTGAACGTGTTGTCGGATTTGATTTTCGTTGACATATTTGAAATCAGCGTGTCAAAATCTATATAATGACATGTATGGTACTTTAAAATTCGACAAAAAAATTTTTGCCAAAAATCGACATTTTTTTAAGGTATACCCCTTTGAATTTTTTTCGATTTTTAGCAAAAAAAATTTTTCTCGAGTTTTTAAGTATTATACGTGTAATTATATAGATTTTGACATGCTGATTTCAAATCTGTCAACGAAAATCAAATCCGACCACACGTTCAAAAGTTACGGTCATTTTTCTCAAAAAAATTGAAAAAACTGAAACTTTAAGAAGCAATATCTCGAGAACGGTTTGAGATACAGACCTGTGGTTTGAAAATTTCAACTTTTCACATCATTTTCTATAGAATAAATATACTTTTAATGAAATCTAAAATTCAAAATTTTTTAGTCAAATTTCATGGTTCTAATTTCAACTTTTCATAGAAATATCGACCGGAATATATTTTGAAAGTTATTTATAACATAATTTATTAAATTTAGTCACGAGCGTAAAAAAACGACGGTTTTACTATGTCGGTACAAATATTTATAAAGCGTAAAATGAAAAGAAATATCATTTTTATAGAACATTATCTGTATTATTTTTTTAAATAAAGAACTGAAATTAAGGAGCATTTTTTTAAAATACACATGTTGGAGAGAGTGCATTACTAAAATCTTTACATTGAGTGCAAAAAGGCAAAAACAATGATAAAAAAATAAAAACGTAGACGCCTATTTGACGTTTGAGAATTTACGAGGTCTATCCGGATTTTATAGTGGTCATTTTATTTGCTTGCTTTTCAATTAGCCCATCGAAACAAACAAACAACGTTTAACTCAACAATTTTAATTGATATTTACCTCTTCCGGATTCATTACATTAGTGGTGTCAAAGTTCAATTCATTGTCAGTTGAACTATGACACCAATTGAATATAAAGAATTCAAAAATCTATCACGTGATTACTTTTCACACTCGAAGTCGAACAGGAATTTTAATGTCCGGTATTATAAATGAATTAATAAAATTTGCTAGCTAGTAAACACTTTCAAACGTGGTATCAAACTTATATGACAGTTCTATTTGAGTTTTTAACAGATATTTGCTAACAAACCCTTTAAACGGGGTAACACATTTATATGACAGTTTTTTTCGAGTTTTCAACAGATATTTACTAGAAAACTCTTCAAACGGGGTAACAAACTTATATGACAGTTCTATTTGAGTTTTTAACAGATATTTGCTAACAAACCCTTTAAACGGGGTAACAAATTTATATGACAGTTTTTTTCGAGTTTTCAACAGATATTTGCTAGCAAACTCTTTCAAACGGGATAACAAACTTATATGACAGTTCTATTTGAGTTTTTAACAGATATTTGCTAACAAACCCTTTAAACGGGGTAACACATTTATATGACAGTTTTTTTCGAGTTTTCAACAGATATTTGCTAGCAAACTCTTTCAAACGAGGTAACAAACTTATATGACAGTTCTTTTTCGAGTTTTTAACAGATATTTGCTGCTCGTATATTATGTATAATCATCTTATAATTTTCGTAGACTTAGGGGGGGGGGAGATTAATCTCCTTAATCCGCTCCCCTAATTACTCCAATGTTTTACAGGATGGCCAGTATTTGTCCGGTACAAATTTCCCTGACTTTTCCCGGATAATTTTTACCGTTTTTCCCTCTTTTTATTTATTTAAAATTTAGATAAAAACCCTAAAAAAAGGTCACATAGATAAAATTTAAATATTTGCGAGAATTTGTGTGGTCCCTGACTTCCAACCAAATTCCCTGATTTTTCCCTGACATTTCCCTATATAGCAAAATTTCCAGACTTTTCCCGGTTGTCCAGAAACTGACCACCCTGTTTTAGCTTAATTTTTAATTAAATTCATACTGATATTATAAATGCAAAAATCTGTCTGCCTCTCTGTCTGTTTGTTACGATTTTACAGCTAAACCGCTGAACCGATCTTGATGAAATTTTGCAGGGAGATAGCTTGGATAATGAGGAAGGATATATGCTACTTTATATCCCGAAAAATACAATAGCTTTTTAAAAAATACAAATTTCACGCAGACGAAGCTGCGGGTAAAACAGCTAGTATTGAATAAATGATTTTTGGGTGGGAAAAATAAAATGTCTATTCGAAGACATTTTATTTTTAATATGAAAAAAATAAGTATTAATTGAAGGCGCGGAAAATTCGAGAAGTGATATATATATATTTATTTAAGGTAGTAGACCGGTGTGATTGGTCAAAAAAATCGATTTTTTTTACATTTTTCGGAAGAACCAGATTTTAAAAATATGCTCTTAAATTTTCAGACCAAAATTTAGAATATTTCCAAAGTTACAGGCATTTATCGTTCGACGAGTGCACATTGCTATAAGATGGGAAACAAATGTTTTAGCGTTTTTCTCGAAACCATGTTTTTGAAATTTCGGGGAAGCACTGACTCAAAACTATTCAACCGATTTGGCTCAAAATTTAACTAGTTATTCTACATACACATATCTGAATACCTAACCTTTAAAACATTTAATTTTTTAATAATAAATTAATTTTTTTAAACATTTTATCAACAAAAAAAATTACATTTTGAGAACTTTTTTTTCATAAGTCCGCTATTTTTTTTTATGTATATGTTAGTTCATTAAAATAAGGTCTACACAATAATAATATTTTTGATTTTTTCATTTCAAATGACTACGGAAGGCTGTGTGCTTCCCCGAAACAGCTCATCATTCTTTAGAGGACTCCACTTTGACATTACATATTGTAAATAAATAAATGGAAAATTAAATAAAATAAAATTTTTTTGTATCATTTAAAGTAGGTACTAAAATAAATATGTAAAAGTTACAAAACGATCGTATATTATTTACTTGTTAAAATAAGGTCACGAAAAAAAGTCGAAATTTCGGCCGTTACACCGGTCTACTACCTTAATATAAAAATGTCTTATCATACAAATCAAGGTCTTTTTCTTTATCAAAGTGGATAAAAAAATTATCTTCACTCATCATTACAGTAGTCTAAACTGATTTATTTAATTAATTAAGTATTTTATCTATATTTTAATCTGATTTTCTTTGTAAAAAAAAACGTAAATAATATTATGAATAATAATGGATACCAAATTTCATTGCACTCCGAGTTTGTTCCAAAAACAATTTTATGTTAAATAAAATAGGTAAATTTACAATTTTTAACTTTTTTCCGATTGTAAATATTTCACTAGAGCGTTAAAACGTCTTAAGACAACCCTGGCAATTCGTTCAATACAATTTCCACCTCTTGCACTTAAAAAACTCGTGAGACACAAAAACCGGCGCCTATATACTCCTACTGTATTTACAGGGTGGCCAGTATTTATCTGAAACAAATTTCCCTGACTTTTCCCGTTTTTTTTTTGAGAATTTTTAACGTTTTTCCATGTTTTTTATTTAAAATTTAGATTAAAAAACCTAAAAGAGGTCACATGTTTTCTTTTAAATTTTAATAGATAAATATTTAATAAATATTTGCGAGAATTTGTATGGTTTTTGCATTTTTATAAAAAATTCCCTGACTTCCAACCAAATTTCCTGACTTTTCCCTGACATTTCCCTGTATAGCAAAATTCCCCGACTTTTCCCGGTTTTCCAGAAACTGGCCACCCTGATTTATATCGATACAAAACGCATGCATGCATACTAATTATAAGTATTCCACTAACAATAAGAATTAATTCCACTGTCTGTATTGAGTAACTAAAACAACACTTTAAAAAAAATTGTATTAGCAAAAAAAAAAAAAAACACTGATTGTTATAATTTTTATTTTACAAAATCCTAATGTAATAAACGCAATAGGTTCGATAAAATAAATACACTCCAACAAGCCAGATTATTATAAACTAACAGATAAAACAAGATATGTATATAGATGTGAAATGACCCTTTGCGATAAAACAGCAATCCTCTACGTTTTTTTACGTATCACAGGCGTAACCAACGAGGGGGCCAAAGAGACCTCCCCCGCATTTTTCTAAGCGAGCAACTAGCTTCCAATAAAGGTCTGCTCGATTGTTTTGACATAGCGTTGATGACGTAGTATATCGGCCAAAATTTTACAAATTAAAAAATTGACAAAGTTTGAATTATTAAATTTAGATTTGAAGAAAATAGAAGTCTGTAGTGAAATAGACACTGTTGACATTATCTTAATATATATAAATTACGTGTCACATGTTTGTCCGCGATGGACTCCTAAACTACTTAACCGATTTTAATCAAATTTGTACACCGTGTGCAGTTTGATCCAACTTGAAAGATAGGATAGCTTACATCTCAATTTATGATCGCAATATTATTTTATTGCAAATTATTTGTCTTTATCTGTTAGCTCCAAACGATTCTAACAGATGGTGACATCTGTTGACTGGATTGAGTAAGTATTCAATAGATGGCGCTATGTCAAACTTCCAAACGTTTCATATAACCTACAATTTAATAGCATAACCACCACATGTTGCTAAAGTATAGGTTAACCACAGCAACGCGTGGCCGGGTCAGCTAGTCTATTATAAATTATAACCTCTGCAGTTTGAAAAAACTAAAATCACTAGGAACAATAAATAATAAGTCCGTAGATAGGCAAGTGTCATGATCATGATGAAATCAGCGCCAATATGAGTAAAGTTTGTACTATTAATTTCATAAGGTAATTATTATACATATAGGTATTCTGTTGCTAATTACATTATGAAGTGAAGATTTAATCGTTTTGGTAAGAGCAATCTATTGGAGCGAAATAGGGAGATAAGTTTCTTTGTTACGTTTATATACCGGGTGTCCCAGATAACTTTTCCAGCATGGGGATCTCAGTATCTATATAAGAGATACAGGTTTGGTTAAATGAGATGAATTATATGTATGAAAGGGGTGAGTATTATTACACCAAAAAATATTCATAATTCTATGTGGTTTAGGCGGTATACCCAAAAAACTGAAATATCGGAATTTTCTTTAAATGGCTATAACTTTTTTGTTAAAGTAGATAGGTACTTTGTGTTTGCGGTTTCTTTAAGCACTTTTTTGTGTAGAATTGATTGGTGTATTTAGATTTTTTGTATCACTTTTAGTTTCCGAGATACAAGCCCTAACTTCAGTTTTCTTATGGGCCGCTAAGTTGGCTATGGCATATTTGAACGTGTTTTTTTACTCTACTTTACAACGTTATGTCACTTGCCATACTTATTGTCGAAAAAAAATTATAATATATTTTTTTAAATAGTTAATTGTTTTCAAATAGTCATAATTGTTATTTTGATTGTTGTTATTGTGATTTTTGTTTACAATTTTTGTTTTTCATGGCTCACTTAAATCTTTGTAATAAAATACTTAATAAATATTACTGGCATTCAGTACATCGACTTTTTTTCGAAAATAAATGTGACAAGTGACATATCGTTGTAAAGTAGAGTAAAAAACACGTTCAAATATGCCATAGCCAACTTAGTGGCCCATAAGAAAAACTAAAGTTAGGGCTCATAACTCGGAAACTAAAAGTTATATAAAACATCTAAATACACCAATCGATTCTAAACAAAAAAGTGCTTTGAGAAACCGTCTACAAAAAATACCTATCTAATTTGACAAAAAAGTTATAGCCATTTAAAAAAAATCGAATTTTCAGTTTTTTGTGTATACCGCCTAAGCCACATAGAATTATGAATATTTTTTTGTGTTGTAATACAAACCCCTTTCTTACAAATAATTCATCTCATTTAACCAAACCTGTATCTCTAATAGATACTGGGATCCCCATGCTGGAAAAGTTATCTAGGACACCCGGTATATACTATAATATAATAAATCCCCCTTAAAAATTATGGTTACACCACTGAAACGCATTAACTGATAATGCCGTTTAATAGTCCAGTTTAAATGCACAGTACTTACTGCCATATTTACACAAATTAATTACATCAGTATGACATATCATTATTTGTAACCATTGAAGTTTTTATAACACAATAGTATAAAGAATAAACATATTTATTTCAATTACTAAAATAAAGCAAGAAAAGTTATTAACGTTTACAATGCATTTAAATGATTTAAATATGCTAATTGTTAAAATTTAAATGAAATTTTGGCTGTTATGTCAAAATTAATATATTATTTTTAAACTGATACATTTTAATTGTTGATTATTACAATTTTTAAACACAAATTGATTGTTGAATCACTAATCATGTCACTTCAGTAAACTTAACCTTAAAATTTGTAAATGTTAATAATAAAAAACTTTATTTCAACTGTCACTAATTTAATGAACAACCAACTGCATTAAAATTCGGAATAAAACTCGATAAATACATTACATATTCAGTACAAGGTATTAAGTATTATACTATCTTTGTTTAACATTTGTGTTAAAATATAACGCTTTCTACAAACGTTCTTTCACTTTGTACAGTTTGTAGAGAATTAATTTGTCTCTCTACTATGTAGGTGTTTCAGCAAGGTGATTGTCATGTAGGCTTATAACAGGTATAACAAAATAAAAGACCTTGGAATGCCGACGCATTTCTTTTACATATATAGCGGAATCAAGTTATTCGTATTAAAAACTGAGAAAGTATTCATTTCATTAATAAAAAACTTTAAATATTAAATCAATTATTTCTTTATCTTACTATTTTAATTAATTTAACTCAATTAAGTTTCACATAATTTGTTGATAGTATTTATATTTAATTTAAAAAAAAAACATGTAATGTTTGGTTTACTTTAACCAGTAAATTTTAGTGTGTAACAATCCCAAAAATCGAAATTTCAAAATAATTATTTTAACTGTTCGTGTTCTTCAAAAAAAAGTGGGAAAAAAACAAAAAAGTTTGTTTGTCGCTTATAACTCAGAAAAGAGTGACATTACAAAAAAAAGTTTCAAATAAAAGTTATAGGAAAAACAATTTTACACAAAAAAGTATGTAACCATTTTTCGCGTATTTCTAATATGAAAGGTGTAAAACGTGTTGTAATATATGCAGATTGTTACCATAAGTGGAACCGAGACAGGTGGAGCGCACTATCTATCTGTCTTAGTTGCACTCATACTTTTCCATTGTTTACTTTTTTTATTTCTAAAAATATTTCTTAATTTGTTTATAGTCATTTTAGAGCATTTTTAAACGTCAAACTATGATTATTAAGTAATAGCAATTATATTATGCCGTGTAAAGATCAAAGAGAAAAATCAACATGGTATTTTTTAACAAAATAGCAATAAATCCTAAACATACATTTTTAATTACGAAGTGTTTTAAAAACACAACGACCACCGTGTTTTGTCTTTTTGATCTAAACACGGAATTAAAGTAACAACTTACACTTACCTCAGTTCTTGATATATCATTCTTCTTCTTCCACCCTATTTTCATATTTTTTCCATGTCAACGACATAACCTCAAGTTTTCCGTTTATACAGGATGACCCATTTTAAGTGCACACCTCTAATAACTTTTTATGGTGAAATGTTATCAAAAAACTTTTCAATTAAAAGTTACACGGTTTGGAGGGGGACATAGACGTACTCTGATGAAATTTTTTTAGGTGGTGTTTTCAGGTTGATATGAAGGTCAACATCATTTTTTTAAATAGGAACCTATAGTTTTAATCAAGTAATTTTATTTTACGTGAAAAAACACGTATCTTTCATTGAAAACTTTTTTTGAAAAACTTAAACCTTTTCAAGATATCTAACAAAATAATTCGAGATTTTGAACTTTCAATATTTTTTTACTCCCAAACCATCAGGTTTAGGGAAAAAGTATAAAATACAAAAAGTGTTTATTTTGGTCTAATAAAATTTAAAAAATTATTCTAATTTTTTTTTAACAATTTTTTTTTTGCTTAAATAAAATGAATTGAAAAAGTTTTAAAATTTTAAAATAAATTTTTTAATAAGTCTTATTAGATCAAAATAAACATTTTTTGTATTTGGTACTTTTTCTCTAAAGTTGATGGTTTCTTGGTAAAAAAATATTGAAAGTTCAAAATCTCGAATTATTTTGTTAGATATCTTGGAAAGGTTTAAGTTTTTCAAAAAAAGTTTTCAATAAAAGATTCGTGTTTTTTCACGTAAAATAAAATAACTTAATTAAAACTATAGGTTCCTATTTAAAAAAATGATGTTGACCTTCATATCACCCTGAAAACACCACCTAAAAAAATTTCATCCGAGTACGTCTATGTCCCCCTCCAAACCGTGTATCTTTTATCTGAAAAGTTTTTTGATAACAATTCACCATAAAAAGTTATTAGAAGTGTGCACTTAAAATGGGTCACCCTGTATACCTTCCATAGGCGGCTATTACACTATCAAATAAATATGTCAAAGATCTTTGACAAATTAATTTGCCCTTATCAGCGCCATGTTTTTTAGGCTCCTCCCATCTGACGGATCCCAATATTAAATTATAAGTAATTTCGTAGCCGAAATCGTCCACGAACACTTTTCAGTCGCCATTTTGATTTATCCGTCAAAAAACTTTGATTAAATATAAGAAACTGTCATTATCTATGATAAAAGAAATATTATGAAGGTAAATATTATAAAAGTTGACATATTACACTGAAATTTTATTTGATAGTGTAATAGCAGCCTTATAATAAGTTGAAATATTACTCGAAATTGAATTTTTCCATTAAAATAAAAAAAGTTGACCTTGGCAGTTGATTTGAGGATCATCCAAAGATCACGTGAATACATATTAACTACCTGTTGAAAAAAATCATAGCAAAAGATGGATAAACAAAAATAAAACAAAATAAAAAATGTTTGTTGTAAATTTATATTTATGAAATGAAAATTCAAGTCTAAATCATAAGTCATAGTGCAATAAAGCACTTACATAACCTAAAATCACAACTTTCTTCTTGAGTATTGCAATTCACAAGAACGAAAATCATGATTGAATTTCCACTAAAACATTTCAACTTAAATTGTCAAAATAGTATTTAGCAGATTAAACTATATTTAACCTATCTTTTTAAATTATAATTGGGACACCAATACAAAAACCAACTGTACAATTTACATGAACCATAAACTTCATGTTTCTTTTTTTTACTGAGATCTCTGGAAGTCTAGAAAAACATTTACAAGACTGAGCCGACCAAAAACAATATCACTGTTCCATCATGCGCACAAATGTAAATGAATAAGCCCAGAACATATTAGATATTTTATTTAAATTAATATTTGCACTAAAATGAATTTCAAGCATTACATAAATTTCATGTAATTAATAAAAAATTAAAATCATTTTAAAATGAAACGTAAAACAATATTAATATTTTTCATGCAACGTATTAATACTATTATCTATATTGATTAACCTATATTTCGAAATACATATATACAAGTATTAAAAACTATCAGTGCTATTTAAATACATTAACATGAAAAATAATAATACAATAATCAAACAGTAACTTGCTTTGGTGCTCATTACAACAAATTCATACATTGTAATTATAATTATAAATTGCATATATAGTCAATTTAAAATCTTATAAGACTTTGTTGTGTGCACTTTTGTATAATATCATAAATAAACAAACAAATATAAGCTTTTGTCTTCATGTGAAAAGTTAGGTTAGGTACAATCTGTCAGATAAAACCATAGAGATAATATACATAGAGACAGTAAGCTAGCCGAAAATACTCTTGATAATAAATGATACAGAAAAAGAAAAAAATGTTAACCGCTATCTATCTTCGTCAAACAAATCAGTTTGTTGAGAGACACAAGTAGGTTCAGACTTTTCTGTCTCTTATTATTTACGATTGACGTCCACCAAGGTATATAAAGACAAGGTAGCCTGGTTAACTCCTTGACCAATCAGCGATGGCGCGGGAATTGACGTCACCACAAAGAGATATTCAAATGTCATAAATGTATAATTGAATATAAATTACAAAAAATTACTTTATTTATTCTTGTTTTCGTATTTTTGATATTTTATCAACACATACCATCAAATAAGTACATATTCGACATTGCAAAATCATAAAGAAGCTGTTTCAGACAATTTGGTCTTCTCAGGAAACGTTATATTTACTATTCTTAAGTTGACAATATGTTCTGTTATTCTGACAGCTTTTAATGATTTTGCAATGTCGAATTTATACTTCTTTGATGGTATGTGTTGATAAAATATCAAAAATACGAAAACAAGAATAAATAAAGTAATTTTTTGTAATTTATATTCAATTATACATTTATGACATTTGAATATCTCTTCGTGGTGACGTCAATTCCCGCGCCATCGCTGATTGGTCAAGGAGCTGACCAGGCTACCTTGTCTTTATATACCTTGTGGCTCACTGACTCTATGATATTATCTCTATGGATAAAACTCGTAAAAAAATAAAAAAGGTAGGTAATACAGATTTCTGTTATGACAGTCGTCGATAAAACAGGTCGCGCGTACAAAAAATTTTCTCAAAATCAACAATCATTATTTTGTGCATTTGCAACTAACTGAAATTTTTAACTTATTCGTTTGTTTATTTTAACCGATAAATATTTTGATATACAATCAAGTTTGTCAGTCCATTTAAAATTTACTCTTAAGATTTTGAATTAACTATATTATATATTATCAGAACTATACCGAAATAGTTCAAACCAGTCAAAAGAGATCAAATCACAATTGGCTTTTTTATTCGGAATGAGTTCTGTATAGCAGTGGTTCTCAAAATTTTTTGAAAAAAAAAAAAAGAATAGTATCTATATTCAAGCGCGGCAACAAAGAGACTAGGGGTACAGCTATACCGGACCCTGGACTTTGGAGCCCCAAATCGAGATAAATGAAAATAACGGGTTCCAAACATTTATGTCTCCGGGCCTGGTCATTTTGAAGAACGATTGATAAATCGCAGTTATAATTATAAAATATTATTTTACACTAATTTTTTGAGAAAACTATTGAATATTTACATTGATCTATAGGCATGCAAATGTCAAAATTAATAAAAAAAACATAACCTCATTTTGTCAAATATATTTGACATTTAAAATTATTAATGTTTTTTTTTTTTTAATGATTAGAAATGTACCGGCATTTGGGAACCACTACTGTATAGCAATAAAACTTATTGCAGTTATTTACAAAAATCCTTAAACATTAGTTGTTTTTTTTTGTTTTAATTAATTTATTATTCCACAATCATTGCACCAAATCGTCTATAAAATCACTGATACTTGGCAGTTACTAGCATTAACAAGCCACTAACGATATCAGTTCATTTCACTATTTTACAGTTTATTCTTCGTTTTGTTTTATTTATTTTCACATCAATGAGAAGTTTTTAAATAATCAGTCCTCATAGATCATATATATATAAAACACTGATCTTCAATATAAACATAAAGTTTTTTCCTTGCGATTTTTTTTTATATCTACTTTACTATGGTATAACACAATTAAAAAGGCAGTGGTAAAATCTACATTCGACTAAAGTAAATCACACACTTAAATATTAATTTTAATTATTGTATTTTCATATTGATAACGTTTATATTACATACTTAGAAACTTCAAGCACAAAAGTTCATCATAACCTCAATCTTCAATGACAGCCTTAGAGTATATACTACTAGAGCCAGCCTTGCCGCTCGGCCGTGCGAGAAAGAAAGCGAGGCCCGGTTTCTCAATATGAGTTTAAACTTCAAATTAGATAATCATCATCCTGGAGATTATGTCCCGTTTAAACCTCACTCTGTTTCTCAATATAAGTTTAAATGGCGACTTTTTGTTATGTCAAACTAAAAATTAACCTCAAATTATTATATTAAATGTGATAAAAAACGAGTTAATTTCAGTAAAAGAGAACAGGGTACATTACTAGAATTAATAAAAGAATATAGTGCTATTATAGAATGTAAAAGAAGTTGGATAATAAGTTAATATTTGGGCTAGAAAAATAATTTTTTTCATCTGTCAGTTAAAAGTTAATCTAAAGATTAATTATAATTTTTAACTGGACATTGAGAAACAAATTTATAGTTTAATCTTAAGTTTAACTGGGACATGTGGTTTAAACTCATATTGAGAAACCAGGCCTAAGAGTACTACATCCTTTCTCTCTCGCTCCGCGTGCTGATTTGTATCGGTAATAGCGGGAAGCACATGCCCCTCCCTACCGACCAATCAAGAAAGGATGTAGTACTCTTACGCTTTCTCTCTCGCACGCTTGTTTGCACGGTCGAGCGGCATGACTGGCTCTAGTAATATATGCTCTAAGATGACAGCTCTGAAACTCCTAAAGACTACCATATATAATTCTACCTACTTAAAAATAATATAAAAAGTAAATTATTTGTGCTTATATACACAAGTTAATTTATTGGAAACTGATTTTATCATTTTTATGATCATATCCCCAATAGTTAATATAAAAATCACTATCTAGTATCTCGTTACCAGATAGAAAATACAATAATTATATTTATGAAAGTCTATTTAAAAACACGTCTAGCATTGCATAGTCATTTGAAATCCCTGATTTAATATTTTTGGTGTATTTTTATCTTTACAAATTATTGAACTACCATTCTGTAAAAAAAAATTCACAGTAAAAATTAAGCGTTACAGAACACAATTGAAATATAAAATAATTGCTAAAATAAAGGAACAAGAAAACTAATTCATACCAAAAACTATACAAAATTTTTAAGTTTATATACAAAGATAATCAAATAAGTTTTCTGTTTTGAAAGACATATGGTAGAAAAATAAACTGGGGTATACAGAAATACTGTTTCGATTAAGTGGTCACATGAAATTATACATTACATATATATTATATACAAATATATCCGGTATTACAAACTAACTAGCAAAATTTTCACATTTTCTTGGAGTTTTTGACAGATAAGTTAGGTTAGGTTTTTACCGTTTTTATTCAAGGTTGGTAACATAGACTTAAGCGATAAAGTAGCCTGTCTCTTTCTAGAAAAGTCATTACAGACTTACAGAAAAGAGACAGGTATTGGCTACTTTATCGCTTTGTCCTTCTATAAGTCTATGGTTGATTGGTTGGTAAATATATTTTACATAACCTTGCTTTTTATCTGTCAAAAATTCCAAAATAACTGTCTTATAAGTTGTGAAAGTGCTTGCAAGCTAGTCTGTAATTAAAAGCTACCTAATTAATGCAAATTATTAAAATTTGCAGAGTCAGATTCGTTTTCAAAAACAATATTTGTATTGGTACACCCCAGAATATATATAAAAAAAACTAAAACATATTTGATACATTAAAGAAAAAACTAATAACTCTATTAGGAAAAAACACTAAACACAAATAATTAGCATGTATTTTAGCAAATACATAGAATGCATTGTCAATAAATACTTTATTATATTTATCAATGGATTGTTATCTAAGCACATTCTGATGTCAGTCCCATTGGTGAGGGGAAGGTGGTAGTTCACTAGGATGGGCAACAGTGGAACTGAAATAAAAAATACCAAGCGTTAAATATGAGTTTTAAATATGTATGTATATGATTTCATTAATTATATACATAGATTTTCAACCATGCTCTATT
Source organism: Sialis lutaria (assembly GCA_949319165.1). Classification (NCBI taxonomy): domain Eukaryota; kingdom Metazoa; phylum Arthropoda; class Insecta; order Megaloptera; family Sialidae; genus Sialis; species Sialis lutaria. The sequence continues at coordinate 36,602,481 of OX439232.1, read as the reverse complement.
ATTAACAAAAATAACAAGAAACGTGACAAATATCAATTCACGGTAATATTTTTTTTGAGGTTAGGTTTCTCAATTGGATTCACAGTTAATTAAAAATTAATAATTGATTCATTTTTTTTATTTCTACCACCTCTGAGTGCGCCATTTACTATCGCAATGTTAGTTTTCATATTGTTCGTAGTTATGTACATATTTTTACGTGACAAATATCAGTTCACGATTAAAACACAATTTGAGGTTAGGTTTCTCATATTGATTCACAATGAATTAATAATTGATTCTTTTTCTTTATTCTATTACCCCTGAGTGCGTCATTAACTATCACAATGTTAGTTTTCATATTGTTCGTAGTTATGTACATATTTTTACGTGACAAATATCAGTTTACGATTAAAGCAAAATTTGAGGTTAGGTTTCTCATATTGATTCACAATTAATTAATAATTGATTCTTTTTCTTTATTCTATTACCCCTGAGTGCGTCATTAACTATCACAATGTTAGTTTTCATATTGTTCGTAGTTACATATTTTTTTTATAAATATTTGGTTAAAAATGAAGTAATAATTCACGATAAGGATTCCCTACATTCAAACCTTATTCCTTTTTAAATATCGCTTACCTCTCAACTGGTGGTATGCATACCATTTGCATTACATAGAATAATACTGGCGAATAAATTATATAGTATTATAGTGGATAAAAAAAATATACAGGGTGGTCCGGTTTGGGATACAGATATTTTAGGAGCTGATTCCCTGACTCATTCTGAGTAAGAAATTGTGCGGGAAGAGGGGGTCTATCTTCAACAGGTTCTGAGTTACAGGGTGTTTAAAAAATTCCTTCAGAGTAGTTCTTACAACAAAGATTATCTCTTAACTTCTAAAGTAACGTATCTAGAGCAATCAAAATGAGTCAGTTTTATAGGTAATTAACTAACATATTTTTCAGTATTACGGTTATTGCTATCCGTGTTTCTAGTTCCGAGTTATAACTCATCAAAGTCGAAAAATATCTTCTTTTTTTGAAATTTTTTTTTTAAATTACATTTTTCTCCAAAAGTACCTCCAATGTTTTTTATCATTATTTTGATACGTCATAATGTTACCTACAAATACACTACACAAAGTTTGCACTTGTGTATTACAGTTTTCCGGTAAATAATTTTTTTATGATAAATAATAAATAAAAATTAAATTATGTTTCATTTAATAGTGCAGGTAGCAAAATAGTTACTTTGGGGATTAATTAATAACTGGAAAACTATAAGACCCAGGTCCAAACTTTGTGTACTTAGTGAGTTTGTAGGTAACATTATGACGTACCAAAATAATGATAAAAAATACCACACATTGGAGGTACTTTTGGAGAAAAATGTAATTTTCAAAAAAAAATTTCAAAAAAAGAAGATATTTTTCGACTTTGATGAGCTATAACTCGGAAATAAAGATACGGATAGCAATAACCGTAATACTGAAAAATATGTTAGTTAATTACCTATAAAACTGACTCATTTTGGTTGTTCTAGATACGTTACTTTAGAAGTTAAGAGATAATCTTTGTTGTAAGAACTACTCTGAAGAAATTTTTTTAAACACCTGTTACTCAGAGGATGTTGAAGATAGACCCCATCTTCCCGCACAATTTCTTACTCACAATGAGTCAGGGAATCAGCTCCTAAAATATCTGTATCCCAAACCGGACCACCCTGTATATAAAATATAATACACGTTTACGTATTTTATATTACGAACGAAAACACCCGCTAACGGGTGCCATACAATATTTCGTTTCAGCTACTATCCCATTCAACCTTACTACACACCCAACCTTAGAGCATATACTACTAGAGCCAGCCTTGCCGCTCGGCCGTGCGAGAGAGATAGCGTAAGAGGACTACCTCCTTTCTCTCTCGTTCCGCGTGCTGATTTGTACCGGTAATGCGGGAAGCACTTGCCCCTCTCTGTCGACCAATAAGCACGCGGAGCGAGAGAGAAAGGAGGTAGTACTCTTGCACTATCTCTCTCGCATGCTTGTTCGCACGGCCGAGCGGCAAGGCTGGCTCCAGTAGTATATGCTCTAAGCTCCCAACAGAATAAAATCTGTTTTTTAAAGTATATCTTCTCTTTACTCTCTTCTAAATGGTTTTTTTTCAGGTTATCGTGAATCTCCATACTGTGAACCGAGACAGTTGTACATATAAATAGGGGCTTTGAAGAGTGACAGAGTTTACTAACCTAACCTGTTCACTCGCACAATACACCCAACAGAATAAAATCTAAAAGTATATCTTCCCCTTAGCCTCTTCCAAATGTTTAATTTTTTTTTTGAGGTTATCACAATAAATTCTGCCAGTTAAATAATATATACAGTACATGTCCATTATCGTGAATGTCCATATTGTGAACAGAATAAAATCTAAATGTATATCTTCCCCTTAGCCTCTTCCAAATGTTTGAAATACAAAATAATTTTTTGAGGTTATTTTGAGGTTGACCTTTCTGTTTTCAGTTAAAAACTAGTCTATTAAGGTTGTTGTTCACTGAAAGTCATGACATCTAACGGAATTTAGCATGAACTACAGGATTTTGCTATGTCGGTAATAAAGAACAAATAGATCTGGCAACAATTTACAATATTAGACAAGAATAGAAGATTCATTTTTAACAATATTATAATTATTACTATTGCTGACAATACTAATAATTATAATAACAATAGTAACTATTATTATTATAAATAAAAACATTAAATGTAATCAATAATCACTTGCTATTTACAACGCGCGTCAGTTGTCAAAAAATTTCAAAGAGCGCGCCGAATGCGCTGTTGCCATATCGTATATTTACGTCATGTGTTCGGGAATTTATCAAAGTTAAAAATTAATAATTATTTAAGGAGATGGTAAATCATTCTAAAATTTTATATACACATTCCTTAATTACCAATCTATAACATATCCGTTTTTGGTTAAAATCCGACGTTTAGTTTTAATACACGAATTAAACGAATATCGAATTCCAAGTGGATCCCTATGCTTGCAATGTATAAGAGGCCAACTTTGCACGTTTATAATTAATAAACGAACTTGTAAACTGACCTGAATTTTTTTTTACAAATGCGAACTAGTTTACTTAACACAATATTAAAATTTTAACAAATTCTGTAGTGATCGATTTTAGTGAACAACAACCTTAAAAATGATAGTTAGTCCACAAAAAGTGTTATTTTTGGCCACGTTGTGCGCTGCGATCGCTTTAGTTTCCCCCACTACCTACTTTGCACCCAGCGAATAACCATTGTCAAAATAGCCTGACTTCTGTAAAAAAATATTTGTAAGTCTGTTTTTGTGTCCATAAACTTTTAAACGGAGGAGTATATACAGTAAAATAAAGTATCTTTGTTAATAAATTACGAATTATCCATATGTTTAAATAAGCATGACGTTCGCGATTAATAGCATATTTTATAGATGGGGAGGCAACGACCAAATGTGGTCATCATAGCAGCCCGCCAAATTTGTTATGAAATTTGTTAACTGGGATATAGGGAACTCAGCTAGATAGGTCCTAAGATCAAAGGACGCTGCCTTTAGATAGGACTGCCCGTCAGATATGTAAAAAAAATAGGCAAAAAATTCATAGCAATCCGTCAGATATTTATAAAATTTGTTAATTTTGATTTTTTATGAACTGCCTTATAAACATATGACGCCTTAATAGTTGCTTTATTTTTTTATTACAATTGAAACATGTAAAAAAAAAGACCGACATATTTATAGCCGCCCGTTCAAAATCTGTTTTATTCAATAGATTTAAGTTCTCTGAGCAAGAAAATAACTGTATCTGACACCTCAGTTGTTGCTTTATTTTTTTATAACAATTTAAATATGTAAAAAAATAACCAATTAATGAGTGTATTTATTTTTATTATTATTATTATTATTATGTATTTCCAAAAAAGGTCAAACAAATCAAGCCTAACCACTAAAAAAATTGTTTTTACAACAGTAAAAAAAAATTATGTTGCCTGAGCTACGAAATTATCTGACAAATCAAATGCAGCACTTCACGCGTCAGATGTATATATTTTTTGCATAAGGGGACATTATTCTACAAAATAGTATGCACATCTGACGGGCTGTTAAAAAAAAAGTTTCCTCATTTTTTTAACATCTTTGTCCCGCTATAAAATAAAAACGCAGCGGTGAATACGTCAGATATACATATTTCTGTTTTTGTAATAATCAAATCACCCTAAATCTTAAATATCTGACGGGCTGCTAAAAACAATTTTTTTGGGTCATTTTTTTTTGTTTAATTCACTCTACTTTTTTTAAGCAGTGGCGTAGGCGTCAGAAAACTATATTTTCTTGATCTGGAGAACATGATATATATCAAAATGTATTTATCTGCCAGATTGCTATATGTCACCCTAGGTCAAAAACTTGACGACTTTGACAACCTATCAGGGGTAAAAGCAGCGTATTTTATGACTGACAATTTACTTTTAATATACAGCTATACTAAATTAACAATTATCATAACAAATTTTGCGGGCTGCTATGATGACCAAATTTTGGTTGCTGCCTCCCGGTCTATTATGTTCCCTTACAAAAAATATGTATGATGAATCAGCTTTTATAAATGTTATTATACATTATTATATACACACCAATATTATTTAAAACACATATTTACAATCAACCTTCACAATTTTTTATAAAATATTTTACTTCATCGAATAAAAAGATAAATAAAATACAGCGCACCTTATTTATTTAAAAAAAAATTAACTGACAAAACACAATTTTAATTAAATTCTGAATAGATTTATTAAAAATTGATTTATCGTGAAAAATAATAAATTTACAACTAATTCTTTAACATAGAAAATTTTTATATAAATTAAAAAATTACATATGATAAAGAAATAGTTTTGCACTCGTTTTTAACCTTAAAAAAAAAAAAACTAAACATGACATAAATTGTGTCCATATACTTATAGAAACGCCTGAGCAATTGAGAAAGAAAAATAACACCGCGGGAACGGTGGTGCTAGTGTTCCGAAACAAATATGGCCGCAACCACGGACAAAACGTCATTAACTATTTTTCACAAATTACGTGAGAGAAGTGATATCAATCATTGTAATGTTAACTGTAATGTTGTGCAGGTACACTGCAGCAACTCCTACAACGTGAAATATGCGCGAAGGGCAAGAAGTAATTAATTCTGGACTCTTAATAGTAATGAAGTCAAATATGTATTCATTTGTATTTCAATAAACGAGAATAAATAAGATATGTAATAGAAAAAAAACGTGTACATCTTTCAACGTAATGCTAATTTTCAATATTACTTATAAGATAATATGATATATATAAGATATACATATATGATAATTATAATATGATAATAATGTGACAGATGTCATCGGAAATATTTTTATATTATTATATTATTACACAAAATAATATCAGATATATTAAATAAAACTTACAATATGATTATAAATATGTAAAAACTCTAAAAACATCTATTTAATTCAATATTGTGGAGATTTTATTTTATTATATGCTCGAATTGAAGGTTAAATTTTTATGTTGTACAAAACATGATGAAAATAAGCTTGCATTTCTATATCCGACCGAAAATTCCATTTTCTCCACAACACGGGGTTGCTATTACTGTTTATATAAATTAAAACAGTAATTTACTGAATTTTTCAATACGTCAACATTGAAATTTGTCCGTGGTTGCGGCTATTTTGAATAGTTTGCAAAATGACCGCCATGCTAATTTGACATTGTCAATAGCCTCACAAAATTGACCACTCTCATTAAAGAGACAAAGCGATAAAGTAGCCAATACCTGTCTCTTTTCTGTAGGTTTGTAATGACTATTCTAGAAAGAGACAGGTATTGGCTACTTTATCGCTTTGTCTCTTCGCCAGTATTTACTTCACAGTCCATTCTATAAGTCTATGATTGTGCCTTGCCATTTTGTGTTTACAAAAATTAAAAACAAAAACTAACCTACAAGCTTAAGAGTGCTCAAGCGTCACGCAGCGTACAGAAAGATGATTGGCAAGAACAGCATCTTTAGCGTAGTCTTTACAGGGGAACAACTTTTTTCTTTCCTGAACCAACATTAAATAGAGCACAAATTAAATACTTATCCCGTTTTCAGGATAGGTATATTTAATTAATTTAAAGAAATTTGTTAAAAAAAAACGTTATGAGGGTTGATTGTAAGTTTTTATAAAAATTATAGATTTGTTCAATTTTGGTAAATACCTAAAATATATTTTATAATAATTACTTTACAGACCATCACGTTGGCTACCTAGCGATCTGTCACTTAACTCGCAAGTTGCAAAGAATTTTTATTTTTTTTATGTTCCATACGGCAACAGTGATGAATTTGAATATTTGGTTAGTTAACTTTTTAGTGCTCCAAATTATTTCATTGAAAATATGTTTTATTTTAATATCTAGGGTTACTGTTACTACTCTAGCTATAATCTATGGATACTGACAAGAAATTGCAAGAAATATTGTAATAGATCCGATCAAAAAAAATTATTATAACAATTAAAAAATCAAAAAAATGATTGTTTAGTTTTGTTTATTTAAAACTGTACATCACTTTTATAATAAATATTAAAAATAAATTGTTTTTTGTAAGTAAATAATAGTTTCAACCACGAAATATAAAATTATTTTAATTTTTATATTAGTGAAATGACTTTTCGACCAGCTTCTGTTCGTATTTTATCCATAGATAAGAACACATTTAGATATTAAAACAAAATGATTTTTCATAAAACAATTTGGAGCACTAAAACGATAAATTACCGAATATATTTGTATACTTTGCAGCATTTGTGTAATTTTATTTCAGTTTTATACAAATATAGTTTTTTAAAAGTGATTCTAATTTTTCGATTTTCAACATAACCTTAAAAAACTGACAAATCCGTATATTTTATTTTATGTTTTTTTATTTATATACAAAACTAAAAAACAGTAATGATTAAAAAATAAATTAATGATATAAAATTGAAAAAATATTTACCAAAAATGAACACAATAAAGAAAATACTTGATTTCCATGCAATTCACAGATTATCACCAAAGTTTATAGGTTACTAACTACAGTATGCCAATTGTGTATTGTTATTTGAATATTTTCCAAATACAACAATTAAAGAAAATTACAGAAATATAAAATAAAAAGATCAAATCAAAAGCTACTTAAAAGGAAAAAACAGGAAGAAGTGGAAACAGAAATTCTATGAATAATTGGAATAGTTTACCTATTTACAACAAAATATTTAAGAATTTGCTTCGGAACGTTTAGTTTTATCGTTTTCATATAAAATAAATAAATAATAATAATAAAAACCAAAGCAAATCCAAATAACATTTTGTTAAACTACGATTATATGTAATTATTAGCGAAGGGACAGACAGGTATGTGCCAGGTCAAACAATCGTAGCAAAATTTTTAAAGAATAGAATTTTGATTTTTTTTTAATCATTTATGTGTTACGCATGGAAATCATATAATAAAAAAAATTATATAATTTAGTATTTTGAACATTTTATTTTTGCAATGATTAAATTTCTTAATAAATGAAATAACATGGATGTATGTTACAATGAATTTTTTTTAAATGCCTGCAGGATGATATAGGTTAATAAGAATTCAATTATATATAATACAATTTCACTAAGAGATAATTAATTATGACATTAAAATAAATATATAAACCGAGTAAATAAAATAAAATATCTCATACTTGGCAACATAGAACTCTGGAATTAATAATCTTAAAACGTAGTCTGGTCTTACGTATTTACATTTTAAATCATATCAGTGAATTGTTTAGTAGTTACAGTCCTTTAATTAATTTACCGTAAAATCCAATATGGCCACATGATTTTTGTATAATCTTAGGATGGTAGCAGAGCGTAGTTCATGCTATGTACAAATTCTGACATTAGATGATCATGCATATAATACATCGACAAGTTTAAGTATTAATAAACCATAAGTTCTTTCATTTTTTTTGAGAGAAATCCAATAACCGTTTGTTTTAGTTCGGGGGCAGAGATAAAAAAATGTATCGATAGTTTGAGTTATGAAATCAATTAATAATAAATATTTTATATTGTTTTTAAAAGTATTTTAGTGATAATTGATTAATAAAGAAACGTCTATTTGGAATTATCATCTCTCTTACATACCGAATTCAATTGTAATGAAAGTGACATATAATTAAAGATGGCCGTTGTCAAATTTCACGGATTAGCATTGGTTATTATTGAAGTTTTATTTATAGTTCCAGAGTACTATGTTACGTCGTGAAATAAGAGATGTTTTTATTTTTATACCTGGTATATAAATATATTTAAATCGGAAAGTATATTTTTATGTTAATCTAAAATTAATGTTTTAATATTATTAAATAACAATTTAAATGAACCTCTAAAAATAAATGAAAATTATGAACACATACAAATGTAAAAATTAAAAATGAAATTATGTACAAATGAATTATAACCTAAAAAAATAAAATAAACACACATCCCACAGACATTTAACACAAAATAAACAAAACAAATTGTTTTACGTATATTGATGATGTAAAATATAAAATACGTAACGCGATTGGTTTTGTACACAATATGTTTCTATTTATCTTAAAGAGTAACATACATCCTTGTATTCCATGCACATTGTCACCTATGCAATGGAGTGGTGTGGCGCTGGCTTGTATCCGTCCCGTACGCACGCCTCTTACCTGGCGAAGCTCTTGAAAGCTGCACTCTGTGGGTTAATACACAATGGCACACGTGATGTGTTCAGTTGCTCGCCAATAAACTTGTGCATTTCCTCTGTTGATAAAAAAATATCAATGTGTTAGCATCATAGAGATAATATCACGATAATATTACATAGATACAGTAAGCCAGTCGAAAATACTAACTTGATACTAGGGGAGAGCAGGTAGGATTCGTACACTTTTTACTCTGAGCCTTATAAAAAATAAACTATTATTAAATATCGCGCTATTACCCATATATCTGGCTTTAATACTGTGAAGTGTAGTTTTCATATAAAACAGTATGGGGAAGCTACGGCAATATTCCTAAAAAATGAAAAACGTAAGAAGGCTCCATCGAAGCCGGTGGCCGTACTATCGCCCCGCCCCGCAGGTACCCGTTGCGTATGAGGGGGAGTCACCCATACAAACGCGAACATGTAAATGTATTAGATAGCATAGATATCACCACTGTACGAATGCTCCCTGTGTACGAATCCTACCTGCTTTCCCCTACTGTCAGCAGAAAGAGAAAAAAAAATGTGAACCGCTATCTATCTTTGTCAAACAAATCAGTTTGTAGAGGTTGAGAGATACAAGTAGGTTCACAATTTCATTCTCTTATTATTTACGATTAACGTCCACATACATAAAGTGCTATGGCTCACTGACTATGTAATATTTTCTCTATGGTTAGCATTAATGACATTTACAAAAATAACATAACCTCAAAATATTAAAATCTGGGTATATTTTTTTAATTTGTTAAAATGTACAGATATTAGAATCAATTAAGAAAAATTGATGCCACACCTAAAAAAAATTTTTTTTTGAGGTTAAATAGGTTGTTATGAACAAAACGGGATATTTTTCTATAAAATTGTAGATTTAATTAAATCTTTATTTAAATTATTATTTAATTAATTATTAAGAAGAATAAAAACTAACCTAGTTCATAAAATTAAAAAAATTCAATTCAAATCACATCAAATGTCAAAAACCTGAATAGACAACAATCATTTGTTTACGATTATTGTCAGGGTTCAAGGTTAGTAAATGATTACGTTTGCTTACTTGTGACGTCACAATGAATATCATTTCAACCTTCTTGATTTCATTTATTTATCTATGATTTCAACGGTCATAATATTAAACACAAATTACACATAATTATAATTAATATCATGTGTGAAGCTTCACTATAGCAATAAATGAATAGCACAAACACAGAACACAATAATAAATCAATCACGATTAAATTTATATTATGACAGTTTGACAGCGTTGGCGACCATTTGAAATCAAGGAGGTTGAAACGATCTTCGTGGTGACGTCACAGGCAAGTAAGTTAACCTTGGTCAGGGTTTTAGTATTTTGCATACATAATTTAAATAAAGATGAAAAATGAAGGTTGGTATCACTAGAAGAAGAAAAAGAAGAGAGAGACGGTTTTGTTCTTGAATTTATTTTGAATTGGTTTTTTTGACAACAATAAAGAAGTGCAGCATCCTTTTTACAATATATAAAAAAGTGAAGTAAAAACAGCGAAGTTTAACATCAAAAAGAAGTATCAAGAAGTTTAATAATAAGTTATAAACATTATTATACAGGGTCCTCCAATAGTGTGTCCGGCATTGTTTTACGCCCAAACTATTGAAGATAGAGTTTTAGGATAAAAAATTTATTATATATATTGACCCTAAAGAATTTCAGGAAAATATTTTCAACCCTCTAAAACCGCTCCTTGGGGGGTAGTTTGAGGGGTACATACCCGTTTCTCAGTAAAATCAAATGGAATGGTATATCAAAAAGTACATATTTGTAAAGATCATAAAAAAATAAGAAACTTTCGTAAAACAAAAATTTTCATACTTTCAATTGTTTAAAAAATATGGCGACTTGATCTCAAATTTTAGGGTTTCACTAAACGTGCTCTAATTTCGTTAAAAATTAATGGAATTTTATTATTTTTTCAAATTTAGAAAGTAGAAATAATGAACTTTGTAAAGATGTATGACTATTTGTGATTTTGATAGTTTAAAGTGTCATACGCGATATATCAAAAATTCAAAAGTTCAACTAGGGATAATTCGAAATTTTCAAATACAACGGTATATCAATTAGTACTTGTTTTTAAAAAGGATATGTAAATAAACAACTTTTGTTAAGAAAATTTAAAATTATAATTTTAAAATTGAAAACGGAAAATTAAAATTTTTAATTTTATTTTTTTTTTATCAAAAACTGTTTATTTACATATCTTCTTTAAGAAAAAGTACTGATTGATATACCATTGTATTTAAAAATTTTGAATTATCCCTAATTGAACTTTTCAATTTTTGGTATGTCGAGTATGACACTTTAAACTATTAAAATCTCAAATAATCATACATCTTTACAAAGTTCATTATTTCTACTTTCTAAATTTAAAATAATAATAAAATTCCATTAATTTTTAACGAAATTAGAGCACTTTTAATGAAACCCTAAAATTTGAGAACAAGTCGCCATATTTTTTAAACAATTGAAAGTATGCAAATTTTTGTTTTACGAAAGTTTCTTATTTTTTCATTATCTTTACAAATATGTACTTTTTGATATACCATTCCATTTGATTTTACTGAGAAACGGGCATGTACCCCTCAAACTACCTCCCAAGGAGCGGTTTTAGGGGGTTGAAAATATTTTCCTGAAATTCTTTAGGGTCGATATATATAATAAATTTTTTATCCTAACTCTCTACCTTCAATAGTTTGGGCGTAAAACAATGCCGGACGCACTATTGGAGGACCCTGTATATTTTTTTATGAACTTAAACTATTAATATTCGACAACAATTAAAAATCAATTCTTTAGCATGCCAATATCATATAAAAATATCTTACCTTTGACTTGTTGAACGGACGTGAGTTTACGTTCCCACAAATCATCAAAAGGTTGCGGTGCTGTATTTTCAAAGTCAGCCGTATACTGACGCATCCCTCCAGCTGTCGTATAACAGCATTTGCACATACACGAGTGGTACCGGAGTCTACCTTCATCGAGGTACGGATGAGCCAGTGCATTTACCACCGTTATCCTTTTATCCTATCAAAAGAAAATTAAAGTTTAAAAATGATATTTGATTATCGGAAAGTGATATAATTGTAGGTTAGGATCAGAACTGGATTTTCAATTATAAAAAATTGAAGGGGAATCCAAAATTAACATCATAATGAAAGAATAAAATGTACAGGATGACCCGTTTTAAGTACACACCTCTGATAACTTTTTATGGTGAAATGTTATCAAAAAACTTTTCAGATAAAAGTTGTACGATTTGGAGGGGGGTATAGATGTATGAGGATGAATTTTTTTAGGTGGTTTTTTCAAGGTGATATGAAGGTCAACATCATTTTTTTTAAATAGGAACCTATAGTTTTTATTAAATATTTTTATTTTATTTTATTTTCATTATTTTTTTATTCAGAAACCATCAACTTTAGAGAAAACGTATAAAATACAAAAAATGTTTATTTTAGTCTAATAAAACTTACATAATTATTCAAAAATTTTTTTAACATTTTTCTTCAAGTCTTATTAGATCAAAATCAACATTTTTTGTATCTTGTACTTTTTCTCTAAAGTTGATGGTTTCTGAGTAAAAAAATATTGAAAGTTTAAAATCTCAAATTATTTTGTTAGATATCTCAGAAAGTTTAAGTTGTTAAAAAAAAAGTTTTCAATAAAAGATTCGTGTTTTTTCACGTAAAATAAAAATACTTAATAAAAACTATAGATTCCTATTTAAAAAAATTATGTTGACCTTCATATCACCTTGAAAATACCACTTAAAAAAATTTCATCCTCATACATCTATGTCCCTCTCCAAACCGTACAACTTTTATCTGAAATTTTTTTTGATAACATTTCACCATAAAAAGTCATCAAATGTGTGCACTTAAAATGGGACATCCTGTATATACTTTAGCTGCTATGAAAATAAATTAGAAAGGGGAATTCTCTAACTACATATTTTATAAATAACAGATAGAAAAAAAATTCCTAGAAGATTACAGTTACTAAAAATATTTTTCTTTAAAATTTAAATCAAATAGCTTTTTTAATCGTGCTAGATCAAATGAAATCGTGTAAAAACAGAATCAATTTTTTCTTCTAGACCAGTGTTTCCCAACCTTTTTTGTGCTATACCCCACCTAAACCTTTCGAAAATTCTGAAATTTTCGAACTAGGATTTTCGAAAAATATCAAAATCTAACAAATGACGTAGTTATGAAAAAAAAAATCTGTTTTATTGCCTATAAAATGGTCGTATTTTTAATGCCAAATCGTCAATTTTCATCCAATCAAAAATATCCTAGTTCATCGTAGAGTAAATATATTCAAGAGTACTCAGTTCAAATTTCAAGTTAATCGGATAATTGCTCTTTGAGTTACAATGTCAGAAATTTGAAAAATCTCATTTCGAGAAAAACGCATTTAAAGATTTACCTATCGATTTCATATCTGCGAGCGGTCGCTCTTTAGAAGGCTGCTGTTTGGAGAGTATTAGAGATACGGCCTTGAAATTTTTACAGAATATTCTTGAAACTATAAACTCTCCAAAAAGGCAAAAAAATTAATTGATTTTTTGAAAATGCCACACTGGTATGACCCCTTAACTTAAACTCTGGATGAGTTCATTTTCAAATTGCCCCACTTAACTATCGAATTGCCCCACGTTAGGAAACACTATTCTAGACCGTGTTAAATCAAAACCGTGTAAAAACAGATTTGGGTGTAGTGTATATGAATATTATATTATAACTTACTGGATCGAAAACAAGCATCTGACATAATAAATGTACTGCTTCGTGTGTGGCTTGACTCGAAAGTGTATAAAGTGCAGAGAGCGAAGGTGGTTTCGGGGCACGTCTCAGCATATGCGAACGAGCACCTTCACACGCATAGCGCATGTCTTCCAACGACGGTGTCCCTAACAGTTCCGTTATAAGTTCTAACTGTTGCACAGGACTTTGTGCTTGAAACAGAATACGTCTGCCTAATAGTTCACCAAATATACAACCTACACTCCATACGTCAACAGCTGCGGAATAGTGTCGGGCACCCATTAGAATTTCAGGTGCACGGTAATACTGCGTCACTACTTCTTGTGTCATGTGTTTACTTTGGTCTGGTTCTTCGACACGTGCAAGCCCGAAGTCACAGATCTAGAAAATAATTTAATTAGTACGTTGATCGGTTGTATTTATATTTATTGAAATAAATACCTTTAATACACAATTACTATTGACTAAAAGATTTCCTGGTTTTATATCACGATGTAATATTCTTGCTGAATGAAGGTATTTTAGACCTAGAAAATTAAAATTAAATTATCAAGTGAGTACTCCAGATGCAAAACCTGCTATGTGTGTTTGAACAGATTTCTAGCAAAATTACATAAACTGTTTTTGCAGCGTCTAGGTAAAATATCCTTATGCCTTTTTCATGAGTTTGGATGCAAAACCTGCCATGTTTTTTTTCTTGTCTCAATTCGATACAAAATGAATTACTTTTATTAAAATAATTTTTATGTTAGTTCACCAAAAATATAACAATTTCTGCAACCGACTTAATCTTTCAAATTTAATTTTAAGAGATTTTTGCCGGGTTTGCAGTCTAATTTATTATAATACTTGTAGCCTGAGACGAGTAGAATCCAAAGATACAAAAACCTCAAAATCTTAAAATATGTGGATAGCAGGTTTTGCATCTGGACGACTCAAGTGCAAAGACATACATTAGATTTTAAATTAAAACACAAGATATTGAGAAATAGAGTAAAGTCGGTATATATGGAACACCATTCATGTTTTCGGTAAGAAAACTATGATAAAATTATTTAAAATCAACTCTTACCATTTCATTAGACAGAGAATTTAATTCTTTAACGAGATCTAGTAGGCAAAAATAGAATTCTTAAATGAAAACAATCGAAAATCAGCCTCTTAAAAAACGTGCGTGTAATATGGACCACAGTGGTCCATATTACACGCTTGATACCTTAATACAGGATTATCTATATTAGGTGGTTAAAAAAAAAAAAAAAAATTAAATTTATTTTGTTGTTTTTATTAAAAACTTATATGTTGTCACTGTAAAAAAAAAACAGTGGCGTAGCAAAGAGTACGCGGGCAGAACTTAATAGGCACACCATTATGAAGATTTGTACTAAAAAAATTATTTTTGCGGAAGTGAATAGTTGTGAAGTACTGGATGATTAATATACTTTTCATAATATTTGCCTCATCATGATTCTGGTTGATTATTACACTTCATAGCCATATAATACCCCATAGTCCATAATACCCGCAACCACATGTATTTAAAAAAAATATCGCAGAGGCAATAATTATAACGTGAATTAAAAACACTGTTCATACGGCCAACTCTTGTACCTCATATAATTAATTTAAACAATTTAATACAGTAAAAATTTAAACTAACAACTTAACAAAAATAATCAAAAATGACAAATTTCATTAAGTTGCCCTCAATGATATACCGGTACTCCAAACACTGTCGTGTCAACTGACGCAGTTATTTAGAAGTGTAAGCTTAGATACATATTAATTTTATCTTTATAAAATGTAAAATGGAGTAACAAAAGGAGGTGTCCATATTACCCGCCTGGTCCATATATATCGACGTTACTCTAATGATTTCTTTAATGGTTGATAAATAAAAGTATTGTATTCTAATTTTACCTCTGAGTATTTGGTACAGGAACACTTTGATGTGATCAGCTGACAGATGCTGCGGAGAGACGATGATTTTGTGCAAATCGCTCTGAAGTAATTCTGTGATCACATATCTGATAAAATTTTCAGTCAAGGAAAATTGAAAAATTGTAAAATTTCATATTTTAGAAAGTACTTTCACGATGTATAGATTTTTTACGAGTTAAACGCGCTGCTGACGCGCCCGGTTGCAAGATTTTGATGACTGACTATGACAGGGTAGGCGAACCTTTATGCATCAACGTGCCATTTTCTCTAAAGAACGTTTAATGGGGTCATTGACGTGCCATCAAATAATTTTGACTTTCTGATTATTTGGAAAATAATAATAATAAATACTATCAAAACTCTTTATTAAATAAAGTAAACAAAAAAGGTACATTTTGGAATGTTTTTATTACACGCATAAATTAAATTACTGTAAAATTAGTGTGACTTCTGTTGCTGCAGGTTAGATGACAAATAATTTATGTTAGGGTTGTAACATGTTACTTTTAGCAAAATGCATGCTGAACTGCGCTTCCTGACTGCCGGTGCCGCCGCGCCGCCCCCACCATAATGATTGTTAAAATTAATAAAACTTTCAATTATTCATTGATGAAATTTTATCGTTCATGATTGTTAAAATTAAAATTTTCAATTACTCATTGTTGACGAAAAAATCAAAAACTATAATAAAATCAGGGTTGTGGAATTGGTACAAAAATCTACGACTCCGACTCCTCTATTTTTGTATTATCCGATTCAGACCTCTAATTTTTTACTGTATTTCAAAATATATAATCTTAAAAAAAAAAACAATAATAATAAGTGTGTAAAAAACATTGTTTAATTAGCGGAGTCGGAGTCAATATAATATTTTTTCCATTTCCCTTTTTTTGCATTAAATAAGATCTTTCAAAAGTCAGCCATAAAAATATATAAATTAAAATACCCAACCCTGTTATTAAACTGTCGTAGCGTAGGATCACTCGCGTTCGATCGTCATAAAATACTTAACACATTTTTTTACACATGTTTTATGATCGGCGACGTGCCCAAAATATTGTGTCGCATGCCATCAATGGCACGCGTGCCATTGGTTCTCCTACCCTGGACTATGATATAAAAGGGGTTCTTACTTAGTATACTGCTTACAAATAAATTTTCAGATTTTAGAAAGTAGTTGCAACGTGTATAGTTTTTTTTTTACAAAGTTAAAACCACCCCCGCGCCAAACGCTAACGAAACTAGCTGACTGACGGCAGGCTGTATATCTACACCACAAATGTGACGTAATATCACAAAATCAGTTACAAATTTTGGCGCTTACCTCTTAGACTATAACATTATTGCACTTTGCCTACTTCCCAAGAACATAGTCCCTGTGATGTACTATATATATAATATCTCCCTGTTCAATAAACGCCCCTGGATCATTTGCAATCTTCCTCTATAAAAACAACCCCTAAACATTAAATCCCAGTAATAAATTATCCTACCCACCACTGCTATTATTTACTGGTTCCATTAGAAACTGTAAAAATTCATTGTTAAATATAAACCAAATGATATAGGCCTAATTATAGGTATGTCAAATTGTATTATTTATTTGCAAAATTCAAAAATTACGAATGTATTTATTTATTCGATAAAATGGAAACAATGTTATTTAAACAAAAAAAAATATGACTTAATTTCGTTCAAAATTAATTGTTTATTTTTCGATACATATATATTTAAGTAACGGCATTCTAATAATTAAATTAGTTATGTCATAAATTCTGCAGTCACTGTAAACCCAAAAGGGTGAGGCAAGAGAGAGCAGAATATAATGTAGGGTTGTTTAACTTGTTTCCATGACAACAGAGGCAGACGGGATCATTTCCAACCCTTGTTAATTTCTATACCTCTGAGATAGATGCAGAAATTTATACAGTAATATAGATTATGAAATAAAAATGAACAAAACTCCCTAATTTAAATATGATTTTTATCAATGTTTTTTTTTTTAGTTAAACTTCTTTAGACGAGTTTAGGGTGAAATTTCGATAATGTAACCAAACTGGATAATGTTAGGTTAGGTTAAGTGTGCATAGTCGATAAAACAGGTTTTTAGTTTCGAATTTACACGCTAGATGTCTACGCCCAAAATCGCGCCTATAAATATCCCACCCATTTTTTATCTAATTTTTTTTTCGGAATATAAACTAGCCTATGTCGTTCCTTAGGGTGTAAGCTATTTCTCTGACAAATTTCATGAAAATCGGTTGAGCAGTTCAGCCGTGAAAAGGTAATAAGCAGACAGACACCTCGTCACGATAGTGCGTGAAGTGTATTGTGTCTGTGTGTGTGTGTGTGTGTGTGTGTGTGTGTGTGTGTGTGTGTGTGTGTGTGTGTGTGTGTGTGTGTGTGTGTGTAACATATGAGCTTCGACGGATGTGTATATTGTATATAATATAAATCAGACCGGAAGTAGGTCGTCAGAGTAGCGTTGAATCGTTAAATTTTATAATTTTGCGTTCAATCTAATGCCCAACTGTAAAATAGTTATTAAAAAAAACTATCGCTTATGGAAATTTTACGTAAATAAAAAAAAATCGATTCATTTTAGTGAACGAAGTGAAAAATTTAAGAAATTTACAATAAGGTATTTGACTAAATTTTAATTGTGCGTATGAATATAATATAGATTAGTATCTTTTTCTAAAATAATGCCGAAAAAACGGTAAAAATAATCTTTTTCTATTTAAATGAAAAAATTCCCGCCAAAACACGCATCCAAAGTAACTGTGACGTAACTGTTTACTAAACAAACTGAAATCAACTAATAGGGATCGAGTATTCTGACGTTTTTAGTAAGTAACTACGTCATACCGGTGACAGTTATGCTAGACGCGTTTGCGATCACGTGACAAATAGGTTAAATATTACATTTTAAAATTACGTTTATTATTAAAATAATGACTTATTTCACGTAAGAAACACTTGATTGTTAATTATAGACTATATATAGACTATTTAGAACATTTTAGTCTTCATTATTAATAGTGTCAAATACACTATTGAATGAAAAATAACATTTTAGGAAGTATTATTTTGTCTTCAGATCTATATTTGTTTAGTTTTATTTTTCTCGGTCAAACGAAATATAAATAACTTGACACAAAATTAAGTGCCACATTCAAAACAAACTATTAAAAAATTCAAGGGAAACATTATTGAACAAAACAAAAATAATTCGAGGATGCTACCGTTCAAATAAATAGTTATATATATTTTTGATTAATTGTATATAGGGTGGCCTAACTAAAACTTAACGGCCGCACTTTTGGTCAGTTAAAATAAGATTTTGAAAAATACGTCGATTTTGCTTTCAAAGAGGTCATCTTTTGCTATACAATTTTTGCAAGAATCTTTTTAACCTTCAGCGATATGAGCACAACCCTTAAAATTTTAAATAGCATGATAGGGTAAGTGATACCTCATTTGAAAGGTTTTTTCATTCTAAACAAGGTACCTACTATTTTTTTTTCAAATCTGTTTAGTTTTAGTCAAGTTATTTACATTTTTAATTCCATGAATGCATTTATTTTCTGATCAACAAAACAAACATTTCCAACTTAAATTCAAAACAAAGTAGGCTTATTTTCATATCAAATAATTCAAAAAAGTTTACCAGTATCCAAAACTTTAATTAATTCAATAAATGTTCAAATTGGATTGCTGAATTATTTGATAAGAAAATAAGCCTACTTTGTTTTGAATTTTAAAACCTTTCAAATGAGGTATCACTTGCCCTATCATGCTATTTAAAATTTTAAGGGTTGTGCTCATAGTGCCGAGGGTTGAAAAGATTCTTGAAAAAAATTTATAGCAAAAGATGTCCCCCTTGAAAGCAAAATCGACGTGTTCGAGCGTTTTTTTTTTTTTTCAAAATCTTATTTTAAATGACCAAAAATGCGACCGTTTATTTTTATTTGGACCACCTGTATATGTATTGTATATAATATATCAAGTACTTTGAATTTTAAATAAATAAAAGTTAAAGTCATGTTTTTAATAACTTATCTTATTAAACGATAACAGATATTTAAATTTCATTTTAAATCTTGAATAGGTGCATAAAAAAAATCCACTTTACGAAAAAAGTTTTAAGGTAATTCGATCAGTGCCATAGAATATACTACGCTAATGGAAAATACAACTATTTTTTATGCAACATATAGAAAATATATGAATATCTAAAAATGTCTTTTTTATTTACTCGTATCATAAGATTATTCGTCATTTGATTTTTAAACAATTATACTATTAAATATTTAAAAAGTTTATAATTTGACTCTACTTGTTTTCAACTCAAAATAAATCTGGCAACATTGTACCGTTTTAAAAACAATAAAGAATCGCTGTCAGTTTAAATCATAGACATATAGTACTGGACAGCGTGATCCACATTTACAAATGTACGATACAGATCGCGCTGTCTAGTACTATATGTCTATGGTTTACATATAATTATGAGCATTATATTTAATAAACATACATAAGTACATGAAAAATGTACTTTTTTCGTTTTTCAATAATAAAAATACGTTATAAATTAAAAATATGTAATATTATTTCATTTTATTATATAGCATTTTAAATATGCGAACATAGAATATGTAAATCATTTTGTGTGTTGTTATTTGTCTTTTCTTTCTCTACGGTTTTGAATGCAATGTTGTCAGATTGTGATGTTAATTAAAATCAAATATGAATGATAATGACATATACAATTTGTCTGAATTTTAAATCAATATTTATCACGAACTAAACGGTAAAAGTACTTTTTTTTATTTTTGACATAATCTGTTATATTCAATAAATTAATTATTTAGTTTTTTAAACTTTTGTCTAATTTATTTAATCCGATATATACAAATACATGCAGTTGCCGGTATGATTCGCCATATCTCACATGTTAAAAATACTAACTTTGATAATTAATTTCTTTTAAACTGTACGGTAGATCTTTTTCAAATTGCAAATATCAACGTATTGAATGTTGTTTTATGACATACTTTAAATTCACATTTTTATCTAATAACTCGTCTAGTGATCGAATGACCTTAACAAAATTTTAATTTAATATTATTTGACGTGTTTATTTTGTGTCATAATATATAATTTTGCTTAAAAGATTTTATCATAACACTCGTCGCTCCGAACAACATATGCATCGGTAATTCAAAATCCCTAACAACGTCAGCTATAGGGGCACCCACCACCGTGCTAACTTTAACGTTAATTGGTGAATTTAAATTTCGTGCAGAAATATAGCAGTCACGGTAGTATTGTGGTACGAATAGGCATAGATGGGCATTAACTCGGTAATCCGTTAATCGTTAATTAACGAAGTTAACAAAATGGTTAACGGATTAACTTTAAAGTTCACTCAAAAAAATGTTAACGCTTTTCTTAACTTCCGTTAAATTCAACTTCCGTTAACTTTAGTCCGTTACATTGGTTGTTTGATGAAAAGTACATAACAAAGTTGTCGAAATAGCTAAAAAAAGGTCTACAAACATTTTGGATGGTTAACTTTTTAACGGTTAACATTAACTTTCGTTAACTTTAACTTCCGTTACATTTTTGAAATTTTAACGCTTTAGCGGTTAACGAAGTTAACTTTTTTACTAACGGATTAACGAAGTTAACTTTTCGATTAACTGTGCCCACCTATGCGAATAGGGGAAGATCGTTACATAGAGCGGTTGGTCAGTCGTTTCTCGGAGCGTACGTTAATAGGATGGCCGTTATTTAGAGATTTAGAGAGTGTAGTAATATTATTCAAGACATCAAATTATATCTCCCACTTATTTTGAGTAGGTACGTAGATATCGAATAAATGAAAAGGATACATTTCTTGAAAAAAGTCTAGATGTGGAGGTTGAAGAATGTCTAACGCCGAAAGAACCTGTAAACAATTAATATACAATAGTATTTTGAAACAAAACTAAATAATAATAATGAAATAAGTCAATACGATTTTAAATGGAATCATGAAATTAGACACAAAGGTACTGGTACCACTTTTGGACGCATTAATATTTGTTATAGGTATCACTAAGGCCATTTTACCATTTTTTTAAATTAGATTGATGCCTTATATAATTGATAAAAATATAAACTGTACTTACATTTTCATGTTTGAAAAAACAAAGCATTTTCAGTTCTCGAAAAACCCGTTTTGACGAAACTAATGATTGGAACACGTTCGGTAACTTTTTGAGAGCGACTCTTCTTCCATCTCTTGGATCTGTGACAGCCCTAGAAACAGAAAACAAACAATTATAAATAACAAAGAAAATTGTTTGAATAAATATATATATCTGACATTTCAAAATACATAATGTGAAAAAATTCAATTGAAAAATAGAAAAAAACACTTTTCTGATAAAATAACCTAACTTTTTATTAATACAAAAAAATATTTATTGTACCAATCCATGATCCAATAATACAAAATCTGCTGTGAATATTTTGACAGTCGCCATAATACGATGACGTATTACATCGACAAGAAATTTATGTGCGTTGTGCTTCAAAAATTAAATCAAAGAAAAAAAATGTAAATAGTATTTTTCATATCACATGCATAGAAACAACTAGTTTTGAACCCAGTTTTGACAGTCGAAACAAGACAATTTCAGACCAATGCGATTGTACTTAGCAGAAACAAATAAACAACGTTGTTTCTGCCCTAGGGCAGAAACAACGTTATTCCTGACTAGCAAATTCATTAATTTTAAATCTGTCAGAATCGAATTTGTAATAAACAAAAGCCAATCTTATTTCTGAATTATTTTATTATTAAAATAGTATAAGATATTACTGCGCTATTTGTCTGAAATAGTCTTACTTCGACTGGCTACAGAAATCAAAACTCGTTGTTTCAATGCATGTGATATGAAAAATAGCGTGTGTGGCACGGGATGAAACAAAGACGATTTCTGACCAGTGCGATGACAGCCCTAGTCAGAAATCGTCTTGTTTCAACCCTTGCTACACAATATACTATTATTTATTTACATTCCGTTTGCCACAAATTCCTTATTAAAAAAAAATCTTGGCGATGACGTCACAGTATAAAACAAATGAACTGTCCAGTAGACATTGTATTATTGGATCATAATTTTTGATACATAAAAAATAAATTTTAGCCCCGCCCTTAGAAAAATCTGGTTACGCCACTACATTTTTTAAACCAGAATAAAAGAAGAACAATCTAGGGCAGTGGTTCCCAAAGTGGTCCCTACAGACCTCAAGGGGTCCCTGGCATCGTTGAGGGGGTCCATGGAAAATTAAAATCGATTTGGGGATCCCTGAACAACGTCAGGGGGTCCGCGCACATTTTTATTAATATGGAAGTTAAAATAAATAACAATGAATAAATTACACTGGCCGAGAGCCATTTTGCTGCATACAACAACTTTTTAAGGGTAATTTAGACACGCTGAATCCAAAAATGACCACCATTTTGCTCAATCAGCTCTTGTTTTTGCAATATTGCAAAAAAATGTTTTTTTTCGATATGTAAACATTCAAATTCGTATATATATTTTTTGAATCAATGACTTCAACCAAAGTTCATTCAGAATGAAGCTATGGGTCCTAATTGAACTAAAAAGCCTTAAATCATATACATTCGTAAAGTTATTCCCTTTGAAAATCATTTTTTAAACGAAAAAAATCTATTTTTAGCAAAAATTCGGCAATTTTCAAAATTCAAAGCGCATTAACACAAACAATTTTTGTCCAATTTTAATGTTATTCACTAAATTAGTAGCTTTATCATTTATCTATCTTCTTCATTGTGTTAAAATTTCAACGTAATCGAATAAAAATTGGCGAAGTGGTACTAAAATCAACTGCGCGTGTCAAAATGTAGTAGTTTTTCACCCAGGGTCCGTGGGAAAGTTTTGACTATGAAAGGGGGTCCGTGAGCAAGTTTTGACTATGAAAAGGGGTCCGTGGACCAAAAGAGTTTGGGAACCACTGATCTAGGGAAACCTGACAAAAAAACAGGTCGCGTTAGAATAAAATCACCCTAAAAACAAAGTAGTATAGTATACGTATATATATTTATAAACAAAAGTATGTAAGTACATATGTATGTATGTCTATAAACAAAAGTTGAATAACCGTCAACACACAATGAAATACAAAAGCTGTGGCAATTCCGTCGTCTACAAATATAGCATGCGTTCATCTGGATAGCTTTCTAAGCCTTTCTACCACTTGCAAGTGTTCTACAGAACCTTAAACAAAGATCATAATACAAATACACTAAATTTTGTTAATACATAGGTATATACCATTGGTATCAGAAGTTGTCAGCACCCTAAAGGTGAAAACCGCTTACAACAAATTCGATAATATTAAGGTTATCCGATCATTAGAGCAATGTACAGATAAAAGTCTAAAATTTTAATATGTTACTTATGAATAACTCATATATTTTAAAATATGGTTTTTGAGTAATCGGATATTAAAAATAGAGTTTTTAACACACGATAAATGAGAGAACTTGCCGAAAGTGCTCTATTTATTGAAATTCTATACAATTGAGTATATAGAGACGTTTTTAAAAAAAATATTCGAAACTTCAACCCTTGTAAATACTATAAAAATTATAAAACAAATATATTCACGTGTGATTTATTCAAAATAATGAAAAACTAGCTCTGTCATTACATTGTACAAATTAGTACATGTTATTATTATATACCGTTCTATCTATTTCTAATTTCAAATTAAAATAAACTTTTTTTACTTTTAATAATTAACAAAGTAAAATATCTATTCCAATATAATTTCAAAGGACCATTTTTTAAAACGGTTAAAAAAAATATCGATTTAGTAAAAGTTTTACATCGAATATGTAGCCAATACCTGTCTCTTTTCTTTGTTCAATTAGAATTCTAGAAAGAGACAGGTATTGGCTACATATTCACTTTGTCTCTGTCTCACTTTTGCGCCAGTATTTACTACATAGTTGGATAGAGAATGCGCAGTCCATTCTATATGTCTATGAAGTTTTACTGTACACTCAGCGTTCTATAAGACGACGGCATCGGTAATTCAAAAATTCCACAATACAACGGCTAGAGGAGCCCCCACCACCACGCCTAAAAGTTGACAGGTAATAATAAAAATGGCACTGTTAGTGAACGAGATCCTGGTTTGTTGACTTTTTAGAATTGAACTCTAGACAATTGTTATTCGTTGCTTTAATACTGGATGAAAAATGTATAGATTTCTATACAATCATATGCCAATAATTTATTTTTGTTATTTCCTTTTTTAATCGTTTTCAAATTATCAAATTTTAAATAAAATGTACCTTACACATTTTTTAATACTATTTATTATATTTCAATTTCAACGAAAATTTGTTTTGAATTTCATTTTTTTTCCACATTGAGTCACACCAAAACACAAGTTTTGTGTGTAAAATCTACATAGAAGACTTTAACGTCAATTTGTTAATTTAAATTTCGCGTTGAAATATAGCAGTCACAATGGTATTATGGTGGGGGTTGGGGAAAGACGTTCTATAGAACTGTTAGAACATTGTCTTACGGAACGGTCGTCTTGTGGATGGTCGTTGTACAGAACGCTGAGTGTATTACAGAAACCGAATCCCATTTCTTAAAAGTATACCTAGATACATAAATCCAGGTACATTCCTATGTATATTTGTATTCTTAAATAACCTTATATTTTTAAATTTACACAGGCAACATTAAACAATTGTATTTGTATACCTTACTTTATAAAACATATTACCTGCTACCTAGCAGGATCTACAGTTCGTTAAAGTATTGTTCATTTTATATCTGCTCACACAAGAGAAAAATCCTTGGCTATATCTATTTTTTACAACAAATTTTGTCAAGATCACCAATTAGAAATATAAATATACACACGAAGGTTGGATTTTGTTTTAGCTAGGATTAAAAATACATATACTTATTTGTTCCATTCGATGTGATTAATCATTATACTTTCTTATACGTAACTATATATAGTATTGTGTATATTATACTAACTACACGACACATAGATAGAAAGGAACCAATTGAAAATAAAACACAACTAATCAAAAATTTACAAAAGGTAATTCATTAGCAATTAATTTTAATAATAAAACGACCAAGTATGCGTTAGGATTCAGTAGTCATTCTCACTAACATTATATACTTGGTATTATACGTATCAATAGCTATTTCTAGACCAAAATTCATGAAATATAGTTAATTATCGAATAATTTTAATAATAAAATGGTCAAGTATGCGTTCGGTTCAGTAGCCATTCTCACTAACATTATCTACTTGATATTATACGTATCAATAGCTATTTCTAGACCAAAATTCATAAAATATAGTTAATTATCGAATAATTTTAATAATAAAATGGCCAAGTGTGTGTAAGGGTTCAGTAGCCATTCTCACTAACATTATCTACTTGAAATTATACGTATCAATAGCTATTTCTAGGCCAAAATTCACGAAAAATAGTTAATTATCGAAGTATTTTAATAATAAAATGGCCAAGTATGTGTTAGTGTTCAGTAGCCATTCTCACTAACATTATATACTTGATATTAAACGTATCAATAGCTATTTCATATTGACGAATATAATATGTATTCGTTATTTCTAAATTTTTCATAAACTATTTTTAGCGCAACCCACGATTTTTCGTCCGTCTGTCTTCCACCGCGAGATCTCGGCCCCCTGACCACCTAGAGACCTCGGGTTTTCGTTAAATGGTAGGTCTGTAGTTCTAGTTTAGCCCATTTTAGGAATTTTTCCGGTCACGACCTTTCATTCGGCAAAATGTCCATTTTTCATACAATTTTTTTCATAGACCAAAATTCATAAAATATAGTTAATTATCGAATAATTTTAATAATAAAATGGCCAAGTGTGTGTAAGGGTTCAGTAGCCATTCTCACTAACATTATCTACTTGAAATTATACGTATCAATAGCTATTTCTAGACCAAAATTCACGAAAGATAGATAATTATCGAATAATTTTAATAATAAAATGGCCAAAGATGTGTTAGAATTCAGTAGCCATTCTCACTAACATTATCTACTTGATATTATACGTATCAATAGCTATTTCTAGACCAAAATTCATAAAATATAGTTAATTATCGAATAATTTTAATAATAAAGTGGCCAAATATGTGTAAGGGTTCAGTAGTCATTCTCACTAACATTATTTACTTGAAATTATACGTATCAATAGCTATTTCTAGACCAAAATTCATAAAATATAGTTAATTATCGAATAATTTTAATAATAAAATGGCCAAGTATGTGTTAGTGTTCAGTAGCCATTCTCACTAACATTATATACTTGATATTAAACGTATCAATAGCTATTTCATATTGACGAATATAATATGTATTCGTTATTTCTAAATTTTTCATTAACTATTTTTAGCGCAACTCACGATTTTTCGTCCGTCTGTCTTCCACTGCTAGATCTCGGCCCCCTGACCTCCTAGAGATCTCGGGTTTTCGCTAAATTGTAGATCTGTGGTTCTAGTTTAGCCCATTTTAGGAATTTTTCCGGTCACGACCCTCCATTCGGCATAATGTCCATTTTTCATACAATTTTTTTCATATATGGCTTTCATGTACCTAGTTGGACTCGGGATTGATTCACGAGTCGATTGGCAAGGGTATTTTTTGAGTTGTGCACGGCAACACCCACGTGTGGGTTTTGATAAATTTTTTTGAACCTACTAATTAAAGACTACATTTTGGAGTTTTTTCAGATTTTTTTGCATTGCTAGTTTATATATTAGAGGGAGAAGATGTTCTGAGTTCTGATGACGACTTTGAAAGCAAATATTTCGTGACTAAAGGGTTAAAAGTAGCTGTGTCTGTCTTTTGCACGCGGTATGATTTTTGAGGTCAACTACCAACTAACCAATGCTGTTTGTTTGTCAATGAGCACGGCTCGCGAATTAAAACAATACATTAAAGGTATATTACTTAAGTAAGATGTTGAAAATTTCCTTTTGTTAATACAGTAGAAATCGGTTATAACGACATCGAAGGGACCGGTCATATATTAGGTCGTAAAAACGGATAGTCGTAATAACCGGTAAAAATGCAATATTTGATTTTATTTAAATTTTAAAGATACATATTTTTATTAACCGTAATCTTTTATTAGGTTTTTTTTTCTACCGGTTATTTATAAAATATGTAGTTAGGGAATTCCCCTTTCTAATTTATTTTCATAGCAGCTTAAGTATATTTTTTAGTCTTGTACGAGTTTTCAGTTCCTCAACTTGCGATGATTTTATATTTATGTTACTTTTACTTTAAGAATTGAATTGCCTTTTATTATGTGCATGAATGCACATAAAAGTTTAATTTATATTTTTTTTTTTTATGAATTTTACCTATTTTATACAGGGTTGAAGGATATGGAACTAATCTCCTGTATTACTTTTTTACACGGGTTTTTCTGGAACAGAATTAGATGTAAATGTATTTATTATTAACCCAGATATGCCTGTAGTACTATATGTAGGACGCTCGTTAAAAATTCCCTCCACAGCTACCAAATGAATATTAAGGATTGCCAACCGATATTCAAGGTTGGTATTTACATTGTCTATGAGTTCCTGTTGAATCTGTAGGTATGTGAAAAATCCTAGTGAAAAAAAGAATTTTGAAATTTAGTTAATGTGGCTGAGTACGGAATTAATTTTAAAAGGTAAATTAACACTATTTATTATTAATTAGCAGTGAAGATATTTGATACTCGTGTCTGTAATTGTTTAAAAATGAAAATAATATATTTTTTCTTTCTTTCTATCATACCTTATAATCCTAGCGGCCTATATAAAGGCACCCCTTAAAAACGTAATATCAATTAAAAAAAAAATTATTTTATTGTTTAGAAGTTTATGATTAACAATATTAACTATTCGCTTGGTGCAAAGTAGGTAGTGGGGGAAACGAAATCGATCACAGCGCACAACGTGGCAAAAAATAACACTTTGGGTGGACTAACTGTCATTTTTAATAGACTCGTTTTTAACTGAAAATAGAAAGGTCAACATGGTTAATCCCACTATAGACTATGTGCAAGGGGATGGAGTTAGAAATAATGTTGATGCGAGTGTTCGTGGTGAGCAATATTGTAAAATTGTCGGCGCCAAAATTTGAGGTTATGCTGTCAATGTAAACGAATTAATTATTTCTCTATTATACGTCATAATTAAAGAGAAAAAGATACCCAAAATAAATAATTTTCACGTACCTTTTATGCTATACTATTTATATATATGCAAACAGCCAAATTAAATGATATTTGTTTAATAAAAAAAATCACGGTATTAAACATATTGAACTATGATAAAAAGAGATTTGAATCCATTCAATCCTTCTCTATTACCCGCTAACGGCGCTAATAGACTTCGTGCACATAGCCAATAGTCATAAATAATCGTCTAAAATGTATATATTACGATATTTTATTGAAATTATTTGTTTGTTAGTACGTTAAAGTCCACCCGTTAGTTGGCGCTGTCATCGCGCACGCTGCGAATACACATTGTGTTTTTTTTTTTATTAATTGTGTGTTCAGACATATCTGGGTTAATTTAAATACACTTATATATTTTTATGTGCGCGTATATCTCTCTCTCTCTCTCTCTCTCTATGTGTGTGTGTTTGTGTGTAGATATAAATTCCCCATTGAATGAATGAGAAGCGCGAGATACAGACGAAAGAGGATCAATCCGTGTGTCGCACGCGTAATGTGTGCGTACACCGCGACGATGCCCGGGGGTAGTTGGTAGCAGTGCTCTCTATCCCCCCCTACCCCGCCGCCACCCGCGCCAATGCCCCTGCCCGCGCGCACACTCGCTCGATACAGCTGTGTATGCTGCAGCAGGGTATCGAACCAAAGACCGACCGAACGACCGGTCGCGCACCGAAACCTCGCCTTATTATTACTATATACCGGCAATGTCGTTAT
Organism: Sialis lutaria; assembly: GCA_949319165.1. Taxonomy (NCBI): domain Eukaryota; kingdom Metazoa; phylum Arthropoda; class Insecta; order Megaloptera; family Sialidae; genus Sialis; species Sialis lutaria. The sequence goes on along the minus strand of OX439232.1, from coordinate 36,572,822 downwards.
TAGCACTATACCTACTATATATAATATATATTTTTTTAACTATAGTATATAAGAAAATCAACGTAGTAGTTAATATGAGTCCATAGAAGTTATTTATTTTGTAGATTGTATGTACATTGTTGATCACCTGTTGATCTTTTTCAGATAAAAGCACTTATTAAAAAAAATATCGTAGCTGTGACAGGTACGCAGAAAAAAAACTACTTAATAATGTTTATCTTGTTAATAAGTGTAACAATATTTCCTCAAAATAATAATAAAAAAAATCTTATTGAGGATATTTTATTCATTTGAAAAATATATCTAAAAATCTTTTCATTTGTCAAATTAATAAATAATTTATTACACTAACTAACGACCATAGGTGGGCACAGTTAATCGAAAAATTAACTTCGTTAATCGTTAATCCGTTAATAAAAAAGTTAACTTCGTTAATCGTCAAACCGTTAAAATTCCGAAAATGTAACGGAAGTTAAAGTTAACCGAAAATTTTAAAATTTAACGAAAGTTAAAGTTAATCGTTAAAAAGTTAACCATCTAAAATGTTTGAAGACCTTTTTTTAGCTATCTCGACAACTTTGTTATGTACTTTTCATCAAACAACCAATGTAACGGACTAAAGTTAACGGAAGTTAACAAAAGCGTTAACATTTTTTTTAGTTAACTTAAAAGTTAATCCGTTAACCATTTTGTTAACTTCGTTAATTAACGATTAACGGATTAACGAGTTAATGCCCACCTATGCTAACGACACTGTCAAATAGATTATAGTCCAGGAAAAATAGACATAAAAATATAGAAGATCGGAAAAAATTTGTAACGGGCTTTTTTTTGCATAAACCTTACATTAGTATAAAGGTACTTAATAATGTGTGAAAGTTCCTCATCGATTTGACGTGTGCAAGTGTCAATTTTGTGGGGTCAAAGTTCACGAAAACAGTTTTTTTTAAATATCACGAAAACGGTGACCTTTTCGAAAAAAGTGTATCTTGCTAATATACAGGGTGTTCGCGGGAACCGAGTGATCATTGCTAACTTTGTTATTATTGGAGCTAGAAGATCGGTTAAATGGACAAAGTATCAGTATTTTTTCCGGGATGAATAATGGCGGTATCAAAAAAACAATTGAATGCCAAATTTCAGAGATATATTGAAATATAACATTTTTTTAAATGGAACACCCTGTATATTATTATTGAATTTTGTAGCTGAGGATGTTCTCTTTATAAAAGTGTAATATATGTATCATCGTAAAATTGATAGAAAACAAGTTATAACAAGTATAAAATTAATAGAAAATATCGAAAATCAGTGTGCTATGAAGTTTTAATAAATTGAGAACAAATGATTAAAACATTTAAAACAATAGTTTAAGGTTTTTATGTCATTTGTTCGCAAATTTTAAATGTTTTTGATTTTAACTAATAACGAAAAAAATTATTTATTATAATTAATTTTATTTTTTTATGAATAATGCTCAAAAATGTTAACAATCTGCGAAATAAGGTACAAATATCTGAAATTATTGTTTTAAATTTTTTTATCTTTTGTTTGTATTTTATTAAATCTTCATAGCACACTATTTTTTGATATTTTCTATTAATTTTATACTTGTTATAACTTGTTTTCTATCAATTTTACCATCATACATGTATTACACTTTTATAAAGATAACATCCTCAGCTACAAAATTCAATAATAATATACAGGGTGTTCCATTTAAAAAAATGTTATATTTCAATATATCTCTGAAATTTTACATTCAATTGATTTTTTGACACCGCCATTATTCATCCCGGAAAAAATACTGATACTTTGCCCATTTAATCGATCTTCTAGCTCCAATAATAACAAAGTTAGCAATGATCACTCGGTTCCCGCGAACACCCTGTATAGCTGAGATAGTTTGCTACAAAAACGAACCTACGGGTTTTTATGTAGGGGAAATCGTTCATGATTTATAAAGAGTTATTTACATTATTCTCGCATAGAAGCCGAGATATTTACGATTTACCGTAACTGCTTATTCCTAATGTAACAAAATATATACTAGAACCTGAGCAAATAACATATCTATGTATTAAAAAAAAACACACGTAAATCGGATAAGTGATTCTTGCGAGTGATAAGCGCACTAACAGACAGACAGACAGACAGAGAGACATTGCATTTTATATACGATTATATTAAAAATAAATAGATATTTCATACAAAGGTATAAGAAAGTAATAAAATACTTTTTTAAAGAATATCGATATTTTTTATCTTATTTTTTTTTTAAATATTGATCGTGAAATAAATAACGTAAAGTACCTACAATCAACGTCAAATGTATACAGTACGTGACGTCAATGGGAAGGTGGTGATCGCAAGGACAGAGGGACAAAAGCATGAAGGCAGGTGCAGTCAGTGAGTAAAGACAGAATCGAGCATCTTGCCTGCGTATATAGACGAACAGAACAGGCCGTTTGCTACTTTTGTTATACTATATACGAGGACGCTTGGAGTGGCGCTAATTGACGAAATTAGGTTACCATATTGCTTACACTCATACATACATATTATGTACGTATATATGTTCAATACATACCACATATAAATGCACTGGCGTCGACTATGGGAGGACGAGGAGGCGATCGCCCTCCTGTGATGCTGAACTCTAGTTTCTTTTAAATTAAAGATGCATTTGTCAATAAGATTTATATTTAAAAAAGGTGCAATATTCAAATACTTGTCACTTGAGAAAAAATGATCACTAAAAATTTCTTCAAAAATTAAATTAATACTGAATATCTTCTTTATTTCCTTTACAAAGTTTAGTTAGATCATCAGCTTTTAAATAAACTGCTTTAAAATAATGTATAAATGAAAATAATGTGTGTAAAGTTTAGTTAGATCATCAGCTTTTAAATAAACTGCTTTAAAATAATGTATAAATGAAAAAAAAAATCAAACATACAAATGTCAACTTTTCAATTATTTCAAATAATTAAAGTTTGATCAGTTTTTACTGAAACTACACTACAAATAATGAATGTTGTATCGTCGGCAGCGTTATCCACACCCAAAAAAGAAATTAGTAAGTATTACAGTGCGGCATGTTGCAAAATCGCTTCGAACCGTCAAATTGTAAAATTTACAAACTATTAAGCAAAAATTACAACTTCGTCTTGTAAATCAAGTAAATACAAGGAAAATAAGCAGTAGATACAGTATCTACATTGTAATTTTAGCTCATTTTCCTAGCACTTGGCCGGATTCATTAGTAATAGTTTGTAAATTTTACAATTTGACGGTTCGAAGCGATTTTGTAACATGCCGCACTGTAATACTTACTAATTTCTTTTTTGGGTGCAAGTGGATGTTGCATGGTCCGTTTTACGATGATTTTAGCTTTTTACTTATTACTATATCCAATAATTTGATGAAAAAAATATTTTTTTACACTCAACGCACAATATATGTACTTACTAGTTGTATTTCTGAAATTTTTCGCCAAAAAAAATTTAAGGTCATTTGGTCGTTATTACGAGTTAGATATTGCACATTAAAAAAAAAAAATTACCCCCCCCAAAAAAAAAAAAAACTCGCCCTCCCAGGTGAAATGAAAAGTCGGCGTCTATGTACATAGGTCTAAATATTTCTTGCCAACTCAGCTACCTATCAGTTTAAACTACTGTAATATTATCCATATATTTTTATTGTTATTATGACATACATATGTTTTTTATCATTTCATAAATTTTATTCATATTTATTTATCTCAAATGTTATATCAAGGTGGCCAGTATTTCTCTGGAACAAATTTCCCTGACTATTCCCGGTGTTCCAGGAGAATTTTTACCGTTTCTCCCTGTTTTTTATTGAAAATTTTAATAAAAACCTAAAAAAAGGTTACATAATTTCTTTTAACTGTTAATAGATAGCTGTTTAAATATTTTGCGAGAAATTTTATTGTTTTTGCATTTTTATAAAAAATTCCCTGACTTTTCCCTGACATTTCCCTGTATAGCAAAATTCCCTGACTTTTCCCGGTTTTCCAGAAACTGGCCACACTATATATGATTTTTTTTTATTTGAAGGAAGGGGCGGGTGGTCCTTATGCGAAAAATGTATACCGTTTTACGCAAAAATGGGGTCCACATAGACCACGTTGGGAAACCCTGATTAAAGCATCAGTTTACTCTAAAGGGAGGAGGGATGCTCTGTATGAATTAAAAATTTAAAAACCGTGTTTGACATGCACGTGATAGAGTTCTGTAGTCATTCTCACCAGCATTATCTTCTTGGCAATATGTATCAAGAGTTATTAAAAAAAAAAAAAACAGTTGATTCACTCTATTCCAGATGGGAGTATGCCATATTTGACATAAAAATGAAAAAAAATGTATTGGGCACTCACATGATAGGGTTCAGTAGCCATTCTCATTAACATTGTCTACTTAATATTATACGTATCAATAGTTATTTCATGTTGAAAAAAAATTTAATCTCTATAAAAGTAATTTCTTATTTTTTTAGTAGACCTATATCTAAAGAAACCTCACTCAATGGAATAAATGAAAAAAAAAAGTTAGTACATTTTTCGTTTTTCAAAAATAAAATATTAATATTTTTTAATTTCATCATTTATGTTTTTTTGGGGTTATCAATTTACGTCCGTATACCAAATTTCATCTTAAAAGGTATACTTATAAATGAAAAAAAATGTGAAGACTGTGTCATACAGATAGACAGACAGACAGACCGACGGACTGACATAAGGGTTTCTAGTTTCTACTAAAGTTGGTTACGGAAAAGCAATATAAAATATTTCCTTTTTAATTGAAAATAACGTTTCTTTTTTCACAATAAACAATTTCTTTTTGATCTTAATGGTTACCTTTTATTACAATAATTACAATTCTGTAGATAATTATCAACAATAATTAATTGTACCGTATACGCATGTAATCTTAGGTTCAGAAAGTGTTTTAATTTCGATGATAAACACAGTGATGATAATTTTGTGGAAAGCAGGTCGCTTCACACATCGCAACCATTGTGCGTCGTCGTAAAGCACATTGTGTGCTGTACTGACACGTTCTGGTTACACTTTCGATTAGAATATATATAAAACATGTACAGTGTGCCCCACTTAATTTATATAAAACACAGAAAAAATAAGTTCGAATCAAAAACTGAAATACTTTTAAAAAATTATCCATGACTTGAATTTGTATTTTTTTTTTAATCTAATCAATTTTTCGTAATATAAAGTAGCCTGTGTCCTATTCCTAAAGATGTAAGCTATCTCCCTGCCAAATTTCATCAAGATCGGTTCAGCAGTTTAAACGTGAAAAGGTAACAAACAAATACTTTCGCATTTATAATATTTGCGTGGAATTTAGGTTGTTGGGTAGGAACTGTCACCCATAGAGAAGAAGAAAAAGAAGGTTAGGTTGGTAAAGTAGATTTATGTTATAGTCGATAAAACAGGTTACTTGTAAAAATGTAATATTTACACCCATTTTTTATCGGGGTGCATTTTTTAGGATATAAACTAGTTTATGTCCTTCGTCAGGATGCAAGCTATCTCTCTACCAAATTTTATCAAGATCGGTTAAGCAGTTTAGCCGTGAAAAGGTAACAAGCAAGTTTCAAATCCAAAGAGAAAACTTGGGAAGTTTTGAATGAAAAAAAATGATTTTCCAATGGACGAAAAATGGCAGGATTAGAAAAAATAAACCAGGTATTCCCAACGGGGTCCAGGTGAACCTCTAGGGGTCAATGAAATTTTAAAAAGGGTCTATAATATTCAAGGGATCTATTGGAATTTATGATTTTTTTAAATTAAAATTTTGAATTGCAATGACCTTTCTTGTAGATTGTAGTATATTTATGTTTTCTAGAATCAAAAAGCATTCTTTTAAAAGGGGTCTATGTAGGAAAAAGGTTGGGAACCCCTGTTTTAACCCTTAACTGCTCCACTTCTCTAGAATAACATACCTGCCACACTGGGGTCGCCTCGTACCCCAGACACTAAAATGCTAACTACTCGTACGCTATTGTATATTTTAATTCAATAAAATTTCTTTATTATCTTCGAACGATATAGAATGCACTCTATTCAGTTATTTAAAAGAATATATAATATTTAATGTATTTAAATAACTTACATTGATGTTGAAAAACGTGGGGCACCTGGTACCCCACAGTGGCAATTAAGGGTTAAACATTCACGAAGTAAGACCGAGATGTTACTTTCAATTATACATCTAAGACGAGATATGAAAGCCTAATATAAATTCAAAACTGATTTGATTGGCATACTAATACTCCATTATGCACATATGTAATAATAACTTCACCGTCGGATATTAGAGACGCCTACGCCGTGTTGCAGCGCGACGTGGGTGAATAGTTGCACGTCTATACATACTAGGTATATGTTAGTGGAAAGTTACGAGATAGTTTTACGCATGCGCGTGCTACATCCAGCATTAAATCACTACTATGGTATTTTGGTATTACTATTGTAGAATTTAGCTTTGAATAAATGTATAAAATATTATAACTATTTTAATATAATAATAATAATGATAATATTAAAAAAAAAAACACTTAATACAGAGGGTATAGTTGGGGGGGGGGGGGGGATCAAATCGGTGCATATTTGTCGGAGTTATGTCCAAAAATTAAAAAATATATACAGACAAAGGACCCCGCAGAATCCTTATGGGAAAGGGGTTTCGGTCAAACTCTTTGAAACTTTGGATTCTGATAGTCCTTGATGAGTAGATGTCAATGGGCACTAAGTCCTAAAAACTCAAACTTTTAAGATATAGCCCTTAAAGTTGGGGATCATGTTCGCCTTTAATTTACAATAAAAAATTTTGTAGAATCTTAATTTTCGCACAACTATTTGTATGTGCTCCCAAAGACTTACATAATCGATAATCGATTGTTACCATAAAAAAGTAAACTTTTAAATTCTTTAGCCAATGGCAGTACTTAAATCTTATTACGTTTTTTTATTATAAACCAATTGGATTTGTTTTAAGTGTTTGTCATTTCTCAATTAATTGAAGATATTTTTTTATGGTGGCAATCGATTATAGATGTCTTTGGGAACACATACAAAAAGTTGAGCGAAATTTAAGGTTCTACAAAAAAATATTGTAAATTAAAGACAATCATGATCCCCAACTTCAGAGGGCTATATCTTAAAAGTTTGAGTTTTTAGGACTTAGTGCCCATTGACACTTTTGATCTACTCATCTAGGACTATCATAATCCAAAGTTTCAAAGAGTTTGACGGAAACCTCTTTCCCATAAGGATTCTGCGGGGTCCAAATTTAAAGTCCCTCTTTTTTAAGTTTATGGTTAGATTCAAATAAAATTTAAACGGGACCATCTCGGAAGTATATTCTTTCAAATAAAATAAAAATTGGGGTTACACCCGAAGAACATACATAAAACAATTGCAAACCTCCTTTTTTCGAAGTCGGTAAAAAAATACATCAATTAAATTAATTAAATATTTGTATTTGCTTTTTTTTAAATTATATAACATACGATAGCAATTATTGAAAGTTATTTGGACAAGAGCATTTTAAAAATTAGATTTCTCTATATCTTTCCTCATAGGAGTTTCGGTAAAATTTAATAATCAGCTGCCATTATATGTTTTCATTATTAATTTTGGGTTTGAAATAAACATAGAGATGTAATATAACTGGAGAGATAATATCAAAGTTCAATGTGCAAATATGCTAACAAATTTTAATCAATTTCTTTATAAATCCGGCTTTAAAATAAACGACTATACAAATATATATTCGCGATATGTCCATTAATAAAAATTCACAGCAGCTGAAACATCTTTTTAGTTCTCCATTCTTTTAGCCCTACGGACAGGTAATTACAGCTGGCACACGCCGGACACTGGCTTAAGCAGCTGGGGAGAGTTAAGCAACGATCTCCAATAGGTACTCCACCTTGAGTTTCGTAAATCATTGGAAGCATGCGCATCTGCTATCATCTACATACAATGTCTGTCGAATTCATTTTGATTTTTTCTTATTTCTACACTGTCTTTTATTACTAAGCAACGGCGGTACCCCTACCGGTGGGGGGGGGGGCAATATTGTGAGTTGTCCAAAATAACATCAATTTTGATACACATATTGCTCTATTTAAGCGATTCTTTTTACGCGCTGTTTTCGTAGAACCATTTAATCGCGTAAATAGAGGGATTGCAGTATTTATAAAGGGGTATTTAAATTTGATAGGTGTTGACAGCAATTATTAATTAGTTATTGAATATTTAGTATTACAGGAACGTTAGTAAGACCCTTTTGATTTGACAATAATGAAAATGTATAATTAATGAAGTAAAATTGTAATTATCTGTATAAGTAATTAGTGATTATTGATAACTAAATCACAATAAATCAAATAAATGTAAATAACAATATATTATACAGTAGAGCCTCTTTAGTACGTTTTTATATTAAGGTAAGGTATTCAAGGTGCCACGTTAAAATATTTCATTAGAACGTGTTTTTCCATGAGTCCCTTAAAAAAACGTACGAACGAGGTTTTACTGTATATAAATATTAGATATGATTATTGTCTCATGGTAATATTTAATCTCCAAAAATATTTCTAAGAAAAGTTAAACTATAGTCTGTTTCTATTGAAGTTAAAGAAAATATCAAGACATTTATATTTAAAAATCTTTGCAAAGTGACAGAGAATATCTGTAAATTTTTAGAATTGTTAGGAACCGCAGTTTTTAATTAAATAAAAAAAAATTAATGAAAAATTTTGTATACATTTTTTATTCATTTATAAAAATATTGTAAATATTCAGAATGTTTAATTAAAAAATTATATATGAATGAAAAAAAAATAGAGACGCATCTATTTGATTTCGCATACTCCAGAGAAAAACACACCTATGCCTTAACTCTATGTTTATCCACAGGCGCTTACCCGCACCATTCCCCACATAGCCAACCCCGCGTCCTATAGTGTCAATAATTTTAAAATATATAGTTAATTTTATAGTAAAACCATGGAGTAAAACAATTAAAACAATTTTCAATCGTATTTTGTTTATTGGACATCCATCGTGACTGTTATTAGTTAAGGGTTAATAAAATACGTCTGGAATTCAAAAATCAATATGGCAGCAGCAGGGAACGCACATTATTCTTTAATAACACGTATATACGTATATTCACGTATTTTGGTAGATGGGAATAATTTTTTTTACGAAATTAATATATCTGATAAAATTTGAAAAACTGACAATTTAATTCTACACTGGTAAAAACGTTGGATTAAGAGTATATCTGTACTAATTAATTAAATATTATAAATGCGAAATTGTGTCTGTCTGTTTGTTACATTTTCAAGGATAAACTGCTGAACCGATCTTGATGAAATTTGTCAGGTAGATAGCTTAAAGGGACTAGCAAAATTTGCTAACTAGCAAGTACTTTCAAATTAGGTATTAATTTTGCTATATGGAATTTAGAACAGTAATACTTCAACGTATTGTAATACAGTTGACGATTCTGACTTACGGTCATGAAATTTGGTAAGAAGGAAGGTCTCATAGCACAAATAAAGGAAAAAATCCGAAAAGCATTAGTTTTTAATTCAATGTAGAATTATAAACAATAAACAACATAAAGTGTTTACCATGTAAGAAGCACACGCCACTGAACTTATAAGTACTTTCAAATGGAGTATTAATTTTGTTATAGTATCTATGGATTTACTATAGAATTAAGAGCAGTGATACTTCAACTTATTGTAACACAGTTGGCGACTCTGACTGTATAAAATAAATATCATAATATCATAATTCAATGTGGAATTAAAAACAACATAAAGTGTTTACCATGTAAGAAGCACACGCCACTGAACTTTCAAATGAGGTATTAATTTTGTGATAGCATCTATACAGGGTGTCCCATTTTAATCTATCACCCCCCTAATTTTTTTATCTATCAATTTAATCAAAAAATGATTCAAATAAAAGTTGTTTAGTTTTGAGGGGGACCCAAAATGGCGTTATTAATTTTTTATTTTTTGGACGTCTTCATGGTCCAACTTTTTTTTTCAAAATGGAAACCTATATTTTTTATTACAATATCTTATTGTTTGGAAAAAAACAAGTAGCTTTTGTTTCAAAAAATTGTTTGTATGACTTAATTTTTTTTAATATTCAACAAAATAATTTTAGATTTTAGAATTTTACTAATTTTTTACTCGAAACTTATTAACTTTAGAGGAAAAGTGTAAAACACAAAAAATGTTTATTTTAATATGATATAACTAGGAAAATTATTTCAGATTTTTTATTTTATTTTTTATTTGCTTTAATATTTTGAAGAGCAAAAGTTAACAAAAAATCCTGATATAATTATCCTAGATATATCAGATTAAAATAAACATTTTTTGTTTTTTACATTTTTCCTCTAAAGTTAATGGGTTTCGAGTAAAAAATTAGTAAATATCTAAAATTATTTTGTTTAATATTAAAAAAAATGAAGTCATACAAAAATTTGTTTGAAACAAAAGCTACTTGTTTTTTTTCCAAACAATAAGATACCGTAATAAAAAATATAGGTTTTCATTTGAAAAAAAAAAGTTGGGCCTATTTGACCATGAAGACGTCAAAAAAATAAAAAAATTATAACGCCATTTTGGGTCCCCCTCAAAACCAAACAACTTTTATTTGAAGCATTTTTTGATTTAATTGATAGATAAAAAAAATTAGGGGGGTGATAGATTAAAATGGGACATCCTGTAGATTTGCTATAAAATTTAGATCAGTGATACTTCAACTTATTGTTACAGTTGGCGACTCTGACTGTATAAAATAAATATCATAATATCACCATTGTTGGTGTTTATACTTTATATACAACAATACAACGCGTATATGAAACTTGTCAAAGTCTTCATGAAACTCAAAAGAACTGTCATTTATGTTTGATACCCCAATTGAGAGTGCTTGCTATATAGCTAGAAAATGTACTAGTTCTTTTATGATACAGGGTATGAATATTTCATTGTTAAGATAAATTAATTGAAATTTTTTAAACTAATTGTTTCAATATTGAACAAATAAGTAATAATGGGTTAATATTATATATATATATGATAATTATATTCTATAAAGCACGTGATATATCAGAAAGTACGAACGGAAATACTATACATAGACAAGATTAAAAATAACAAACTCGATTCAAGAAACACGTTTTCTATGATTAGATATTGGAAAAATCATTCTTGTTTTTTTTTTTTAAGATATTGTATTCGCACTTAAAGATAACCTATTTTAAAACACACCTATGTAACTTAGCATTGTTTACTTGTTTTTTTTTTGTTAATTTATTTCAAACTAGTATTTTGATTTTGCAACAAAGACTACAATACTCGATTGATATGATCATCTTCCATTTTGATTCCCAGAACCCTACATTTTATAAATACCAGACTGGTTTTCATTTCTACAAACGAGTCTGACAACTAAACGCGCACCCACTTGATCTGCATGCTCATCGATCCAGTTACCCTAACGTCCTCAACTAACAATTCGAATTTTTGTATTCACACAAATATTCGTTTTCCTTTATTGCAAATAATATAAGAAAACAATTATTAAAATTATATTCATGTAGGATCACAGTTGGTAACACTGGAAAAAGAAAAAGAAGAGGAGATTCGGAAAAAGGCAGTATAAAGATAGCTACGAGTCCATCACGACGCTTAAAATATCGAATATAGAATAAGAATAATGAAATATCATTATATTATTAATGTATTTGTAATTATCTGGTTAATAAAGTGTTTAAAAGGCTTCAACATTTTTTTCTGACCTTTGAGCCCGTTCCTATATTCTGTGAAATAAATTCTAGTCAATACAAACTGACTGATCATTAAAACCTATATAGGGTACTTCCAGTTGACTTAGAATCTTTAAATTTGGTAAGAAGGAAGGTTTCATAGTACAAGTAAAGGTACACATTCGAAAATCATTAATTTTTAATTATGTGTGGAATTATAAACAATAAATAACATATAGTGTTTACCATGTAAGAAGCACACGCCACTGAATTTTTATTTTTAATTGCAAATAACGGCATTATTTAAATATATTGTTGTTCTGTAAAATAAAATTCAAAAATCATTAACTTTTAATTCTATGACGAATTATAAACAATAATAAATAACATATAATGTTTACCATGTAAGAAGCACACGCCACTCAATTTTTATTTTTAATTGCAAATAATGGCATTATTTAAATATATTGTTGTTCTGTCAAAAATATATATTATGTGTATTTTATTTTATCATAACTTGTTCTATTGATATGTATAATATTTTTGTATGTAGTACTACGATATTTTAGCAACTCATTTATTTTAATTTTATAGAGTAATGAGTGCATAAACAATAGCTTAATCATTTTGTTACTAAAGGTAAGTAGTTTAAGTCTGTATTTACCATATATATCTATGTATTTCGTGTGAATGAGGTCGCATATATACACATATGCTACTTTAGTTTTCAATAAATTTTCTTTAGAACGAAAAATAATGTGAATTTACTTATAAAACTCTAATTTAAAATAAATATACATACATATAATAGGTTATCCTGACTGATTTATCATCGCAAAACCGAAACCCCTGGACCTAGAAAGGTGAAATTTTATGTGTGTCTTCCTTTTATGACGTAAGCACTCACTAAGAAAATATTTTTCGAAATTCAAACCCTAGGGGGGTAAAATGGGGTGTCAAAGTTTGTATACAAATATTTTTTTGCTCGGATTAATATTCAGTAAAATAACGTTGACTTCAAATTTAAAGGGGCAAGTAAAGTTTGCTAACTAGCAAGCACTCTCAAATGAGGTGTTAATTTTTTGATATTATCTATGGATTTGCTATGAAGTTTAAAGTAGTAATACTTCAACTTATTGTAACACAGTTGGCGACTCTAATATCATAATATCACCACTGTTTTAATACCGCTGTTAGTATTTACATACAACGCGTACGTGAAACTTGTCAAAGTCTTCATGAAATTCCAAGAGAACTGTCATATAAGTTTGATACCTCATTTGAGAGTGCTTGCTAACTAGCAAATTTGCTAGCTCCTTTATAATACCAACCAAATTTAATCAAGATCGTTTTTACGATTTAGACGTGAAAAGGTAACATATAAGCAGCCTGAATTAATGTTATTTGTTTTTCATAAAATATAATGATTCAGTAAAAAAAAACACGAACTGATGAATCATCCAGTATGACCAACAAAACTTTAAATTAGAAAACTTTTACAATTAAAAACATAAATAAATAAAATTCCATAGCATACATGGATGGAACAAAAATTTCTTAAATATAAATATTTCATAAAAAATAACAAATTATTCTGTAATTAGAAAGCATAAAAGAAAATTAATTGTAAAAAAATCAAGAATTAAAAACAGGTACTTATTTATTAATAAGATCATTTATTTTCAACCAATTCTACTCAATAGTACTTTATTAGTTATTATGTGGTCAGGGCCGGATTTACCCATAAGCAAAATAAGAAGCTGCTTAGAGCACCAGATTAGTGGGGGGGGGTAATAGAAACCTTGCGAATTTTGTAACTAAATTCGAACTAAAAAAGGATTTGTTTAGATAGCTTAGGTTGAATTAATTTTAAGGTGAAGAGCCCCTCTCTATGATTACTGTTTGGGCCCTTACAAATATAAATCCGGCCCTGAGTTTTATGCAAATTGAACTCGTATTTGTAACTAAGTGTGACCTTTGAGGTCCACACAACCAACTTCCCAATATTATCATTAATACTTTTTCACTATTATTCTTTTTTTAATATTCGCGCATTTTAATGTTTAAATAAATGCGATTTAATTTAAAAATTATATGTAATATAATCAAAATTACTATTTATAAAGTAACTAATGACTTTCTTTCTTATTTTCTTATCTTTAAATTGATATTTCTATAGAATGTTGAATTTTGAACCATGAAATATGACTTAAAAATTTTGAATTTTAGATTTCGTTAAAAGTATGTTTATTGTATAGAAAATGATGTGAAAAGTTGAAATTTCCAAACCGCAGGTCTGTATCTCAAACCGTTCTCGAGATATGACCTGTCAAAGTTTCAGTTTTTTCAAAATTTTGGAGAAAAATGGTCGTAACTTTTGAACGTGTGGACAGAATTGATTTTCGTTGACATATTTGAAATCAGCGTGTCAAAATCTATATAATGACATATATAATACTTCAAAATCCGAGAAAAAAATTTTTCGCGAAAAATCGAAAAAATTCAAAGGGGTATACCTTAAAAAAATGTCGATTTTTGGCCAAAATTTTTTTGTCGAATTTTAAAGTATTATACATGTCATTATATAGAGTTTGACACGCTGATTTCAAATCTGTCAACGAAAATCAAATCCGACAACACGTTCAAAAGTTGCAACCGTTTTTCTCCAAAATTTTGAAAAAACTGAAACTTTCAAAGGCCATATCTCGAAAACGGTTTGAGATACAGACCTGCGGTTTGAAAATTTCAACTTTTCACGTCATTTTCTATATAATAAAAATACTTTTAACGAAATCTAAAATTCAAAATTTTTTAGTCATTTTCACGGTTCTGATTTCAATTTTCATAGATATTTTATAGAAAAATTTCACCTTTTCATATAAATATCACCTAAAATACATTTTAAAAGTTAATTCATAACATAATATATAAAACTGTATCACGAACGTGATTGGGCGTGAGTAAAAAATACAAATCGTGAGCAAAAATTACCCACATAACAATTTTAATCCAGGATGATACCAAAATTTGTTCAATTTCCAGAAACTCATGAAATGAAAACGACGCTTTTACAAATTATAACATTAATAAAAATAATTAATTCTATATAAGAGATAGCGGGGACACTGACAACGACTTTGAAAGCAAATATTTCGTGACTGAAGGGTTAAAATCAAAAACATTATTTAAAGCATTTCAGGCGAACTCAATCAGGTAAGTAAGTGAAAAAGAATGGGATGACTGTGACATACAAACAGACAGACAGACGGATAGACCGGAACCTTAACAAGAAAATTAAACTAATTATTTTCATATTCATATTTTCAAAATATTGGGTAACATTTAATTAAATATAAAAAAATACCTATGTGAAAATGGCATGTATGATTCATTAATACAAGGCCTGCTCGACAGTTAATTTGTTCTATACTGTGACGTCATCGCCAAGAAATTTGTGACAAACGGAATATAAATAAACTAGCGGAATCCCGCGGCTTCGCTCGCGTAAACTTCGAAACTAATTAGAACTCCCCATACGTGATAGGGGATGACATATTACATTTTTTATATTGATTTTTATTCATTACCTATAAAAAAACGTAAATATCTCGGATCTTAGTTAAAAATTTAAGAAACTAACCCATGTCTACCCTTGCCATTAAGAGTTGAATATCGAATTTTTTATTGTAGATTATTTTGCCCGACTCCACCATTATAACGTAAGCAGCTATGCAGATAAACATATCAAAAACACAGACCCTGTCTACTCCCGGTGAATACAAAAAAAAACAAATTATTCCACCCCCCTAACACCTTAGGGATTAAATTTTGGGAAATGTTGAAATTATTGTTTCATTATTTATATTGTAGAGTATGTTCGATAAGTTTGAATTAAATGCGAACAAAAAAAATATTTTTTAATATACGTAGGGGTTGAATTTCGAAAAATCCTTTCTTAGTGGGTGCTTACATCATAAAAGGAAGGCACTTACGAAATTTCACGTTTCTAGGTCCAGGGGTTTGAGCTGTACGTTGATATATAAGTGAGTGAGTGAGTGGTTAAGGACAAACTCTTTTATAGATATAGATAAACCATCAATACTGTTTACAAAATAGTTTTTTTTTTAATATATTTTTCTTTGATTTAATTATCAATCAATTATTTTGAAGCACAACACATATAAATTTCTTGTTGATATAATACGTCATCGACAAGAAATTAATATAAAATGGCGACTGTCAAAATATCCAAAACAAACTTTCTTTTATTGGCATGTAAGAAGATTATTAAAATAACCTTTTGATATCGATCCAGTGAATAACGTGAAATGAAAAAAAGGATGAAATGTAATCAAGGTAAAGTTTTGAAACGGGTAAAATTCAATCCTTGACCGGTTCATATGTGAATAACATGTGGCCGTAGACGCCCCCCCCCCCTCCCCCCTCCTCAAGCAGTTGAATATGTCTTTCGCGTGTCGGTCAATCATTGAATATTTTTAGACGTATCCATTCCTTTTTTGAATAATTCGTAGGAATTAATTAATTCATTCATTTATTTCGATTTTTAGATAGTCAAATATATTAATTTTCATTACTTAAGAGGGGAGCCACTGGATGGATTTTTTGGATACATTTTGTTAAGTATAAATATTCGAAAATGCGTAAAAAAATAAGTTAAAATTGCCGTTTGCTGTCAATTCAGAGAGGTCAAATAGCATGGCCGGTTATGACCTTCAGAAAACTTTAAATGCGTTTAACTTGAAACGACTTTTTTGACCTGGTTCCAGCGATTCCTCAAAGACTAAAGAACCGATATGTTCTAAAAAAATTTTAATCGCAGTGGCTAAATCTGTTCGTAGCCGATTTTTGAATTTTTATATTTACTATTTTTTAACCCTTTCAGCTCTGAATTTATATTAAGCAAAATAAAATCTTTTTTTCATTGTTACTTGTTTTTATTCATTGGAGAATCTGAACTAATTTTTTAAGTGTAGGTAAAAACTAGGAAATCGTGGAAATGCCATCACAAGGTCTATAAGATAAAAATTAAATTAAAAAAAGTATATTTTTCATTTATATGAAACAATAATTTTTATAAAAAAAATAAATAACAAATAAAGCAAATGTTACCGTCAGGGCCGAAAGGGTTAAGGCCGCTTGAATTAAAAAATATGTGTTAAAAATGAACAAAAAATTTCAAACCGTCGCCATTTTGTGAAAAGATTAAATTTAAAAAAAAATAGCTCCGCACAACGATAGCAACATTAAAAATATTTATACTTTTTTTCGAATAAACCATCAAGAAATTTCGATTGAACCATGGAGAAAAATATTTTTTTTTTGTTGTCACATCGAGGCTCATTACATAGTAACTTCTTAATATTTTTCAATAAAAATTGGAATTGAATAAGTTGAATAAATACTTAATAAAATGTCCTCTACCCGATCCTAAAATAATTAGTTATACATATGAAAAAAATTCAAAAACTTTGACAATTTTTTGACCCGTCACAGTGGCTTTCCCATGTAGTAACACGTGTTTCGACTTCACAAGAAGTCCTCATCAATAGCTTAATTCTTCCAGACTCGTATTGATAACGCTCTCAAAACTAATAAATCTTGTAGATTCCAACATAATAAAATTATTTTTAAAATAACTTAAAATTAATTAACTGAATATAATCATATGTAAAGAAAGTTATTAGTTAATAATAATTTATAAAAATATGTATTTGAGTGGGGGGGGGGGGGGGGGGGGGGGGTAAAAAAAGCCTCGTCCAGAGTGTCAGATTACACAGCAAAAAAAACTGTATTGGACCAAGAAAATCTTGTTTTGTATATAACGTAAACAATATTTTCTTAATATAAGAAACATACTCTTAATCCAACTACGTTATTCCTTCGTTCAAGAATACTATAGTCGGTTTAAGAAATTATTGCTTATCTTAAGAAAATATTGTTTTCGTTATATACAAAACAAGGTTTACTTGGCTCAAGTAAACCTTTCTACCAGTGTAGCAAAGCCCGGCTCTGATATTTTTTAATAGTTAATAATAATAAATAAAAAGACACAATGAAAACTAAACCCCCATGAACGTAATTGCGTATCCGCGATAGAAAGAGATAAAACACACACATAGGTATATGACTTGTTTATTAATCACCATGCATATAATAGGTAGTATACCACCGGAAATGCTTGTGTTTGTCTCTCGTTCCTCTACAGTTTTTAGGTGCGTATACTTACAGTATAAAATTATATTACATTTATTCAGTATAGCAGTATTCACCAATGTTAAAATTTCCATGTAACCCTTTTAAGAGATAAATAATGTTCCCAGTGTATCCTTACGAGTAAATCCGAGGGGGGGGGGGGGGGGGTTATTAAATTTTTGAAAAAAATACATATTGCAATTTTAATTTTTTTTTTACGAAAATAAAAAGTTAAAAAAACGTATTTATTTCAACAGAATATTTTTTTTAAATTATTTAATAAAAAAATAATAAAAAGTAGGGGAAACGGTATAATTATTGGCCACTTAACAAAAAAACTCGAAAGAAAAAAACGTTATTCCTTTAATATTAGTGATAAATGGAATATAAATACTGTAATATGTTCATTATTTAGTCCTTTATTATTGGTATATGTATTACAACTATAAGTTTAAGGAAACACGAAAACCAGCATAAAATAGAAAATATCTCAAAAAAGCATAATGATTGGCCATTTTTTTTAATGATTGGCATAGTATTTTTTACAATTATTGGCCATAGTAATAGATGGTAAATTTTATAAAACTTCTACAAAGGTAATAATTAGTCAGCAAATTTTGCATTTATTTGTAATTGCCAATTTCTGTTACGTAAGAGATTTGGGTTTTTACAAAATGTCAAAATTACAATACGTTAAAATTTAAAATCAAAGTTTTGTAATTATTATTGAAAATATTAAGCATATACTCAAAAATATGCTCTTAAAACAATCACAATAAAGTTGGCTACCATTTTAGTAAGCATTTCGATTTTATTAAGTTACTATGTTTCTTATTTAAAAAAAAATCTGAAAAGTGGCCAATCATAATCAGTGGCCAATCATTGTACCGTTTCCCCTACATTGTGTCATTTCAGAGAAAAAAATATGTAAGAAAACATTATAACAAGTAAAAGTGATGAATTGGCAACAATGCACTGAATACTAAATGTATGCACAAAAATAATGACAGTTCGAATTGGACCAATCAGATTGCAATTAGGTTGCCACATCTTGTACTTTTAATTGTCATATTTTTTTCATATATTTATGCGTGTAAACGACTTACATTATCATTTTCATTACATTTATGTTCTAAAGAGTGTCAATATAAAACAAAAAAATTGATATTATTAACAAATATATTATTTTTTTCAGCTAAAATAACAGTTAAAATATGAAATAAGGTTTTAAACATATTGTTTATGTAGTTTAAAAACGAATTTGACTTTCCTACAAGCATTTAAAGTGAATAATTCATAATTTAATTTTGATCTTTCATTTCATTTAGATTTATATTATTTTTGCCACTGATTGTACGTCCCATACATCGTTAAACTAAAAATTATATATTTATTAATTACCAGAAAGCCTTCGACCATAGATTATAATAATATGTAGACATAGATCAAGACGGATAATTAAAAACATAATATAAAATCGCGAAAGCAGAAACAATGTACGATTCGCGGTTTCACTTTTCGCTACCGTCATTTGTTTTCGACATATTGTGGTAAACCTCCCACGATTTTCTTTACTGCCTTATTCGCCTCTTCCAAAGCCTACCACTCCTCATACCGCTATTCTTTTGTCTGATTAAAAAATAGCATGATATTTTAACATTTTCATTTAATCTATACAATAGTTCCTCATCGCATTTGTACATACGATTTTCTCAGTAATTACTGAACTGATTTTCTTCCGGTTTTCACTAATAGACGGAGTGTTTTATAAGGAAGATTTAGGTATATAATTTGTAGGTATTTTGTGTAAATTTCATATAAATAGTTAGCGAAAAGGGGAAAACAATGTTTAATAAGTATTATCCTGCTTTATGAGTCTCAAAAAAATCAATTTTTTTTAATTGCTTAAATCTCTTCCTAATATATCTAAGTTTATGTCTGTAAAGTTTTATAGGCAAATTCGAAATATTTTCAAAGATATAGCACTAAACGCAGTGGGGTGTCGAGCAGGTATACCGTAAACCGTATAACTTTGAAACGCGTTTTCTCGAGTTTTAATTTTTATCATTTTTCTAAATTGGCGGGCGTGATTGCAAGAAAACTAAACGACCAATCAAAATGAACCAAGGCTTGTTGTCTTCAGTTTTAAATTCTCTTCTATTAGAACTGAAAAGATTCATGAAAAAAAATTCTAAGCAACTTTTTTAGCAAGTAGAAATGATTTTTTTCTTGTAAAAAGCACATTTTTTTTTCAAACCTGATTTTTTTTTAAATTTTATAATTTTTTGGGTTTTTTCTTAGTTCATCTAGAAGAAAAATATATAAACATTAAAATTTACTTTGATTTTTTTGTCTCAGACAAAAATTACGAGCTTCATCGTAGATTGTAAAGCGTTGCACAAATATTTTTGTCTTAAAAAAATTTTTTTTAACGTTCAAATATGCAATAAAATAATCTGAAAAGTTCGCTACACTTGCTTATTTCTTTCTGTCATAAAAAAATTCCCAAAAAAACTTTTTGTTTTGGCCTCATAAAGCAGAATCCCCCCTTAATGGGAACATTATGCCCCTTATTATAAATAGAAAATCAAATCAAAAAGAGGAGGTATTTCCAATGCAATGAACACTGAACTATATGTTGGAAATTAAAGTATATTTATAATATTAACCCTCGGAGCCTCTTGTGGGTCAATTTGACCCATACACCGACTTTGATCGTGAATAGCGCTCAGGTATTTTACATTTTTCGCGATTTTTCTTAAGTATGTTGAATACTTCAAAGGTATTTGTAACACTTATAAATTCATTTACCATGAGTCCAAGTATACCTTTGAATTTTGGTAAGTCAAAAGGTTTCGTAGTTGCGGAATTATAGGCGATCAAAAAGTAAGCAGGGTCAAATTGACCCAGAGTGTACTAGTAGGTTGAAAAAATAGGTGTGTACTCCTAGGGTTAAATAATAACAGGTATAATATCTTGATACCTTGTCTACACGATTCAGCAAAAATAGTTTTTTTTTTAAATCCAGAATATTTTGTGAAAAGGAAATTTTGTTAGTTACATCTTAAAAATAATAACTACTCCGATTTTGCAAGAACTACTCTATTATTTGTGAATTTTTTATAATAACAATATTTTAATTTTGACATTTTATCTAAGGAGGTTGACACCATCGAAAAATAAAGGAAATATTTCTATTGAACTTGAAAATAACAAGACATTAATATTTTTAAAAAATCATTGCAAAATTTCAACATCATTAGGAGAATAATTTAAGAGATATTAAATAAATAAAAAAATATAAAAAAAAACTTTTTTAAAAATAATTTGCCTTTAAAAAGCCGACTAAAAAGCTAAAAATAAAATTAAGTTCGTTCTAATTATTGCATTTTAAAAAAAGTTGATTTTGTTCCTACTAGAAGAGTTAAAAAAAAGTATCTTCTAGTATGAACAAAATCAACTTTTTTTAAAATGCAATAATTAGAACGAACCTAATTTTATTTTTAGCTTTTTAGTCGGCTTTTTAAAGGCAAATTGTTTTTAAAAAAAAAATTTTTTATATTTTTTTATTTTTGAGTTTTTAGTTAAACATATACAAAGAACAAATTCAAAAAAGTTAACATACCTCCTGAATCTTTAACAACAAATAGCCATTTTTAATTTCGTTTTTATATCAAGTTAGTAATGATCATTACACAATTATATTTTTTCTATAAATTAATTATCACTAAAAACACATCACGTATATGGTATGTATATTAATATTTATTGATTTTAATAGATTTCCTTGTATTTCTATCGTTGACAAATGTCAATAATACAAAATATTTTCAATTGACAGTAGTAACAGATGATATTTTTAAAACATGTAGCTATGGAAATGGGATATTTCGGTTATAGCTTAACTCTCGCTACCACTGTGTTTTCAAATTGTATTGGTATATATAGTTGATTCGTTGCCACAAACATATAAAGAAATAAATAATTTATAAATAAATAAATAAATAAATATCGCGGTGAGTTTAAATAAGGCAAATTTAAAAATTAACTACATAATTTCGAGAAATTACAAGACTTTTCAAAGAGAACTTGATGAAAATTTGAGCATGCATTCTTTATTCATTTACAAAGATATCTGTACATTTTCAGAATGATTAGGAACCGCATTTTTTTTTAATTAAAAAATGATAAATGTGTGAAACAAGATACGCATCCTGCCTTCACTCTATGCTTATCCACAGGTGCTTTTCCGCACCACCTACCCCGCACCCTATAGTGTCGACCACCTTAATAATAATAAACCATGTATTTAATTTTATAACTGTGAGCATGACATCGCAATAAGTTCTTAAGATAATTAGTATAAGAACAAGAACTATTTTTGGACATAATCTTTGGGAGGGCTGTACTCTTTCATTATGAATTTCCGGACACATGTTCATATAAACTTTTTTGTTTAAAAAAATTATTTGATTTATATTTATTCGCACTCTGATCTTACAGTTAAATAACTTTCATATAATAAATCAAAATCTGTTTTTAATAAATAAAAAAGAATACTTAATTGGCCAGTTTTGGATAAATGTTTATTAAACAATGGCGTACACATAGGGGGATTAGGGGTTAGACATATACATTATTTTTGATTATTTATACAAATGAGGTATTAATTTTGAGATAGTATCTATGGATTCCCTATGGAATTTAGAGCAGTGATACTTAACTACAGTATTGTAACACAGTTGGTGCAGACTCTGACCGTACGTGGTATAATTATCATAATATCACCACTGTTTTAACACCCTTGTTGGTGTTTACATACAACGCGTGCGTGAAACTTGTCAAAGTCTTCGTGAAACTCCAAGAGATCTGTACAGGGTAGCCAGTATTTCTCTGGAACAAATTTCCCAATTTTCCAGGAGAGTTTTCACCGTTTTTTATTTAAAATTTAGATAAAAAAAACCTAAAAAAGGTCACATAGATAAAATTTAAATATTTGCGAGAATTTGTGTGGTTTTTGCATTTTTATAAAAATTCCCTGACTTCCAACCAAATTCCCTGACATTTCCCTGTATAGCAAAATTCGCTGACTTTACCCAGTTTTCCAGAAACTGGCCACCCTGTTGTAATATAAGTTTGATATCTCTTAAGGTAGTTGGTCCATCATAATGTGATCACATTAGGCCGTGAATACATATTTTTAATTTAGAGAAATGATCATGGCAACGCTGTACATTATCTACTATTAACTACTTGTCAAATGATTATATTTTATCATCTAAACTACCACAGAATATATTAATAATTAATGAAATCGATTATAATTCCCTTCAATCCACTTATCATATTTTGTAAAAAATTATTTCATTATTTCTGTATTTTTTACTATAATCAAATGAATACGTTGTTGCCACATTGTCAACAATACTGTAATTTATG
Organism: Sialis lutaria; assembly: GCA_949319165.1. Classification (NCBI taxonomy): domain Eukaryota; kingdom Metazoa; phylum Arthropoda; class Insecta; order Megaloptera; family Sialidae; genus Sialis; species Sialis lutaria. Next base: position 36,549,318 of record OX439232.1, on the reverse strand, counting down.
TGATGGTTTGGTAGTTAAATCTGGTTAAATCTTAATAACGGGATGGTCAATAATTCCAATTTTTTGTATACTGTTTTCTTTCATATAAATATACAACATGTCAGTTTTTTTATGAAAATCTGACGCTACGTTTAAATTTTATCTAATAAAACGTTACGTTAGTGTACGGTTAGTCCATATAAGCTGTGTTAAAAATATAAACTTTGAGATCGTTTTTCATAACTTTGAGATAGCCAATTTTAATAAAAATGGGCTATTTTTCAGATATTAATCTAGGGAATATTCCTGTGCAATTTAAACAAAATCTGACGAAAACATGTTTACGGACCAACTACCTTAAATAAATAATTATAACAATTTCATTTTTGTGCAGAGACTTTGCGGTCACATGTATTTAAACATTTTATTTGAATTTAGAATATTATAAACAATAGATAAATATAAATTCAAATGTAAAAAAACAAAGCTTCTCGTATCTTCGATATTGCGAGGAAGCAATAATATAAAATAATTTGGGACGAAAAAACGATAAATAACTAAAATAACCCATTATTTTATTCAACAATTAAAATAGAAAAAAAAATTATATATAATCACCCCCCCCCCCCCTGATTTTCTTCATGGGTGCGCAGCTGTATACGTACGTGTACAATTGTACATTATTGTATTACAAGTTTAACATAATGTAAATTAAATAGACTACCTATATTTATTCTTTATACTTTTATAGCAAAGAACATTACGCTGTATAAAATATAGATAAAGCAATTTGATGTTTTCACAAAATTATACATTGAAATAAATTGCCTAGAAACAGTGTTAAATATTCAGTTTATACTTCATGAAATACCTGCGTAATATAGTATTGTTTATAATAACGGGAAGAATAGGAATTATGACTAATTAAAAAAACTATTCTATGGTGATCTTACGTGTCTTCTATTTCCAAAAAAATACTTATAAAAGATTAATCGTAAAAATTGACTCTTTTAAAACTAATTTTTAATTTGACGCTAAAACGCTCGCAGATGACATTTCAGAGTTGTGACGTCACACTCCTTGTCAACAATAATCAAAAATTAGACAATTTAATTATTTTGTGTGTTAAAAATGAATTCAAAAGTATATAAGTTCTTAAATAAGGTATGTACCTACCTATAATAATCTTGTAAGAGGAATTGATATTTGTCTAAAATAAAAGTTAATCAGTTTTGACTTTACTGATGCGTATCGTCATTCGCTCTGATTGGTGTTCCATTCAACATGGTGGATTGCTGTATTTTGCATTTTTATTTTAACAAAAATTATATTAATCTCGTTTTTAATATAAAAATAAATTCATTTTTTAGAATCATTTTTACCTATTTCATTATTTAAAATCAAAATTTCAATGATACTTTGTTACTGGCGTCATGTCTATTTAGGAAATATTACTTTTGACGAGAAAAATACAAATTAAAAAAATGTTTTACAAATCAACTATTTTTTTTTTTAATATTGTATTTCTAAAATACGAAACTATACTAATATTATAAAATCACGGTTAAACCGATCTTGATGAAATTTGGCAGGAAGTTAGTTTGCATTCTAACGAAGGGCATAAGCTATATTTTGTATCGCGAAAAAAACTGTATTAAAAAAATATATACAAAGTCCAGACGAACGAAGTCGTGAGTATATACAGTTGTTTTTATTGCTTTGTCTTTTTGGTGTAAACTGTACCTAAACACATAAGGTAATTTTCAAGAAGCAACAGGTTGATTGTAAGATTTGTAAGGATCAATACTTTCGCGACTTAATTTTTTTTAAATAACGAATAAAGCCAAATTTTGTTATAAACTAAAAGAAGATTTGATTTGAAATTAAAAAAAAAAAAACACAGAAATTTTAATACATACAGAATAAGTTGAAACATATTCAGAGCCGGCCTTTGCGATCCTGGCGCTTCGGGCGAGATTATTTTTTTAAAGTTTGTGAAATTTTTTTTTATTATAATAGCGCAATACCATCTTCAGATTTTTTTTATTTTCGTTGTTGACTCCTATATAAAAACGTAACTAGCTGTCCCGGCCACGCGTTGCTGTGGTTAACCTATACTTTAGTAACATGTGGTGAAATTGTAGGTTATATGAAACGTTTGGAAGTTTGACATAGCGCCATCTATTGAATACTTACTCAATCCAGTCAACAGATGTCACCATCTGTTAGAATCGTTTGGAGCTAACAGATAAAGACAAATAATTTGCAATAAAATAATATTGCGATCATAAATTGAGATGTAAGGTATCCTATCTTTCAAGTTGGATCAAACTGCACACGGTGTACAAATTTGATTAAAATCGGTTAAGTAGTTTAGGAGTCCATCGCGGAGGAACAACGTGACACGTAATTTATATATATTAAGAAGATATGTATCCTCAAAAAGTTTAATGCTGCTTTTATCTATTCTGGCCTTTCGCCGCTCCTCCAAGCCTGGCGCCCCGGGCGGTCCCCCCTCTAGATCTGGCACTGAACAGATCAATCCTAACTTATTCTACAAAACTTTAACCACATTTATGAAAAATGACAATCACACAATCAAGAATAAACACAACTACATGTGTTTGTGTATGTGTACACACATGTCACACACACACACACAGACAATATATACATATACATACATATATACAGTTTACATGTATATATATAAATCGAAAACATCAGCTGGCGTAATTCGCACACGCTATCGTAGTTTGAGACGCGCTTATATTTGATAAACGTGTAGTGGTGGGACGCGAAGAGGGCGAAGGACGCACAACGCGGTGGCCATGACGTCACAAAACGTGCAGCTGCAGCGCAACGTGATCTACCACGACAGCCCCCCCCCCACTCACCCTTCAAGCCTTAACCCAACCCTAGACACCCACCCTATATTCATACTAAAATTATAAATGTAAAAGTAACTTTTGTCTGTTTCAGGGTGGCCAGTATTACTCTGGAACAAATTTCCCTGACTTTTCCCGGTTTTCCAGGAGAATTTTTACCGTTTTTCCCTGTTTTTTATAATTAAAATTTAGATAAAAAAGCTAAAAAAAAAGAAAGAAGGTATCATACATGAAATTTTAACATTTTTGCAGAATATGCATTTTTCCCTGACTTTCAACCAAATTCCCTGATTTTTCCCGGTATAGCAAAATTCCCTGACTTTTCCCGGTTTTCCAGAAACTGGTCACCCTGTGTTTGTTTGTTTTTTACCTTTTTAATGGTTGAACTGCTTAACAGATTTTGATGAAATTTGGTAGGGAGATAGCTTACATTTTAAATAAGGGTATAGGCTATACTTAACCCAACTCTAGACTCCCACCCTATATTCATACTAAAATTATAAATGTAAAAGTAACTTTTGTCTGTTTGTTTGTTTTTTACCTTTTTAATAGTTGAACTGCTTAACAGATTTTGATGAAATTTGACAGGGAGATAGCTAACATTTCAAAGAAGGGTATAGGCTATACTTAACCCAACTCTAGACTCCCACCTTATATTCATACTAAAATTATAAATGTAAAAGTAACTTTTGTCTGTTTGTTTGTTTTTTACCTTTTTAATAGTTGAACTGCTTAACAGATTTTGATGAAATTTGGTGGGGAGATAGCTTACATCCTGAAGAAGGACATAGACTATACTTAACCCAACCCTAGACTCCCACCCTATACTAAAATTTTAAATGTAAAAGTAACTTTTGTCTGTTGTTTGTTTTTTACCTTTTTAACGGTTGAACTGCTTAACAGATTTTGATGAAATTTGGTAGGGAGATAGCTTACATCCTGAAGAAGGATATAGGCTATACTTTGTATCTCAAAAAATTTATTAGATTAAATAAATATGCATATCAAATATTTTTTTTTCTTAACCTAAAAAAACTAGTTCAAAATTGATAGGATGTTTCTGCAGGTACCCCAATGTATAATTAATCTAATTTTGCTTAATAAAAATCTAGAAGAATTTTAAATTGTATCATGTAAAAGTAAAAAAAAAAAACATTATTTAAATCGTAAAGTTTTAAGTTTTAAAAGTAAATATTTTTATTTTCATTTTGTCTGCCACAATTAAATATTAGATGATAACAATATCGTTCTAAAAATAATCTAAATTCTGAAAGATTGAAATTTAAATTATAACAAAAACATCTAACTAACAAAATATATATTCATAGAGAAAAATTGGCATACAAGTTAAATTTTCTGCTACTTTACACGATTCTGGCATCTATTCAAAAAGTTGTAGAATTTATTAAAGGAAGTCTATTGATACAAAGTAAGTTTAAGAGTGAAAACTAGCCCAACATTAATTAAGGAAAATTTAGTCTTTATTTTAATGTACTGTTTTTTTTGTGTAGATGTAAAATTCAAATGTGCAGTTTTAAAAATGTAACTGTACTACAGTCAAAGCGTCGTAAAAAATATGGCAACCGTGCATTTTGGGTAGGCAGCAATTTTTTTAGGTGGGTTCGTAGAGGGATCATCCGTGACTCTAAAACTCATTTTTCGGGATCCGGAACGATATTGTTTTTCCGCCATCTTGAAAATAAGGGTGCTATTATTTTTTTTATTTATCTCCGTAACAGTCAGCCTAACAAAATTTTTCTAAGAAGCATTTTTGAAGGTAATCAAACTATCTATAAATTTTATTCTCAACATTTGGCGTAACATTAAAAATAAAAATGTTATGAGTAAAAAAGGTTAAAAAAAAATAGGGGATGAAAATCTTTAAGGCAGGATAACTATTGTATTTTTAGTCCTACAAAAAAAATACTCCTAACCTTTTTTGTAGAGCGTTTCTTAACAAACATTTTAATATATTTCATTTTTTTATTTGGTTTATTTTTATTGATGTTTCAGCGTTGTTAAGGGAGGTAAATTGAAAGTATGTGAGTTACGTAGGTACAAAAAATTGTTGATACAAAAAAAAGTTTCAAATAAAAGTTGTCCGCTATAATATTTCCTGCAACTTCTATTTTGTAAAAAATATTAAAATTTCATTTGTTTATCCGCTACGCTAACAAAAGTGACCAAAAGAACACTTTATTAAGATTTAATATCTAATTAATTATAATGTTTTTTTAAGTTGTTACCCCTGGAAAATTAACATTTTATAGTTAAGCACATTCGTAAATTTGGGATTGATATCTTGAACTGTTATTGTTTTATTAAACTGTTAATAAATTGTCTTTTGATTAACAGTAAAAGTTTTTCTATAAACTTTTTTTTTGCACAATTGTTTATATGGGTTCCAAAAAACTTATATAAGCTGTTACCACCTTAAAAAAGTCAATTATTCATTTGTTTGGAAAATCCGTCTAATATTTTAAATAAAAATTAGTTAAATATATGAGCTATCCATAAAAAAAAAATTTTAAAATTTTTATCTATACATTGCTCTAATAATCGAATAACCTTAATATTATCGAATTTGTTTCGTCGCACATTGCAGTGGACATTTTAGGACTCTTTTAAAAGTGCTATAATAATAGCATCTTACTTTTTATTCATCCTATATATTAAATACAAAATGAACATATAGGTATATTTAGAAGGGTTTTTTATATTACACTTTTTACGGTTATATTGTAAATATTTCTTATTTATCCTTCGTTCTCTTCTGTAAAGTTAAGATCACTTTTACGACGAGTTATATATCTGTTGGGCAGAAAAATATAAAAATTACATCGCGTTCAACGTCTCATTTCATCTAATATAACTTTTTATTACAACCAGCCCCCCGAAATGTTTACAAAACTGGGAAAGTTACTTTTAATACCTTTTTTACAAAAAAACAGTGTTTTCATATAAGTTTATGAGTTACATATTGCTTCATAGCTGTATCCGAAAGATTTGGGAAATCTGTGATCATTTTTCAAAAAAAAAAACAACTTGAGCCTACAAAGCTGTCTAAAATCGGTTATTTAGGAAAAACACTGAGGCTGTCAGTTTTAGGATAAAATAGGTCAAATAAACCTTAAAGCTGATAAAATTTCGAATAAAACGGTGTTTTTTAAAACTATGTACCATAAATAGTTATTGAAATAGAGCCCGCGAAAAAATCATTTAGCGACGTCTATTTTGTTAATCACGCCTGAAATGTAGAGTTCCGTTCGTTCACTGAGTTTAATATGTCTTTAATTAAATTTCAAAATGAAATAATAGAGAAAAGAGTGCCCTAAATAATCCTTCGTACCCAATGTCGAAATTTCGAAAAATGATTGAGTTACAAGCACTCAAAATTCTAGTGTTTTATTTTTAGTTAGACGATACTTATGAAACAAATCAAAATTTTTATCAACTAATAAAAAAAAAAGTTGGGTGTAACATATAACATATAAGTGCAGTGCACTCTTTAGTACCGCTGTCCACTTATTACTGAGGGGGAGGAGGGGTCACATTACATACAAGTGGAGTGTAAAAAAATTACAGTGTTATTGTATATGTAGTAATATAGTAAGTAGGTATACGTATTCTCGCTCGATCTGCGAGTACCTACCTCGGGTAAACGCCCGTCGTTAAAGTCTGTGCCCTTGGTCGCCTGCGAAGCACTGACCTCTACAGCAGTCTATACGAACTCACATACACACACACACACACACCCAAACTGTTCATTTGATCATAACTTTCGCTGTCTTTGTTAAGTTGATTGTCTTCCCGACTTATTTAATTAATAGATTTTTATTACCTATATTATTGTAACTAATTAGAAATATAATACATGTAAAATATGTTTTTTTTTTGTTATTTTTTTAAATAGGTAATACATAAAAGGGCGTTTAAAGATTACGTAAGCAAACATAGGAGATTGGAGGGGGTGGGGGGTCTTTTTTTATTATTTCTTGGGAAGGAGACTAAAAATTTTAAGTAAGGTATATAAATTAGAAAATAATTATCTAGAAAATGTATTTTCGTTCATTTTAGAAATTATTTTATTTTTTTTTACTTTTGTTGGGGAGGGAGACTGAAAATGTTATGTGAGGTAAAAACTGCAAAATAATGAATATTTTTAAAAATATCTATCTACAAAAAATATATTCGTTAATCTTATAAATAATTTAATTTAAAAAAATAAAAAACATTCTTACGTGTTATCATTTAAGAAAAAGGCGTGGAGTCTACAATTTTCTTATTTTTTCTTTAAAATTGGAATGGGGGTCTGAAATTAACAGAATTATACTTGTAATATTTAAATACTCCATAATCGCGATTGAATATTAATTATTTATTGATTTAAAAAAAATTGATATATTTTTTAAATCTTGTATCTCGTATAACAAAATGATATTAAGAAGTACCATTTTTAAGACATAACTTATATTTATATATATATAAAGCAATATACACACATGATTTTGTATAATAAATACAATTTTCGATGTTCACATATTAATATGTATATTGTTGTATCATTATTTTAAACGATATTAAAACCAAGCCTATACAAAAATTTAGTATAATTTAATTTGAAAATTGAAATAGACAGATTGGTATATAATAGTAACATGTACTAATTTGTACAATGTAAAGGCAGAGCTAGTTTTTTATTATTTTGAATAAATTACACGTGAATATATTTGTTTTATAATTTTTATAGTATTTAAAAAGGTTGAAGTTTCGAATAATTAGTTTTTAAAACGTCTCTATATAGCCAATTGTTTAAAATTTCAATGAATAGAGCACTTTCGACAAGTTCTCTCATTTATCGTGTGTTAAAAACTCTATTTTTAATATCCAATTACTCAAAAACCATAATCTAATAATTAAACTAAAAATTACTAAAATATATGAGTTATCCATAAATAACATAATAAAATTTTAGACTTTTATCTATACATTACTCTAATGATCAAATAACCTTAAAAGATGTGAAAAATACCGATTTTCGTTGTAGAAAAAAAATTATTTAAGACTATTATTTATGATTTTTTATTCTACACAATTCTTTACTACATTATATTGTTTAATATTTAACGGTTTAGGCAGCGATAACCTTAAAAAATAATAATTATTATTATTACATTACGTACATATAATATAATATACAAAATAGATAAAACCAAAAGTTTGACGACCACTGCACTAAGTATTCAAATACCCCGAACACCCTAGCTAGAGTACATCTACACTTAATCCCGCTATTATCGAATTCCCAAAACCAACCATTTCGCAAGGATCAAACCTACACACACACACACAGAAATAGTTGAAGTTGTTTAAAATACTAGTCCGGTCTATACCTGCTATCACAAAACAAAGACAGTCAGTCAGACAGGTAGGTATACTCTTGTGAGGAGCAAATTGTAAACGAGATCCGAGTAGGCCTGGAGGTAACCTTGAAATCATGTTTCTGTAGCTGAGGGCTTCTCGAAAAGGATTATTTTATCCGCAGAAAATTCAGATAACAATGAACTCAAACTTTTAAAAGATTATAATGTACCGGTACTAACTTTTACCCGTGACTTCGTTTGCGAAGAATTTATATTTTGCTTCGTCGCGAATATAATTCGAATATATATTCGAAGCTTTGTGATCGTTTTTTAAAATGAGAAAAAAATTTGTTCTCCGATTTAAAAAATTTAACTTGATTTATCTGTTTCAGGTCAAGACAAACACTTTTTGTTCCGTGACTGTCCCTCAATCCTTGTCACACGCATAACTTATGAACCACTGAACCGATATTAATGAAACTTGGTTGGTTGGTTGGGTCTAGCTTGAGGACGGTCCAATTTCAAAATAATTAAAATCGTGTGTAAGGGGGAGGGTTGACATCCCAAAAGATTTATTTTTTGATTTGAAGATATCTCAAGAAAGACACATGTTATATGAACATTTTATAGAACCTTTTTTGTAGAGCATTCAATTTTCTATAATATCGATCATCTACGTTTGCTGTAAAATATTCCCTTACTGACGTTTTAAATGTCATTTTGACATTCGTATAGCAGAAAAATAATGATTTTGATTGAAATTGCCAAAAAATTCAAAATATACGACATAATAACGAGGTGCGTATAAAGAAAAATGTCAAATTAATATTTTTTATTAAAATTGTATGAAATTTAAATGGTTAACCAATGACAGGCAGTTCATCTAAATACTTTATCGGGTTTTATTTAAATTGTTCAATAATTAACTACCTTTGATGAATTTGGCACGAGGAAGCACTGTGCATTTACTTGGCAGATGTTTTTATCTTAGACACAAAGTATTCAAGATGTAAGTTACCTCCCTGCGAAATTTCGTCAAGATCGGTACAGCAGTTTATATAGAAAAAAAACTGACTCGATTTTCAATTACACAAAAAATTAATTTAGTCGATTATAAAGTACCGAAAACTATTCATTTTTGCCGCTTATGGCACTATAGGATCGATAGTTTTCTAGCGTATAATTTTTTGTGTTCTTAAAAAATAGCATCATAATTGTTTCCCAAAATAATGAATACATAAAATATTACACCTATTATTCAATACTGTAATATTAGGAACTCTGACCTCTAACTTCACCATTGTACGCCACTGTATAACCCTTTATATTTGTTAAAAAATATTCGTATTACATTACCCATTGCAGGATATTGGTATTAACAAACTCCAGATGAAGATTTTTTCTGTGTTGATAGTCGAAACACTTACCTATAACAAAAGAAAAAAAACATAAAAATATCAAAATGTTTAATATCAATTTCATAAATACAAAATATATTTATTAATTAGTTAAATCTTATTTCATCGATTATTTACGATTTGTAATTGACAGATTAAATTATTTTGATACCTATACTACATATTATATAGGTATTCTGAGTCTGACACATTATCGGAAATACTCAAAAGAAATTGACAGGTCTTTATAGTGAATTTCAGTGGCGCAACCAGAAAAAAATCGGGTGGGGTTTCAATTCATTTTTTTTATTATATGTAATTTTTAGGGTTCCGTAGAAAACTAGGAACCCTTATAGTTTCTCCATGTCCGTCCGTCTTCAAAAATTTTGAGAAAATAATATGAAATTTGGCATACGGTCGTAGTTTAATGACCCAAAAACAGAAATGATAAGATTTTTGAAAATAAAAATTTTTTAGACCCCCCTTTCATAAAATGAAAAGTGTTTTCAAAAAAAAAAATCATCTACACCATTGAATGGGGTAGAAAGTTCTCATAAAATGCAACAAAAAATGTAACAGAAATTTTTAATTTTAACCCTTCGGTCACGATGTATTTTCTCTCCAAAGTCATTAAAAAAGCGCCCCCCCCCCTCTATTTTCTAAACTATCAATTAAAAAAATCTGAAAAAATTCCAGAACGTAGATTTTAATTAGTACTTTCACTGAAAATTATAACGAACACTGTCAAAAATATTTTGGACCCCCTTTTCATAGATTGAAAAATGAACTCACATTTTTTCATTTACCCCATTGAGTGGGGTGTCATTTGATAGGTCTCCTAAAATGCAATAATAAAAGTCAAATGACTTTTTGATTTTAACCCTTCAATCACGAAAATTTTGAAAAATACTTTTTATAAATCGTAGTGAGAATCACTACGGAACCCTATCATGTGCGTGCCCAACACGCACTTGCCCGTTTTATTATACTTTATATATTACAGTTGTTAAAATAAAGGATGTATATTGACCAATTTGGGGGGGGGGCTGATTTTTCTGTTTTATAATAATGTAATTTTCCCCAGATGAAAATCCCTGAAGTTTCTAAAAATGTCGATGATAATAATTTACAACATAAAAAGAAAAAAATGTTTTCTAGGTCTATACATTTTTAATGTCTGATTCTTTTGTTTAGTTATATTGTCGTATGTTAAGATATTCAATACAAATTCGAAAGAAAACTGATTGGCATTTGTTAAGATTTTCTACAGGCTGTATTTTGTAGAACGAAATCATACCATAAACGTTTCGATCCACCTTACAAAGGTACGTACAGTTTTGTAGAACATGCATGAAAGACAAGATCACAGAGGTGTCGTTACAGGTAGTTAAAACAGTGCTTCTCAAAATGTTGAAAACATATTTCAACTATTATTCTTATTTCTATGTAAATGAAATTTAAAATTAAAGCGCCATTACTGAATCATAATCTATAGACAATTAACTGTAAAATAGCTTAATTTGATGACAATCGGTCAATAGGTGTTAAAATGGTGGACATTTAAATTAATTATTAGTGTAATCTATTTATTAATTATTATATTATCATAGCATCTGATTGACATTATTTACAATTTAACGATTCTTTATTTTGTAACTTTTGTGTCGTAGTATACTTATCATTTTGTAATCATTAGCAAATGTCACTGGGTGTTCATTTACTGAATAAAAAACATAAACAAAATAAAAGGTTATAATTAAAAAAAAAAAAAAAAAACTATATCTACAGACTTTATAGTAATTAAATTGATTTAATAAAGAGGTATTTGTCTTATTAGTAACATTATGAGAATTAAAAAAAGAAGCCCACCAATCCCAAAAAATAGTATACCTTGCTCTTAAAGCGGTCAAGAAAAAAATCTGTATCGAAATACATGATCTGGTAGAAATTTTTATAACTACTGAATCGATTTTAATTCGGTTTTTACCAATAGTTAGATAGTTAAAATCCCTTAAAGTTAAAAAAAAACGAAAGTATATACATTATACATATTACCATTATGTTATTTTGTAATGTAATATTAATTTTCATAGCATTTTCGTCTACCTAAAAAAGAAATATCTAATAAATATTCACAGTTTGAATATTGTATTTTATCCACGACTTATATCTCTCAGAGGGAATAATGAAAAAAGAATTTTTCTGATTGGTGCATCAGAGGGAATGATGGTCATTATTCCCTCTAAATGCACCAATCACAAAATTTCTCAAATTAAATAATACCATGGAAACAAAATACACAAATTCTAAAGTCTAAAAAATTTATTTGCGACTGTCAAATAAAACACCTAGTGTTTGTGTATTTGTATTGAGATGAATAAAAATGAAGAGTCTATTACTTGTACACCTCCCGAAATTGTACTACAAGCTGCAGCTACTGGAAAAATCAAAATGCATAATTTATAATAACAGAGTTTGTATTTTGTTTCCATGGTATTATTTAATTTTTATTAATTTGAGATTAGAACAAAATTTTTTGTATTGAAGCTTGCATTCCTTGTATTCAGTTGTGTTTATGAAAGTAAATAAAATAGTCGTAGATAAAGTACAGTATACTACTCGCAATAATGGCTATTATAACCTCGGAATTTTTTTTCTCCCTCGCCGCTACGCGGCTCGGTTCGAAAATTATTCCTCGGTAATAATAGCTATCATTATTGACTCGTGGTATAATATACTATTATATAAAAATATGTAAAAAATTATTCTCTATACCTAATTTTCATACAGGCTATTTATTTCAATTATCAGTTTTAAGAGCTCAAAAGTCCATTTAAGGGGGTTAGCAAGTCTAGCGCCTCTGAAAATACTCAATATTTGGGAATTTACTGTGGTCAAATAAAACTACGAATTAAAGCTAAATCAACACAGTTGTTTAATCACTATTTAAAGTACATTTTAATTTATTTTTATGAATGAAAATTATTAATCTCTGGCCGATGGTAGGTTTTCATCAAAATTTGGAGTTGGCACCTTCCGTAATTGCTTTTATGGTAGCCAAATGATCAGATCTGGAACAATTTTACAAAGTGACTTTAGTTTTTTAAACTATCCTCTATGGAATGAACCACTTTTACACTTCAGAGTTATATATTTCAATAATTATAGGTATATACTCTAAAATTTAAACTTTATTTGAACTGTAATTTTCATTGGCTATAAAAATCTACAAGATGTTTTGTTTCCAACCAAAGTAGTTCATTCCATAGAGGAATCAAAAACTAAAGTCACTTTGTAAAATTGATCCAGATCTGATCATTTGGCTAAAAGCAAGTACGGAAGTTGTCAACTCCAAATTTTGATGAAAACCTACCATCGGCTAGAGATTAATAATTTTCATTCATAAAAATCTAAAAAATAATTTAAAATGTACTTTAAATAGTGATTAAACAGCTGTGTTAATTTAGCTTTAATTCGTTGTTTCATTTGACCACAGTAAATTCCCAAATATTGAGTATTTTCAGAGGCGCTAGACTTGCTAACCCCCTTAAACATTCTATAATTAACAGTTTTAATATTTAATGTTTATAATTTGTAGATATTAACCAGGGTAGTATCAGGTCAATACACTGGTATTAATATAAATAAATAGTTAAATATCTTGAATCTTTCTTTGAAACATATTCCGATCCTCTGTTATATATAATATATATTGTAGAGTGGAGGGGTCAGGGACACAAAAACCATGACTGACAGGTGTGCCACGGGGCAAGCCAGGCAATAGCCTCATCTGCACATAAAGAACTTACATACAAACAGGTAAAATTAGTACACACTCATATATACTTGTGTCTATAGTTCACTCAACCAATTTGTGAACGCTTCGGTGGCGCGACGGCCTTCCTCCGACATAATCCATGCTGTCTGCATGCTCTGTATTCTTTATAGTCACTTTTCATAACAGGTATCGCTCTTGCAAAGAACCGAATAGGCTTATGTAGAGTTTAGACATCGTCGCCATTTTTAGCCAAACGCGATTTATTCGAAATTAATTTTTGCAAGTTAAAAAAAAAACATCTGCCAAGTAAATGCACAGTGCTTCCTCGTGCTAAATTCATCAAAGGCAGTTAATTACTGAACAATTTAAATAAAAACAGATAAAGTTTTTTGATTAACCGTCTATTAATGGTTAACCATTTAATATTCATACAATTTTAATAAAAAATATTTCTCTGAAAAAAATTTCCCTGACTTTTCCCGGTTTTCTAGGAGATTTTTTTACCGTTTTTCCCTGTTTTTTATTTCAAATTTTGATAAAAAACCTAAAAAAGGGTCACTGTTTAAATATTTGCGAGAATTTATGTGGTTTTTGCAATTTTTCATTTTCTTCCAAACAAATTCCCTGACTTTTCCCGGTTTTCCAGAAAATGGCCACCATGTCCTTATTATGTCATAAATTTTTAATTTTTTGACAGTTTCAATCAAAATCATTATTTTTCAGTTAAAATGACATTTAAAACATCAAAATGACATTTCATATGTCAAAGTAAATAACAATTTTAAAAAACAAATGACGATTTTTTTAAACAAATTGAGATAACTTTTTGTAAGGCGGCTATTACACTATCAAATGAATATGTCAAAGATCTTTGACAAAATTTGATCAAATATTGAGATTGTCATTATCTATGATAATAGAAATATTATGAATATTATAAAATATGACTTATTACACTGTCATATTTTTTTTAATTTAAGAAATTTTATCACATTTATCATAGGCGGATATTACATTAACAAAGAAATGTGATAAAATTTCTTTGATCAAAGAAATATGACATTTATTTGACAGTGTAATAGCCGCCTAAGGGATTATTTTACAACAAACGTAGGTGATCTATATTATAGGAAATTGAATGCTCTACAAAAAAGGTTCTATAAAATTTTCACATAACGTGTGTCTTTCTTGAGATATCTTCAAAAAATAAGTCTTTTGGGATTTCACCCCTCCCTCTTACACACGATTTTAATAATTTTGAAATGGGATCGTCTCTAATGATCGAATAACCTTAAGTAATTCTTGAAAAAGGAGCGAAAACATTTTTGCCTCAAACAGTTACAAAAATCATACATTTTATAAAGATTTGCAAAATGCCAAAAATGTATTTGCACAAAGAAACGTTTAGAGAATACAGGTAGATGATTTTCAGCCCAACCACCTGACACCTGCACGATAGGCTAGGTTTTTATGACCAGATGGTAAATTGTGAATTCTTTTAGAAAACTGGATGAGCTTGAGGATACGTATTTTCAATTTACATATTATGACCTATAGATAAATATTTGTTAAGGAGGTTGACACTATATTTTGCGGGGTTGGTGATACGGAAAAAGTGCTTGTGGGTAAGCATAGAGTGAAGGCAAAGTATGTCTCATTCTGGAGCATGCGAAATCACATAGATAGACCTCTTATTATTTTTTTCACACACTTTTTTAATTAAAAATTTGTCAAGACATACACCAGTGTATGCCATAAGGGTTCCGAAGTATATACTACGTGGACTGTTTAGAGCCATTTACAGGTGCATATTTGAGTTAAAATAAATATAGATCCACATTTTGACACCCTACAAGCCTACATATGAAAATTAAAAAAATTCCATGACGCCCCTTCCTATTTTTTTCAAAATTTGAAATGATATTGTTGATTTTAGTATTTGTCGTTACTAGTTTTATAAAAACCCCAGACAAAATTTTTGCTTGGAGCCCTCTGTAGGCGCCATTTTTAATTTAGAAAAAAAATAAAAAATAGTGTCATATTCTACTCACTGAGATCTACATTTTGACATCCCACACGACTTGGGAATACATTTTTTTGTATTTGCTTTAAAGCCCCCTGTAGGCGCCATTTTTGATTTATAAAAAAATAAGAATAAGGGTCAATTTACACTAGCTTGGTTACACATTTTGATGTGCCACTTGCCTTGGTATAAAAAAAATATTTTTTTTGCTTGTCTTTAGCTTCTTAGCACCCCCCCTAAAAAAATGTTTTTCCAAAATATTTGTACATATTTTACTAGAGGGTGTCATTTTACATATTCAGTGAAAATTTCAAGGTTCTAGCTTATATAGTTTACGAGCTATTGAGCTTTGAGTGAAAAGGACGGATGGACGGACGACAAAGTGAGATTAATAGGGTTTCTTCGGAACCCTAAAAACGTGGTTTCTAATCATTTTGAAAATTTACAGATATCTTTGTAAATGAATAATGAATGTATACTCAAATTTTCATCAAATTCTCTCTGTCACATCATTTTTAAAAGTCAATCATATTTTGTTAATATCTTTTAAATTATTCTCATAATGGTATTGAAATTTTGTAGGGATTTTTTTAATTATAAAAATGTCTTTATTTTCAAAGTTTCATTGAAATCACTCTGTTATTTTTCTATAATGGCAACTTTCTTAAGGAGTTACATACAGTCAGAAGGCCAAAAAAAGGGTTTTTTCAAGAATTTTTTAAAAGAAGACTTTTATAATTTATTAATGTAAAAATTTGTACACATATTATGGTAACTTTTAACTGTATTTTAACATTTTTTATTTGTAAAAATAATAATTTCGAAAGCTGCTACGGCTGTTCTCCAGGAGGTCCTCTCAAAAAAGACGCCTTGCGGTGACCACGATATCTCTGGACTGCATCTTTTAAAATAAAAAACCCAAACTGATTTCTTTAAAGTAATGTATTATCTTGTACTTAATCGAAGGAATAAGCAAAATAATTTTTTTGACAAAATGGCGACTTCTCAAAAAAAAATATCGACAAAAATTTTTACCTAAAATTGTTTATAAAAAAAAATTATCGGTGAGAAAAAATCTTCGATTAAGTACTAAAAAATATTCTTAAGAAACTTGTGTTAAAATTTGAGATTAATCGGTTCAACCGTTTCCGAGGAATAGTGGTCACCGACTTTAAAAACACAGATTTGAGAAAAAAGCGCTGCCGCTCCGGCCTCCTACATTCAAACGCTCTGAGACGTCTTTACAAATACATATGTGTAACTTCGAAAATAATCGCCGGATTGACTTGAAATTTTCTGTGTGTGTATTTAAATATATGTACATTACGAAAATGAAATAAAACATTTTTTTTTAAATTCGAACTGTATGTAACCCCTTAAAAAGAAACCAACAGATAACCCCCTCCCACCCCTATATATATATATATATATATATATATATATATATAGAAATTACATATTTTATAATACACACAAATTAATTGTGCAATATTAAATCATTATTACATACTAAATATTATTCCCAATAATATAATTATAAATAAATAAAGTCATGCATTTTCGCATAGTTAAAAATATTAAAATTATTTATATGTATATGTATTGGTAAATACATTTATGTTTAAATATGTATATTAACCATGCATGTAGAATTGTAGAGAGAGAAAGATCAAATAATAATTATTAGTGTACGTACTGTATGGTAATTACAAAATAATCCCGGTTGCTCTATGATCAAGTTGCCTCAGGGTTTGTGTTTGTAAATGCACATTGTTGTTTATATAATTAATATATCATTGTTATGTGTAGGTATATATATGTAGGTAATGTATTTATTGCTATTTATGTATAACTGACGGGCAGAGTTAAATTCAAACGAAAAGGCTGTAGCCGGGTAAGCATGTAAAATCGGCCTTTGCATGGATTTGGCTGATTATTTTTTTGAAAGTCACATTCTATGTAACATTCAACCTGACCAAATATTAGCTTCCAAAAATTTGTAGTTTTCGAAAAAAAAATTTTTTTTGATTTTCAAAAAAAAAAATTTTTTTTATAATCCATCAATCGAATTTGATGGTGCTTGTGGTATATTATAGAGGTACTTATGACTCATCAGAGGTAATTTTATTATGGTCCTCTGTACATAGTAAACCAGAAAAAAAAATTAATAAAATTTAAAAAATTAAAAAACACTATGTTGTTTTCGGGGGGCAATCACCATTTTTTTATAAAATATACCTTGTACGTACCCAAACAACATATCAAAATCCCAAACTGATATGAAGGGTATAACATACTCGTATAAATTCGCATATGGTCGTATTGGCGCGGCGCGTGCGTGACGCGGGTGGACTATATGGAGTGCAAGTGTCTTAATACTTTTAAAACATCTCTAATTTGTTGCTAAACAACAGGACTGAACTAGCCTGGAGAGATCCGGGGAATTTGAAGTAGCCCATGGCCTGACAAAGGTAAAATATAGAGGCCGTAGCCGGGAATGTATGGGAACCGCCATTGAATCAATTATGCTAATTTTTTCTCATAGGTTGCTTTTTAAAAAACATAAAATCGCCTCAGATCGCTTTTGAAATGTTATAATCGTCTTTAGTAGCAATAAATCACATTGCCGCTGCGAACTAACGACTCTTCTTGTATAATAAGTTATAGATAGGATTTTTTTTTTTTCAAAATAAAAATGTTCTTAGTAAACATAAACATTTTGAAGCACAAATACAATTAGGGCGATTTTATGTTTTTTAAAAAGCAACCTATGAGAAAAAATTAGCATAATTGATTCAATGGCGGTTCCCATACATTCCCGGCTACGGCCTCTATATTTTATCTTTGTCAGGCCATGGGCCCCTTCAAATTCCCCGGATCTCTCCAGGCTAGTTCAGTCCTGTTGTTTAGCAACAAATTAGAGATGTTTTAAAAGTATTAAGACACTTGCACTCCATATAGTCCACCCGCGTCACGCACGCGCCGCGCCAATACGACCATATGCGAATTTATACGAGTATGTTATACCCTTCATATCAGTTTGGGATTTTGATATGTTGTTTGGGTACGTACAAGGTATATTTTATAAAAAAATGGTGATTGCCCCTCGAAAACAACATAGTGTTTTTTAATTTTTTAAATTTTATTAATTTTTTTTTCTGGTTTACTATGTACAGAGGACCATAATAAAATTACCTCTGATGAGTCATAAGTACCTCTATAATATACCACAAGCACCATCAAATTCGATTGATGGATTATAAAAAAATTTTTTTTTTTTGAAAATCAAAAAAAAATTTTTTTTCGAAAACTACAAATTTTTGGAAGCTAATATTTGGTCAGGTTGAATGTTACATAGAATGTGACTTTCAAAAAAATAATCAGCCAAATCCATGCAAAGGCCGATTTTACATGCTTACCCGGCTACAGCCTTTGTAGTACGTATAACAGGTTATACTGTCCGAATACATGGAAACATTAACGGGAAGCCCTTTTAATAATTCTAGCCGCAAACTTAATAATTCTTAACCCTCGGAGTACACACCTATTTTTTCAACCTACTAGTACACTCTGGGTCAATTTGACCCTGCTTACTTTTTGATCGCCTATAATTCCGCAACTACGAAACCTTTTGACTTACCAAAATTCAAAGGTATACTTTGACTCATGGTAAATGAATTTATAAGTGTTACAAATACCTTTGAAGTATTCAACATACTTAAAAAAAATCGCGAAAAATGTAAAATACCTGAGCGCTATTCTGCCGTGCTAAGCACAAAAGCGGTATCTCAAAAAAAATCATAAAGTTGATTTTTATGGCATCGAATAGCTTAAAAAAATACGAATCCAATGAACTAAGCCAAATAGCGATATCTTATTTAAAACATATGAAAAAAACCTTGAAAAAGTTTTTCCTATCTCAGGTTTACCTTAAATTACTAAGAGAATTATAGGTATATCAATAATACGTCGGCGAATAACTGTATACAGTGGTACCTCGACATACGAGTTTAATTCGTTCCGCAACCTTGCTCGTATCTTGAATTACTCGTATCTCGAAGCAAATTTCCCCATACAAAACTATTGCTCATGTTTTTCTATAATTTCACGTTTTAATTCAATACTCATCATCTTTTTCTTAGTACTTGACTTTTCACAAACTTTCTTCCGATCCATGGTTATAAAAATAAATGAACTACTGAACTCGTATCTCGAATTTCGCTCGTAACTCAAAGCAAAAAATCACTCGCTCGCCGGCTCGTATCTCGAAAAACGCGTATGTTGGGGCACTCGTATGTCGAGGTACCACTGTATTTTGATACCGCCAAAATTCCCAATATAATGAATACATTCCATTTAATAAATCAAAAAAACAATCTGTAAAAGAAAAATAAAACTATTTTAACAAAATGTTCATTTTCTCGAAACTCGCCTTTACTGAGATACCGCTTTTGTGCTTAGCACGGCAGTATTCACGATCAAAGTCGGTGTATGGGTCAAATTGACCCACAAGAGGCTCCGAGGGTTAATTAATATAAAAGTAAATTTAACATAGTAGCTAACTTTTCGGGCTGTTGTCCACGTTGTCTTGTTTTTAAACTTGACGTTTCGACTCTCATGTCGGAGTCTTCTTCGGAAGTGATTCTGAAGAAGACTCCGACAGTTAGCTACTATGGACAACGGCCACGAAAGCCTACAGAAGTAAATTTAACATGTTTTTTTTATATATGTAGCAATTTTCACGTTTTTCTGAAAATATTACTTTTTTCTCAATTGCACATCCAAGCAGGCTCTGCTTGGAAGTGTGTTCTATTATCGTGCTAAAATTTTTTTTCGTATATAAATTGATAAAATGAGCATTATATCTTAAATTTCTTCAGTATTCCACTTACATTTTTACATTTTCTGATAGAAAACATTACAGTCTGCATTTATACTTAGTTTAATATCGATCGGTTTTAATTTTCTGTTATAAAAATATTAATAAAGTTCAATTTGTTGATTTAACCCCCTTTTTTGATAAAAACGCCGAACTGTAGGCTATATTTCGAAATAAATTTGCACCAATCCTTTTGAATTCACTTCATCTATTATCAGAATAGAACCCTATTAAAACTCAACTAAATTGGATAACTAGAAGTAACGAAATTTGCAGTTTATTTAAACAAAAATTCATATTTTGACAAGAATTATTTTTACAAATAGAGTAGTTACTCGGTAGTTCATAAGATTACCGTAAGGCGCTATTTCTTCATACGTCACTTCAAATTCCAAGTATTACAATTATTATATTGTGTTAATTAATATATAAATACATGTACATCGATACGTGCTGTATTTTAATTATTTTATTCAAAGCCAATCAATCTTTTTAATCAAGATAAAGTCTGGTAAGTTTGCATTTTTAAAACAAATATATAATGTACATATACATATACCTAACCTATAAACGTTACATTGTTGTTTCATTTTAAATGCTCTGCTAGACATCAGGTGAACACAGCTGTTATCGCTGCAATATGTGGATGTATTTATCTTTCTAATTATTATTATTAATTAATTAATTTACTTTATACATTTTACAAAAAAAATATTTTATATAAAAATTGTAAATTAAAATGATTGTTGTTTTATTACTATACATCCTAAATTTAAATAAAAACGGTAATAATCAATTGATATCAAGATTCATTGTTGATTTTCTAAAAAATCTTAATGAGTGATAAACTTCATATTATATATTTATATAATATTAATTACCTCCAATATTTTTTTCAAACATCCTTTTAAGTTTCACCAATTATATTGTATCGTATTTATTTGATATTATAAATTAATACATTTTTTTATGTTTAAGGGGTGTGCATTTTATGGCCTAGCCATAGTATTTTAATAATTTTTTCCAGTAAATATTTTCTGGTAGCTGGCAAATTTTTAAAGAATACCTTTTTTTTAATTAATTTATAAATTCCATCTCCGCACAATTTTTATTATAAAATTTGTTGTCAAACCCCATATGTGGGTGTTGCTGCGCAACCCACTTGGACATAACAAAATACCTTTGCCAATCGATTCGTGAATCAATCCCGAGTCCAACGAGGCACATGAAGTCATATATGAAAAATTTTGAGGGGGAGGGTGGTTCATGACCGGAAAAATTCCTAAAATGGGCTAAACTAGAACCACAGACCTACCATTTAGCGAAAACCCGAGGTCTCTAGGTGGTCAGGGGGCCGAGATCTCGCGGAAGGAAAATCGAGCATATAAGCGGTACCACTTCGTGGGTTGCGCTAAAATTATTAAATATATTTTCTGTGAAAATGGAATTTACAAATTCATTTAAAAATTTACCAACTACCAGAAAATGTCATAATTTACAAAACAAAAACGGTGAAAACTGAAAGAATAGAAGTATTTTCCAAATCAAATAGATGCGTCTCTATTTTTTTCACACACTTATCATTTTTTAATTAAAAAACGAGGTTTCTAACCATTCTAAAAAATTACAGTCTTTGTAAATGAATAAAGAATGTAAGCTCAAATTTTCATCAAATTCTCTTTGTCACATCACTTTGAAAAGTCCTGTCATGTCTCATATGTCATTATGCAGTTCTCATATTTTTTAATACTAATATTTCTTTAACTATTCTCCTAAATGCAAGTATTTTTAAAATATAAATTTCTTATTATTTGCAAAGTTTCCTCGAAATCTTTCATTTATTTTCCTATGATGGTGTCAACCACCTTTTGTCTTTTTGGCATTAATCAATCCTCTGTATTACTTAAGTGTTCACTTACAGTAAGTGGCACAATTAAAACAATGTCTAAAGTATAACATTTGACGTATGATATATTGTATTTATACTTTATACTATGTATAAACTGTATAATATATTAAATAAAGAATTAATCTAGCGCATGTTTTGGTGTTACCAAAATAGTCAAGTTTCGTCCCTGAGTCTTATAGTTTTATCTCGATCGCTCACTCGCACTCTGCAGAATGACTGCAGTGACGTACACTTTTTACTATGTAGACGCGACGACGTCTTTGTTCTCCCAACGACGCGACGCGACATGGGGCTTTGTGAACTTTTGTAAACATATGTACGTAGATACAAAGCAAATACTAGTGTCGTCGATCGACTGTTTTTGTCTCAATGTGATGACTGTTTTGTTCTTTTGATAAAAAATATACAACGGAAAATATAAAGTGGCCAAAATGCATGTTTATTTATAGGATGAGGCTATTTGCACATGCAGTATGTGCAAGCAATTGGCTATTTGCACATACTATTTATACAGGGTGGTCTCTGGAACAAATTTCCCTGACTTTTCCCGGTTTTCCAGGAGAATTTTTACCTTTTTTCCCTGTTTTTTACAATTAAAATTTAGATAAAAAAGCTAAAAAAGGTCACGTAGATAAAATTTTAGTATTTTTGAAGAATTTGCATTTTTCCCCGACTTCCAACCAAATTCCCTGACTTTTCCCGGTTTTCCAGAAACTGGCCACCCTGTTATACATTTAATTGGCTATTTTAACGTACACTAACCTACCCTAACTTAACAACTTAACTTAATTTGGTACATATACAATATACAGTATGTGCAGATAGCCATTGCCTGCACATACTGCATGTGCAAATAGCCACTGTCTTATTTATATCGGGCTTTTTTTAAGGACTTCCAGACAAAAGTTTCATGGATTTGAAGGGGCTAAATTTTGACAACATGCGTTGACTTTGAAACTTTTTTTTTTTTTAATTTAAACCCATATTTTTTGTTGTAGATTCGTAATTTACGACGAAAACTAGGCAACTTTTAGCTGGATTACTTTCTTTTTTTTTTTTTTCAGAAAATGTCAATTTTTTATGATATGGAGCAAAACAAAAACAAATTTCTGTATATTAAATTATTATTTTTTGCTCAGACACTACCAATTTATAAGAAAAATTACAAGAGGAAAGAAGAGCTTAGATTTAGGCAAGGATTCTCAAAGAATTTTTTTTTTAAATTTATTATTAATAAAAAAAAATGTTTTAAAAGAAATTTTTTGAAATTAAAAATAAATAAATGAATTCGTAATCGTGTGTAAGAATTATTCACGCGCCCAGCTTTGTTAAAGGTATATGTTCACATAATGACTGAGGAAATTAACCATTATTTATGCAAATTCAAAAAATAACTTCTATTATATTTTTTAATTTGCAGTTTCAAGAGATAATGTTAAAAGTTCGAATGAAGGTTAAAGATGACCGATTCTTACCAATGACCTCAGGTTATTATATTGGTCATGGTTTACAGGTTTGCTGTTTTTTGTACAAATGCATTAATTTTTTTACCTTATTGTTTTCAGAATTTGTAGTCATTTTATTTTTAGACTGAATAAGTTGTCACTTATTTAGAATAGGGGGGGGGGGGGGGGTCTAATCGTTATATGTAGGCTCTTAACTAGTCTTAACTTTAACATTGTTAAATTTAAGTGATTAACTTTAATTTTTAGACAAATATCAATTCTTCTTACAAGATTATTAGGTACATACCTTATTTAAGAACATATATACTCTGGAATTCATTTTTAGCACACAATAGTATATTGTGTAGCAAGGGTTGAAACAAGACGATTTCTGACGAGGGCGAGAGTTGACTGCCCGAGCGAAGCGAGGGCTGTTATCGCCCTGGTCTGAAATCTTCTTTGTTTCATCCCGTGCCACACACTCTATTTTTCATATCACATGTAATGAAACAACGAGTTTTGATTTTTGTAGCCAGTCGAAGTAAGACTATTTCAGACAAATAGCGCAGTGATATCTTATACTATTTTAATAATAGAATAATTCAGAAATAAGATTGGCTTTTGTTTATTACAAATGCGATTCTGACAGACTTGAAATAAATAATAAATAAATGAATGTGCCGGGCAGAAACAACGTTGTTTCTTTGTTTTTGCCCGGCACAATCGCATTGGTCTGAAATTGTCTTGTTTCGACTGGCAAAACAAGGTTCAAAACTAGTTGTTTCAATGCATGTGATATGAAAAATAATTAAATTATTGTCTAACTCTGAATGTTTGATTATTATTTGATAAGGAGTGTGACGTCACAACTCTGAAATGTCACTTGCGATCGTTTTGGCATCAAATTCAAAATTAGTTTTGAAAGAGTCAATTTTTGCGATTAAACCTTTATTTTCTGCAGAAATAAGTATTTCAGGGGTCGAAACAAGTTCAGTGTTCAAAAATACTGATTTTACTGACACAGAAATCTAAAAATACTGACTTTTACTGACTATCTGAACCGAGTTAAAAAAATGAACGAGAGATGCAATTGAGAAACGGACAACTTTACTCTTGATTGCTCTTTATGTTTTTGAGTCTTGAGATTATGCATGTTGCTCAATTGCCTTGAAGCCGCAAGTCGTAGAAATTTTTTTTAAGCACACACAACAAAAAAGTCACTTTTACCATCCTTTTTTCCCCATTCAGATACAAAATATCCTTTTATTCAGCCAATCGAGTGCATATTTAACAAATATTGAGTTTTGTGAATTCATAACAATGATTTATTTAAATTTTAAATAAGTAAATCATTGTTGTGAATTCACAGTCAAAACATTATTAAAAATTTAAATATATTTTTCACGGTAATTGTATCGTTTTGAAGTCAAATGGTGAGTTTTTTCACGATAAATTGTGCTCTGATGTGAAACTTTGAGTGCCAAACCCAAAAAAAACTGACAAAACTGACCATTTTTCCATAAAACTGACTTTAACTGACCGGGTTACAAAAAACTGACTTTTACTGATTTTACTGACAAGTTTTGACCCCTAGTATTTTTTTACTATAGGAGACACGTAAGATCATCATAGAATAGTTATTTTTACTTTCTTATACCTATGTTTAGAGATGGGAAAAATGAGTCTTTTTAGTGACTCGAGTCATTTGAAACAATTCAGTAAAAAGATTCGTTCCAACTGATTCGTTCAATGAATCGTTCACTTACGAAAATGAATTGGCGAGTGACGAGTGTTTTGAATCGTTCAGTACAGGAATCGTTCGTATGTGACTTGTATACAAGTGAGTCAGTGAGTGCAAGTCGGTACGACAAAATCCGAACGTATCCGATCACTGACAGAATGGATAAATAAATACATTGTTACTTTTTGGCCGCCGTACGTTGCTTGATATATCAGTGGCGTACAAATTATGTTAACTTTTGTTCATTATTATAATAATTGTGTAAATTTATCATATTACTTAAAATAACTGTTGCTGATAGTTTTATTTTGACTTTGATATTTAATATAACTTTTATTCTCAGACGTTTTATCATGCTAATCTTTATAGATAAATTGATTTATAATATCAGGTATTATAGATAATTCGCTCGAAAACAAATGCTAAAATTAAAATGCATTAATATTCTCGGGATTTTAGAGCAGTGGTAATAAATGTGTAATAACACACATTTTAAGAACTACGGCTATATAATCTAAATCTAAATTGTTTATTAAACAATTTTACAATTCAAAATAATACATAATATATATGTATCTTAAATACACGAATGATACGCCGCTGCCATTCAGAGCTAAACTGTAACAGTTTCTTTCCTTGCAACAATTCGAATTTAAAAAGTTATCTCTGGTTTAGTTGTTGAAAAATACACTTCTACAATTACATTTATCGAGAAATATTTTTTAATTGATTATTTTATTAATATCAATAATAACGATTGTTTTCTTTCTAAATACTTTAACTAACACAAAAAATAGTGTACGAATCTATTTTCTTTTATATTTTACAATATAATAAAAAAAAGAACGAATCTTTTTTAAAATACTGACTCGAGTCGTTTCGTTCACCGAAAAGAATCGTTCAAAAAGAACGAATCGTTCATGAATTACACATCTCTAGTATGTATGTATATGAAATATACATATAGTATAAGTAAGTATAGTAATCGCGATTTTTTTCGAAATCCGGATTTTGACGGAATTATCAATTTTGACCTTCCCTGAATCCATTCTGACTATTTTCGCCATGATGTCTGTGTGTCTGTCGGTCTGTCTGTAGACGCTGTAACTCAAATACGACAAATCGTAGAAAGGTGGAATTTTATACATAAGATTGATTTTTGCCTGGGAAGAAAACCTCCTATTTTTGAAAACGATCATTCAACCGGAAACGGATGTTTACCTACATCGATTTTTGAATTTTTCGAATTACACTGAAACAGTGCGAATTAGAGAAAAATGGCCAAGTTGAAAATTGTAGGTAATATTATTATCTATAATTTATGTTCTATTCATTTTTTCGAAAAAACAAATTTAATTTTTTTTTTTACCAAGTATTCGTTTTTAAGTACATTTCAAATGGTTCATAACAGAGAAGAATATCTGCCATGAGTGTCATGGGACTTTCTTATACGTATTACAGAGACTGTACGTGTTTGCTATAGGTACCATGGGTCTTTCTTATACATAATATTGAGAATAAACACTGTATACTCTATTTTATTTAGTTTGCAGTGGTCGCCGGGTGACATGACGGTATGAGTCGTGATCCGTACGGTCAAATCACCCGACAATTAGTATAGATTATTTTAAATAATGATTTTTAAAAAAATATTTCTGGCTAAATCATAAGTGTTGGAAAAAAATGTATGGGGAATAAATTATAGATAATAACATACTCGACATTTTTATCCAAAACATTTTTGTCTTATTTCAAAAATAAATCCAAAATATTAAAAAATGACAAGAATAAACATCCGTTTCCGTCTTAGTAATTACGTTAAACAAAATTCGTTCTATACATAATGTTTATAATAATATTTCTATAGTTTATGTTCCTTTCATTTTTTTCTATCCTTTATTAGTTTGTCAGAAATATCCTTCAATAAAATAAAAATCACGTATACGGTTCACTGTCATTATTATGTATAAGAAAGTCCCGTGGCACACGGCAGATTATTTAAATTAGTCATCATGCATATTCTACATCACAAAAAACTGTGATCAGAACAATTCATTTAAAAAAAAACACATTAACATCGACTTGTCATCAATTTCAGAAACAATGATTATCTTACACCCCCGTATCTTATTGATTCATTGTATAACAAGCAATGCCATCTGGAATAGATGTGAAGCTCGTAGACAGAAATTAATAAAACGCTCTTGGAACATACAGCAGCATAGAGGGCTTTGTAAAACATTCAATAGAGCATGTTTCACACGAATGACACCGCCATAGATATAGGGTATGGACCGCGCATTATGTATTAACCATAGACTTATACAATAGAATGGACTGAGCATTCCCTATACAACTGTAAAGTAAATACTGGTGAAAAAGTGTGACAGAGACAAAGCGAATATTTAGCCAATACCTGTCTCTTTCTAGAATTCTAATTGGTCACGTCACAGGTTTGCAGTCATTACAGACCTACAGAAAAGAGACAGGTACACAGAAAAAAACTGTATTGGACCAAGAAAACCTTATTTTGTATATAATAAAAACAATATTTTCTTAATATAAGAAACATACTCTTAATCCAACTACGTTATTCCTTCGTTCAAGAATACTATAGTTGGTTTAAGAGATTATTGCTTATCTTAAGAAAATATTGTTTTCGTTATATACAAAACAAGGTTTACTTGGTTTGAGAAATCCTTTCTACCAGTGTATTGGCTACATATTCGCTTTGTCTCTTTAAAGAGAGAGGTCATTTTTGTGAGGCTATTGCTCAATCCATTCTATAAGTCTATGGTTTTAACCCATTACTTCCCAGTGTCCTATTTATAGAACATCATATTTTCTATTTTTTTTCTCTACATAATAACGTTGTTAATTTGATTTACACTACTAATATGTTTTTTAAGTCTCTTTACTTACAATAATTTTTAAAAAGAACTCTAGAGGTTTATTCAATGGTAAATTATAACTCTTTTTTAAAGTAACTCTGTAATTATTCCAGCTAGTCGACATTTATAGTTACAATTTTTCATTTAGTAAAGCGAAACTATATTTAATATTACTTATGAGAGTGTAAATAAAGCAATAATTACAAAAATAAATCCAGGTACAGAATATCGTCGTTGAAAAAAGTGCTGTCCTATAAATATGACATTGGGTTCTCGTGATAATAATCTAGTCTGCGATTGATAATAATTATGTCTTGTATTGAATTAACTTTAATCTTTAATCTATAATGGTGTGTAACGTTTCTTCAAAACAGTGTTTGGGATATACCAATCTCTTTTTTTAAGAAGAATGAATAAGACATTTCTATCTAAATAAGGACAAATATATCCCAAACTATTTTCTGTCTCTTTCTTTCGACACGGCTTTCTTTTCGATGCACTGTTCATGCTGTATGTCTATATATGAATAACACGAGTGACTTTTTATGTTACTTACTAAAAAATTACTTTTGTTACACACAAATTTACCTAATTATAAAAAAATTGAAAAAGTTCATACACTGCCATGCAAAAACCTTTGGACCCTAATTTTTTTGCGTATTGTACATAAATATAAAACTGCAAAAATGGTTGATAAAAAATCTTAAATGTTGATAAGAGTACTTAATTACAACTTTTGTAATAATCCTAGCATATCTAAAATACAGTATTTACAATTTTCCATGTTAAGGAAAAATTTTGAATTATATGCCTGAAAGGTCAGGTTTACTCAAGTTGATAGTATTGGCGCACAGTGTCTTTCAAGCTAAATTGTTTTTGTACCTATTTTGATTGCGAGTAAACATATTCTTTTCGCTATTTTGAGGATTTTTATTGACTGAAATCTGTATATCTATTTACATTCAAAATCACAGGTGTCCAAAGACTTTTGCACGACAGTGTACATTATCGTTTTATAAAAATTTGACGGAATTTTATAATTTATAAATTTGCTAATTTTGTTACGTAAAGAGCAAAAAAGGTCCAGAATTTTTCTAAAAGAAAAAGATTATTTGAAAACAATTTTTTTTTAAACATGAAATTAATTGTTTTACATATTTTTGGCATCCCCCCTTAACCGATCATAATATCTGCCCGTATGATACGACCCTAAACAACTCCGTATAGCTTTTATAGCCGTTGAAAACTATGGCGCGCTGGCTGCGAACGCAAGGGTCGGATCGACCCCTATAGTTCTCACGCACTCCTTTTGCGCGGGGTTCAAATAGAATGGGATATACATAAACAAAGACAGAACATTATGTATATGCAGTTATGTGTGATAGAGAGAACACGAGTGTAGGTGGCATAGGCGTTACCCTCCACATACATACAGAAAAGTAAGGGTAGTATATGGGGATGAAATGAACAGCTGATAGAAATCGTGATGTATTCAATGCTTTTAATGAGATTTTTTATTCTGGAGATTTTTGGGACGTTTCTGCGGCCTTTTTAAGGTTATATGTCTAGCACATTGTAAAGATTTGGTTTCGAAAATTTTTGTTTTTAATTTATATTTAGAACACATGTACCTACATTTAATGGAATATTTTACTTTGTTAATTATTAAAAGTATTTAATTTGAAAATTGAAATAGACAGAACGGTATATAATAGTAACATGTACTAATTTGTTGTAATGGCAGAGCTAGTTTTTTTATTATTTTGAATAAATTACTATTATTATTTGTTTTATAATTTTTATAGTATTTAAAAGGATTGAAGTTTCGAATAATTTTAAAAACGTCTCTATATAGCCAATTGTGTAGAATTTCAATAAATAGAGCACTTTTGGTAATTTCTTTCATTTCTCGTGTGTTCAAAACTCTATTTTTAATATCCAATTACTCAAAAACCATACGTCCAATATTTTAAATAAAAATTAGTAAAATATATGAGTTATCCATAAATAACATATTACAATTTTAGACTTTTATCTATACATTGCTCTAATGATCGAATAACCTTAAAAGATGTGAAAAGTACCAATTTTCGTTGTAGAAAAAAAATTATTTAAAATTATTTATGATTTTTTATTTTCCACAATTCTTTACTACATTAAATTGTTCAATATTTAATGGCTTAGGTAAAAAAAAAATGCAAAAGAGCACGCTAGCGACTTAATTTACTATTATCGTCAATGCTTATTCCTTATGTTACCTAACGTATTAAAATATATACTAAAATCTGAAGAAAGAATACATCTATGAATTAAAAAAAAACACGTAAATCGGATAAGTGGTTCTCGAGTTAAAAGCGTAATAACGGACAGACAGACGGACATTATTTGCGTTTTATAATATGTAAGCATGGATATAGATTAGTTTTCTACATTTTCTTTTAAAAAAAATAGTCAAATGCGAGAAGGATTCGCGCTCTGTGTGTTCCGTATCGTTACATAAATTTTTTATTTAAAGAAATAAATATAAAACTTGACGAAAAAATATATCTATGAATCAAAAAAACACGTAAATCGGATAAGTGGTTCTCGAGTTAAAAGCGTAATAACGGACAGACAGACGGACATTCTTTGCATTTTATAATATGAAAGCATGGATATAGATTAATTTTCTACATTTTCTTTAAAAAAAATGTCAAATGCGAGAAGGATTCGCGCTCTGAGTGTTCCATATCGTAACATAAATTTGACATTAAAAAAATAAACATAATTCCATAGTCTACGCTAGTAAATTAATAAAATAAAATAAAAATACGAAAGCAAGGCATAAAATGGTGTATACAAAAAAAAACATAGGTATACAATATACTGACGAATATATGCATTAAAACTAATGTATGTAAATATATTTTTGTTTTATTGTATTCATGTCAACTGAAATCTGAATTTGTATTAGACGCAGTAAATTTTGCGACCTAGAAAGTCAAATAACCATAGTTAAACCAAGTTGATAGTATAGTACATATATAAGCTGTACTTTGCTTGTATTATATCAAACTTTAACAATGAATCGAGCAATCGTAGGGGGGAGGGGGGCAGCACTACAAATAGTTTTTAATAATCTAGTGAAATTATATTCGTTTAATATTAATTAAAAACCTTAATTGCTTCCTAGCAATATCGAAGATACGAGAAGTTTTGTGATCGTTTTAAAAAGTGAGAAAAATTTTCGTTTCAGGTCAAGAAAAACATTTTTCACTCCGTGTCTGTCTGTCTGTCTGTGTGTCTGTCCCATGAATCTTTATCACACACATAAATCATGAACCACTGAACCGATATTTATGAAACTTGGTTGGTTGGTTGTTTCTGATTACAAAATTTTTATTTACGTTTATTGTTATTAAATAATTTTTTTTTTAAATTTCATTTTCGTAATGTACATATATTTAAGTACACACACAGAAAATTTCAAGTCAATCCGGCGATTATTTTTGAAATTACACACATATTTGTAAAGACGTCTCAGAGTGTTTGAAAGTAGGAGGTCGGAGCGGCAGCGCGTTTTTATCAAATCTGTGTTTTTAAAATCGGTGACCAAGATTTCTCGGAAACGGCTCAACCGATCAGTTTCAAATTTTAACACAAGTTTCTTAAGTATATTTTTTAGTAATTAATCGAAGTTTTTTTCTCACCGATAAATATTTTTTTATAACCAATTCAAAAAGACATTATCTTTTTGAGAAGCCGCCATTTTGCCAAAAAAAATGTTTTTCTGATTTCTTTGATTAAGTACAAGATTATACATTACTTTAACGAATTCCGTTTAGTTTTTTTATTTTAGATGATCCAGTCCAGAGATATCGTGGTCACCGCAAGGCGCCTTTTTTGAGAGGACCTCCTGGAGATTAGCTATAGCAGTTTTCGAAATTATTATTTTTACAAATAAAAAATGTTAAAATACAATTAAATGTTACCATAATATGTGTACAATTTTTTACATTAATAAATTTAAAACTTTTCTCTTCAAAAAATTCTTGAAACCCTCTTTTTTAACCTTCTGCACTGGTAGAAAAGATTTCTCAAACCAAGTAAACCTTGTTTTGTATATAACGAAAACAATATTTTCTTAACATAAGCAATAATCTCTTAAACGCTTAAACCAACTATATTATTCATGAACGAAGGAATAACGTAGTTGGATTAAGAGTTTGTTTCTTATATTAATTGTTTTCGTTATATACAAAACAAGGTTTTCTTGGCCCAATACAGTTTTTTTTCTGTGTGACTGTATATAACTCCTTAAGACAGTGCACTGTCCTGTTTACTAATTAAAAATAAACAAATTACAACATATAACAAGTGAAACGATTACAAACAAAAAAGGGTTCACAAACGATCTAATTAAATAGTAGGTCATTTACATCAATACTTTTAAATAGTACTCTATATAAACATTAGGAACATATTGACAACAACGTGAAGTTGCACACGACCGAGACTGTAATGAAGTTAACAACATATAACAAATGAAACAAAAAGGGTTTGACATCCGATCTAATTAAATAGTAGGTCATTTACATCAATACTTTTAAATAGTACTCTATATAAACATTAGGAACATATTGACAACAACGTGAAGTTGCACACGACCGAGACTGTAATGAAGTTAACAACATATATAACAAATCGCACGTTTGCCTACTTGTGAGTGAGATATACACAATAACGTATAGCAGTCAGAGTATCGTCGCCACGCCGCTGCTATAGCGCGAGCCGTTTCAATCTGTGTCAGTAGGTCGGCGCGGTATCGCGGATAGAAAAAAAGATAATGTAATTTTGCATCCGTGTATATGGATTCGTATATAAGGAAACTGTCGCCAAATGTAATAAGTTATCTTTACACGTGCTTTTTAACGCTTCATACCTCGGGTTGTACAAAGCAAAATAATTCACGATTACACAGATAGAAAGGTTTACTTGAGCCAAGTAAACCTTGTTTTGTATATAACGAAAACAATATTTTCTTAAGATAAGAAATATATTCTTAAACCAACTATAGTATTCTTGGACGAAGAAATAATGTAGTTGGATTAAGAGTACTTTTCTTATATTAAGAAAATATTGTTTTCGTTATATACAAAACAAGATTTTCTTGGTCCAATACAGTTTTTTTTTGTGTGTAGTTAATCAGTTGTTTTCAATTCATGATTAACGTTTATAATAAACTTATTCTCAAATTGTAAATGAACAATTCACTAAATCTGACAATTTTTTACCTTATGATATGTATCATAACCGTGATTGTTTTTTAGGATTGACGTAATAATGCTTTGAATTATCGAGGATTATTTTGTTATGTTTTTTCTAAAAGGATTTTTTTATTAGACGAAATAATTAATAATCTTTACCTCTAAACATTTTTTTACATGTAATAGTTATTCTTAAAAACTACTGAACCGATTTTGATGTGGTTTTCACTACTAGTTAAATCATTTTTAGTGCATGTTTTTAGCTATTAATATTTTATGAAATTACAAAAACCCACATTACAAAACCTAAAAAATACCCTTGTCAATCGATTCGTGATCAATCCCGAGTCCAACGAGGTATATGAAACCATATATGAAAAATTTTGAGGGAGGGGGGGGTATGACCGGAAAAACTCCTAAAATGGACTAAACTAAAACAACATACCTACCATATAGTGAAAATTCAAGGTCTCTAGGGGGCCAGTTCCTGCAGATTGGACGGTGTGTAGAGGCCTTTAGTTTATAACTTTATATTACTCAACAAAATTTTCTACACAATCGATTAAGGAAAGAATCGCGGCTTTGAGAAATTATTCACCAAGGTTGTTTCCAAAATGCAACTTATTTGACTGTTAAAATTTTTATATTGCATCTTGCAAAGATTTTAAAAATAAAAAAAATCATACAAAAAAAATAAAAACCATATGCCATTATTCCATGCACTAAGGCTTCCGCGGTGATCATATAGTACAGTAAAAATAGTAAAAAAATATACATTTTAAACACAAAAATTCCTTCGTCAACGAAAATTGGTACATACGTAGTTTTATACCTAAACTTTAAGAAACCGTTGAGCGTAGAAGGAATTTTTGTGTTCAAAAAATCTATTTTTACTGTACTAATAAATTAAATCCAATTAAATGTAGGTACCAGCGTTGTGAAATTTGCTAATGCAATATTTTTCATTATTCATTATCAAAACAATGCAAGTAATGTGCATTAGTCATTGCCTGCATTACTTAAACAATTATAATGCGAGTTGTGCATTACTCTCTCATAGAAACAATTGTAATGCAGATTTTGTGCATTATGCATTACTTTTAACGAACAATGATGAAAATAATGCATTATTTTAAAAATTTCGTGCATTACCATTAATTTTTCTATTGGGAAAAAAGTTCACAAGTATTAAGTAGAAATCTAAGAACATATATTTAATAAATTTATAAATTTGTTCCGACGTATATCTTCGATATAATTGAATTAAAAAAAATGTCCAGAGGTGTATTAAGTGATATTTGAGGCCCCTACTGTTAAAATAACATATTCACATAAACTGTATGGGACACCTCGGATATAATTTAACCAATAAAAAAAATTGTCCAGGGGCGTATTCAGTGATATTTGAGGCCCCTACTGTTAAAATAACATATTCACATAAACTGTATGGGACACCTCGGATATAATTTAGCCAATAAAAAAAATTGTCCAGGGGCGTATTCAGTGATATTTGAGGCCCCTACTGTTAAAATAACATATTCACATAAACTGTATGGGAAACCTTGGATATAATTTAACCAATCAAAAAAATTATCCAGGCGCGTATTAAGTGATATTTGAGGCCCCTACTGTTAAAATAACATATTCTCATAAACTGTATGGGACACCTCGGATATAATTTAGCCAATAAAAAAAAATTGTCCAGGGACGTATTCAGCGATATTTGAGGCCCCTAATGTTAAAATAACATATTCACATAAACTGTATGGGACACTTTGGATATAATTTAACCAATAACATTAAATAGTCCAGACGCGTATTTAGTGATATTTGAGGCCCCTGCTGTTAAAATAACATATTTACATAAACTGTATGGGACACCTCGGATATAATTTAACCAATAAAAAAAATGTCCAGAGGTGTATTAAGTGATATTTAAGGCCCCTACTGTTAAAATAATATATTCACATAAACTGTATGGGACACGTTGGATATATTTTAACAAATAAATAAAATAGCCCAGACCCGTATTAAGGGATATTTGATGCCCCGACTGTAAAATAACATATTCATATAAACTATACAGAAAACCTTGGATATAATTTAACAAATAAAAAAAGTCAAGACGCGTATTAAGTGAAATTTGAGGCCCCTACATTAAAAATAACATATTCACATAAACTGTATTTATACCTTGTAT
Organism: Sialis lutaria; assembly: GCA_949319165.1. Classification (NCBI taxonomy): domain Eukaryota; kingdom Metazoa; phylum Arthropoda; class Insecta; order Megaloptera; family Sialidae; genus Sialis; species Sialis lutaria. Next base: position 36,513,579 of record OX439232.1, on the reverse strand, counting down.
ATCATTTAACAAATAAAAAACAATGTCCAGAGGCGTATTAAGTGATATTTGAGGCCCCTACAGTTAAAATAACATATTCACATAAACTGTATCGGACACGTTTAATATAATTTAACAAATAAAAAAAATTGCCCAGATACGCATTAAGGGTTATTTGAGGCCCCTACTGTAAAATAACATTCACATAAACTATACAGAGACCTTGGATATAATTTAACCAATAAAAAAATTCCAGGCGCGTATTAAGTGAAATTCGATGCCCCTACATTAAAAATAACATATTCACATTAACTGTATGGATACCTTGTATATCATTTAATAAATAAAAATATATTATCCAGAGGCGTATTAAGTGATATTTAAGGCCCCTACAGTTAAAAAAACATATTCACATAAACTATACAGAAACCTTGGATATCATTTCACCAATAAAAAAAGTCCAGACGCGTATTAAGTGAAATTTGAGGCCCCTACGCAAAAATGTTATATTTGGTCTAAGCGCAAATATTGGGAAGTACAAACGTAAATTTTATCTTATTGAATTTTTAGTGCTTCTTTTCTCAATTTTTAATTTTTTATTCAAAACATCATTATTTTATCAACATACTAAATACTTACATTTGTTTATAGTTGTATTTCAAATCAAGTTCTCCAGTACAATGAAACATTTAGTTTCCGTTTGAGGCGTTCCTGCATTAAACCGGATTTCAAATTTCATAACTGTGTCACAATGAGGTCTCCAGATAATAAATAAAAAAGTATATTTATCAAAAGTTTTGGGGGTCTGTAGATCCCCAACGAAAGTTACCGGACACATTTTTTCTTGAAATATTTTTCTCGATCAACTGTTTATGTTTATTGTACCTAATATGACTTATCCTGTATCATTCTTAAAGATATGGTAAGGGTTAATATTCAGTTAAAGTATAGGACATTATAATTACATAATATTTCACACCTCCATTCACTCAGCAATTAAAAAAAAATTACTAATGATAATTTGCTATTAACATAAACCAGAATTCATAATATATTGTTTAGTATGTATCTGAACTATTTTTTTATAAATAAAATCCATATTGTACATACGCAATTGTATTCTTTAAATGATAAAATAACATCCAACGTTTTCAAACTATTATTGAAAATTTTTATAATTCAGTCCTCAAATTATAATTAATATGCGTATTATTTTTTTTATTGGATAAATTATGTCTAAGGTCCCTTACTCTTTATGTGAATATATTATTCTAGGCCTCAAATATGAAGTATATTTTCACTAGTTAAATTAGATACAATATCCCCGCACGGTCAGATTGAATATGTTATTTTAACATTAGGGGTCTCAAATATCAGTAAATACGCGTCTGAACTGTTTTTTGTTATTGGTTAAATTATATCCAAGGTGTCCCATACAGTTTATGTGAATATATTATTTTAACAGTAGGGGCCTCAAATATCACTTAATACGCCTCTGGACATTTTTTTATTGGTTAAATAATATCCGAGGTGTCCCATACAGTATATGTGAATATGTTATTTTAACAGTAGGGGCCTCAAATATCACTAAATACGCGTCTGGACTATTTAATGTTATTGGTTAAATTATATCCAAAGTGTCCCATATAGTTTACGAAAATATGTTATTTTAACATTAGGGGCCTCAAATATCACTAAATACGCCCCTGGACAATTTTTTGTATTGGCTAAATTATATCCGAGGTGTCCCATACAGTTTATGTGAATATGTTATTTTAACAGTAGGGGCCTCAAATATCACTGAATACGCCCCTAGACAATTTTTTTTATTGGCTAAATTATATACGAGGTGTCCCATACAGTTTATGTGAATATGTTATTTTAACAGTAGGGGCCTCAAATATCACTTAATACGCGTCTGGACAATTTTTTTTTATTGGCTAAATTATATCCGAGGTGTCCCATACAGTTTATGTGAATATGTTATTTTAACATTAGGGGCCTCAAATATCACTGAATACGCCCCTGGACAATTTTTTTTATTGGCTAAATTATATCCGAGGTGTCCCATACAGTTTATGTGAATATGTTATTTTAACAGTAGGGGCCTCAAATATCACTTAATACGCGTCTGGACAATTTTTTTGATTGGCTAAATTATATCCGAGGTGTCCCATACAGTTTATGTGAATATGTTATTTTAACAGTAGGGGCCTCAAATATCACTGAATACGCCCCTAGACAATTTTTTTTATTGGCTAAATTATATACGAGGTGTCCCATACAGTTTATGTGAATATGTTATTTTAACAGTAGGGGCCTCAAATATCACTTAATACGCGTCTGGACAATTTTTTTTTATTGGCTAAATTATATCCGAGGTGTCCCATACAGTTTATGTGAATATGTTATTTTAACATTAGGGGCCTCAAATATCACTGAATACGCCCCTGGACAATTTTTTTTATTGGCTAAATTATATCCGAGGTGTCCCATACAGTTTATGTGAATATGTTATTTTAACAGTAGGGGCCTCAAATATCACTTAATACGCGTCTGGACAATTTTTTTGATTGGTTAAATTATATCCGAGGTGTCCCATACAGTTTATGTGAATATGTTATTTTAACAGTAGCGGCCTCAAATATCACTGAATACGCCCCTGGACAATTTTTTTGATTGGTTAAATTATATCCGAGGTGTCCCATACACTTAATGTGAATATGTTATTTTAACAGTAGGGGCCTCAAATATCACTGGATACGCCCCTGGACAATTTTTTTTATTGGTTAAATTATATCCGAGGTGTCCCATACACTTAATGTGAATATGTTATTTTAATAGTAGGGGCCTCAAATATCATTTATTACGCCTCTGGACAATTTTTTTTATTGTTTAATTAAATTATTATATAAGGTATCCATACGTTGAGACATTTTTTTTAAATTGAGTAAATATAATTAGAACCTTAGATTTCTGTATTGTACTTGTGAACTTTTTTCCCAATTTTTGTTGTGAATACAAACCTAAAAAATTAATGATAATACATGAAATTTTTGAAATAATGCATTATTTTCACCATTATTCATTATCTTGAAAGTAATGAAAAATTGTGATTTTTGCATTATTATTTTCAAATCAATGCATAATGCATCCATATTTTCATTACCGATTGTTTTGGATAATGCATAATGCGCATTGCCAGATAATGCATTACTTTTGGTAATGCCATTACGAAAATAATGCATTATTTACAACGCTGGTAGGTACACGTGTTCTGAACATAATTTAAAAACAACATTTTTCGAAATCAATTTTTTTACAGTGTGTTAGACGTACAACCTTAATACTTTTTAGTCATCCTGTATTTTATTAAATTATACAAAAACAAACAAAAATCTCCTGTAGATATTTCTGCTTGCAAAACGTCAGCATATGCAGTCTATTCGTACATGCATGTGAAAACATTAACCGTAGAGAGGTTAACGACATTCACAGGGTTGAACAAAACCATATTATTTTTAAAATGAAAATAAAAAAGATGTTTTAATTATAAGTATTTATTGTGTCAGTCTAAATTTAAATGCTTTACTAGGAATTACATTAAAGGCAATTTTATTTCCACATTTATTTTTGTATATATATACTTATACTGAGTGTCCCAAAAGTCACAACACCATTTAAAATTCAAATAACTTTCTATGTACACTCAGCGTTCTGTAGGACGACCATCCACAAGACGACCGTTCCGTAATACAATGTTCTAACAGTTCTATAGAACGTCTTTCCCCAACTCCCACCATAATACCATTGTGACTGCTATATTTCAGCGCGAAATTTAAATTAACAAATTGACGTTAAAGTCTTCTATGTAGATTTTACACACAAAACTTGTGTTTTGGTGTGACTCAATGTGGGAAAAAAATGAAATTGAAAACAAATTTTCGTTGAAATTGAAATATAATAGTATAAAAAAATGTGTAAGGTACATACATTTTATTTAAAATTTGATAATTTGAAAACGGTTAAAAAAGGAAATAACAAAAATAAATTATTGGCATATGATTGTATAGAAATCTATACATTTTTGATCCAGTATTAAAGCAGCGAATAAAATTGTCTAGAGTTCAATTCTAAAAAGTCAACAAACCAGGATCTCGTTCACCAACAGCGCCATTTAAAGGATGTAATTTTCAAAAAACTAAATACAATTTATTTTCAAGAAGTGTGTTTTCTGTTTATGAAAGAATAAAAGTGAATTATTACGAAAAGAAAAAGTTATTCCAATTTAAAATGGTGTTGTGACTTTTGGACCACCTGTATATAAAAGCGAATGAATCAAAAAGTTACAAAAAAGGATATATTTATACTTAACTATAACTTGTTGATGTTTAAGCGATGGAAAAGACAGAAATAAGTTAATTATCTGTGGAACACGTGCTGTACAAAAACTAGTATTACATACGAGACATGTAAACAAAGAATAGTGTAACAAAAGGATCGAATAACCAAAAATAAATGTTATAAACAAAGATAACAAAGAACATTCTTTATTTCACTGTAATTTTATTTTTTTTGTAATATTTGTTTTATACTTAAGGTAGTTGGTCCATCATAATGTGATCACATTAGGCCATGAGTACATATTTTTAATTTAGAGAAATGATCATGGCAACGCTGTACATTATCTACTATTAACTACTTGTCAAATGATTATATTTTATCATATAAGCTACCACAGAATATATTAATAATTAATGAAATCGATTATAATTCCCTTCAATCCACTTATCATATTTTGTAAAAAATTATTTCATTATTTCGTGTATTTTTTACAATAATCAAATGAATACGTTGTTGCCACATTGTCAACAATACTGTAATTTATGTGATGGTTTGGTAGTTAAATCTGGTTAAATCTTAATAAAGGGATGGTCAATAATTCCAATTTTTTGTATACTGTTTTCTTTCATATAAATATACAACATGTCAGTTTTTTATGAAAATCTGACGCTACGTTTAAATTTTATCTAATAAAACGTTACGTTAGTGTACGGTTAGTCCATATAAGCTGTGTTAAAAATATAAACTTTGAGATCGTTTTTCATGACTTTGAGATGGTCAATTTTAATAAAAATGGGCTATTTTTCAGATATTAATCTAGGGAATATTCCTGTGCAATTTAAACAAAATCTGACGAAAACATGTTTACGGACCAACTACCTTAAGATTAATTTTTGTCTGAGAAGAAAACCTCCTATTATTGAAAACATCTTTCAACTGGAAACGGATATTTACCTACAAATTTTCGGAGACATGTTTAAATAAAGTGTTTTGCTCAAAATAATTCTTTCAACCTACTGTATAAGTTTAGCACGCCAATTTTGAATTATTAAATTTTAGGCTTCTTTCACTATTCTGAAATCTCTCAAGGAGTAGTGGGAAGGGATAAAAAAAATGTATCACAGGTTCAAAAACTAGAAAGTGTCAGCTTTAAGATGCGTTTTAGAACATCAAAATCCATTCAATTTTCACAAAGATACAACTGTTTAAAGAAAAATTGAAAAAATCAAATGCATTTTACGTGTTAATATTCGATCACTCGGGGACACGTGTTAATAATATCCAATCACTTTAAAATTTTGTATACATCATTTTTACCTTTAAAAATTTGGGGGGGGGGGGGTGATCTTAATGAAATTCGAAAATAAGAAAATTAATGGCCAATCAATACTGGGTAGTTTATGTTACTTTAAAATTTAATTAAAAATAAATAAAAAATTATTTCAGTATGAATTTTTTTATTAAAAAGAAATATAACATAATTATTATACTATTTATTAATAATGTTATTTAGAGAATGTATTTCAGTTCAAAACATATAAACAATATATGTAAATTATTCGCCATTGTCTTAAAAATAACAAAGCAAATTGTAAACGATATCATTGTCACAAATGTTTATAAAATACTTGCAATTAGTCAACATTCTTCAACTCCAATTGCGAAAATATTTACAGTAAAATTAATATCAAATTACTCGATAAAAATGTTTATTGAAAAAAAAATTAAAGAGCATGTATAATTCATATCATGAAAAATGACCGGTTCGGCAATGTAATTTCAATGCTTGACCCGGTTAACTTTCATGTTACAGATTTTACTTTCTTAATACAGTGAAACTTGATTAAGTGGGACTTGGATTCAAAATTCAACTTAAAATTATACTGAGGTCCCGTGTTTTTTACACCAAAATACCTCTATTAGTGAAATTTATAAAACTCCTATATCTGGAGAAAAAAATTATAATAACCTCTCTTACTGGAACATCTAAGATTGATTACCTCTATAACTGAGACAACATTAAAAAAATCTCTATATAAGTTCTATTTTAACTTATATTAGTAGGACCCTCTGTAAATAAGACAATCACTTGGATATCTGAGAGACTGGGTAAATGGGAAACCTCTTTAAGTGGGATAAAATAACAGGTCCCTTGTTATTCGAGTTATCCAGGTTTCACTGTATAAGAATATAAATCTTAAATAATTAAAACAACTTTTTGTTAGAAACATGCATTATCTTTAAAATAATAAAACGTCCGTGTTGGGCACGCACTTGATAAGGTTCAGTAGCCATTCTCACTTACATTATCTACTTGATAATATACGTATCAATAGCTATTTTATATTGACGAAAAATGTAATCTCTTTATAAAAGTGTACATGCTCTTATGACGATTTATAAAAAAAAATATTTATAAATTTTTCATAAACTATTTTGGCTACAGTGTTCATTATGATTTTTATTAAAACTACTAATTAAAAACTATATTCTGGAATTTTTTCAGATTTTTTACATCGATAGTTTAGAAATTACAGAGGGGGGCACTCTGATAACGACATTGAAAGCAAATATGTCGTAACTGAAGGGTTAAAATCAAAATATCCTAATACATTACTTATTGCATTTTAGAAGACCTTTCTTAAGACACCCCACTCAATGGGGTAAGTAAAAAAATTAATACAGAGAAATCAAAAACAATTATTTTTTTCATTCCTGTTTTTGGGGCATCAATTTACTTACGCCCGTACACCAAATTTAATAAGAATAGGTATATAATCGAGAGATTGAAAGAGCTATAGCATATAAACAGACAGACAGACAGACCGAAATGATAAGGATTCCTAATTTTCTACATACCTAACCTTAAAAAATAAATGTGATCTGAATTGATTTTCAACAGTACTTCGTTAAAGTCGATTTTGGATTCTCATTGCGCCAATTGTTAATGAGCGCTGAACAAAAATTACCATAATAATAAAATAGATACTTTTGTGTAAGGTTTGCACGCACTGGAGAACAAATAAAGTTTGAACGAGAGCAGAATTGGTCGCACCAATTAAATGTTAATTCGACAAATTTAATATGTTCAAAATAAAATTTAACCGTGCTTTTTATTTTTCTTGGTTCAATTCATTTTATATTATAATCAGTTAATTAAAGAAATAATCGGATAGTATAAAACAGTGGCGTAGCTAAAAAAATCTGGGGGGTTAATATTAAGAATTAATTTTTTTATGTTTTCTTAGAGCGTATGTTTTTTAAGAACACTGCATATTTCGATTGAGGAAGGGGGGGGGGGGTCAAAATCCCCCTCCACGGTTACTACGCTACTGGCATATGTATTAATTATGCATTTGTTCATAAGATTTTTTTTTTCAAATCTTTAATTAATTTAAATTGTAAAAAATAAATCGTGTGATAGGTGTGACCTTTAAGGTCCACACAATCAACTTTCCATACTTGAATACTGATTAAGTATTGTTTAAAAAACTATAAGATATTGTTTGATAAAAACTGATATTTCAATCATTTTTAAGAAATTCTGAAATCTATTTTTGTTCAACAAACAAAAAAAACGGCTGGGCCGAATTTAATGAAATTTCTTTCAGATCATTTTCACGCCAAAACGCTTCGATTGGAAGCCCAACGAAGTCAATATCATTTTTTACTTGTGATATTTCATTAAAGAAAAAAAAAATGAGCACGTAATTTTTTATTAAAAAAACTAAAAACATAGAAATATTTTTATAAAATGCATATATCATGAATTTACATACACTGTCATACAAAACTACAAAAATTGTTGATAAAAAATCTTACAACTTTTGTTATAATCCTAGCATGTCTAAATTACAGCATTTACAACTTTCCATGTTAAGGAAAATTTTTGAATTATATTCCTGAAAGGTCAGGTTTATTCAAGTTAAAAGTATTGACGCACACTGTCTTTCAAGCTAACGTTAACTTGTTTTTTACTATTTTGAATGCAGGTAAAAATATTCTCTTCGTTTTTTGGGGAATTTTATTGACTGAAATCTGTATATTTACCTTCAAAATCACAGGTGTCCAAAGACTTTTGCACTGCAGTGTATGTAAGAAGAAATTTAATGTATATTTACATATAAATGGATTTTTGTTTTCGTGTATTCATATACCGGGTGGTCTATTTAAATTGAGACAAGCAAATATCTCGAAAATTAAGGTTTTTCAGGGATAATGTTTGGTACAAAAGTTTCAGGGTTCGAAGGGGGAAAACCAATGGAGGTAAAATTTTTTACTTTGAGTGGAGGTTTTAAGGTCATTTTGGGGTCAACTTTATTTTTTTAAATGGAAACCTATTTCTTTTTTTACATATTCGTATTTTGCAGAAAAAAAGAAACAACTTTTGTCTAAGAAGTTTTTTCAAAATCCTCAAATTCAGGGGCATTTTTTTAATCTGTTTTTTTATTTTTTTGTTTGTTTTTATTAAAAAAATTCGAAATTATTATTTATAATTATTAACTCTGCATGTTTAAGTAACAATAAATTTAAAAAATGTTTTTTTTTTTTAATTTTAGGATTTAAAAAAAATTGTTTTTATATTTTGAATATTTTTACGAAAAAAAAAATAGGTTAAAATTGAGGATTTTGAAAAAACTTTTAAGACAAAAGTTGTTTATTTTTTTCTGCAAAATACGAATATGTAAAAAAAGAAATAGATTTCCATTTAAAAAAATGAAGTTGACCCCAAAATGACCTTAAAACCTCCACTCAAAGTCAAAAATTTTACCTGCATTGGTTTTCCCCCTTGGAATCCTGAAATTTTTGTACCAAACATTATCCCTGAAAAACCTTAATTTTCGAGATATTTGCTTGTCTCAATTTAAATTTATTATATACAGTAATATTAACCCTCCGATAGGCGCGCATAGAAAGTTACATGAATAGGCGCGTATGTATCTCACAGATACATTTCAATATTTTCATATTAAACACCTATTAATTCAAAATAGTTTATTAGCATTTAGTTTTATGAAATATCAGGTATATAAAACACTTAAATACATATAAATTAAATAAATGGTATTTCTATAAATTGAAATAAAAAACTGGTTGAAACAAAACTGAAAAAATGCATACTTTGGTAAATTTCAACTCAAAAAATTTTTTTTTAGAAATACAATCTGTGCAAATTGGTGAACAATGTTCAATTTTACAATTTATACAATAATACTTTGAAAGACGGGTACGTTTTGCGCTAGTATAGCAGGTAGTAGTATAGTAGACGTGTATCTGTGAGATACAAAACAGCAATATATAAAAACACTGACTACTTTGTAATCACTTGGCATACTGTTACAAACCACCACGGGAGCTAGGAAGATACATGGGAGGAGGAACGTAGAGCTGGGCGCGGGCCGTGAATTCTTCGGGTCACGCCGTGTCACGGCCGTGACCCGCGTGAGCGTGAGCGATTTTCAAATATTGGATCGTGATCGTGCGTGATCGTGAGTAACAATAAAACAATCGTGCGTGACCGTGCGTGAGTAAATTTTTGTCGTGCGTGAGTCCGTGAGTCGTGACTATGCATATTTTTAGAATGATACGTTTGGATTCGTTTCACATATTTAATTGTTAATACGAAATGCTACAATTGACTACTATAAGAATTTCAAAGAAGCACTGTAAAATTTAATAGTCAGCGTTGCCAACTTGAAATAAATTTAAAATCCCTCTGTCGACACGTTAATAATCCCCCAGATTTTAAAATGTATTGGTTGTTGCTATTACATACTATGTTTTATTTCCATTTTTTTTTGTTATTATTTGCACTAAAAATGTAGTTTAAAAGAAATAATACAAATATAAAGTATACAAGTATACACATATTATATTGCACAAAAAAAAATTAATTAAAAATTTTATTTATTTCATATTATTAAATCGTGTCACGACCGTGACCCGCCGTGCGTGATCGGGCGGGAGTAAAAAAATACAATTCGTGAGCGTGCGTGATCGTGATTTTTATTTCTGAGACCGTGAGTGAGCGGGCGTGACTAAAAAAATTTTGCTCGTGAGCGTTCGTGATTGTGAGCAAAAATTACTCACGCGCCCAGCTCTAGGAGGAAGGTCTAACTTTTGAAACGTGTCCGTTAGAACCAATATAAAATGAGAATGTATGCGCCTATCGGAGGGTTAAATAAGGTATACACATAGATATATTAATCCAACGCGAGCATGCCTGGCAGGATAATAATTCCACTAATCATGTTTATTCCAACAGTTCCCTCCAGAGAGTTGGCCCTCCTGCAAAGCCTAGCAGGATGCGACAAATGACACACACAAACACACACAAAGGCACAGACACACACACACAAGTTTGTTCCATATGCCTATAATAGAACCTAATTCAAGTTTTATGCAAAATTATTTCTTCAGTAATAATATGATGCTCATAAGCGCCAACTCGGTGAGGGGGGGGGGGGGTCAAAAATATTATTTTTAATTTCATTAAGATTGTAACGTCGCACATCTAACACTACAACTTGAAGTCATAAAAACCTTAAATTTTTGTGATTGTTAAAAATATATTTTTTACTTTTATTAGTGCATTTTTAATAAAAGCTTGTTTTTATAAAGTATTTTTTTTGTAATTTTATTTATTATTTTCATATATCTATACTAAAATTATTATGCAATAGTACAATTATATTATATTATATTTGATTAGGTTATCTACATTTGGGCCGATTTAAATTATTTCTGTAAAAATTTATTTTCTATATAACATATTGTAATCTTTTACTTCTATTATAACATATTTGAAATACATATTTATATTATATAGATAAAAGTAAATTAAAATGATAACAACGAAAATTACACGGAGAAAAATATTTCATAACAATCCTTCAATTTTTAAAGAAATATGTATTACTATTTTACGTAAACGGTACAAAATATTGTCATTCTTGCTAGGGTAGGTCACGTGTTTGTTAAATTACTAAAGTTACAATATCAATTAGTAATTATTGCATGCAGGATCTAAATCTATGTATATTATTGGTATAGTTTAATTTGTTATACCAATAAACAAATATACTATTAATATAATCAATACTTTACACAATCTTTGTATTTATTGTATTGTCTTTTAATTGAAATGAAATAACTTGTATAGCACTTTATTATAAAATAATTCAACTAAAGAATAATTAATTCGTATTATGATATTTACGAATATAGGAAAAATATTTTATTACAAAAATTATAATAGAGATTGTACAAGTTAGGCCTATTTCACACATATACGGTTTCATTCGGTTCGGTTCGTTTTCGGTCGCTGCCGACAAGTGTGAAACGGTGATTCAGTTTGTATTCGGTACCTAATAGAAACCGTACAGAACCGAATACTCCCTCCACACGAACAGTTTAGTTTCTGTTTTAACCTGATAGCGAGTGTTATTTTTTTTAAGTTTTGTCGCGGATTTTCTAATAAAATGAGCGGTTTTCCAGATGTTGATGTGGATCGTCTTCATGCTCTTTAGCTTTGGGAAAATAGTGTAGAATGCTCCAAATTTCTGCTGTAAAGTGATGAGAGGGTGCTCGCAATGAATTCTAGTATTCCTCCTTCATTTTTTAATTTTTTTATAGAGAAACAACATGGCAACAAGTTGCTTTCTCTCCATGATAACTACTGAGTTTACGGAAAAAAATAAAACCTAATATGAACCGTATGAGAACCGTGTATGTGTGAGAGGGTTTGATTCGTTTTCGGCTGAAACCGAAAACGAACCGAACCGAATGGAACCGCGTATGTGTGAAACAAGGCTTACTCAATTGACAGTAGGTACATGTTAGTTAAAAGTAATTGAAATTTTTAATCGGCAATTTTATTAAAAAATCGACTCTATTTTCCTCCGTGTACAAATTAATCAATTTTAAATATTTTAGAATAATCAATATATTTTTCGTATCACTAACGTACGTACAGACAGAGGGGCCGCTGATACACAATACATATAGTTACGTAAAGAGGTTTGAGGGGAAGGATGAAAGACGGGGTGCGGTGGCCAGAAATCAGCAAACAGCTGTTGCATATGTCTGGGTTGCAGGTGGTTCTTACAACACCACTACACCGGTCTATATTACATCCGTGCACAGAAAGAAATTCTTTATATTATCACAGAAATTATATTATTTTTTAAACTTGATAAAATATATTTTTTTCACGAAATCTCAGCTGTTTTCTAATAGACAAACTGTTCAATATAACTAGTACTAAAATTTTATTCAATTAAAATAAAAAATACGGTACGTGACGCCTGTACACGAAGTTCGACTTGCAATTGACAACTTTTTATTTACAAATCTTAAATTTTTCGTAAAAATATGACCACTGTCTCAGAAGTACCTACTGTTTTAATTTCTTACATTTTTAAAAACATACGTTACGCGACACTAGTACGCGAAGTTCGACTCGCAATTGACAACTTTTATTTACCAATTTTAAATTTTTTGTAAAAATTAGACCACCATTTGAGAAGCACTGTTACATTTTTAAAAACATACGTTACGCGACACTAGTACGCGAAGTTCAACTCGCTTTTGACAAATTCTTATTTACCAATTTTAAATTTTTCGTAAAAATATGACCATCGTTTGAAAAGCACTGTTTTAATTTGTTACATTTTTAAAAACATACGTTACGCGACACCAGTACACGAAGTTTAACTCGCAATTGACAATTTTTATTATCAATTTTAAATTTTTCGTAAAAATATGACCACCGTCTCAGAAGCACTGTTTTAATTTGTTACATTTTTAAAAACATATATTACGCGATGTTCGACTCACAAATCACCACCGTTTGATAAGCATTGTTTTAATTTGTTACATTTTTAAAAACATACTTTACGCGACACTAATACGCGAAGTTCGACTCGCTTTTGACAAATTTTTCTTTGCAAATCTTAAATTTTTCGTAAAAATATGACCACTGTCTCAGAAGTACTATTTTAATATGTTACATTTTTAAAAACATACATTACGCGACACTAGTACGCGAAGTTCAACTCGCAATTGACAACTTTTTATTTACCAATTTAAAATTTTTCGTAAAAATATTACCACCGTTTGAGAAACACTGTTTTAATTTATACGCAAGCGCTTAGGCATACTTGTCCAACCATAGTATCTCCATTTCTTCTTTATACCTGCTGGTAAATTTTCGTTTCCCAGATTTTACCACAGACACAGTTTGGGTCATGTTTTTTTTGGTTGATAGTATATATGCAACATGTGTTTTTAAAATTTAATAATTATAAGTATATATTTATTTCGTTTTTATTGGTAAATGTTTAATAATACATTTTTTCTTAATTTCTATTTTTCCTCCACGAATTTTTTTTAAATTTAGTAATTTTATCTTGGGTTGCACAAAATAAAATTAATCACGATTAGTTAATCGGTTATTTTAAAACCATTATTACGTCAATTCTAAAAAAACAATCACGGTTATGATACATTTTATAAGGAAAAAAATTATCATATTTAGTGAATTGTTCATTTACAAATTGAGATAAGTTTAGAATAAATATTAATCATGGATTGAAAACAACTGATTAACTAATCGCGGTTAATTTTTAACCCAAGGTTAGGCTTATAAAATAACTCTTATCTAATATCGGCTCTGATTTATAAAGAAGAGGAAGCCTAGAATGAAAATAAAAAAGATGTCGACCTTTTTTATAAAGTAAATATTCATCAAAATCAATTCATACAAAAATATATTATTTACGGTTAAGGTAAAACGGAAACATTATCAACTAAGAGAACGTCCATAAACCACGTAACTCTTACATAGGGGGGGGGGGGGCAGCTATACTGTCTACACATGGCGTTATATGGGGATTTACACCAAAAAAAAAGTTTTTTGATGTACCAAAATGAATATAAAAAATTAAAGTTGGCAACACTGTTTCGAAATAATAATAATAAATGTTCATATAGTACATTATATGAACTATAAACCACGTACTATTTTAGGAGGGAGGGGTACATCTATACTGTCGAAATGGCGTTACATAGGGGATTATAACAAAAAAAAAATATTTTGCTGTAGTAAAATATAAAAAATTAAGTTGGCAACACTGATTCGAGATATAATACAGTTCATAGTAGATTATATAAGCTAGATTATTTCTATAATAGTATGTTTGAGATGAGATAACCATTATGTGTAAAGCGCGAGCCGCAAGCGTCCATGGGATAAAAACGGGCTTGTGCGCATGCGCGCACAGTGTCATAGAAACTGCATCTATACTGCCTGCCTACCCAATAAATAGGGTAGTTAAAGACGGTCTCATTTTAATAAACCCTTTTAAGGTACTGGCATCAGCCTTGACCGCTTTACGAACAAGGCATACTTTGGAATTGATAGGCTTCTTTTTTTGTAATTATCAAAAACTCATGTTACTAATAAAACAAGCAACTCTTTATTAAATCAATATAATTGCCATTTATTTTGTTTATATTCTTTCTCCAGTAATGATAAGTATTACGACATATAACAAGTTATAAAATAAAGACTCGTAAAATTAGAAACAATGTAAAGCAGATGCTATGACAATATAATAATTAATAAATAGATTACACTAATAATTAGTTTAAAAATGTCCACCATTTTGACACTCATTGACCGATTGTCATCAAATTAAGTTGTTTTACAATGAAGTGTCTATAAATTATGATTCAGTAATGACAGTAATCAAATATCAACAAATATTTTTAATTTATTTAATACATTTAATTAAACACGTGTCCAACATTGGGGTATTGCCAGCACTTTAAGTAGCAAGAAAACTAGTTTTTTTTTATCAATATCTAAATCATGCTTGTCCAACCCGCGGCCCTTGAGTATCTTTATTGCGGCCTACATCGGAATTCTTTAATAGGAAATAATTATAAAAATAATTTATTAAATTAGGCAACATCGAAAATAAAAGTATTCAATTCCGTATAAAATACATAAAAATTATATGTGCAACCCTTGATAGACTGAGTTTGTGCTATGCGGCCCAAGAAGTTCAAAAGGTTGGACACCTATGTACTATGGGCCAGGTGACCCCATTCTGTGGCCAAAAGTCTACTTTTGAATTTGAGAAAACTAATTAGACCACTGCATTAAGGTAGTTGGTCCATCATAATGTGATCACATTAGGCCATGAGTACATATTTTTAATTTAGAGAAATGATCATGGCAACGCTGTACATTATCTACTTTTAACTACTTGTCAAATGATTATATTTTATCATCTAAACTACCACAGAATATATTAATAATAATTAATGAAATCGATTATAATTCCCTTCAATCCACTTATCATATTTTGTAAAAAATTATTTCATCATTTCGTGTATTTTTTACTATAATCAAATGAATATGTTGTTGCCACATTGTCAACAATACTGTAATTTATGTGATGGTTTGGTAGTTAAATCTGGTTAAATCTTAATAACGGGATGGTCAATAATTCCAATTTTTTGTATACTGTTTTCTATCATATAAATATACAACATGTCAGTTTTTTATGAAAATCTGACGCTACGTTTAAATTTTATCTAATAAAACGTTACGTTAGTGTACGGTTAGTCCATATAAGCTATGTTAAAAATATAAACTTTGAGATCGTTTTTCATGACTTTGAGATGGTCAATTTTAATAAAAATGGGCTATTTTTCAGATATTAATCTAGGGAATATTCCTGTACAATTTAAACAAAATCTGACGAAAACATGTTTACGGACCAACTACCTTAAGTATTAATTGAAGTAGTTATAATGATAATTACATGTTGACTGATCGATTCCTGTGCAAATGACAATGGTGCAAAGTCGAAAAACGTATAAAATTTTTTATTTTTTTTATTTTTTATAAAAAAATTGAAATCAGCGTCCCAAAAAATCTTTATAAAATGAATTTTAATAAAATCGGATATAACTAACTCCAACTTTTGGCCACAGAACAGGGTCTCCTGGCCCATAGTGCTATGGTCTAAATTCTCTAAATCATTCCACACTTTTGTTTTATTGAAACAAAAATATTATTTTTGTTTCAATAAAACAAAAATAAAAATTGTCCGTTTTAAATATAACTAACTATGTGAGTAGAGTCGTCTCTGATCTACCCGTTGTTGTTTGTTGTAAGTTATAACATCTGGCGACCGTGCTACAGAGTCAGAGAGTACCCTCCTAATTCGCTTGTAGGCTTTGTGTGCTCCCAACCTTTTATGTTTATATTTAGACACTCGGGGAAATAATTAATAACGATTCACATTTCATTTCGAAGATACTGATTATATTTGAATTTTGAAATTGTTAAATACATACAATATATACACATACAGCCAAGTAAAACAATACAATATATACAGTGGAACCTCGTTAATACGTTTTTGAAGGGACTAAGGGGAAAAAACGTGCAACGAGAAAAAAATACTAACGAAATAGTCTAACATAGAATCTGGAATACCTGGACCGAAAAATAAAAACATACTAATTAAAGAGGTTCAACTGCACAGTAAATAATAAAATGTCTATGTGTTAAAAAATGTGATCAATGTAAAACATCCGTGATCGATTTGGCTCCGATACAGGTTGTTTGTTAATATGATAATTTCTTACCAATATGAAAATATTCACGTTTATCTTATTGATAAATATATATTATTACTTTATTACTAACAATGTTCTTATCACGGTAAAAATTTTGTTTCGTATTGAAAATATATAATTAAAAAAAAAAACACTTAATAAATTACATCACTGAATTTACCATATTGAAAATTGCACTTTCACTAGTTGGGTGGTGTAAAAAATATTCACACTGATAAATATTTATTAATACAATCATTATGTTTAATCTATTTGAGAGTTTCGTTAGTTGGTGTAATAAATTATTTATTAATTTGACAAATGAAAAGATGTTTAGATAAACATGAAGATAAATTTTTGAAATTAATAAAATATCCTCAGTAAGATTTTTTTATTATTATATTGAGGAAATATTGTTATATTAACAAGATAAATTTACTAAGGCCCGGTTTCTCAATATGAGTTTAAACTTCAGATTAAATAATCTTCATCCTAGGTTTAAACTGAACATAATGTCCAGTTTAAACCTCACTCTGTTTCTCAATATAAGTTTAAATGGAGACTTTTTTTATGTCAAACTAAAAATTAACCTCTAATTATTATATTAAATGTGATAAAAACAGGTTATTTTCAATAAAAGAGAACAGGGTACATTACTAGAATTAATAAAAGAATATAGTGTTACTATAGAATGTAAAAGAAGTTGGATAATAAGTTAATATTTAGGCTAGAAAAATAAATGTTTTCATCTGTCAGTTAAAAGTTAATCTTAAAATTAATTATAATTTTTAACTGGACATTGAGAAACAAATTTATAGTTTAATCTTAAGTTTAACTGGGACATGTGGTTTAAACTCATATTGAGAAACCAGGCCTAAGCATTTTTCCATCTCAAATTTTCAATAAGACCGAGTTTTTTTCTGTATAGGAAAGGCTATAGTCCTAGAGGAACCAAAAATATTTTATTATTACGTATAGCTGTTACCCATAACTTCATCCACATATAATTTGTATTTATTTTCATCTATAATATTTTTTTTGAGGTACAAAAAATGCAAGCTAATATTTGATAAAATACAAACGTGACAAACTGTTTGATAATGTGCGCATAAAACATGTTTAATATTTATTAATATGTACATGGTTGATGATTATTACTTAGACACGTCAGTATTCGGTGGCGCGACTGTTGAAATCATTGTTTAATGATTCATTTTTGTACAGTCACAAATACAATTCGGGTTCTCAGATCTTGTTAATTCGTAGAATTACTGTTTTGATTAATATGTAGTCAGGTACAAAAAATTAGTACTTATAATACAATAAATATGATATTATCTCTATGAATCTACTTTTAAACCCTTAGTTGGCTATGAACAATAAAGTGAGCATGAAGCACCCACTTCATAAATAAATACAAAGTCAAAGAAAGCATACCTATATATATATAATTTTCGCTAAAATTCGTTACATATCTTTTTAGAGTTCCGTAGAAAACTAGGAACCCTTATAGTTTTTCCATGTCCGTCCGTCTTGAAAAATGTTGACATAATAAGATAAAATTTGGTATACGGTCGTAGATTGATGACCCAAAAACAAAAATAATATGATTTTTGAAAAAAAAAAAAAAACAATTTTTTAAACCCCCCTTCCATAAAATGAAGTGTTTTCAAACAAAAAATTTCACCTACCCCATTGAGTGGGGTGTCGTTAGAAAGGTCTCTTAAAATGTATGAGAACCTTTTGATTTTAACCCTTCAATCACGATGTATTTGCTCTCCAAAGTCATTATAAAAGTCCCCCTCTCCTCTATTTTCTAAACTATCAATTTAAAAAATCTGAAAAAATTCCAGAATGTAGCTTTTAATTAGTACTTTCACTGAAAATTATAACGAACATTGTCAAAAATATTTTGGACCCACCTTCTATAGACTGAAAAATGAACTCATATTTTTTTCCCCCACTTACCCCATTAAGTGGGGTGTCATTTGATAGGTCTCCTAAAATGCAATAAAAATGTCAAATAACTTTTTGATTTTTTCTACATACCGCGCTAAACCGTGGGAAAATTAAATTAAAATTTAAAATTACATTCAGTATATATTTATAATAGTGCTCATTATACAATATTATAAAGAAATGACAATTTGAGTGATCTAGCAATAACACAAATGCATTTTCCTTTATTACCTTAAAATAACAACATGACAAAGAAATCGAAGTATGCATATACAGAAACAAAAGATTAAAATGTAGACAGACATGTTGTTTCACAACAAAAAGTTTCAGAATGTTCAAAAATGACAAAGAAATAATATCAGCCGTGGGAGGGGTTAAATTAATGATTTAAATACGAAATATTTCATATTTTTTAATTGCGAATATTAAATTGTGCTATTTTTCCTCTTCGCCTCTTATTTTAAAGTAAAAGTTACGACAGTAAAATGCGAAAATAACTTTGTTTGTTTGTTACATTTTCACGTCTAAACTGCTAGGCCGATCTTGATGAAATTTGGTAGGGAGATAGCTTAAGTCCTGAGTAAGGATATAAGCTACTTTATATCTCGAAAAATTCAAAAGTTGAATATAAAATGGAGACAGTTGGGGCATAACTAGGTAAGTATTTTGTAATTGTTGTAATTCGGTCATATAACATATATTTTTTAGAGTTGTTATCATTTTGTTGAAATAAGTACCTACTATTGTGAAACGCTGGTTCTTAGAATATAATTTTTTGCATGATAAATTCGAAATATATTTGCTAGCATATGCATATATTGTATGTAAATACATTTTTTACAGAACAGTGAACATTAATGAAATATGAATAAATTATTATTATTTTATATGAACACTAAATTTTCTTTATGTAAAATTAGACAAAGTCTTTAAAAAACTTCAGAAAAATGGTTATAGTTAATTTTAAAATCATCGGTTTGAAATAGGACAAATTTTTAATTGTTTAACTCCATATTAGATTAATATTATATTATAAAATGTGCAGTTTTTATAAAGAATTTATTTGCGACGAAACCTCAAATTATTTTCTGCAGACGTGCAGTAATAAGGGGGGCGAACCCCCACTTCTTAAAAAAACGTTCAAAATATCTTCCGAAAAATATATTTATGTATTTATCCCCCCCCCCCAAAAAAATAAAAAAATATTTCTTACTGCGCCACCGATTTTCTGTTTACGGATTTTAACAAATTTACTTTCAGTACAGATTTTAACACTATTCGATAGCCTGTGTTTTTTTTTTTAATTAAAATTCATTTCGGCACTTTGATAGGTACTGTAAAATAAAGGTCATTAAATATTGTTATATTATCTGTGTAAGTATATAAAAAATTTAAAACCAATTTTTCTTATACTTTTTTAAATAGAAATTTAAATACCGAAACTTATATTTTTAACTAATATTAATAATAATTAGTGTCCAACCCAAGGTTATTTTTTACCAAAGCCAAAGGAATTGTACAATTCTAAAGAAGTAAATGAAAATATGTATTTTTAACTTGTTTTTATTTAATGTCTTTTTACTTAATTGAAATTTAAAATAATATAAGTCGAAATTTATGTAAAAACAATCGTCGAATAGGTAAATAGTTAATGAGAAGTGAAAACAAGGTTAAAATAGGTTTATTACAAATAAAATTTATATCCCCGGGTAAAATCGAGTCCACTGTGCTAGTTTATTTATAAAATAGGCTCGCACGCCTCACAGGCTCAACTTTAAACAAAACCTTCCGACTGTTTAGGGCCAAATATGACCGAAGTCGAATTTTCGGTCAGAAATATATATCGCTTCGGCCAATTTACTTTATTCGATCAAAACTGCTTCGACATATCTCTAATTCTACTCAATATGTAAAAATAGGCTCGCACGCCTTATAGGCTCAACTTTAAACAAAACCTTCCGACTGTTGAGGGCCAAATATGACCGAAGTCGAATTTTCGGTCAGAAATACATATCGCTTCGGCCAATTTACTTTATTCGATCAAAACTGTTTCGACATATCCCTAATTCTACTCAATATGTAAAAAAAGGCTCACACGCCTTACAATTCAACTTTAAACAAAACCTTCCGACTGTTTAGGGCCAAATGTGACCGAAGTCGAATTTTCGGTCAGAAATACATATAGCTTCGGCCAATTTACTTTATTCGATCAAAACTGCTTCGACATATCCCTAATTCTACTCAATATGTAAAAAAAGGCTCACACGCCTCACAGGCTCAACTTTAAACAAAACCTTCCGACTGTTTAGGGCCAAATGTGACCGAAGTCGAATTTTCGGTCAGAAATACATATTGCTTCGGCAAATTTATTTTATTCGATCAAAACTGTTTCGACATTTCCCTTATTCTACTCAATATGAAAAAAAAGGCTCACACGCCTTACAGATTCAATCTTAGGCAAAACCTTCCAACTGTTTAGGGCCAAATGTGACTGAAGTCGTATTTTCGGTCAGAAATACATATAGCTTCGGTCAATTTACTTTATTCGAACAAAACTGCTTCAACATATCCCTAATTCTACTCAATATGTTTAAAACAATAACTGGAAGAATAGAGTTATTAAATTTCTTAAATTTTTATATCCCATAGTAAAATGTTCAAACTCGATACTGTCGAGACCATTTTTTACCCCTCGACGAGGCCTTACTCCATCTGGATTCAACACTGTTTGTGTCGGTCACAAAAATAAAACAAATAAAAGTACGATAACAAAAAATTTGTCACATTTTAAGAATTTACAATTGCTTTTTTTGTAAAATTGCCAAAACTGCGATAATGGGTCACTGTATCACTAGGGTAAAAAAACATTTATTTCATATAAATAATAGCCAACGTATATAATAAACTAGTATTAAATCTATTTAAAATACAATTAATTTCTTAAATAAAACTTACCAGACAACCCCAAAGGCCCCATACCCAATAGGTCTATCCGGCTGCACAGGATCCGGTTGAGAATGTGCTTGTGGTGGTGCGGGTGCCGGTGGGCCCCCAGTACCAGCTGGTGCGGCCCCACCTGCATGCGGTCCTGTACTAGTCGAATGATGATAATAAGGTTGTTGGGCCGCAAGTATAGCTTGTTGGGCTGCGCCGGCCGCTCCTCCACCGGCCCCCGTGCCAGTCGTTGCTCCACCAGGGCCACCGGCCCCAGCAGACATTGTCACAGACATTGACACCCTTGAGTGTCGGCTCGGGCCCACAACAGCCATGAAAACGACCGGGCTAATACGACACTGTGCCGCAACTTTAATTTCAATCTAATCTCATATATTATAAACTCAAATCAATATCAATAACCGAACTTATATTACGAGTTGAGAAACAAAATTGGCACTATATTTATTTTAAAGAGAGCATAAAATACACATGTATAATATAATAAATAGCTTGATTCACATTATTTAATTATTGAAAATTTAACGTTAAATTTTTTCAAAATTATTAATAGAATTCGTTCACATATACACTACGGTCGTCCAAGGCCCCGATCTTGATTCTTTGTTTGTTCAACAGCTGACAATAAGATACAGCATACCACCATTTGCTTATTTCATGATAACGAGGTATTCATCGTTAGTTTCAACCAACAAAATCAATAAAATACACAAATCAAACAAGTCTAATCCGATTTGAGCGTAGACACGTCAGTCAAATTGAAAAAAAAATGTACATATATATACTGGTATTAATATCCTTGAGTGTAACCACAATTTATGAACAAAACCACTATTTCAAATCTTGTAAATCACTCACAATGGGTTACAATTAATCTAATTGTTTTTTATATGGGTTCTGTGGTACCGTTATTTCACTGAGGGAGTATCGTAATAAATGTCCAATTGAAATAAATAAAGTTTAAATAACAAAATTAAAAACTTTTGTCCTCCCGACTTGATGTACGACACCAACAGACACTCCTTTGGGCCTGACTCGACAACTGACGAAACGATTCGTTCGGACACTGCAGTTGGAGAATAGACGATTAAATTTAGGAGTGGGGGTACAAAGTAAGGGGCAGAAACCATTGATCTTGTAACGTAGCTAGATAGACGATGCGTATGAAATTCACATGCTACACTGCTACCTAAGGTTTATAAATACATAGGTCGTTGACCAATCAGCGTTGGCGCGGGAATTGAAGTCACCAGGCGGATGTATTTAAATGTTATAAATGTATAATTGTAAAAACATTCTTTAATTTATTATTGTTTTCGTATTTAAGGACATTTTAACAATACATACAATCACAGAAGTACAAATTCAATATTACAAAAACATAAAAAGCTGTTAACACTACATTGCACGGTTTTTGTATTGCCAACTTAAGAACAGTAAAAGTAATGCTTCTTGAATACACCAAATTGTTTGTAACCAAGGTATATAAATATAGAGGTATGGCAATGCAGTCGTTGACCAATCAGCGGTGGCGCGGGAATTGACGTCACTGGCGTACATATTCAAATGTTATAAAAATGTATAATTGCAAAAACATTCTTTAATTTATTATTGTTTTCGTATTTTTTGACATTTTAACAATACATACAATCACAGAAGTACAAATTTAATATTACAAAATTATAAAAAGCTGTTAACACGATAAGCCCAGTTTTTGTATTGCCAACTTAAAACAGTAAAAGTAATGCTTCTCGAATACACCAAATTGTCTGTGACAGCTTTTTATGATTTTGTAATATTGAATTTGTACTTCTGTGATTGTATGTATTGTTAAAATGTCAAAAAATACGAAACAATAATAAATTAAAGAATGTTTTTGCAATTATACATTTTTATAACATTTGAATATGTACGCCAGTGACGTCAATTCCCGCGCCACCGCTGATTGGTCAACGACCGCATTGCCATACCTCTATATTTATATACCTTGGTTTGTAACAACTTTTTTTATGATTTCGCAATGTCGAATTTGTACTTCTGTGATTGTATGTATTGTTAAAATGTCAAAAAATACGAAAACAATAGTAAATTAAAGAATGTTTTTGCAATTATACATTTATAACATTTGAATACATCCGCCTGGTGACGTCAATTCCCGCGCCAACGCTGATTGGTTAACGACCGCATGGCACTACCTCTATATTTATATACCTTGTTCACAAGCTACACTAGCACCATAGAAGTATTATCTTGTAATTTGTAGACATGCGCAAAATACAACAATGAATTTTATACGAACAATATTGTCACGCAGTTTATAATGAATCGAATAAATTGTAACCTTAAAGGTCAGATTACACGAGTACGTATATTTAAAATATTTATATTACAAATAGTGAAACAATATGTTTTTTGTGCTCTCTCACTTCACAATACGTAAATAGCGTTATCTCGCTCCACTATTTGTAGTGCACGTGTAATCTCGCCTTAGAAGTTAAAGACGTAAATTTTAAATAGTAAAACAAAAGAACATTAATTACGTTATCTCATTTCACAACGCTTCACGTTTGCAGTGATTCACGCATCGTGTATATGGCGTACAACCTTTTGTTTAATGTTTAATAAAACATTAATTCGGTTTAGTTCTTTATAGAATATTATCGCTCCAGTTTTATTACGAGATCAATGGTCAAAACATGAAATGCAGCTTGCATATTCGACCAATAGGGATAAAAGATTTTGCTGCCATCTGTTAGATATTATGTAAACTACAACTAAAAATATGGTAGACATTTTCTTTATCTTCATTTTTAAAAGTTTATTTTTGAGACAACAAAGGATTTTTATGATTTTTTATTTTAACAAAGCCGAATTTAGAGCCCTGGACGAAAGTATATTTTATGCACCCTAATAAAAATAATAATTCAAAAAATATATTTTAATTTATATAATGTCACTATAATATAACCTACAATACAATTAATGTACATAACAGAATTGAAGCTAAAATAACCTGAAATATCTGAAAAAAATTCAGAGATTAATTGAAAAATATATGTTTATTTTCCATCAAATACATTTATACAATATACAAATCTATCCGATTGATGGTATCACAAAAATTCAACAATGATATAACAAAATGTATCTTTGGTTCTCTACAAACATTAAATAAATACTAGAACCCTGCAAATTCATATCCGTTCGTTTGAATTTTTTACAAACGATTGTAAGAAATTTTTTACCAAATATGATATTTTAAAAACTACATTAAATATATTATTCCTTAATTAAAAATCTATTGTTTTGGTAAATTAACCCTGGACGGGTAGACGTTCGTAATAATTACGACTACATTTACACAACGCCCTCTACAGGGAAATCAAGACGGGGTGGGGAGCCGAGCGGGAAGATATGCCTCGTTTAATAGTTCGTCTTCAACCTCTGCCAAGGACAGGTGTCAGTGTTTGCTATTTTTCTAGAGAGAGCCATAGATCGACAAGTCACATCGTATCTTTCACGAAGGTCTACTCTTTTACGTAAATTTTAGTCGAAATATGTACGTAAAAGGATATGCTGTGAATGTGAAAAAGATCTCACTCGTCTCAATGCTTGATCCAATGATACTTTCTTTCGTTTGTCGATTCGCTGTAAACTTATATTACTAAGCTTATACATATTTTAATCTTTCGTATTTCGGTATTTTTGTAAATACATAAATCAAAAGATTTTAAAAGCAAAACTTTTTTTTTTGCCATAAATTTATTAGAAAACCAAAAATTATATAGTAGTAGTCAATTTTACGAACGTCTACTCTTTTCGGCTTAAATTTGACGTCTACCCGTCCAGGGTTAAGTGTAGGTTACGAAATATAAACGCATAATAAACTTTTGATGTCGATTGATTACATTTACGTTACTCATGTACAATATTTGATTTAAAAATTTGTTATTTGCAGAGCACTAGTAAATTATACACACACAATATATACTTGGTCAATTATTTAAAGATCGTTTATAAAGAAGAAACTAAAACAAAAAAAAAGGATTTAAAATATTAAATTCTGTAATAAAAGAGGAATTCTAACATATAGATATTATTTTTACAACTAACATTTAATTCTCTTGTAAATAAATTCAAATTTACTTTACCTACTTTTTTTTGATAATACACTCGGTCAAAATTAAGGAGACACTCATAAAAATCATGTTTCCAATAAAAATCATTGTTTTTAAGTAGCAAAATACATACCAGACTTTTCTAAAAAATCTCCTACTGATTTTCAACCTAACCTAACTTAACTTAACCTAACCTCCAAAACTGTTCAACTGACATATTTAAATGAATTTTAAATTTACAAAATGGATAGTATATTACACAACTCGAATTTTTATGTAATTGGTAAATACTTGTCATAATTTCTGTAATTTTTCTAATTAATTAGCGTCATTGTGGCTAGGTATATCGTACCCGAGCATTTTTATATAAATCTTCAACAATTTTAATACAACGTATCTGAAATTAAGGACCTAAACTAACGTTTTAACATCTCGAACCAGTCTTGCAGCTTTCTGTCAAAGACAGAAATAGAGCACGATATTTTTTAAGAAGTTCAATTTGAAAAAAATCTCCAGCGTTTGTTTAAAATTTAATTTAAAAAAAGGCGTCAGGTTATTATCACAAATTTACGTTACTTTTAAAAAGTGTCCCACTAGCTTTGACCAGTAGTGTACAGTGTAAACAGAACACATAGGTAATCGAAGTGCCCATTGTAAAAATTGATGACCGTTCAAAAATCTTTATTGGAAAAGTATTTATTCGATAAAAACCCAGAAAACAATGAAAAATTAACAGTTTTATGAAGCTCCCTATTTGAAACCGAAATCGTACCCGAAATAATTAAATTATTTTAATTGTGTCGATATTTTTATGGAAAGTTGAAATAAGAACCATGAAATACGACTAAAAAATTTTGAATTTTAGATTGTGTTTAGAGTATGTTTTTATTAAATAAAAAATGAAGTGAAAAGTTGAAATTTTCAAACCACAGGTCTGTATCTCAAACCGTTCTCGAGATATGGTTTCAATTTTTTCAAAATTTTTGAGAAAAATGGCCGTAACTTTTGAACGTGTGGTCGCATTTGATTTTCGTTGACAGATTTGAAATCAGCGTGTCAAAATCTATATATTGACATGTATAACACTTCAAAATTCTACGAAAATCAAATCCGTCCACACGTTCAAAAATTACGGCCATTTTCCTCAAAAATTTTGAAAAAAACAAACTTTGAGAGGCCATATCTCGAGAACGGTTTGAGATACAGACCTGCGGTTTGAAAATTTCAACTTTTCTCATGATTTTCTATAGAATAAACATACTTTTAACCAAATCGAAAACACAAAATTTTTTAGTAAAATTTCATAGTTCAAATTAAAATTCTTCATACTTAAAGATAAGAAGGTAAAACGAAAATTATTATTTTAATTATAATTTTTGGGGGGATAATACCCTTTTCTGAAATACAATTGAAAAAGGTATAGTTTATTTAAACTTTTGGGTTTTAATTCGTGCTGTAGGTACTTTTGTTTAACTTCACGTTTCAACCATAGAGATAGTACCATAGAGTCAGTAAGCCAGTCGAAAATCACAACTGTCAGTAGAAAGAGAAAAAAATAGAATGTGTACCGCTAAATAATCATGTTTTCGTAGAGATGGCGGTTCACGAACTGTACGAAAGCGTCAAAAGACAAGGACACAAATACGTATACACATGAAGAATAGAATAGTACTTTTTTTTTCTCTTATTATTTCCGATTATCGTCCACTTACAGAAAGTGCTATGGCTCACTGCCTCTATGGTATTATCTCTATGGTTTCAACCGACTTTTGTCTTATGTCTCCTACTTAACTGTGTGACTCATTGTCAGTAGTTGTGTGACTCATATCTCCAATACTTGTGGGGTAATTTGTAATGTTTGATTTCATTATAATTTTTTGACTGATCATCAACTTTTATTCTTATACCTGCATAGTAGAGATGTGTAATTCATGAACGATTCGTTCTTTTTGAACGATTCTTTTCGGTGAACGAAACGACTCGAGTCAGTATTTTAAAAAAGATTCGTTCTTTTTTTTATTATATTGTAAAATATAAAAGAAAACAATCGTTATTATTGATATTAATAAAATAATCAATTAAAAAATATTTCTCGATAAATGTAATTGTAGAAGTGTATTTTTCAACAATTAAACCAGACAACTTTTTAAATTCGAATTGTTGCAAGGAAAGAAACTGTTACAGTTTAGCTCTGAATGGCAGCGGCGTATCATTCGTGTATTTAAGATACATATGTATTATTTTGAATTGTAAAATTGTTTAATAAACAATTTAGATTTAGATTATATAGCCGTAGTTCTTGAAATGTGTGTTATTATACATTTATTACCACTGCTCTAAAATCCCGAGAATATTAATGAATTTTAATTTTAGCATTTGTTTTCGAGCGAATTATTTATAATACCTGACATTATAAATCAATTTATCTATAAAGATTAGCATGATAAAACGTCTGAGAATAAAAGTTATATTAAATATCAAAGTCAAAATAAAACTATCAGCAACAGTTATTTTAAGTAATATGATAAATTTACACAATTATTATAATAATGAACAAAAGTAAATATAATTTGTACGCCACTGATATATCAAGCAACGAACGGCGACCAAAAAGTAACAATGTATTTATTTATCCATTCTGTCAGTGATCGGATACGTTCGTATTTTGTCGTACCGACTTGCACTAACCACTCACTGACTCACTTGTATATGTATACAAGTCCCATACGAACGATTCACTGTACTGAACGATTCAAATGACTGGTCACTCGCCAATTCATTTTCGTAAGTGAACGACTCATTGAACGAATCAGTTGGAACGAATCTTTTTACTGAATTGTTTCAAATGACTCGAGTCACTAAAAAGACTCATTTTTCCCATCTCTACTGCATAGTCTTTATTTCATGCTTAAATGATTGTTAAGCTTTCTGTCACTCTTTTAATATTCATCCATTTATTTATTAATATTTTACATATAACATTCATTTCTTTTTTTTTATATTTTATATGATATGATAATAAAAATGGAACTAGTCGGTGATACGTTTAAAAGCTAAAGGAATACTCTTATAATCCTTCTTTCAAAAGACTTTTACGACGTTGGTTCAGTTTACTTTTTAATAGTCTGAAGATGATTCTGTGAACCGAAAGCTCGCTCTATTTTTTTTCTCATTAAATATTTTGACGTTTATGACAATCTAGTTGTTTTAATTTATTATTATTATCCTTAGATAAAACACACCACCGAAACTAGTGGAGATTTTTTTATCGTATTTAAATAAATCAAGTAGACAGCGACTTAAATATTGGGGCCTGTTACTTTCGACGTTTTTTTTTTTTTTTTTTAATATCATTCTCCGTGGTTAGATTATACGTCATATCTCATTATATTTATATAAAAAGGGACCCCCAAAATTAGGGGCCTTGTATAACTAAACCCCGTTCTCTCTTGTCGTCGGATTTTAAAATTACTGCTATTATTAATCAATTTTGAGAAATAATGCAAGAAATATATTTTATTTTATAAGAAAAGTATACATCTTTCATGTTTTTACACTCCCGTTAAAATTCATACGATTTATGCTTATAAATAAATAAGTCAAAAGATAATAAAATTTTCAATTAATTTTTCAGTTAAAACGATATGAACAATCTTAACAAAAACGCAATGCTTATAATGTTCGTATATCCGTACCCTAAGTCATATGTATATAACGTATACAATATACATATAATGTTTAAGATAATTCAAACCCGGTGTTAC
The DNA here is from genome assembly GCA_949319165.1 of Sialis lutaria. Classification (NCBI taxonomy): domain Eukaryota; kingdom Metazoa; phylum Arthropoda; class Insecta; order Megaloptera; family Sialidae; genus Sialis; species Sialis lutaria. The sequence goes on along the minus strand of OX439232.1, from coordinate 36,483,824 downwards.
AAGAAACAGCATATCGCAGTTTTTCTCTGAGGGTACTCTTTTTTTGATAGTTAGGTAATTTCAATAAATTGAAACAAGTCGACGATGTTGGCAATCTATTCAAAGGGTCTTTCTTTCGTATTGTGAAGAAACCTCTTATTACACTACCTGAAAAAAATTAATTAAATAATTATTTTATTTTAAACACTAATTTTCAATTGACTTTCTGACAATAAATGATGCGCGCGCACTACACATCATAAAGTTAGGTTAGGTGTAGATAATACAATAGTCGGTAAAACAAGTTTAGTTATGCATTTTCACGCTAATGTCACTAAATACACAAACACACTTAAATTTCTCACCTATTGAATTCAATATGATTAAAAAATTTTAATTTTTGAAGTTATACTTCTTTAGGCACGTTGAGGGTAAAAATTTAGTAATGTAACAGAAATGAAAAGTTATGTAACAAAGCGTTACACGGTGGACTAGGTAAGCATGGTATCAACAAAACTGTAGAAATTGTGTATTTTACTTAAATAACACAACTGTAAAGAGTATTGCCTATATTAAAAAAATAACTATTTTTAAACTCGATTAAATCATATATTAAGCATACTTATAAGTATTACATACGCATAAGTATGCTTAATATATGATTAAATACTGGTGCTGCCATCTAGCACTACTTGAACCAACTAAAAGCGACATTTACATTGATTATTACATTATAATATTAAAATTTCATGATTTATAAATATGGACTTTGAAATAATATACAATTAAATTTTAATTTGATTAAATATCCCATTTTAATCTATCACCCCCATAATTTTTTTTATCTATCAATTAAATCAAAAAATGTTTCAAATAAAAGTTGTTTGGTTTTGAGGGGGACCTAAAATGACGTTATTAGTTTTTGATTTTTTGGACGTCTTCAGGGTCAAATAGGACCAACATTTTTTTTTTAAATGGAAACCTATATTTTTTATTATGGTATCTTATTGTTTGAAAAAAAACAAGCAGCTTTTGTTTTAAATGATTTTTTGTATGACTTAAATTTTTTTTAATATCTAACAAAATAATTTTAGATTTTAGATTTTCACTAATTTTTTACTCGAAACCCATTAACTTTAGAGGAAATATGTAAAAAACAAAAAATGTTTATTTTAATCTGATATAACTAGAAAAATGGTTTAAGATTTTTTTAATTAAATTTTTGTTTGCTTTAATATTTTGAAGAGAAATAAATAAGAAAATTCTGATATAATTTTCTTAGTTATATCAAAATAAAATAAACATTTTTTGTTTTTTATACTTTTCCTCTAAAGTTAATCGGGTTCGAGTAAAAAATTAGTGAAAATCTAAAATTATTTTGTTAAATACTAAAAAAAATTGAAGTCATACAAAAAATTATTTAAAACAAAAGCTGCTTATTTTTTCTCAAACAATAAGATACCATAATAAAAAACATAGGTTTCCATTTGAAAAAAAAAATGTTGGTCCTATTTGACGACGTCCAAAAAATCAAAAATTAATAACGCCATTTTGGGTCCCCCTCAAAACCAAACAACTTTTATTTGAAACACTTTTTGATTTAATTGATAGATAAAAAAAATTAGGGGGGTGATAGATTAAAATGGGACACCCTGTATAGTGAAATAATGTTACGAAGTATTAAATAAAACATTAGTGTTCTTTATAAATTTAAATGCAATACATTATTTTATTCATGTTAAAATTGAGATTATTCGTAGTCGTTTTTCAATCATGCCAAAAAAGTATAACTTCTAATGCGTGTACATAAGTACACACATTCAATGTTTTTTATTTAAATTTCATACCTATAGTATCTCCAGTATCTTCATCATCTCCAACTTCAACACACCGTATAGAAAAAGGGGGCTCCAAATGAGCAAATCCCAATAACGGTGGTTTTGAACAACTCGTTACGAACTAAAATAAAAATATTTAATAAAAAAAAATGCCGACGTCTATATTTTTTTATTAATTACTTTCAAAAACAATGTACGTTCTTCTTCGGTAAAATCACGATCCAAAATATCCCATAACCAACTAACGACTCTATGGGAATCATGAAAACCTCCGTAATATTGTGTATGACGCCTTAAATCTTTTAAATCCAAAGGAACATTGTCCCCTGATATCAAACGTTGCAACTGAAAGTATTAAATATCAAAATTATCGTTCGGAAGAGTAAAATAAATAAGTAAATAACGTTACCTCCGGCGTTGAAAATAACGACAACCATTCAGGATTTATAATGGACCTAAAACCACGGATAACGGCAGCTGTTTGATCTTTAATTTGTGTGTGCATTCGGAAATGTGCCATCAAATGGATATAGTTAATTCTACAAATAAATATACACATTACGATCATTTGAAATATCACAAATGCCTAATTTACAGAAATTTTGAGGTTAACTTCTACAGATTACAAAAATCGTTGACTGTAAATAATTTAACTTACTTATTTTCGTTAGTAACGGGAACAGCTCTACCCCCAGGTATCAGATCATGTGTTACAATTCGTCCCATACAATCATCGTCAACACTAAACATTAAATCTAATTCAGAAACATCTCCACGATGATGTTTTACGAATGTCAAACTTCGATAAAGTTCACGATCCAATGATGGAAGTTCATCGAGTGCACTGTATAAAGCTCTTTGAGTATTTCCAAGCACTTGACTCAAAAAGAATGATGCAAAGGGGACATCAACAACAATACCCTAATTAAAAACAACAATTAAATATGAATTTGAACTGTCAAAACCATTGTTATGTATAAATGTCATTTTTTTTAGGTTAGGTTAGGTTAGGGAACATCAACTACAATACCAAATACAATAGTCAAAACCATTGTTGTGTATAAATGTCATTTTTTTTAGGTTATGTTAGGTTAGGGAACCTCAACTACAATACCCTAGTTAAAAACAACAATTAAAATTTAAATTTGAACTGTCAAAAACATTGTTGTGTATAAATGTAATTTTTTTTTAGGTTATGTTAGGTTAGGGAACATCAACTACAATACCCTAACTAAAAACAACAATTAAAATTTAAATTTGAACTGTCAAAACCATTGTTGTGTATAAATGTCATTTTTTTAGGTTATGTTAGGTTAGGGAACATCAACTACAATACCCTTATTAAAACAACAATTAAAATTTGAATTTGAACTGTCAAAACCATTGTTGTGTATAAATGTAATTTTTTTAGGTTATGTTAGGTTAGGGAACGTCAACTACAATACCCTTATTAAAACAACAATTAAAATTTGAATTTGAACTGTCAAAACCATTGTTGTGTATAAATGTAATTTTTTAAAGTTAGGTTAGGGAACATCAACTATAATACCCTAATTAAAAACAACAATTGAAATTTGAATTTGAACTGTGAAAACCATTGTTGTGTATAAATGTCATTTTTTTTAGGTTAGGTTAGGGAACATCAACTATAATACCCTAATTAAAAACAACAATTGAAATTTGAATTTGAACTGTGAAAACCATTGTTGTGTATAAATGTTTTTTTTTTAGGTTAGGTTAGGGAACATCAACTATAATACCCTAATTAAAAACAGCAATTGAAATTTGAATTTGAACTGTGAAAACCATTGTTGTGTGTAAATGTAATTTTTTTAGGTTATGTTGTAACTTACCTCATAAACGGCTTTTCCAAGCATTCTTCCAATGAATTCGAACAGTTGCAAGTGGCTATCTTGCATGTATGAAGTAGGGGAAGGATATAAACGCTCATCAGACGTAGCTCTAAACAAATTTAAAGCAGGGTCGAATACTTTTTTTATTGTTTCTTCGAGGAATTCTTTAAATACACCATCTTGATCTATTCCAGCTTCATCTAAGCCTTGTTCGTTAATAAATCTTACTCGTATTACACCTTTTAATGCTTGAGGGGGTAATAACGCTAATTGACGATATCCGTCTTCAACTATACGGCTCCTAAAAATTAAATTATTTTGTTAAATATAAATAAATATTTCCTTGATTTTTCGCATCTTAAAAAATATATTGTTTTGTTACCATTATGGACAAATCTACTTTTTTTGCATATTCCTATGCAAAAAAAGAAACAACTTTTGTTTTTTTTCTAAATCTCACTTTGGAAATAATTTTTTTTTCGGTTATTGTATTATTTCAGTTGATTTTTTAATGACAATATGAAATTTTATGCATAAAATATCACTAAAAAATAACATATTTTAGATTTGGTTAAAAATATGTTTATTCTATAGAAAATGATGTGAAAAGTTGAAATTTTCAAACCGAAGGTCTGTATCTCAAACCGTTCTCAAGATATGGCCTCTCAAAATTTCCGTTTTTACAAAATTTTTGAGAAAAATGACCGTAACTTTTGAACGTGCGGTCGGATTTGATTTTCGTTCACAGATTTGAAATCAGCGTGTCAAAATCTATATAATGACATGTATAACACTTCAAAATTTGACAAAAATTTTTTTCGTAAAAATCGACATTTTTTTAAGGTATACCCCTTTGAATTTTTTCGATTTTTCGCAAAAAAAATTTTCTCGAATTTTGAAGTGTTATACATGTCATTATATAGATTTTGACACGCTGATTCCAAATCTGTCAACGAAAATCAAATCCGTCCACACGTTCAAAAGTTACGGTCATTTTTCTCCAAAATTTTGAAAAAACTTAAACTTTGAAAGGCCATATCTCGAGAACGGTTTGAGATACAGACCTGCGGTTTGAAAATTTCAACTTTTCTCATCACTTTCTATAGAATAAACATACTTTTAACCAAATCGAAAACACAAAATTTTTTACTCAAATTTCATAGTTCAAATTAAAATTCTTTACAGAAATATCAACTTTAAGATAAGAAAATAAGCCGAAAATTATAATTTCACACATAAACAACAATTTTTTCAAGAAATTCTTTATTTAAATCGCATATATATTTAAAATTCTGAAGGCTGAGACCCGAGTAAATTTAAATATGAAGCACCCAGGAGTAAAGTCCCTAGTACCCCCCCCCCCCCCCAATACGAAGAAAACATTATAATAAATATTATTTGTACGAAAAAATATTACTTAAACAGTTACAAAAGATCGGTAATGATAATATTTATAAATACCTATGAATAGTAATGAGCGTAGAATGCGGAGCAGCACAAGCAGATTCCGTAAGACCCAGTACAGCTTTTTCATTCGAAACATACTTTCGGAAGAGCCTCACACGATCATCATGAGGAACAACGTGTGGCATTTTTTGTAACAACAACTGCGGTTGCCGTCTACCCCGTTCTAACTCCGACATTAACGTAGCTGGTTTTATTTCACGAATCAACCAATGACCTACGCTAGTGTAACTGCGACGGCAATCACGTCGATATAATACCATTAATAATGTGTGTAGCGCATTAAATAATGAATTAGTTTGAATATTTTTAAGATCTAGAAAAAAATGGTTATAACATTATTTAAATAATGATCAATACGATTTATTTTTACCGAATAAATTGCCGATGATTGACTTGTATAAAAACATATTTAAAAATTGTGATAGTTTAACGAAATCCGTAAGTTTAAAAGGTTTTTGTTGCTCGTACATTTCCATATCATCTAAAATCCTGAAATATTTAAAAAAACATTGAGTGTGTGTACTAATGTACACGCGTTAGAAGTTATACTTCTTTGGCATGATTGAAAAACAACTACGAATAATATGTATTAGTTAGATTTAAAAAAACTTTGAGTTTTCGTTTAAAAAAAAATACAAAAATCAATTAAACAATTAAATTTTGTTACAACAAAGCAAATTTGAACAATTTGTCGACAGTTGACAAATTATATATTACAAGTGATAATATATTTATTATGAACAATACAAAAGGGCAGGTAATCTAATCTAATAAAAATACTTTTTGAAATTAATAATATGTATGTACTTACAATCTCAATTCATTTCCAAATACGAGTAAATTTATCACACAATAAAGATACGTACTTTTTTATCGGTATAAACCATAGACTATAGTCACAAAAGAAAGAGATAGCATGCGGCGGTAAAACATGAGTAAGAATATATAAACATATGTATAAAAATTTTAATTATGTCTATGGATGTCATGGCATATTTTTTTATATAGGCAATACTCTTTACAGTTGTGTTATTTAAGTAAAAAACACAATTTCTACAGACCATGTCTACCTATTACAGTGTTACATAGCTTTTCATTTCCATTACATTACTAAATTTTTACCCTCAACGTGCCTAAAGAAGTATAACTTCAAAAATAAAAAAATTTGACGAAAATCGTACGACGGGAAGTTAGTTAAAAAACGGTCGTTAGATTTGCGTTCCGGGACATTCATACATACATACATGTGAAATTAAGTAAAAGCTTGTAATAAATGACACTTTTAAACAACTTACGTTACACAGTGAGTTGCGCAATCACAAAACAACTGCAACATTTGAAATTCAGGAGCGGAACATTTTGTATTCGCTGCAAGTAAGTCCAAAAATAATTTAAGCCCACAATTTGGTCCTAGAGTCGTCAAAAACAACCATAAGTCATAAAGAACTCTTTCTTGATAACAAATCCCTAAAAAAAAAATATTTTTAATATTAAAATAAATTTTTTAAACCGTTAATTAAGATCATACCCGTTAAAATATTTAATCGTAACTGTGTAAGTGTATCAAGAGCTGTTTGATACAGCGAACATACTAATGCAACTCTTGTACATTCAGGGCCCCCTATTCTGAACTGTATTCTGGGAGTTGCGTTATTATTTGATCTATTAACACGGGATTCAAATGCCCTCCTAATTATAGCACCTGGTCCACTAGAACCTAAACTTGAATTCTGTTCTGCAGCGACTATTGCTGCATTTTGTGATTCTACGTCAACCACTAATTCAGCTAAAGTATTCCCTGTGTAGATAAAAAATATTAATATCAAGTAAACTTTGTTGGGTGGTGTGTAAAAATAACTATTCCTTCCAAGCTGTCAGTTGATAGTTTGAAAAATGTGTTTAGTTAAAATGGGAAATTATTTTGAATAATTATACTTATTTTCATTATAAAAGAAATTAAATATACTCTAATTGTTAACCATATATTAACAATGATTTAATTGTTTACTCAATATCAGTTAAGTTAGGTTATGTTAGATGACAGTAGGGTATTTGACTAAATTTTAAAATATATTGTAAATTATGCATATTGTATATGTATATAATAGATACTTCCTTAGTATCTTTTTTCCACAATAATGTCGAAAAAACGCTGAAAATTAAATGAAAAAATTCGCGCCAAACCGCGCATTCAAAGTCACGTGGTATGCGTGACGTAACTGTTTACTCAAACAAACTGAAATCAACCAATAGGGATCGAGTATTCTGACGTTTTTAGTAAGTAACTACGTCATACCAGTGACAGTTCTGCTAAACGCGTTTGTGATCACGTGATAAATAGGTTAAATATTACATTTTAAAATTATGTTTATTATTAAAATACTGACTTATTTCACGTAAAAAAACACTTGATTGTAAATTATAGTAATAAACACTACACTATTTTAGTCTTCATTATTAATAATGTCAAATACCCTATTGTTTTGAATAATTATACTTAAAAAGAAATCACATACTCTAATTGTTAAACGTATAAAACAATGATTTAATTTACAAAACATCGAATAAGTTAGGTTAGGTTAGATTAGGTTAATGACAATTGATCGAATTGTTTCAATTTTCATCACAGATGTATAATAAATATAATTCAAAGGAGTGATGAACCAGGGAACAGAAAAAACATCTTAAAAGGCGTAATGAACATTAACTACGCTCCTGTCAAACTATATATTATCAAAATGCGTTAAACGTGTTAGTAAAAATTAGAAGATAAATATAAAGATAAATAAAAAATCAATCACCTACCTAATAAAATTTGCACAATGTGTAAATTCCATAAAATAGAAATTTGATATTTAATATGTGGAGTAGCGGCTTGCAAACCTGAATCTAGTGGTTGTGCAAACCAACCTAGCACTGGATGCCAATGAGTTAAACTTGACTGTTTACTAGATACATAACGACCACAACTTTCCAACAATCGAGTACAAACTGCCTATAAAAAAATTTAACATAACCTCAAAAATATTTTGACAGAAATCATTTAACAACAATACTTACTATGTACATTGATAAATTATCATCTTTTAACGCCGTTTCCCGTTCTATGAAAGCAAGTTGTACTAAATTAGCTAATAAACATAAAGCGTAATTTCCTTCGAGAGTATTAAAAACTATTCTCATACTTTGATCTCCGGACAATAACACTAAACTCCGAACTAGTAAACCGTGATTTGTCATAACAATCACCAACTGAAAAAAAAAACATTGAGTGTGTGTACTTATGTAAACGCGTTAGAAGTTATACTTCTTTGGCGTGATTGAAAAACGACTACGAATAGGTAATCTTAATTTTAACTCGATAAAATGAATAAAATAATGCTATGCATATAAATTTATAAAAAAACACTAATATGTTATAATAATTCATAACATTATTTCACTATTCGCAGCGTGCGCGATGACAGCGCCAACTAACGGGTGGACTTTAGTAGCAACTTGGGTGGACTTTGGCATACTAACAAACAAATAATTTCAATAAAATATCGTAATATATACATTTTAGACGATTATTTATGACTATTGGCTATGTGCACGAAGTCTATTAGCGCCGATAGCGGGTAATAGAGAAGGATTGAATGGATTCAACTATCTTTTTATCATTGTTTAATATGTTTAATACCGTGAAATTTTTTATTAAACAAATATCCTTTAATTTAGCTGTTAATTATGACGTATAATAGAGAAATAATTAATTCGTTTACATTGACAGCATAACCTCAAATTTTGGCGCCGATAATTTTACAATATTGCTCACCACGAACACTCGCATCGACATTATTTCTAACTCCACCCCCTTGCACATAGTCTATAGTGGGATTAACCATGTTGACCTTTCTATTTTCAGTTAAAAAAACGAGCCAATTAAAAATGACAGTAAGTCCAACCAAAGTGTTATTTTTTGCCACGTTGTGCGCTGTGATCGATTTCGTTTCCCCCACTACCTACTTTGCACCCAGCGAATATTATTTAATCAAGTTAAAATTTAATTGTATATTATTTCAAAGCCCATGAAATTTGAATATTATGATGTAATAATCAACCAATCAGATCAGAAGGCAGATAATGTTTGACCAATCAAATGTCAGATGACGTCACAATATCCATAGAGTGTATGTAAAAACGGTTGCCAGTTTTTTTAACACAAAGTGTCGCTTCTGTATCTTTATTCTGTGGTAATGTGTAAAATTTTTAATTATGTCTATGGATGTCATGACGTCATCAATATACCATGCCTACCTAGTGTACCTAGTCCACTGCTAAATTTATTTACTAAATTTTTACCCTCAACGCGCCTAAAGAAGTATAACTTCAATAATAAAGTTTATTTACAATAGAACCTTGATTATCTGCGATTTTTGACATACCTCAGGAGCGAGCGACTGGAGGTGATAAATTAAAGCCGGAACGGATAGAATTTGTATAAGAAACATCGTCATTAATTTCTCAGAGAAATTAGCTGACACGAGTGGCCGTAATGCCATCGTTACCGCTGCAGATAACGAAACATGTTTCAGTGCTACTTTAGGCCTTCCCAGTCCACGGCACAATAAAGACTGTAAGGAACGATCAATTATTTATCGCACGAACAAATTAAATAGATTTTAAATGTACCTTTAAGGTTAGGTAAAATCCTTTTTGAAAAAGATCGCCCATAAAATTAGCGCATAGTTGATTCATACCAGGTCGTAGGACTTCCATATTTTTAATGTTTAATACAGTCCATGTGTTAGTCGATGTAAAAGCAACTAGCGTGTGTAATAACATTACAATAGATTTCATATCGGAAGGAAATTCGGGTTTTAAATCATCTAAATACATGCAACATTTCCAAAGCGTGTCCTGTAAAAAATATATTTAAAATTATGTAATAAACATAGTGTGGGCATTAACTCGTTAATCCATTAATCGTTAATTAACGAAGTTAACAAAATGTTTAACGGATTAACTTTTAAATTAATCCAAAAAATTGTTAACTTTCGTTAACTTTAGTCCGTTTCATTATAGTTGTTTGTTGACATGTTGTCATTATTTGTTTGAATTACGGCGCTGTTGCTCAAAATAACAAGAATCCAGAGCCGAGAAACTCTTAAAAATAAAGCGGCCATGTTGATTACTTGCTATGTGCCAGTGAATACAAGTTATTATAACCTGACTTTTTAGCGTTTGTGCCATTTTTAACCGACTTCATTCAGAGTTTATCTTTTTCTTCCATATTTCATATTAGTACAGTAAGTAAAGTAAGCATGAGGAAGGTTTAAAGATAAAAAGATAGAATTTAAGTGTATAATTTAATTCATTAAGGTTTAGTTTAGGTGCATACAGGGTGTCCCAGGACTGTGTCAAAGCTCAATATTTCATATTATTATAAGAATTAGAAGAAAACTTTAAATGCAAAAGTTGTCAGGCTAGAGCATCGGCATAGTTTGAAATTAGTTACATTTATACAGGTTGACCCATAACTGCGTTAAAAATCAAACTTATGTTTTTTTAAATACAAACTATATATTTTTATTTGATAATCTAATAGCATTCATTTTTCTGAGTATTTTGATATATCATTATTGGATTATACAGAGGGGCTTAGAAATTATGACCAATTTTGTAAGAAAATGGGAACATTTTCAACACCTTGTAATTTTCTAATTACAACAAAAAAAATTGTTTTCTGTTTGAAGTAGTTTTGGCATATTCTCTATTATTGCGATATTATGTCAAACATTTACAAAATTGTATTATTTGTACAGGGTGTATCAAAACACTAAACCTAGTTTTTTTCAAAATTTTCAAATGGAACACCCTATATATTTTTAAAGTGAAACTTTTATTACATCGTCTCAAAATTTTTCGTCTGTGTGTTGCATGTCGCTCGGCCGCGGAGTAGGGGTAAATACGTCAGAGCCATAGACATAAAGAAATGGACAGTGCATCTGACTCGAAAAAAGAGCCGTGTCAAATGAAAGAGACAGAAATTGTTTGGTTGTTATATGGGTCATTCTTAGTCAACTCTATCAGAGAAAAACGCTACTTTTACGGATTTTCATAATTTTCACATATGTTGTTAAACTTTCTCAAATAATATAACTTTCATTCATCATTTCGCAAAATTTTCAGTTTTTTGAAAATAACGCGTATTTTAAGTTTTGCAGACATGACGCATATGCATTAAAACAATAATTTTTATCTCCGGATGTACTTATCGTAGCGAATTGATTTTTTTTTTTAGTTTTGTTCACAAAAGAACGATCTTTTTGGACATTTTGTCCGTTTTTAAGTAAAAAAAATTTTTTGATTATTTTTTGTACAATTAAATTTTTTTTTTTGAAATTTGAACCTGAGGTCAGCTTTTTAAAAATCTGAAAAAAATCAGAAATATTGCTTATAGTATTCTCTATCACCCCTGCAAATTTTATGCTGGACGTATTTATAACGGCTTCAAAAAAAAAAATTTAAGGTTGTTGTATATAGGTTACGCGCACTATACATTGATTTGTCGTAATGAATTCGGGTGAAAATGTTTAAATCAATGTTGTTTGTGTGTAATCTATGGAATTAATAAATTGATTTCGAAATAAAGTGATCATACAGGGTGTTTAAAACTGTTTGTTTTATGTACTCATTAAGATATATATGTTTAGTATAAATGTACATTTCTACTTATTTTTTGATAAGAAAATTAATAATTCATGTGTAATTTCTCAAAAATAAAGTCTTTAAAATCTCACATATTACCTCTAGTATTGTTTATTACATATCATACTGCAAGATGGTTACTATAAAAACGACTTTAATAATTATTTTAATTAAAAAATATGAATACCCTAATTTTTAATTAGATTTTGGACGAAGTTTCTAAAATCAAAGAAAAACATCTCTAAGGTTTTATATTAGCACTCAATATTATATATTAGTCACATTAAAATCAATTATAAAAAATATTCTATATATTCTTAATAAGAATATAGAAATTATTAATACTAAATTTATAATATCAAAAGGTATTGGTGGATGATTAAATGATAGTTTTTTGTATCATTCCAATATATTTAGAGGTGAAATAGTTTTTAATAAAATTAAGGATTCTATTTTTTATTAACTACAATTAAAGCAGCTTTTCAAGTGACCACATATAATATAATTAATATATATAATACTAGAGGTAATATATGACATTTTAACGACTATATTAGTGAGAAATTACACATGAATTATTAATTTTCTTATCAAAAAATAAGTAGAAATGTACATTTATACCAAACATATATATCTTAATGAGTACATAAAACAAACAGTTTTAAACACACTTTATTTCGAAATTAATTTATTAATTCCATAGATTACACACAAACAACATTGATTTAAACAATTTAAACATTTTCACCCGAATTCATTACGATAAATCAATGTATAGTGCGCGTAACCTATATACAACAACCTTAAAAAAAAATTTTTGAAGCCGTTATAAATATGTCCAGCATAAAATTTGCAGGGATGATAGAGAATACTATAAGCAATATTTCTGATTTTTTTCAGATTTTTAAAAAGCTGACCTCAGGTTCAAATTTCAAAAAAAAAATTTAATTGTACAAAAAATAATCAAAAATTTTTTTTTACTTAAAAACGGACAAAATGTCCAAAAAGATCGTTCTTTTGTGAACAAAACTAAAAAAAATCAATTCGCTACGATAAGTACATCCGGAGATAAAAATTATTGTTTAAATGCATATGCGTCATGTCTGCAAAACTTAAAATACGCGTTATTTTCAAAAAACTGAAAATTTTGCGAAATGATGAATGAAAGTTATATTATTTGAGAAAGTTTAACAACATATGTGAAAATTATGAAAATCCGTAAAAGTAGCGTTTTTCTCTGATAGAGTTGACTAAGAATGACCCATATAGAATTTATTAGATTAGAATTATTAGAACTTTTTGCTGGTGCATGTTGTTGTTTAAGGATTTATTTCAATTTTGAGTGCTTGAATTTATTATTCCGAAAATTTTTAGTTAAATGTCTATAATGTGAAAAAAAGTTTCACTTTTACCGTGGTTTCATAAAACCACACAATCCTTTTATTACATTTTCGAATTGCCTGTTCAATTCTCAACACATTTTACAAACCATGTTCTATACCTAAATCCAGCCGTTAAAGAGTTATTTATTTTATTTTAAAATCTTAAGATGTTTTATAAAAACAATACAACTTTATTATAATCAATAAAACAGTTCGCTTAAAAATAACTAAACAAACTAATAGAACTTACAAACTTCAACAACATAAAAATTTAATTATTTTGTGGAATATAATAAAGTTGTAGTGTTTTTAAAAAAATCTTCAGATTTTAATATAAAATTAATGACTTATTAACGGTTGGATTTAGGTATAGAACATGGTTTGTAAAATGTGTTGAGAATTGAACAGGCAATTCGAAAATGTAAAAATATATAGAGTGTTCCATTTGAAAATTTTGAAAAAAAATAGGTTTAGTGTTTTGATACACCCTGTACAAATAATACAATTTTGTAAATGTTTGACATAATATCGCAATAATAGAGAATATGCCAAAACTACTTCAAACAGAAAACAATTTTTTTTTGTTGTAATTAGAAAATTATAAGGTGTTGAAAATACTCCTATTTTCTTACAAAATTGGTCATAATTTCTAAACCACTCTGTATAATCCCATACATGATACATCAAAATACTCAGAAAAATGAATGCTTTTAGATTATCAAATAAAAATATATAGTTTGTATTTAAAAAACAATGAGTGTGTACTTATGTACACGCGTTAGAAGTTATACTTCTTTGGGATGATTGAAAAACAGCTACGAATAATCTTAATAACAATAATCTGCCGTTTGCTTTAAATATAATTAAAAATTTAATTTAATTATAATATTTAATTAATATAGGCAATACTCTTTACAGTTGTGTTATTTAAGTAAAAATCTTTATTGCTAATTTTGTCAATATGTACGCCATAATTTTTTTGATATAGGCAATATTCTTTACAGTTGTGTTATTTACAGGGTGGCCAGTATTTCTCTGGAACACATTTGACTTTTCCCGGTTTTCCAGGAGAATTTTTACCGTTTTTCCCTGTTTTTTATAATTAAAATTTAGATAAAAAAGCTAAAAAAAAAAAAAAAAGGTCTCATAGATAAAAATTTTATATTTTTGTAGAATTTCCATTTTTCCCTGACTTCCAACCACATTCCCTGACTTTTCCCGTTTTTCCAGGAGAATAGCAAAATTCCCTGACTTTTCCCGGTTTTCCAGAAACTGGCCACCCTGATTTATTCTGTATTTTCAGTCCCGGGCCAGATATTTCACCGCATAAAATTTCGTTACATTACTAATTTCATTTTCGTTACATTACTGATTTCATTTCCGTTACATTACTCAATTTTTACCCTCAACGTCCCTAAAGATGTATAACTTCAAAAAACATAACTTTGATTTGTAACGCAGTTATTGGACACTCTGTATAAATGTAACTATTTTCAAACTATGCTGCTCCTCTAGCCTGACAACTTTTGCATTTAAAGTTTTCTTCCAATTCTTATGATAAATGAAATATTGAGCTTTGACACAGTTCTGGGACATCCTGTATGTATCCCATCCCAAAAGGCACCAAAAGCAGTATACGTTTTGGATGGTTAACTTTAACTTGCGTTAAATTTTCGAAATTTTAACGATTAACGAAGTTAACTTTTTTAATAACGAATTAACGATTAACGAAGTGAACTTTTGGATTAACTGTGCCCACCTATGGTAATAAATTAATAGAATAAATATGTAAAAAACCTTTATATGCGCGATCCATTGTAATGATTGATCTTTATTTAAAAACACTCCAACGTAACTAAATTTAGGAGATTCGGAATCTAATGTGGTAACTAAATAACGGCATAAATTAACGAATCTGTCTTTATCACGTTCCTTTCGCCAACAGAGTAATAAAAATCGATAAGAAGTATGATATACATCTAAAGCAGGTTTTAATTCAGTACAGTTTTCATTTGGAAGCATTGAATCAAATTCGTTTCTGTAAGAAAAGTGTAATTCAAATAAGGGTTATGTAATGCAATTTGAAAAGAACTTACAATAATTTTTGAGAGAATTTTATCCTCGTTAACCATCCTCTTATATTCGCTTGAATGCATGTAGCAGCGGTTTCTCTTCGTTTTTCTTGAGCTCTTTCTTCTCGAGCAGCTTTTGTTTGCTCTAAGAAGATGTTTTTGGAACTTTCAGTTTTATTAAACATTATACTGATATGATATAAAACAGTATTGTTTTCAAAATATTTTAATAATGTATTATTTTTTCCATTACACAAATTTTATTATACATAATAGAAATGTTATTACTTTATTTACTATTTTAAATAAGTTATATACAAATAAATATCAAAGCTATTAATTATTATTGCGCATATATTTAAAATCGAAGTACGGATGCAATTATCACCAATTAACTTAAATTGTATTTTTCTTTATTTTACATTTGTTTTGACAGATAAACATGCAAACAGATGATTTTCTTTGAGAGCAGAGTCGATAAAAATGTTTTCTGAAATGTTGATCGAAACAGAAGGTACGTTATTATGTCACTAGATGGCTGCACTTGAGTAAAAGTTAAAACAGTTCTAAACCAGTGAACTCCAAACTTTTTTAAAAGTTTTACCACCTATAATATACAGTCTCCCGAATGGAAACTTGTAGGACCCCCAAATATTACTGCGTACCCCATTTTAGAGACGACTGTTCTAGATGATGACAACCAGGGCAACATAGAATTTAGACAATAAAAAAAATCGCTATAAATTGAAAATATATATTTATCAATTTTGAGATTTCTTTATCACCCAATATTTTTTTCTCTGTACTTAAAATAAACGTACTATACTTACTAGCTTAATTTCTTGCCGTACTCCCGGCAAAATATAGTTTTTTAAAAAAAAAACTATATTTTGTGTGGGCCTTAACCTATATAATACACAAAATAAACTGTATAGACATTTTGAAAAAATATATTATTACAAAAATATTTAAAAATAATATTTATTATAAAAATATTGGTACAAAATTATTGCCACATTTATTTTACATTGAGGTACACATTTTATAAAATATCTACAATAATATATACATTACATATTACATACATTTCCCATTGAGTAGCGAGGGTTTTAAAAATTAGAACCCCCTTGAATTTGTCAAAATTTATTATTTAATTCAACAATTATGATAGATAAATTTTTTTTTTATATAATTACAAAAAAAAATACTCCCCCCCACATTTTTTTCTGGG
Organism: Sialis lutaria; assembly: GCA_949319165.1. Lineage (NCBI taxonomy): Eukaryota > Metazoa > Arthropoda > Insecta > Megaloptera > Sialidae > Sialis > Sialis lutaria. The sequence goes on along the minus strand of OX439232.1, from coordinate 36,467,309 downwards.
TGGGCTACTGTTCTAGTAAAGGATCATTTTAAACACAAACATTTTAATTTAAATGTCCCGGATCGTATCATAAAGGGGTTACCAAAATTTGCTAATTAGCAAGCACTCTCAAATGAGGTATCAATTTTATGAAATTATCTATGGATTTGCTATGGAATTTAGAGCAGTGATAATTCAACATATTATAACACAGTTGGCGACACTGACCGTATAAAATAATGTTCCTAATATCACCACTGTTTTAATACCGTTGGTGTTTACTTACGACGCGTGCGCGAAATTGTCAAACACTTTATGAAACTCCAAGACCTCCAAGAGAACTGTCATATAAGTTTGATACTTAATTTAAAAGTGCTTGCTAGCTAAAAAAATTACTAGTAGAATATTTTTTCGTAGTTCGATATTAATAATTTTTGTAGTTACAGTTTCAGATTTCAGACACTACCTCTCATTATTTGTTACTACCGTTCACTATGATATTAACGATCGTATAGAAAAATCTTTAATTTTTTTGGTCACTGGTTCAGTAACTGTCAAACCATGTGTACCAACTTGACTATTTACAAACTGTCGCGATAATGCAATATTTGAATGCAACAATGACAAATGTGGAATCAATTGTTGCGATATTGACGGTTGAGAATACTGTAGAAAAAATGGATAAGGGGAAGAATAAAAATAACTGCTGTCAACAAGCTGTACAGGTGTAGTAACATGCGGAACGAACATTTCGTTTGGTAGTAAATTTGGTATTCTTGTTTCTTGTGGTTCCGGTGTCCCAGATGTGGAATCGTCAGAAGAATACACAGATACCGAAGAATTTGTTAAGTCAACTGTATTTTCTAATAATTTGTTTTTATTAACTTGTGAAATACAACACGTTTCTTTTTCTTCTTGAAGTTTTCTTTTGCATCTTGATTGTCCCGTTTCTCTGAATCCTTTTGCGAATGGGTTATTATCAATTTTCAGTTTCGTTATTTTTTCGTTCTACAAAATAATGATTTATAAATTAATTTTGATGTTTTTATAAAAACAAAAATTGATATCGCAGTGGTGCATGTGGTCTGGGCCCATATTGTCGAACTCACTCGAGAATATGCCGATTCGAGGTTTTTCGTTCGAAATATTAAATCTCGCATGCCCATTCGAAATTTATAGAAAAAAAGTCGCTTCGAGATTCGAGAATACGATATAATTTACACAATCGAGATTCTAGTAAATAACTTACAATAAGTGACTTTTAGTTTAAGTTTAGTAATCTCGAATGAGAAAAAATCGAATGAACTCGAAAATAGGGGCCCTTGTATTATTGGATCATGCTTTATCTTAAAAGAGGGGAAAGGGGGAGGGGGTATATATCATTTTTAGACATTAGATAATGATAGTTTCTGTTAAGGGGCTAGACCACTCTAGAATTTTCAAAAATCGATTTTTTTTTATTGTTTTAAATGGTTCCTTAGGACCTCAAAAATGATATCCCAAAAGATTATAGCCGGGAAATATCTCTAAGTACTTGATTTTCAAAGTATAGTACAAGGCCGCCAGTTAGGCAGCGATATATAACTTAATACTTTAAACGCGTTTATCTCAAAACTGTATTTTTTAAGATGGCCGCACTCATAACTAGAACAATTTTCAACCAAATCACTTCAAATTTTAACCAGATCTTTAAAAATATATTGTCTAAATAAGTTCGTAGGATTTTTTTTATTATATGGCATAGTTTATTTGTTATTAACAATTTTCTGCGAATTTTGCAAGTTTGACTTTGGAAGTGCGCCATTTGGCCAAAAATCAATACATCAAAAAAATCCTATGTACTTCTCTAGCTGTTGTTATGTACAATAAAAAAAATTTACTGACTCATCATAATTCAAAATTTATAAGAGCTGTTGGTACGGCCGTGAACCTTTACAAAATAGAGAGGTCATTTGAGAAAAGTTGCACAGCCGCCATTTTTAAATAAATTATTCTATAAAAAATATGTTTTACAGTCAATATGTACAATAAACTTCTACCTTTGTAAACTCGATTTATTTTATATTTTTCCTGAAAAAAGCCTATTTTTTCGGCCTTTAAGTGACCTAACTCCTTAAGAATAAGTAAAAGTGAAAATTATTGAAAACAAAAAATAATTTCTTAAGGGGCCATACCAGTGTGAAATTTTCAAAAAATAGATTAATTTTTTTGCCTTTTTGGAGAGTTTATAGTTTAAAGAATATTCTGTGAAAATTTCAAGGCCGTATCTCTAATACTCTCTAAACAGCAGCCTTCTAAAGAGCGACCGCTCGCAGATATGAAATGCCCAGGAGCTCACGTTAAATGCGTTTTTCTCGAAATGAGATTTTTCAAATTTGCTGACATTGTAACTCAAAGAGCAATTATCCGATTTACTTGAAATTTTAACTGAGTACTCTTGAATATATTTACTCTACGATAAACTAGGATATTTTTGATTGGATGAAAATTGACGATTTGGCATTAAAACCATTTTATAGGCAAGAAAACATACTTTTTTTTCATAACTACGCCATTTTGTTAGATTTTGATATTTTTCGAAAATCTTAGTTCATCGTACAGGAAATACCTTCCAGTTTAACGACATTATTTCATTTTTCAATTTCATCTACTCCATCGTCCGGAATCATGGCCGCAGTGGAGGAGATTTTTTTTTGACGCCTCCGATAACAGCGCATAAGTCGCTTAGATATCGATATTTTTACGTGAAAAAATTATGGAATACAACTCTAATATAGCTAAATATATTCTCAATTTTCCAAAATATTTCATTGAGTATTTTTCTTCCAAAAAATTTCCGAAAATCACCCAAATTTCCAGTGTTCACACTGGTATAGCCCCTTAAAAGTTTCGTTAGGTACACGCCTGGTTTATTTTTACCATGACTTTTAAAATAAATAACTAATTACAAGGAGTGAAGAAATGGGTCCTTAGTCCTTAGAGACCGCGCCAGTGCCAACTGTCTGGCACCAACACTTTTAAAAACAACATAAGGACGACAACAAAAACCCGACCAACGACGCGACATTTCAGACACACTTCATTTGCACAAAACATTAAAAATACCACATTTTTGTTTGTAGTGTTAATAATAACAAATAAAAAAAATATTGAGTGTTACATGTGCTTATACTGATACAAGAAATCGAGTTTAAAATTTATCATAGATTTCAAATTAAATTAAAAATTTACGATATTGGATTTATACATAAATGTACTTTAGATTGAGCCCCCCCCCCCCCTTCCCCCCGTCAGATTGCAACTGCCCTATACGTTTTTATATACAATTAACATATTTATGCCTAAAGAAAAATATTAAAAATATTTTTTCACAAGTTCATAATATGAATACAACAAAATCTTGAGAAAAAAATTTAGCACGTGGGTGTTGCCGCACAACCCACTTGACACAATTAAAAAAATACCCTTACCAATCGATTCGTGAATCAATCCCGAGTCCAACGAGGTACATGAAGCCATATATGAAATTTTTTGAAGGGTTGAGGGGGTCATGACCGAAAAATTCTTAAAATGGGCTAATCTAGAACCACAAACCTACAATTTAGCGAAACCCCGAGGTCTCTAGGTGGTCAGGGGGCCGAGATCTAGCGGTGGAAGACAGACGGACTTCGTGGGTTGGGCTAAAAATATTATTAACTAGTGCGGTGGACTCGGTGTTACCCGAAGATATAAATATAATCTGTAATAAACCTAATAAACATTGTATTTTTCACGTATCGCTAAATATTTACGAAGTAAAATATAAATTATACATCTAAATCTAAATCTCCCTTGTCAAACACTATCTATTAGTGAAAACCGGGATAAAATCCAGTAATTACTAAAAAAAATCGTAATTTGGTAAATATCAATTTTATGATGTTTACTAAATATTTAAATCGTTATATTGAATTTAAAAAAAAGGGCGTAAAGTCATAGAAGTTTATTATTGAACAATTTAACGACAATATAATGACTTGCAAATTTAAATAATTGGCAACAATGTGGCGCCTTATTTTAGTACAGATGTGCGACGACAGACGACGCATGAGTCGTATATTTTCGGAACATCAAATACTATCATATTTCATTCATGAAATGGGTCAAATTAAACTGTCTAAAGGGCGTTATTAGACAAACAAGGAAGGAAGATACTATTACCTATGTTAGGTATTAGGTAGGTACTGACAGTAATCATTAGCACTTTTCACACAAATTATTATTATAGAAATATACAGGAAGTAACTAGAGATCATTATAATACAATATTGTGCCTACATATGCGCCGACTTTATCTCACATATGCGAGTTTTTTTTTAATAATCAATGTTGAATCCATATGGGGGGGGGGGGGGTAAAGCTTATAATTAGTTAAAAATCGATCGATCCTTTACGTTATTTGTTAAAAGTACTCTCTAAAATTGAATTAGAAAAAAATATAAATTTGTTTTCTTAGATTTTTTCAAAGTATACATATTCATAAATATGTGTACAAAAAATTGAGTTTAAATTTTGAAAATTGACGGAGTTACAGTCAATTTAGTGAGACGATTTAGCACGGCCGGTTATGACAAAACAAAAACATTAAACACATTTATCTCAGAATGACATTTTTCGACCTGGTTGACACGATTCCTCAAAAACTAATGAACCGATTTCATATTTTTTTTATAATTTTCGTAATTGCAGTAGCTATCGTTGCAGGTAGCCGATTTTTTAAATTTTGATAATTAGGTACTATTTTTAAACCCGCTCTAATAAAAAAATAGGTCTTAAAAATGAAAAAAAATTCAAACGATTGCCATTTTGTGAAAAAAAAAACGGCTATGTTCAACGATATAGCTACATTCATAGATATTGATAATTTTTTTTTTTTTCATATAACCCTTCTCGAAATTTCGATTCAACCATAGAGAAAAATATTTTTTTTGTCATCATATCGAGGCTCATAACTTCGTAAATATTTAATATTTTTCAATAAAAATTGATATTAAATAAGTTGAATATATACTTAATAAAACGTCCTTTAGTTTACCTGATTCAAAAATAATTAGTTAGGTATATCTGTGAAAAAAATTCCCAAACATTGACAATTTTTTGACCCGTCACAGTGGGTATCCCCCTTAATTAAAATAATTGTGATTTCTATAAAAATCAAAACAATTAATATTTAACTTACTTGATATGCAGTTACTGCCATGAACTCCGTTTCGGGGAAAGTGAAGACAGCTGAAGGTCCATAAGTGAGACCTCTGGGATCATTTGCTCGAATCACATGTACACGAGGTTGGTAGCGATGCATCGATGTTAATACAGCCTGTTAACATTAAATAATAACAAAATATTTGTCAGGGTGAAGACCACTGATATTATAAAGACGGAGAAAATTTTCGTCTAACACATAGTTATAGAGGCATGGACAGCGCATCTGACTTGAAAACAGAGCCGTGTCAAAAGAAAGAGACAGAAAGTAGTTTGGAAATATACTTGTCCTTACTTATATAGGAGTTTCATTTTTGGCTTAAATGACAAAAAATAACTAACGTTATAATATATTTTATTCATTAAAAATGATTAGGTACTGATTTTTAAATAATATCAGTTTGGTATTTTTTGACTTAATTCTAATTTCATGTTCATCTTTTTTTGTTGCTTCATAGTGTAACCTAATATCAAAAAAATATTTAAAATCTTATTAATTACTTAGTGCAATTCACCTCATCATTTTTTAACAACCACATGGGAATTGCTTTAAAAATTTATTAATAAACATTTAATATTTGCACTACCAAAAATAATACTTTCTCGGAAAATCCGTTCACTTACAAATTTCTATGAGATTAGTTGACGGTTATTGTAAATTGCCTCGATTTTTTATATTTATTAAAAACTATGATTGCTGCGAAATAAGCAATTTGTTGCAATTAAAACATTTGTTTGTTTTTGGTATTTTCCTTGCTACAAATCAACTAATTATTTCAATAATGTAATCATAATTAATGCCTTCATAAATATTGTATTCGTGTTCATATGAAATAATTACGTGATGATTTTCGTTTCCTATATATTTTTATTATTACAAATTATATTGACTGTACGTAAATAAATTAATATGTATACGACAAAAAAAAACTACCCTGAACTCTAGTAAACTACCAATCAGATGCTTAGAAAAAGATATAGTTATTTTCCAAACTATACTGCATCTCTCTCTCACTTACAGAATAAATGTTAATACGAATGCGCCGTCCATGTCTCTATATCTATGGTATATCATGAAGGGGCTAGCAAAATTTTCTAGATTTAAGATATCAAACATATATGACAGTTATCTTGGAATTTCATGAAGACTTTGACAAGTTTAACGGTATTAAAACAGTGGTGATATTATGATAATTATTTAATACGGTCAGAGTCTGCACCAACTGTGTTACAATACTGTGGTGAAGTATCACAATTTCTTGCACACAAAAAAAACTGTATTGGACCAAGAAAATCTTGTTTTGCATATAACGAAAACAATTTTTCCTTAATATAAGAAAAGTACTCTAATCAAACTACATTAAGAAAATATAGTTTTCGTTATAATCAAAACTAGGTTTACTTGGCTCAAGTAAACCTTTCTACCTGTATGGCTCAAATCAAAGTCAACGTTTCTACAGTTAAAACAGATAACTTACATGTCCAGCCGTATCTAGGGCATTATTGGTAAGCTTGAGTCTAGTAAAAGCTATCGGTTGCTCCATCCAATGAGCTCCAGGTGCCGGAGAATCCGGATGTCCAACAACTCGTCGTGAACTTTGAGGTTCTGCCGTACCTGCAGCGGTCCAGCATGATCCAGCCCATCGATGTCTTGCACCGTCACCGCTAAGTGCGAACTCGACAAACACCCAGTATCGTGCCTGAGGGTCCAGACCGCGAATACGTAATCGTAATGCAGGGAACATCCGTCTTTAAAAGAAAATGGTTTAATTGAGATTGGTTTTTTGATTTAAATGTTTTTAATTATAAAGTTGGAATAGGTTATAAGTTATAGGTTATAAGTATACAGAAAAAAAAACTGTATTGGACCAAGAAAACCTTGTTTTGTATATAAGGAAAACAATATTTTCTTAATATAAGAAACACACTCTTAATCCAACTACGTTATTTCTTCGTTCAAGAATAGTATAGTTAGTTTAAGAGATTATTGCTTATCTTAAGAAAATATTGTTTTCGTTATATACAAAACAAGGTTTACTTGGTTTGAGAAATCTTTTCTACCATAGTGTAATATGACTCATCGATGTCGTTATATCATGATCCAATAAAACAAGGTCTGCTACGATTATTTTGACAGCCGCCATTATTGCATAATATAGCGTTGATGACGTAGTACATCGGCCAAAAATTTACAAATTAAAAATTGACATTGTACATATTAAGTTTGAATTATTAAATTTAGATTTGAAGAAAATAGAAATCTGAAGTGAAACAGACACTGTTGACATTATATTGGTTATAAAAAAATGCGGTACTGTGTTGTAAAAAAATGTTTCAACTGGAAACAGACAGATAATACAAATATTACATTTTTTCGTTTTCCAAAAAACCTGAAATAAAAAAAGTGGATTAAGGGGTTAGGTGTAGTCAGAATTTTCAAAAAATCGATTTTTGTTTTTTGCATTTTTGGAAGCTGCTACAACGGCAGAAGAACTATTGTATGGCCCAGGAATAGTTGACTCGGTGTAAGTAATTAAATAATACGTATATTACTTTACGTAATATGCGTAAAGTAAAGTAACGTTTCAAATGCGTTTTTTTCAATACTATGTTTTTGAACTGGTGACCACTGTAGCTCGAAAACCGCTCGGTAGATTTTAATGAAATGTATACAGCTTTTTGAAAACATGAAAAACTAGTGCCTGATCGAAGGATTTTTTTTTTAATTTCGATTTGTTATAAACAATTAACTGTTGGTTTTTTCCCGAAAATCTGAAAAAAAAATTCCTGAGGCCGCCATTTTGTTAATTTAAAAAAAAGCTTCGATCAGGCACTAGATTATCTATTAATAAAACTATTTTTTTCTGTCCGATTGATTTTATATGAATCTCCAAGGATAAGTGATGGTCACCACAAGGAGCTTCGGTTGGAACTGGATCAACACAAACAGCCATTACTTTTAAAATTATTAATTTTTTTTTCTAAAATTTCTGTCAAGTCAAGTCGAAACCTTATTTAATGATGCTATGTTTTTACTTTTATAAAATAAAATAATTTACTGGCAAAAAAAAATTATTTAAAATTGTCATTTTTTCATGTCTCTGACTACACCTAACCCTTTAAAATTTGTGATAAAGTTGATGTAAAAACATTATTTATTAGATGTAGGATGTTTTTCAGAATTAGAAGTTTGAATAAATTTATAAAAAATGAAAAAATCAAAGAAAAAAATTATTATGTAAACTGTATTTATCGTTTTCTCTTTTTATTTATATTTCGTTTTTCACAAATTCATTATGTATTAGAAAAATTTAGTGATGATGACGTCATAGTATAAAACAAATGAGCTGTCAAGCAGACCTTATTTTATTGGATCATGGGTATTAAGTATAATGTATAATATATTATTCATAAATCAGTAACTTGCAGTAGTGGTGTAGATAAATAAAAATTTTACCCATCATTAAAACTAGTAAACAAGGAAACATGTTCAACAGCCCCTAATCAATGAGTCAAGTACCAGTACGTCACTTAAAAACCTTTCTACGCAATTGTCATACACGTTAAATATATCCGCAAAACCCCAATAATGGCAATGGCGCCTCTACTACGCACTTGACGTTTACCGAACTTATTTAAAACATAAGTTGTTATATTGTGGCGCCAAGACACCCGGCGCATTATGCACTCCTACCTGACTGATAAATACAGTCAAAACATATGTACAGTATACTGTTTTTGCGTTAGCTTTTTGCCAAATTGTTTGTCTTTAATAAATATATGCATATGTGAATATGCATGGAAAACATTTTTTGTAATAATCACTCAATTTTTAAAGAAATATGTATTACTATTTGAAGTATAGTAATCTTGAAACGGTCTAAAATATTCTAATTCTTGATTTCTTGCTAGGTCGCGTGTTTGTTACTAAAGTTATGAATATGAATTAATCATTTTTGCGTGCAGGATTATACCTATATACAAGCCTTTTTAAGGTTCCGCAGAAAACTAGGAACACTATAGTTTCTCCATGTCCGTCCGTCTTGTAAAAATTTTGACATAATAAGATGAAATTTGGTATACGGTCGTAGATTGATGCCTCAAAGTCAGAAATGATAAGATTTAAAAAAAATTAGACCCCCTTCCATAAAATGAAATGTGTTTTCAAAAAATAAATTTCATCTACCCCATTGAATGGGGTGTCGTTAGAAAGGTCTCCAAGAATGCAACAAAAAATGTATCAGGACCTTTTAATTTTAACCCTTCAATCACGATTTATTTGCTTCATTATGAAAGCGCCCCCCTCTATTTTTTAAACTGTCAATTCAAAAAATCTGAAAAAATTCCAGAATGTAGCTTTTAATTAGTACTTCCACTGAAAAATAATTTTGGACCCCTCTTCTATAGAGTAAAAAGTGAACTCACATTTTTTCCCCACTTATCCCATCGAGTGATATGTCTCCTAAAATGCAATAAAAAATGTCAAATTACTTTTTGATTGCAACCCTTCAGTCACGATATATTTGCTTTTTAATTTCGTTGTTAAAACGTCCCTCCCCTCTATTTTCTAAACTATCAATTAAAAAAATCTAAAAAAATTCCAGAATGTAGCTTTTAATTAGTACTTTCACTGAAAATTATAACAAACATTGTCAAAAATATTTTGGACCCCCTTTCATAGACTGAAAAGTGAACTCATATTTTTTTCATTTACCCCATTGAGTGGGATGTAATTTGATAAGTCTCCTAAAATGCAATAATAAAAGTCAAATGACTTTTTGATTTTAACCCTTTAGTCACGAAAATTTTGAAATAACTCTAGTGAGAATGGCTACAGAACCGTATCATGTGCGTGCCCAACATGCACTTTCCTGTATTATTTTAATGAAAGAGTCCTCTTTTCACATCCTATATTTATTTTTAGTGGAAACTATTTATTTAAAATGATATAATTTTAATTAAGTTCAACAAATTTGTTTAATGTTGAATAAATTAATTTTTCATGCAGTATATTTGTTATAAGTGACAACAATTAAATAAAAAATGTTCATTATTTTAAGAAATGTGATAAAATTTCTTTGATCAAAGAAATAAAGACAGTGTAAGCCTTGTTTCACACATATGCGGTTCCATTCGGTTCGGTTCGTTTTCGGTTTCAGCCGAAAACGAATCAAACCCTTTCACACATACACGGTTCTCATACGGTTCATATTAGGTTTTATTTTTTTCCGTAAACTCAGTAGTTATCATGGAGAGAAAGCAAGTTATTGCCATGTTGTTTCTCTATAAAAAAATTAAAAAATGAAGGAGGAATACTAGAATTCATTGCGAGCACCCTCTCATCACTTTACAGCAGGAATTTGGAGCATTCTACACTATTTTCCCGAAGCTAAAGAGCATGAAGACGATCCACATCAACATCTAGAAAACCGCTCATTTTATTAGAAAATCCGCGACAAAACTTAAAAAAAAATAACACTCGCTATCAGGTTAAAACCGAAACTAAACCGAGTATGTGTGAACGCGTTCATTGCTTTGTGTTCCCTGGACACGAATTGAAACCTGATGAAATCTGTCCGTGTGGAGGGAGTATTCAGTTCTGTACGGTTTCTATTAGGTACCGAATACAAACTGAATCATCGTTTCACACTTGTCGGCAGCGACCGAAAACGAACCGAACCGAATGAAACCGCATATGTGTGAAATAGGCCTAATACGTCAACTTTTATAATATTTACGTAATATTTACCTTCATAATATTTCTTTTATCATAGATAATGACAGTCTCTTATATTTGATTAAAGTTTTTTGACGGATAAATCAAAATGGCGACTGTTCGTGGACGGTTTCGGCTACGAAATTATTTATAATTTAATATATGATCAAATCTTTGTCAAAGATCTTTGACATATTTATTTGATAGTGTAATAGCCACCTAATACTATTGTAATATTCGAATCCAACAATCACAATATGTACGATATGTCACATAATAAACAAAAAAACACTGAATATACAGTGGCGACAACTGTCGGCATAGACACAAAGTTCTTTAACACTTGACTTGTCAAGCTTGCAGACATAGAGATTGACCGCCACGAGGTGGTCCAAGTATGCGGCGCCGTTTGTCGGTTTCACCAGCCTACTTGATACATTGTTAATCCTTTGATTGCTATTATACCACTTGGCCATTGTTGCAGATAACTTAACACATAGTACATTGTTGTGTATTTGTTTGTTTCTTATTTTAAGAAAGTGTTAATCTAAGTGGAAAAATTCAAGAGAGTATCTATTGAAGATTTATTATAGCTTATAGGTATCTATGGCATGAAAGGGCCGTATTTAGGCACCCAAAACCCAAAAGCAAAATTAAAACTGGTTATTTTAGTTAACTCAAATTTAATTAATAATAATTAAACTTAGGGTTATACGTCTAGTACACTGTAAAAAAAGATTTGGTTTCGAAAAATTTTGTTTTTAATTTATATTCAGAACACATGTACCTACATTTAATGGAATATTTTACTTTTTTAATTATTAAAAGTAAAAAAAGTTTAATTTAATTTGAAAATTGAAATAGACAGAACGGTATATAATAGTAACATGTACTGATTTGCTGTAATGGCAGAGCTAGTTTTTCATTATTTTGAATAAATTACACGTGAATATATTTGTTTTATAATTTTTATAGTATTTAAAAGAGTTGAAGTTTCGAATAATTAGTTTTTAAAACGTCTCTATATATAGGAATTGTGTAAAATTTCAATAAATAGAGCACTTTCAGCAAGTTCTCTCATTTTAGAGTTAAAAGCTCTATTTTTAATATCCAATTACTCAAAAACCATACGTCTAATATTTTAAATAAAAATTAGTAAAATATATAGAGTTATAGTCAAAGTAAATTAGATATTTTAGAAGTTGAAAATCATAAAGTTTTAATATTTTGTACACGTACTCTCAGAAGGGTTCGGAATAAGAGCTCGAAAAGTTCCCACCTAAATCGTGGATGGAACATCCCCTTTCTCTTGAAAAACTACCCCCGGAGTGAATATTATTCCGGTTTTTCCATAAATAACATATTAAAATTTATATATTATATATAAATTAAATTATATTATATTTAACTTTTATCTATACATGTCTCTTATGATCGAATAACTTTAAGAAAGTTAACTTCAAAAAAATAACAGTGATTTCGATGAAACTTTAAAAAAAAAATAACAAGACATTTATATTAAAAAAAACCTTGCAAAATTTTACAGTCATTAGGAAAATAGTTTAACAGATATTAAATAAACAGACTAGCATGCATTCTTATGAAAACTAAATAATGACATGAGACATTACAGGACTTTTCAAAGTGATGTGACAGAGAGAATTTGATGAAAAATTTGAGCATACGTTCTTTATTCATTTACAAAGATATCTGTATATTTTCAGAATGATTAAAAACCGAGTTTTTTAATTAAAAGTATGTGAAATTTTTTTGCCTTCACTCTATATGCTTACCCACACCGTTTATTACAAAGCCAACCCCGCACCCTATAGTGTCAACCTCTTTAATAATAATATAAGTACAACATATTGTATAATATGCTTTAATGAATTCTTACGATGGCAAAGGCGGTTTGGACATAGTCACCATGATATCCGAGCTGATTGCAATCAGGAACATAGGCGACTAAGGCGACAAACGAATCTATGGAATGCTTTATTTGTTATCTCAAAGCCGACATGATTGTAATTATCTACCACGTTGTTTATATCATATGGATAAATGCTTTTCTGTAACTGTTGGCGTGAAAATATAAACTGAAATAGTTAGTGTTAAGCCTTGGCATCTTAAGACTAGCGCGCCGCGTTAGACTTATTCTATTATATGTAAAACGCCATCGCGTTCAACGAAGGTAAAATGCTAATTGTATTGAATTACATATAATACATAGATATGCAAAGTCGTAACGCAAACGCGGGGCGCTAGTCTTAAGGGGAGGTTCTCATCTAGCGACCCAAAAATTACGTGATTTTCGCGATTTTTTTTCTTATGGAAGGAAGTAAATAAAGTAGTCAAGTTTTTTGGTACTTATTAAGTATGTTATTAACTACTTTTACAAATTTTAATGAATAAAAATACCGAATAGTTTATTAGTTATATGCATTCAAAGATAGTCATCGAAAAAAAAACACCTCCACAGGCGGCAAGGTAACGCATCCAATTTTTGTCTGAAATCAAAGTTTTTTTTTAAAAATAGAAGACATTTGCTGGATCCTGAACTAAAATCACTCAGAAAAGTTAAAAATTAACAAAATGGCGGACTTGCAAAAAAAATTTTTTTTTCGCACTTTTTTTGGCTTTAAAAAGTGCTGTAACATTAAAAATAATGATTGTAAAATTATGATTTTAGTTCAAGATCCAGCAAATTTAACTATCTTTAAAATAAAAAAAAATTCATATCGATATCTATAGTAGTTTTTGAGATATCTTGCCGCCCGTCTCAGAAAACATGGTTTCGAGAAATACGACTTTAAAGTTTTAGTAGTATTCGATTTCAGAATACAACATGTATATATATGTGTGTATGTGTGTGTATATATATGTATAGACATCTAGCGGCATTCGAGGTAGCTAGAAAAATTAATAAATACCATGCCATGATCACAAAAGTGTGGGAAATTAAAAATTAATACCGAAAAAACGCGCTACCGCAAAAATTCCATTTTCGCGTAAAAAGACGACTTCGGTTTTTTGACTATAACTTAAAAAAAAATTGAATTCGGCAAAACGGGTTTCACGAGCGTATTCTACGAGACATTTGCCAACTTTTTAAGCAAAAAAAATCGATTTTTTGGTCGTGCTTGATGAGAACCTCCCCTTAAGATGCCAAGGCTTTAGTGTTTATAACCACATTTATTCAAAATTAATTAAAATTTAGCATTAGACCCCCCATACACCTACAATATAATTGTGCAATGTTATTATTATTATTATACATATAATATAGACGATCAATTTTATTGTGCAATATCACGGATTGTCCAATATTATTGACCGTTTAGGAATCATATTGAAGATTGCACAATGCTTTTAGAAAAGTTTGAGCGAGTTTAATTTTATTGTGCCATATTTTTTCATTGTGTCGTCTGTAGTGCTTATTGTACAATATTTTTCAGTCTACTGTTCGGAGCGGTTCTGTACGCACGCACGAATATTTATAAATTTATTTTAAAAGACGTTCATGAGTGTACACTGGCCTTCTTTGCAACCATTTTTTGACCCATATTCATTTTTTTTTCGTTTCTCCAGCAAAATCATCAGCATAGCTGCAGCCAAATCTTCATCATCACACATGTTGCTCCGACGAAAATATTGACGCGAATAATTCAAGATTCAATATTATTGAACGTGTAGGCGTAAGGTATATTTCAATAAAATTGTGCAATAATATTGCACAATTATATTGTAGGTATATGGGGGGCCTAAAGAATAAACACTGATGATAATAGTAAATCAAGTCGCGAGCTCTTTTGCAATACGCTGCCTAAACTGTTAAATATTGACATTGTATAGTAAAAAATTGTGTAAAATAAAAAGATCTACATATATTTTTCAAAAATCCTAAACAATAATTAAGTTTACGTAACCCACGCGAGCGAAGCCGCGGATACAGCTATAGTGTATAAATATACGTATATATATACATTTTATATACATATACAGTGTGTTGATAAAGTAAGGAACAAAATTCATAACTGCGTCATTTAATGTTTTCAAGCAAAACGCTCGGACACGTCGATTAGTATTTTTAGTTGCAGATTTTTTGACATAAGAAATTTGTATACAGGGTGTCTCAAGAAGAACATACGCAGTCATAATTGATTTTTTTAATGGAACACCCTATATATTATACTATTTTTGAATTGTACGATAAATTCTGAACACTTTTTGTACAGCATATTATATCTCTAAAATCATCGGTTTATGGAATAATGACATTTGAAATCTGTCTCATAATGAATATATGCAGTCATCATTAATTTTTTTAAATGGAACATTCTGTATATTATGCCATTTTTGAGTTATACGATAAATTCTGAACACTTTTTGTACAGCCTATCACAACTCTAAAATCAGTGGTTTTTGGAATAATGACGTTAAAAATGTTATAAATAAATAAAAAATTAATGAATTTTAATAATAAATTTTCAAAAGAAATAAAATTATTTCAAAAACCACTGATTTTAGAGCTGTGATAAGTTGTACAAAAAGTGTTCAGAATTTACTGTACAATTCAAAAATGGTATAATATACAGGATGTTCCATTAAAAAAAATCAATGATGACTGCATATATTCATCTTGAGACACATTTCAAACGTCATTATTCCATAAACCGCTGATTTTAGAGATATAATATGCTGTACAAAAAGTGTTCAGAATTTATCGTACAATTCAAAAATGGTATAATATATAGGGTATTCCATTTAAAAAAATCAATTATGACTGCGTATGTTCTTCTTGAGACACCCTGTATACAATTTTCTTATGTCAAAAAATCCGCAACAAAACATACTAATCGACGTGTCCGAGCGTTTTGCTTGAAAACATTAAATGACGCAGTTATGAATTTTGTTCCTTACTTTATCAACACACTGTATATGTAGGAGAAGAACAAATATTTTCCTAAATATACAGAAATGTTTATAAAATGGCACAATTTATCCAACATTTGGTATCACGAATGCTATGAATGGTCTTTTTGTTTATTTTTGTGTATTTAAATGTTGTTATTATTGGTGTAGGTCAGGAAATGAGTGCGACAATGTTTACGTTAGCCGGGGCTTGTTTTCAAACATGTGTATAACACTATAACCTATAATATATGTTATATTTTGTTAAATTATAAATGATCTAAAATCAGTAGCGTAGTTGGGGGAGGGATTAAGGGGATCAATATCCCCCCCCCACGAGTCTAAAAAAATTATAAGATGAATACATCTAAGTGATGAATATAACCAATTTTTGTACTTTACACCACATAAAAGTTGATTTAAATTTCGTAATGTATTTTATTCATGGGGAGCAAGGGGGGGACAACAAAATTTTTTTGGTAATTTTCAAAATAATGTGGAGACATGATTTCATTAGATATAAAAAAAATTCACTAACCTGCCAGATTTTGTTATAATCATTTCTGTTCCAATATCGTGAAATTGGTGCCAAAGTTTTGAGTTTAGAAGTGTCACTTCACATCCAGGAAGATCTTCATTGGTGAATTGTATTCGTCGTTGGGTATTTATATCGAATTTTAACTCTGTTTCCCGGGACTTGTATCCATCGTATTCAACTGTGTATAAAAAGAAAATTAAATTAATAAAAAAAGGTATAACATTATAAAATAATCTGCCGTGTGCCACAGGACTTTCTTATACATAATAATGACAGTAAACAGTGTACGTGATAAAATTATAGATAATAATATTACCTACAATTTTCAACTTGGCCATTTTTCTCTAATTCGCACTGTTTCAGTGTAATTCGAAAAATTCAAAAATCGATGTAGGTAAACATCCGTTTCCGGTTGAATAATCGTTTTCAAAAATAGGAGGTTTTCTTCCCAGGCAAAAATCAATCTTAAGTATAAAATTCCACCTTTCTACGATTTGTCGTATTTGAGTTACAGCGTCTACAGACAGACCGACAGACACACAGACATCATGGCGAAAATAGTCAGAATGGATTCAGGGAAGGTCAAAATTGATAATTCCATCAAAACCCGGATTTCGAAAAAAATCGCGTTTACTATACTTACTTATACTATATGTATATTTCATATACATTGGTATAAGAAAGTAAAAATACCATAACTCCTAAACGACTGATGATGGAAGGGTGTAATTTTATATTTATAATAATCTTTCATCTGGGAAGACAACCACCTTATTTTTAAAATGATCACTAAACCGGAAACGGATGGTTACTCTTGTAATTTTTTGAATTTTTTGAAATAAGACAAAAATGTTTTAGATAAAAAATGTCGAGTATATTATTATCTATAATTAATTCCCCATACATTTTTTTCCAACACTTATGATTTAGCCAGAAATAATTTTAAAAAAATCATTATTTAAAATAATCTATACTGGTTGTCTGATGATTTGACCGTACGGATCACGACTCATACCGTCATGTCACCCGGCGACCACTGCAAACTAAATAAAATAGAGTGTACAGTGTTTATATCAATATTATGTATAAGAAAGACCCATGGTACCTATAGCAAACACGTACAGTCTCTGTAATACGTATAAGAAAGTCCCATGACACTCATGGCAGATATTTCTTCTCTGTTATGAACGATTTGAAATGTACTTAAAATCGAATACTTAGTAAAAAAAAAAAAAAAATTAAATTTGTTTTTTTCGAAAAAATGAATAGAACATAAATTATAGATAATAATATTACCTACAATTTTCAACTTTGTCATTTTTCTCTAATTCGCACTGTTTCAGTGTAATTCGAAAAATTCAAAAATCGATGTAGGTAAACATCCGTTTCCGGTTGAATGATCGTTTTCAAAAATAGGAGGTTTTCTTCCCAGGCAAAAATCAATCTTAAGTATAAAATTCCACCTTTCTACGATTTGTCGTATTTGAGTTACAGCGTCTACAGACAGACCGACAGACAGACCGACAGACCGACAGACAGACACACAGACATCATGGCGAAAATAGTCAGAATGGATTCAGGGAAGGTCAAAATTGATAATTCCATCAAAAACCGGATTTCGAAAAAAATCGCGTTTACTATACTTACTTATACTATATGTATATTTCATATACATTGGTATAAGAAAGTAAAAATCGTGCATAAAGGCGGTAATATAAAATTAAAAAAAATTACAGTTTTTTTTAAATTTTGTATTAAAAAATACTAAGTATCAGTTTTAACAAACATGTATATGCCTATACTGCCAATTGAGTAACTTCTATTTTTACTATATTCGTAAATAGGTATCATTTACATATATATGATTTATTTAACTAATTATTATTATACTTACGTTGAATTATTTGTTAATAAAGTAATATACAAATTATTTAATTTCAATTAAAAAACAATACAATAAATATTACGATTGTTTTAAAATAATTGTATTAATATATTGGTATAACAAATTAAACTATACCAATAATATAGATTTCGATCCTGCACGCAATAATTACAAATTGATATTGTAACTTTAGTAATTTACAAACACGTGACCTACCCTACCAAGAACTACAATATTTTGTACGCAGTTTCAATATGACTACGTCAAATAATAATATTTCTTTAAAAATTGAATGATTGTTATGAAATATTTTTCCCCGTACGGGTGTCACCCCCTGTAAACTTTTGAACTTTTGTTTCTAATTTATTGAATGAATGTGCAATAACTAGTTTAAAAAAATAACCATATGCAATCTATATCTCTATAAAAAAGTTTGTTCTTTACCACTCACTCACTCACTCATATATCAACGTACAGCCCAAACCCCTGGACCTAGAAACGTAAAATTTCGTAGGTGCCTTCCTTTTATGATGTAAGCACCCAATAAGAAAGGATTTTTCAAAATTCAACTCCTACGGTGTTAAAACAGGGTGTCAAATTTTATATAAAAAAATATTTTTTTTTGTTTGTATTTAATTGAAACTTATCGAACATACTCTACAATATAAATAATGAAACAATTATTTCAGCATTTCCAAAAATTTAACCCCTAAGGTGTTAGGGGGTGGAAAAACTATCAGAGCCATCACTACCATCGGGACAGTAAAAAAGGTTTCAATTAATAGATAATAAGAATAGTTAGGTGTCAACGAAAAAAAGGGTCATTAAAATTAATAGTACCTACTTGAAAAAACAGTAGCAACGAAAAAAACAAGGTATTTTTCACATAGCGGGGGACCATCACACACACACACTCTGCCCCTGGGGCCCCCGAGCTTCTAGTTACGGTCCTGATAACTACTCTTGAAATTCAACAACTTAAAATTATATAAAAACATATTGTATATAGGTATTTTACTATAGGTAAAAATATTAATAAGTTATGTAATTAACTTTTTAGGAAATAGTAAAAAATGAAATAACAGTAATTTGAAGTGTGCGCTTGTTAGCAGGTTTGCGACCACTAAAAAGTGCAAAAATAATTGTCTCAGCGCAAATTATTCTTTAATAAGTGTCGGTTTTTACCACTAACACAAGGGGCTCCCTAATATATAAATGACAAATTTATTTTGCACTAGTTTCGTTAATCATATGTTTTTACTAACATTATTAATTTTTATTACATAGAAAGAACGCCAACAGAAGCAGAAGAAGAAAAAGAAGAAGAATAATTTTAAGTTATTATAAATATATTTTTGAGATTTTTTCATAACAAACGTTATAAAATAAAGAGTAATAAAATTTAAAACAATGTAAAGCATTTACAACTTAAGGTTATACGTCTAAGTCTAGTACATTATAAAAAAAGATTTAGTTTCGAAAAATTTTGTTTTTCATTATTTTGAATAAATTACACATGAATATATTTGTTTTATAATTTTTATAGTATTTAAAAAGGTTGAAGTTTCGAATAATTACTTTTTAAAACGTCTCTATATAGCCAATTGTATAGAATTTCAATAACTAGAGCACTTTCGGCAAGTTCTCTCATTTATCGTGTATTAAAAATTCTATTTTTAATATCCAATTACTCAAAAAACCATACGTCCAATATTTAAAATAAAAATTAGTTATACATAAATAACATATTAAAATTTTAGACTATTTTCTATACATTACTCTAATTATCGAATCTATAACCTTAAGAAAATACATTTTTCATGAAATATGCCAAACCGCGATAATTTTGTATCCATATAGAGTATCCAAGATAAGCGTGCAATGCATGGGGATATCCTAAAAGGTAAGAGATACAGATGTGGTTAAATGAGATGAATTATTTGTAAGAAAGGGGTGAGTATTACAACATCAAAAAATATTAATAATTTTATGTGGTTCAGGCGGTATACCCAAAAAACTGAAAATTCGGAATTTCTTTAAATGACTAAAACTTTTTTGGCAAAGTATACAGGTACTTTTTATTTGCGGTTTCTTATAGCACTTTTTTTAATAGAATTGATTGGTGTATTTAGAATTTTTATATCACTTTTAGTTTCCGAGTTACAAGCCCTAACTTTAGTTTTTCTTATGGGCCGCCAAGTTGGCTATATCATATTTTTACTCTACTTTACAACGATATGTCACATGACATAGTTATTATAGAAAATAAGTCGAATAACTAAATACTGGTGATATTTATAAAGTATTTTATTACAAACATTTAAGTAAGCCATGAAAAACAAAAATTGTTAACAAAAATCGCAATAACAACAATGAAAATAAGAAATGCATATTTAAAAACAATAATTATTACAATAAAAAGGTTTTTACTTTTTTTTAATAATAAGTATGACATGTGACATATCATTGTAAAGTAGAGTAAAAAACACATTCGAATATGATATAGCCAACTTGGCGGCCTATAAGAAAAACTAAAGTTAGGGCTTGTAACTCGGAAACTAAAAGTGATATAAAAATTCTGAATACACCAAACAATTCTAAACAAAAAAGTGCTTTAAGAAACCGTAAACAAAAAGTACCTATCTACTTTGCCAAAAAAGTTATAGTCATTTAAAGAAATTCCGAATTTTCAGTTTTTTGGGTATACCGCCTGAACCACATAAAATTATTAATATTTTTTGATGTTGTAATACTCACCCCTTTCTTACAAATAATTCATCTCATTTAACCACATATGTATCTCTTACCGTTTAGGATATCCCCATGCATTGCACGCTTATCTTGGACATCCTGTATACTGTTTTTAAATTTTAAACATAAAATGATCAAATCACGCAGCGTATAATGCGGTGTTTACACCGAAAAAACAAAACACCAACACGGTATTTTAAAACACTTCGTATTTAAAAATGTATGGGGTCTATTGCACTTTTGTAAAAAAGACACGATGTTGCTGTTTTGTTTCTTCGGTGTAAACACGGCATAAGACAGTTAAATGTATATAGATTAATATCCAATAATGGCAGTAATCAAATATCAAACAAATATTTATAATTCAGTATAAATTTAATTTAAAACTGGGGGGGGGGGTGCCCAATTTATAATAGTGCCAGTAAGTACCTTAATTAATTTAGTAATCATGCATGTACAAGTATATTAGTACGTCATTTAAAAAAAAATTAAATATCTTACCATTATTTTGATAAACCATATTTGACCAAGATGTATTAGGTAAAAAACTTGTAAACCCTCCACCAACTAACTGACAATGGGTTAATAAATCCATAACAATTGTTTCATAAGTCTATTATTCACTATGTATTAAAGTTTAGGTATAACACAAAATATCAAGTAGGTATGTATAAGTAGATAATAATCCAAAGCACACTCGATTAAAACAAAACACGATTCACTTAATATAAAAACTTTATACGTCTATGAAGATATTGTCAACTATTGCATGACTTTTTGGTACTGACCTATCCGAAGGTTTTACAGATACCCTTATGTGTTTTGTACACTTGAGGACCTCTGGAAGAAGAACGAGCCATGGTATTATATTGCTGTTTCATTTTAAGTTAGGATATACTTATATTTTTATGGGTAAGAAGTAAGAAGAGTACATAAAAAAAATTAAAATTTATTTAATATTTTGTTTATTCATACAAAAAATTGTTTAAACAATATATTGTATTATTTATTTGAAAAAAAAAAAAACTTTTTTTGAACATTTATCGAATAATTTGCTTAATTAATATATGTTATATATTTTACAACTATCCCTCAATTTACGCGGTTAATTGGTTCCATGAAAACAGAACGTAAAAAGAACCACAATAGAATTATAGCTCATTACTGTGTTTTTTAAAGCCTTTTCACCCTTTTTTAAATTTTTTTCTACGGTGTAAAAGTATTATTTATTATTTAATAATTTGATACAATTGAATTAAAATTGAAAAACAAAAATGGGCTTATATCAGCTCCTTTTTTATCAAACGTTTTTTGTAAGATTTGAAATATCGAAAATTCATCACAAAATGCAAATTAATCATTACTGTTTTGCAGGGGTGGATTAAGAATTCTATGGGTCCTAGGCATATGAATCCCCCTCCTTCCTAATTTTATTTAATATTAAAAAAAATTAACAGTCATATATTGAAAACAAATAAATAAAAATAAACTCGGTTTAAAAAAAATTATTTAGGGTTTCATATCAAGGCTCAACTAATTCTCGTCTTGATCAAATTGTCATTCTCGAAACGAGATAGGGAACGAGACGATATCAGTTTCATTTCTTAACCCTTTCAGGCCTGGATTTTTATTAACTTAAATAAAATATGGTTTTACTTTAATTATTCATCGAAGTACCTGCAGAAACATCTTTTTAAGTGTAAAAATTATGAAATCGTGAAAAATGCAATCACTAGGTCTTCAAGATTAAAATAAAATAAAAAGAAGTATATTTTTCATTTATTTAAAATCGATATATTTTATAAAAAATAAATTACAGACCAATTTATTTAAAATACACAGGTAGAAAGGTTTACTTGAGCCAAGTAAACTTTGTTTTGTATATAACGAAAACAATATTTTCTTAAGATAAGCAATAATCTCTTAAACCCACTATAGTATTCTTGAACGAAGGAATAACGTAGTTGGATTAAGAGTATTTTTCTTATATTAAGAAAATATTGTTTTCGTTATATACAAAACAAGGTTTTCTTGGTCCAATACAGTTTTTTTTGTGTATCTGTAAATATCCAGTAACAAATGCCACCGCCAGGGTCAAAAGGGTTAATAATATCAAAAGTCACGTTTTTAAAATATTGTAAATAATTTCTTCGTTAATTTTATTACAATAAATAAATTTAAAAAAATATATTTCTGTTAGTTTCTTTAAAAACTTGGGTTTCTGGGCCTATTTGGCCTAATGAATTATCCTGCTATATAAATTACTTAAATCCTATTAAAAAGATCTATATTATTTAATATCATATTTAAATCTTGCAAGCAAATATAAATATTAATATTCTATCTAATGTACAAGACGTATTTGCTATCTTATAAGTCCAGCCCTTAAACAACTTAAGAATACTGCGATTGGTTGAAACCAGGGTAAAAGTGTACAATTGGTTGACGTCATTTTTCACAACTATGTGTAAATGATAGGGAGGCTTGTAAAGTAATGTAAAGATACTTATCACGGAAGTGGGAATTGACTTTATGAAGTTACAAGAATTTTTACAAGTCTGACGCGTGGCGCGACTGTCTAAAAAGGATTTAGTCATATTTTTGTTTGCATTAACTATTATTTTTACAGTAACATTAGTTAAAGTATAGACATATAGTTGGGTATAGTTTTTAAATTGCATTTCTTATTTTTTATATATATTAAAATATTTTTCGGTGTTTTTAAATAGCTGGATCTCCGCGAAAAATGGTCGTAGAAGAGTTTAAAAAAAACTGTTCTAAAGCTTGAACGTTCTAGTTTTCGAATCATTTATTGAAAATTTTATTATCCTTCATGATAACTCCTTTTTTTAAGATCAAACGCCAAAAAAAAATTTTCAAAAAATTATATAAATTTTGAGAGGCTCTACAGGACATGCAAATTTTTTTGGTCAAATATCAAATAAATGATTAGATGATATGATTGCACATAACTTGGTAAAAAAAATCGTACAACAATAAAAAAAATGTAAATTGAAGAAAAAAGTCTGATCCAATACAATCATTTATTTGATTTGACCAAAAAAAAATTGCATGTCCTGTAGAGCATCTCAAAATTTATATATTTTTTTTTAAATGTTATTTGACGTTTTATGGGATAATACAATTTTCAATAAATGATTCAACAACTAAAATGTTCAAGCTTTAGAACAGTTTTTTTAAAACTCTTCTACGACCATTTTTCGTGGAGATCCAGCTATAAAAAAATCTAAAAATATTTGAAAAATTTAGTGATCCGTTAATTTTGCATTTTAGTGCATGTATTTATAACATTTCACATCTACACAGAAAAAACTGTATTGGACCAAGAAAACCTTGTTTTGTATATAACGAAAACAATCTTTTTTTAATATAAGAAACATACTCTTAATCCAACTACGTTATTCCTACGTTCAAGAATACTATAGTTGGTTTAAGAGATTATTGCTTATCTTAAGAAAATATTGTTTTCGTTATAATATATAAAACAAGGTTTACTTGGTTTGAGAAATCCATTCTACCAGTGTAGAGCAATTAATTTTTTTATGGTATATATGTAACAGGCCCTGAGATAACTTCAACGGGGACCGGGTCAACATATTATCTTATTTTATTTTTTCTAAATTAAATATTGTTCTAAAATTGACTTTTAAAAATTACTCGATTCATTAAGGTATCGATTATGTTATAGGTTAGGTTAGATAAAAACAAATAAAGGTTTAGTTAAATATGAAAAGAATAAAAATACTTTTTTATTCTTTTCATATGTTTTAAAGTATTATGTCACCAAAAACAAGACTTTTCTTCCATCTAGAATATATTTAAGTATATATATTGATAATACAGTTAGTTAACCAATAAAGATAAAGTCACATTTTTCAAGAGCTCTAATTTGTTTTTAAAATATTTGTCAAAACTGCAAAGTGGCTGAAGAGACGCAAACAATAGTCGCCGTGGGTATGGCGCCATGTCCGCCGGAAATGCTTAAAGATGTGAAAGCATATCAGTCGGGAGACATATTACACCACCTTACACGGAGAAAAATGAAGCATGAAATATATACAAACTTTGCCGTACCATTTGATAAAAAGTTACTAAAAATATAGTAATTCGAAAACACTTTTGAAATCTAGCGAAACATCCGAAGCACAAAAGATAAATTACTAACCGACGTATAGTAATCGTTAAAGATAGCCGTGTTTGAATGTCTACTATTCAGTTAGTAAAAATGATTATACTTTGTATAATAATATCTTTTAACACTCGATTTATAAATATTTCTTATTTGCTTGGTAAAACTTATTATTATTTAATGTTAGATTTTCTCAATTTTAGAATTTAATTTTGATTATTTTTTTTTATAATAATTATAATGTATATACATCTGAATTTAGTAATTAATAGTAGATTTAGCTTGTAATTTAGTATATATGTGACATGAATGTATATTTGCAATATTTTTAATGCCTCATATAGTAATAAACAATTTAGTATTATTGGCTACTGTTTATTTATTGTAAGTAGATAACAATAAATAATTTATAGTCAATGAAACCAAATTGATTAATACTGTTTGAAACATTGAAAATATTGCAAATATACATTCTTGTCACCTATATACTAAAATACAAGCTAAATCTACAATTAATTAAAAAATACAGATATACATACATTATTACATACAATAATTTATGAGCAACTTTATGTATTTATAAGTGATGTACATATTTTAAAATAAATAATAAACAAAGGTTAAATGGAATACAATATGTAGGTTATACAAATATATTTTATTAAGACTATTAAACCTAATTAATGAACAAATAATAAAAATAGAAAATTTAAATATAATGAAAATTTCACTTATGTCAGATGAAAACAAAAATTTAGTGAAATATATTTTCTCTTAAATATAAATTCTCTTTATTAAAAATATTATTAATATCTTTTCGTTTAGTAGATATAGCAAAAACGACAGAAGTAAGTGGCATTAAAATTTTCCACCAAACTAAATAAGTACATATAATATGGTTTTTCACTTATTAATATATTTCTACTATTACAGAAAAATATATTTGTAATAAACTATATATTATGCGTTTCAATTACTAAAAAAGTATTTAATTATTAATAAAACGATGCAAATAATAAAACACGACTTATATTATTTGTATGTTTTAATTATTAAGTAATACAACATAAAGCAAAAATTATATATTTTCAACAGATAATAAGCATATTACTTACTGTTTGCAAGTATGTGTGTCCATCTCTTTCTAGAACATGCGAAATCACTTAGACGTGTCTCTCTCATTCGAATTACATGAACGCTTAATGATTACCTTCAAATTATGGAATTAAATGTGATAAATCCCATGACTTTAATAACTTTATATCAACTTGATTCATAGTAATATTAGTCAAAATCACTTTATTCTTATTGTAAGAAAAAATGACCGTTGAAGCTTGAAGAACGTGATAGTAAGAATATAAAATATTATAAATATACAATAACACTGTTACAACATTTAATATTCGAAATCACTTTCATTAATGACCGTTAAATCACGCTATATTGATAATAAAATATAAAAATTTTATAAAAAAAGTATTTTTTTCGAAACACAAACGAATACATCGCCAGTCGAAACAATACTGATTTGTTGCTATGCAGTACCATGCATTATTTTAGGAGTACAAATGCAGTCAAAGTTTAATATTATTAACTAGATAGTAATAAGAATTTATTAAACGGTTAGTAAAATTTCTAGCACAGTTTATGAACCGTGCTGCGGCTTGCTATATCACAATATTTAATACATATTTTGACTATACTCTTATTTGTACTTTTTACTATCTGCTGTATAGTAAAATGTATGTACTGCTGCATACGAATAGTTATTATAACTTTATTGTGGGATAAGAAAAATTACTTAGCCTTCAAGTAATTATTAAAATTTTGAACTATGAAAATTCATATTCTATAAACTTTACTATCTTTATTGCAATAATTTACAGACGAACTGTAATTTTTAATTAAATATTATAATTTATATTTAGGAATTGTAATTTATCCTAAAATCTGAGTTCCAGTTTTCTCCGTGTACCTAAAGAGTAACTTGATTTTTACCGAAATGTAAAATTTCATTCATAATTTTTTTAGTTAAATTAACTAACAAGGCAACCTTTTCAAGTCGAAAATTCGTATCGAGTTTAAACTTTGTATATAGTTAGAGGAGGTCAAGATAAGTAACAAAAAAATTATCTTAGCTGCGGTAAAACGGTTTAAGAGGGTGAAACGCCCCTATAAAAATGTGCAAAATAATCGTATTTTTTCAATTAACTCTGAAACTAATGAAAATTTAAAAAAATCTACAATACAAAATTTTCATGATTTTTATGCTCTTTCGAATGGCGATAGTCAAAATTCGAAAAAATTAAACCTATGTAATGTGGGGGTTAACGGTTTAATTTTTTCTGATTTTAACTATCGCCATTCGAAAGAGCATAAAAAATCATGAAAATTTTGTATTGTAGATTTTTTTAAATTTTCATTAGTTTCAGAGTTATTTGAAAAAATATGATTATTTTGCACATTTTCATAGGGATGTTTCACCCCCTTAAACCGTTTTACCGCAGCTAAGATAATTTTTTTGTTACTTACCTTGACCTCCTCTAACTATATACAAAGTTTAAACTCGATACGAATTTTCGACTTGAAAAGGTTCCCTTGTAAGTGATTATTTTACTTTCGCCCAGTATTATCAAGTTTAACTAAATGCTCCTTTAACTAACTGTCATATTATCAACAGATCCAAGCATAATACATTTAATTAAATAGATTTTAAATTATCTACAGTCTTTCTTTACAACGTATATTATGTCTATTTTTCATTGAGAGCTTAAATATTAATTTAAATCACGTTTGTAATACACTAAATTTACTTTAAAGGAGCATTTAGCGCTAAAGGAGCTTTAAATTAGTTGATAATACCGGGCATTTGTGTTATAAATATTCGACTTTTGCAGTGTGGGAGAGGTCAACAAAACTAACCCACTAACCCCTATGCCCTAGCTCCCGAAATAAAACTATCATAAAATATTGCGTATAAAATCATTCAATACAAAAAAAACAGACTGGATACCTTTCAGCCCCTCCTTTGAATATTAAAATAAATCATCATCAACCAACAAATTTAATAATACTTTTTAATTATTTTTTATTAAAAAAAAACACCATAGACATAGAGCATGGACCGCGCATTCCCAAATTTTACGTGAATAATAATTAATTTCAATAATAATTATCTTCGAGAAAAATAAAATATTTATTTTTTGTAATATTATGGTCAACATCTTTATTTTACCAAATAACAAAAAAAGAGGACAAAAGTTTCGAAAACTAAAAAAAAGAGGACAAGTTTTCTATAGAGGACAGTTGGTCAAAATAGAGGACTTTCCTTGTCTAAAGAGGACGGATGGTCACCTTAATAGTAAGCTGGGTGGACCATGGAAGACCACCTTAAGGAATAAACAGTTATTATTCCTTTATTTACTGGACAAATGAAATAAACAAAATATTAAGTAACACTTTGTTTTATTATGTAACTTATAAAACATTTTTTAAATTTTATTAAACTCTTCCAAATGGCCTTGCAAGGAACACGACTCCTTACAAGGCCAATATAAATAGTTTTAACTTGAAACTAACGTTGTGACAATCAAAATATCTGCTTAATATCTAACTACATAAAAAGGTCTTTCATTAAAAAAATTAAAGAAAATAATAGTTTATTTACCTACTTTAAAAGTTACGTTTTGCTGTGAGCGCGTATTATAATTTTAACCTCGTCAACCGAAGTCAATAAAGAATGGGACGGCAAAGACAAAATAGCGGCCTGAGTGACTCGTCGCCGCGTCTGTGTTCTTGAGTTCGATGGATGTTATTGTGAGAAGAAGGAATTTGTCATCGTTATATGGCAATAACTACGACTTTTTAATAATTGGCCTTACAAGGAGCATGACCTTGCCTTACAGGGAGCAAAACTTGCCCCCCCTCTGGGATGAAGTAAATTCACAGACAATACTGTAAAATCTACAAATAAAAAACTTAAATAATTAAATAAAAGTTTATTGAAGTAAATATTAGTCTACAAGCTTTGTTCCCACTTTCTGAGGACGTCCCTGATACCAGGCATTAAAAAAAACATCTTGTACATTTTTGGAAAATTAAAACAAACACTTTGCAGTTAATTACATACATATTTTAATAAACTAACAAAAAAAATCTGAAATAAAATTAAATACATTCAGAAATGTAAGTTTCAGGAATAAAAAAAAATATATATAAATTATATAACCTCAATAATCTGCTTCGACCTGTCAAATACTGATTTTGAATCAAATGATTTGTATTTATATACACATATATAATGTGTATATAAATATATATTTATTTACTAATAAATAAAAAAATAATATAAATAAGACAACACATAGTGACGTAATTTTTTTTGCTATTAATAACGCTGTACCGCAGAACACGGCAAACGTAAGTGGACGTTTATTATTGACAATATAGAATATTATTTGCATTCTTGCACAATCGTCTAGAAAGCCAATGTATATGTTGATGTATAAGAATACAAATAATTGTCAACGGTAAACTTTCGCTTACGTTTACGATGTTATACGGAGGAGGCTTAAAGCAATTTTGAGCTATATAAAATATAACACGAAACATATTAGGGTGTTCCAAAAAAAGTCGATAATTTTTTTTTTTCGATTGCATGTGAAATTCTTGTTATATATGCTATAAAAAAAATTCTGTAAAAATTTGAGCCCTTAATATCAACTTGAAGAACTCCATCACCGAATTTGAAGATTTACCATTGATTTAACATGGAAAAATGATTTTTTAACGTTCATTTCTCCAGCAAACTATGTAGAACATTATTTTTCGGAAAAACCATGACTGATCCTTCTTCAGTATTAAATTCTGTAAAAAAAAGCTCTTAGGGTCCAGTCTCTAACGTCAACCCTCTCGTTTTTAAATTTCAAAAAATCTGTATTTTTTAACGCAAATAAAAACGAGAGGGTTGACGTTAGAGACTGGACCCTAAGAGCTTTTTTTTACAGAATTTAATACTGAAGAAGGATCAGTCATGGTTTTTCCGAAAAATAATGTTCTACATAGTTTGCAGGAGAAATGAACGTTAAAAAATCATTTTTCCATGTTAAATCTTCAAATTCGGTGATGGAGTTCTTCAAGTTGATATTAAGGGCTCAAATTTTTACAGAATTTTTTTTATAGCATATATAACAAGAATTTCACATGCAATCGAAAAAAAAAAATTATCGACTTTTTTTGGAACACCCTAGAAACATATAGTATATCTACTAATAAAAACATTCAATAATATTTTATATTTCGTTAAACCTTTCCATTGCTTTAACATACAAAATATTATCTTTCGTAAATCAGTTAAAAAATTTAATGATTAAAGAAAAAATACTTACTATAAATAAAACATCTGTCAAGTGCGAATCGAGCCCGTGTTTTAGTGTCCTGTATCATATAGTTTTGAAATTTTTTTGATTGTTGTATTTAAAATTGACAACAATTAAATTTAAACTTTTAGCAAAGTTACGAACCGATTTATATAGAAAACGCAATTAGTAGCAGTTTAAATATTAACGAAAAGGTGACAGCACAATATATTTCAATATCGCACTCGCTGTCATTGAATTTCAAAACTTTCTGGAGTATATACACTGTGAGCACTGGCCAGTGGTGACAGTTATTGGATTGTGCGTTTCGTTAAGGCTTCATAGCAACATCAATGACGTCACTGATTGCCGCCATTTTTGTCACAGTACTCCAATCACGTGATTTTAAATTTGAAAGCAACTGATGCAACTGACAGTTACAGATGAATTTAAGGTTAACTTTAAATGTATTTGTTACTGTCAAGTTATTTAAAAATGAATTAATAACATTTAAGATACATACAATCAAGAATAATTGTAAATAACCCCCCCCCCCCGAAATGTTCAATGTTCTAAAAAAAACGTATGTTTTGAGAAATCATCAGTTCAAAATACCTTCCAAAACTTAACACATACGTATATATCCCTTCCTGAAAAGTATTACCCCCCCCCCCCCCCCCCCCGAAAATTTGTCTTACTACGCCGCTGACAGGAATGACGTCAGAAGTCACAGTGCATATCGGAACGCACGTAATTAAAATTGATAACAATTGAATTTAAACTTTTAGCAAAGTTACGAACCAATTTATATAGAAAATGTAATTATTAGTACTTTAATTATTATCTCAAAGATGGCAGCACATTATTTTTAATATCCCACAACTGTCATTGAATTTAAAAACTTTTCTGGTACATAACCTAGCTAATAAAACAGTATCCCACTAGCTGTCTTTGAATTTTTTCTGGTACATAACCTAACTAATAAAACAAATTAAAAACGGACTAATTCTTCTTCTGTAATTAAGTAAATTAATATAAAATATGAAACAGCAATGAAAAGTTCAAAATAATTTAAAATACTTAGTTATTAATAACTAAATTCTGTACGTGAGATGTTAAAGTCTCTGCGTCAGGTAAAACAGCCGAACTATTTTTAGGACTAGGTTGTGAAAGTCTATTACAAGCTTTCTTGTGCATGAACCAATGTAACCGTTGGCATTCTCGATCACAGTATTGTACAGCCTTGCATTTCGAACATTTCTTAGCTGGTTTTTCTTCTCCACACGTATTGCATAAAGGTATATCTGAAGCGAAACCTTTCTGGCCGTTGATAGCGGCTGTTATTACGCTCAAAGCTGACGGAGGATCCTGGCCAGCTAAAGTCGAAACCATTTGACGGAATATTGTGCATTCTCGGAATGGGAATTCTCGTACGCATTCTTTTAACAGTCCGTCCATATAGGCGTAGTTCCCTTCTTTATTCGTTTTAAGTAACTTTCTTATAAATAATTCAAAACAATCAGTTTCTTTTTTTTCGTCATCAGTCGATGTTATTTTAACATCTCCGTCGTCGTTTTTATTTGAAATTTGCCGTTCGACGGATTTTAATATTTCATCTACGATACATCCCAGGTAATGAAATTTGAATGCCATTATTTCGTTTGTTTCCATGCCACGTTTCATTTCTCTGTTGGTCATTAATTCAAGAACCTTTTTTAAATCTTTTAAATGTGTGTTTAAAGTTATGGACCGTTGTAGATTTATAGTAATTCGAACTGGATTTACGTTTATCTGTGTTATAAATTTATGTACGGGATCTGCTAGAATTGGTTTTAGAACTGGTTCTTTTTGTAAGCCCTGAAATAAAATAAATTATTAAGTTATTGAGATTAGCCATATAAGGGGGAAGGCCACATTTTTTTAAAGTATAACAGGGTGGCCAGTATTTCTCTGCAACAAATTTCCCTGACTTTTCCTGGTTTTCTAGGAGAATTTTTACCGTTTTTCCCTGTTTTTTATTTAAAATTTAGATAAAAAACCTAAAAAAAAGGGCACACAAATTTTAATAGATAACTGTTTAAATATTTGCGAGAATTTGTGTAGTTTTTGCATTTTTATAAAAAATTTCCTAACTTTTCCCGGTTTTCCAAAAACTGGCCACCCTGTATACATATTCATAAATATGTATGCAAAAAATCGAGTTTAAATTCCGAAAATTGACGGAGTTACAGTCAATTTAGTGAGACGAGGTAGCACGGCTGGTTATGACAAAAAAAAACATTAAACACGTTTATCTCGAAATGACATTTTTTGACTTGGTTGACACGATTCCTCAAAGACTAATGAACCGATTTCATATTTTTTTTTTTAATCATTTTCGTAATTGTAGTAACTATCATTGCACGTAGCCGATTTTTGAAATTTTGATAATTACTATTTTTCACGGTGACCAGTATTTCTCTGAAACAAATTACCCTGACTTTTCCCAGTTTTCCAGGAGATTTTTTACCGTTTTTCCCTGTTTTTTATTTAATATTCAGATAAAAAACTTAAAAAAAGGTCACTGTTTAAATATTTGCGAGAATTTGTGTGTTTTTTGCATTTTTACATTCCAACCAAATTCCCTGACTTTTCCCTGAAATTTCCCTGTATAGGAAAATTCCCTGACTTTCCCAGTTTTCCAGAAACTGGCCACACTGTTTTTAAAACCGCTCTAATAAAAAAATAGGTCTTAAAAATGAAAAAAAAATTCAAACGATCGCCATTTAGTGAAAAAATAAAATAAAATAAAAACGGCTACGTGCAACGATAGCTACATTCATATAGATATTGACAAAACTTTTATTTATTTTTTTTATATAACCCTTCTAGAAATTTCGAGTGAACCGTAAAGAAAAAATTTTTTTTTTGGTCGTCACATCGAGGCTCATAACTTTGTAAATATTTAATATTTTTCAATAAAAATTGACATTAAATAAGTTGAATATATACTTAATAAAACGCCCTTTACTTGATTCAAAAATAATTAGTTAAATCTGTGAAAAAAATTCCCAAACATTGACAATTTTTTGACCCGTTACAGTTATAAAGTATTATTCAATTTTTAAATGTTCTTTAATTAGATTTAAATATTACCTGTGGTATAGTATAATAATCAATATCTGATTTTGGTATGAAGTTATTGATAACTGCAACACATCCATGATTCCCAACAAATGCTGCCATTTGCGCTGCATTACGCCCAACCGAATTTGTCACTTGAGATTTAGCCCCGGCTAATAACAGTAGATTGCATACATCTACGTTCCCTGATAAAGCCCCAAAATGTAAAGCTGTATATCCATGTTCATGTTTACTGGAGTTAACGTCTGCACCCTAAAAATCATTTTATTTTTAAATATTTTAGGTTAAGTTCGAAGGTTCAGTTAATTTGTATGTTTTCTTCAATTTTAATACATACTTGGTCTAAAAGAAATTGGACAATGTCTTTATTTCCCTTATAAGCAGCATGCTGCAAAGGTGTCATTCCATTTTCGTCAAAAATATCGGCCTTTTGGCCATTGCCTAATGACGCTTTCAAACCAACTAAATCATTATTATTTATTTTATCAAAAATCTGTTTCGAATTTGCACTTAATTCTTTTATTTGAGACATAATACTAATTAAAATAATACAGTAAAATGATAAAACGTCTGATATAGAATTAGTATAATTGATTTTATCTATTTTCACCACGCTTCATAATTCGAATCCTGAAGCCACATTTACACAGCCTAATTTTTTTACATTTAAAAAGTTCGGATCACTGATCTCGTGTTATAAATGGATAGACGATGGAATTTATTTAATTATATAATTTATACATTATAATAGTGCCGTTGCATGCTGGTACTATAATATCGTATATATGATACACGAATGATTGTATTATAGAGCAAAGGCTTTGAATTCTACTCTATACAATCCCTTATCTTAGATGTGCCAGCGTAACTGGCTTCGACGATATAAAAATTAAAGCCGCGTTTGCACGGGTCGATTTGAGTCAAAATTAAGGAAAGGTTTACACGAAGTAACCATAGTTAAAATTATAATATTTTTTAAGTTTTAGGGACTTCTGGAGGGAGTAAATGGGTTACCAAACACATTTTAGGTTGAAATATTAATTATAAATTGCTAAAATAACTGAAAATAAGTAAAAGTAATTGATAATGAATACATAACTAACATAAGTAAAAGTTTTATTTTATTTAAGGCATATACAATGGCTGCTGAATACGCCTTTACATTTATTTAATTTAGGTACAATTTATTTATTAGATATATTATATTACTCTTCATTGATATAACTATATTTTTTTTAAATAATTACCTATTGTACATAAATAGTACATTATATTTTCAATAAGTATAGTTACTATTTTTAACATTATCTATTATAATAGTCATCATAGAAAGTTTAAAAACATTGGTTATCAATTTCTATACATACCTAAATATTACTAATCTACACATATTCTTGAAATTTTTTTCCTTCTACATAAATTTTGTATTATTTATTTATTGCTTTAAAAACTACGCATTTGGCTGTTTGCGTATTTTTTAATTAAATTAATTTTATCTATTAATATATTCAAGTTATAAAAAGTATAAGATATTTTCTAAAGAAGTTAGTTTAAATATAATTATTTACAAAATACTATTTTTACATAAATTTTTACTAATTGGTAACATAATTATGTATTTTTTAAACATTGAATAGTAATTATTTTACTATAAAGTACCTACAATATTTTATGTATTAATATTTTCTAAAATCACTAATATTATCTATACATAATATCTTTTAATTATTAATATATATATTTTTTAAATTATACATCGGGAGTAAAGGCTACTTATATATAAAAGTACATACATTTTTTATAAATATTATTTTCTAAGTACTAATTTGTAAGTATCTAGATATATTTATTATTACAAATATTAACTTTATTCATTTTACTACTTATTAAATTTGCTAATCCTACTTACTACTTCTATTTTTGAAGAATTAAAAAAATTTATTAGTTACGTCATAATTTAATAGATTGATAATGGATATACATGTAAACGCGAATTTTTAAATAGTATATACCGTTATTTAGAAA
Organism: Sialis lutaria; assembly: GCA_949319165.1. NCBI lineage: Eukaryota > Metazoa > Arthropoda > Insecta > Megaloptera > Sialidae > Sialis > Sialis lutaria. Next base: position 36,431,633 of record OX439232.1, on the reverse strand, counting down.
ATAATATAAAAAACTCAAAAAATATGTGAATTGATGTATTTATAAATATTTGAAACTAATGCGTAATATGGCAACAGCGCTGGCATTGTAAAATGACGGCAGTTTATTTATTCTATACTGTGACGTCATCGCCAAGAAATTTTTCGAATAACGAATTTGTGATAAACGGAATATAAAGAAATAAACGACCAATACTGTTTTTCTTGTCAATGTAATACGTCATCGAAAAGAAATTTATATAAAATGGCGGCTGTCAAAATATTAAATATCTAGAGCAGACTTTGATTTATTGAATCATGGCAAGTAATGACAAATGCATGAGTGCAAGTGAGAAAGACAAGTCGTAGTTTGGCAACAGCGAACACTGCGTTTTGCCCTACCGCCTCAACTATCAAAAGTAACTCCACAACCTCCTTAATATGACTGAAAACATGACAATATCTAATAAGGTTATAAAAATTAATTAATTTATATTTAGATAATTGAAATGTGAATAATTTAATATTCGGATAATCGATTTCTACTGTGTATATGTAAGGTAATTAATTCCAAGTTAATGCTTTACTACTCACGCAATGTATATTATACTATATTGGCCATACCACGAAAGAAGACCGGGCTTCGGAATGTAATCACATGTCAGTTGTCACTATACATAAAATATGAAGCTTCTTACTCGAAATGTTATAATAGTGTGATCTTCATAAGGTATACTAAATGCTATAGTCGACCGCTTATGTTGTAATGTTATTTCTATACTTTTGGACTGACATCAGTTCGAATTTCCTGCCCCTGCTGCACCGGTCTTCTTTAATGGTATGTATAATACATTATCTTTAATATTACAGAGATGTCCCGTAAGTCTGAACCTATATGGATTTCTAAACGTGCCGATTTAGGTTATAAATTTAATTTGCTTTAATATTGAATATTTGAGGGGAGGGGTAATGCCCCCATGAGCTCCGTATCTATTTTTATTATTATTATAGATTTTAAACAAATTATGTTTAAAAATTTTTTACTATTATTATTTTTTGTAAACAGTGGTAAAGGCTAGTTTTTAAATAAATGTGATAGCTGCACCCAAATAAACTATGTTTTTTTCACACCAGCGCGTTAATAGTTAAAATTAATAATGTAAATATTATTTTCGTAAAAAAATATAAATAAATAAATAATCACTACTATAATTTATTAAAAATATAATAAAATTATATTAGGGAAAAATGCGAAATTTGGCCCTTTGAACAAAATTGGACAACCCTTATTATGTTAGAACATCGAAAATTCGTACCATTTTTTGCATTTATTATAAGGGGGGGGGACTTATATCATTCGAAAGGTACTGTGCTATAGATGTGCGCAAACAAAAAAATATGTTTGTATGTTGCCATTAAGGCAGGTAAAATATTGGTCGAATTTAATAGATGTCAGAATTTATTAAGTATTTGCATTTTCAATATCATATTTTTGTATTCTCGAGTTCTAAAATGATTTTAGTTATTTATATTTTCTATAGAAATTTATTTAATTTTTGTTCGATTTTTGGACCAAACCCACTATAAAGATCTGCCCAATCTCTTTTTTCTCATGATAACCTATATTATCTAATTGATAACAGCAGTGGTTCTCAAAATTTTAATAGGTGTCTTCACCTTAATATAAATTTCAATATTTCACGGTACCCAATAGTACCCAATGTTTTTTTATTGACGTTATTCCATCTATTAAAGATTTACAATCTTCTTTAATTTTTTTTTAATTAAAAAATCGTCAAATTTAAAATTTCACGGCACCCCTTTGACGTATCTATCTACGGCACCCCGTTTGAGAATCACTGTTTTAATTGAAACTTTTTTTTTGAAGATGAATTTGAATTTAAAGTTAGGTTATGTTTTTAATTTTTTCATAAAATCTGAAGACGTTAGTTGAAATTAAAGTTTAAACGTAGTAGACCGTAAATCGGCGTAAAGGGGCGCCTCAGACAGCTTCTGGACCATCTGACGCATCAGTTAATCTCACTGTTAACGCTGCATCACCTTCTTCATCTCCCGTATCTTCTGCACATGCTGTGGTCACACATCCGCCATTTAGTGACCGTGCATGTGGTATATTGTGAGTGTCTCTCCAAGGAGTCGTCAAAATACTGAGTCTCTAAAATTTGTAAAAATAAATAACCCAGTAATTGAGAAATGAATCAAACGAAATGAAATACCATTCTGTTTTATTCCGGAATCTGAACGTAAATGATATAACAAATATTCAAACGGAATCAATAATGAAAATTGACAATTAATAAAATTACATAAAAAAATACTTTAAAAAACAAGCTTTTATTAAAAATGCACTAAAAAGTAAAAAATAAATTTTCAGCTATCACAAAAATTTTAAACCAACGAAGGCAAATTGTAGCTTTGAACTAATTAATTATTTCATTTAATGTACAAATTTTCTACTCTTATCTTATATCAATTTATAGTTCATTTCTTATTTTGCATAAGAATTTTTATTCATACATTTGTCTTTATAGCGCCCCGCGCTTTTATTGGTTTTAGTTGTAAGAACCTTTTTTATGTAATTTTATTTTCAAATTTTTAGTTACAAACTAACATACTAACAGATAAAGCTCGACAAACTCTTTCATTTGATACCCATATCAAAATGGTTATAAAGAAAAAGGTAAACCGCCATCTTGGGGCGTCCGCCATATTGGATTTAGAACGATATTAAATATACTATATTGTATTGTCACCGGACTCATACACGTATACAAAATTTCAAAACTCTATCTTAATTAGAACTAGTCGAAAATTTGATTGCAATATTTGATCTCAACCAACTAACTAACAAGTGAAGTTAAGCTTGTATAAAATAGGTTGGCAATGTGGATTGGTCACACTGCTTAAACGTAATAAACAATAATTGAACGTAATGAAATTATTAGCGGTGAATACGGAATTTTACAGAATCCGGAATGAAACGTCAAAATTCGATTCCTTTTGATTACTGGAAAAGTACTAACCGTTGTGAACGATCCTTTAGTTGTTATTAACTTATATATAGCAACAGCAGGAATCATGATAACACTGGACCCTGTAATTAACCATCCTAAGGCGTTAGCCCATACAGGATAAACATAATCTTCGTAAGTAAGAGGTTCATAGCCTAATAAACCATAGACTATTATAAACATTAGGAACAACGGTGCTGCAAATCTCCAACAAAATCTCCAATAGATTCCTGGAGAAAAGCCAACCATATCTCGGATATCATCACAAAATCTTTGTGTACCTGTATAAAAATATTTAATTAAAAATAAATAAAAATGAGCCAAATATGAATTTTTAAGTCTTGGCAAATAATACGTCGCTGCATCGACCTTGGGAATTCAAACCGTGCAGCCACATCGATTTATAAGGTCGACGCGACGACGATTCAACGCTGTGTTATTTGCCAAGAGCATGGTTATAATTTTTAACTTCGAAATATAAACAGACATTAAGAGATATCTAATGATTTGTTTAAAAAGTAATTTTATTATCAGAAACAACATATAATAATAAGAAAAAAATGTTTTCTGAAATATTAAAGTCTTGGCATCTAAGAATAAACGCTGTCGACTTTAAAAATCCGTATAAAAAAACGCAAACGAAATTTGAAATTTTCAATAAATTTTGCACAAGATAACTTTTCTTATTGAAGTTTTGTTTATTTTTTAATATTAAAGCATTAAGCTTCCCACAGACCGACGCGAATTATTCGCAGCGGCAGCGAATAAAGGCTCCGACAGACCGACATATATATATTTTCAAACGAAAAAAAAAAGACGATGGTGAAATAAATTTCGCGGTTTTTCGGAAATTTTTGACGTTTCTTTTCAGGTAAAAAATTCACAACTCGAAAACTATTCATGATTAAGAAATGGAACTATTGTGTTAACTCCAGAAAGAAAGAATCTACAAAATGGCGAAAGCTACAGCAAAATTGCTTCGGTAGATATTTAAATATATAAAATATAAAAATAAAAAATAAAAAATAAAAAATAAAAAATAAAAAATAAAAAATAAAAAATAAAAAATAAAAAATAAAAAATAAAAAATAAAAAATAAAAAATAAAAAATAAAAAATAAAAAATAAAAAATAAAAAATAAAAAATAAAAAATAAAAAATAAAAAATATATAAAAATTTCGCCGCGTTTTTATTCGCGCCGCAGTCGCTGCGAATGTTTCGCGTCAGTCTGTCGGAGCCTTTATTCGCTGCCGCTGCGAATAATTCGCGTCGGTCTGTGGGAAGCTTTAATGTAAAATATTTAATAATGTAAAACTTTTCACGAAATTATTTTATGTATAACTAGTTATTAGATAAACAATTTACCATATATCCACGACACCGTTATAGATTCAAAAAGTACTGCTACAAGCATTGAGTAGCCAGCCGCGTACCTATCCAATAAATGAAAAAAGTAGAAACCACCCTGAGCACAAGACGCTAATCCTACGATAAAATATAACGTAAATAAACACGCTACGAATATTTCTCGATGACGTCCAATTTTAGGAAACTCATCACTCAATGCTGTTATAATTGCTTCAGAACCTCCAAACTGAAACAAATTAATTTCAATTTAAAATCAGAATCCTTTTGGCCACAGATCATCCAGGAAAATAGACATAAAAATATAGAAGATCGGAAAAACACGATATTGTATGCTATGGAAAAGTGCGCGGAGTTATAAATAACTCTTTATAATTCATGTACGGTTTCTCCTACATAAAAAACTTGTAGATTCGTTTTTGTAGTAAATTATCTCGGCTACAAATTAGTAAAATACATTTTTTTCGAAAAGGTCACCGTTTTCATGATATTTGAAAAATACTGCTTTCGTGAACTTTGACCCCACAAAATTGACACTTGAACACATCAAATCGATGAGGAACTTTTACACATTATTAAGTACCTTTGTACTAAGGTGTATGCAAAAATTTAGCCCGTTACAAATTTTTTCCCTGTTGTAGGTACGTCTATTTTTCCTGAACTAAGAAGTCGTTTTAAAAATAATTAAGGTTATTAACCTAACACTCCTTAAGTTGTGAACTATCCACATGTACATTTAATTGAATTTTTTACTCTGTTAATAATTAAAAGTAAAAAATTAGATATAATTTGACAATCGCAGTACATAGGTATAGGGTTGCCAGGTGTCCACTATTTGAGCGGACAGTCCGCTTTTTTCACATTATGTTCACTATTTTTTTTCACAAAATAGTGGACATTTTTTTATTCAAAAGCTTTATGATGAAATGGTACGTAATCTAAAGCTGTACAGTAGTACAGTATACAATCTAAGTGAATAACGATAGAATCGCGTTTTTTTTTTTCATAAGTTAGAATCAGACAAAGATCGAATATCCATTGGACTCGATTCTCCAAAAAAATTAATAAAGATACTCAATTGTATAAATATATTTTTTAAATTTTTTTACTACCCCCCCCCCCCCCCCCCCGCCGCTTGTCCGCTATTTTTTGGAAGCAAATCTGGCAACCCTACATAGGTATAATATTTTATACATACAATACAATAGCGTGAAACTGTAAAGTAACAATAAAAGAGTGCGGCTTACAGGCATACAACGCGTGCGAGTGCAGCACTAGAGTCGGATAAACCATGTACTGTGGGAAAGAGACAATGTGTGGGTTCACATATAAAAATTGAGATAGACATACATACTGTTTCATGTACTATGTTCCTGTCATGGCATAGTCGATTTAAAAATAATATAATTTTTATGCTAACATTATTCGAAAAAATGATCTTAAGGGTAATCAGGGGCGGGCTAAAGGGAGAGGGGGATTTTATGATTAAATAAATAATAAATACTAACTGAACTGTCCAAACCAAGTGTTAACAGCATCATAAAAAATATAAGTGCCCAGAAAATACTTCCAGGCATTGTCGCTATCGCAGCTGGATATACAATAAACACTAGACCTGGACCTTCTGTTGCTACTTCTTGTATAGGTCTACCAGCAGCATGTGCCATGTAACCTAACACACTGAATATTACGAAACCAGCTATAAAACTTGTAGCTGAATTGATTACACTAGTAACAAGTGCATCTCTGAAAATAAATTAATGTTATTTGTATTTATAAATAACATACGTGTTTTTTAACATTATTTAATAAAATGGCTTACTTATAGACATTGTTATGATATTTATTGTAGGAAGCGTAAGCTAGTAAAACTCCAAAACCAGGACCTAGTGAAAAAAATACTTGGGTGGCTGCATCTACCCAAACCTAGAAAAAATTATAGAAACCTATGAGTATAATTAATTCCGTAGCCATTTTTACTAATATTCTTTACTAAATATTGTACGTATCAAAAGCTATTTAATGTTTAAGAAAGATTTAATCTCTATACCAGGTGTTTTTTAAAGACTTTCCAGCAGATTATTTCCAAAATAAAGAATTTTAAGTGAAAATTTTCCTGACGAAAATTTCATGGTTTTGAGGGGGCTTAATATTGACGAAATGGGTTGATCTTGAAAAGGTCACCATAATGGGTTTTCAGGTTCAGTTTTTCTTTTTCAAATCTAAATCCATATTTTTTTGTTGCAGATTCGTAATTTACGAGGAATAATAAGCAACTTTTACTCTGAATTTTTTTACTCTGAATAAATATTCAGAAAATATAATTTTTTTATGATATGGAGCAAAACAAAAGACATTTTTGAATGAAAGAATTCTCAGAAAAATGTTTATTTCAAAATTATAAAAAAATAGAACTTTTTATAAAAAATTTGGAAACTTTAAGAAAAAAAATGAATTACTAATAAAAATAAAAAAATCACTGATAATTCTAATAAATAAATCTAAGCACTTTTTATCTCTTACGATTATTTCTAAAAATTAATAGTTTTGGAGTAAAAAATTATTGAAAATCCAGATATTACTTATATGCATTTCAGAAGAAAAGTTACAGACAAAAGTTACTTATTCTTCCCCGTTAATTACGAATCTGTAACAAAAAATGTCTGTTTAGATTTGAAAAAGAAAAGTTGAACCTGAAAACCCATCATGGCGACCTTTTCAAGGTAAACCCTTAATGTCTATATTTAGCCCCCTCTAAATTATAAAACATTTATCTGAACAAATTTCTCTGAGAATTCGTTATTTTGGAAATATTCCACTGGAAAGCCAAAAACACCATTTATATTTATAAAAAAAAAAAACAGAACCAAATGCCCTCGTTGACAATAATTTTTTGAAGCATTTCTAGTAATCTCAGAATCTTGAAATTAGGTATATATTTTCTTTAAGAGTTGATAAGAACAACCAGTGAGCCTTTTTGGAATAAGTTTATAAATGGGGTAATAAGAGCCCCTCTAAATTTTCATTATATTATTTATTTTTGTTTTTTAATATTCTTTGGGCGATGCAATATAAAGTTTAAATCTTTTTTTGAATAAGTTTATAAATGGGGTAATAAAAGCCCCCTCCCAAATTTTCATTATATTATTTATTTTTATTTTTTAATATTCTTTGCGCGATACAATATAAAGTTTAAATATCGTATTTTTTTTAAATTGCCTCTAATTAGAAAAAAATGGGGAAAAAATCAAAAGGTCATATTAATTTTTTGTTGCATTTAAGGAGACCTATCTAAAGTAAGTAAAAAAAAAGTTTTTTTAATTTTTTTACGGACCCTTAAAAATGTTTTTTTATATAAAAATTTTCTTACCTCTGGTTTAGTAATTGCAGAAAAATTAGGATTAAGATAATATTTAATTCCATCTGCTGATCCAGGTAATGTTATTCCACGAACAAGTAAAACTAAAAGGACAGCATACGGAAATAAAGCTGTGAACCAAACAACTTTTCCTGATGTTGATATTCCTTTCCATAATGAAAAATAACAAATAAGATATACGACTAGTAAGCAGAGTGCAATATCCCATTTTATTTCTCCTAGATCGTGAAGTCCAGAACTTTGATGTAATTCTAAAATTGCACGGCTAAAACAATTGTTTTAATTATTTACCTAAGAAAATATGCTCTAATGTTGAAATAATCAAATGAAAATAATGGTATTGTATTTAAGAAATGTTATAAAACATATTTACCTAAGAAAATATGTTCTAATAATGAAATAATCAAATGATAATGATAGTATAGTGTTTAGGAAGTGTTTTTTAATTTAATAAAAAAATATAAAAACTAATGGTTCCAGCCAGGATCGAACTGGCGACCTTCTGCGTGTAAAGCAGACGTGATAACCGCTACACTATGGAACCGATGGTGACTTCAGTTTATTAATACATAAAATAGAATTACAGATGGCCATGAAATTAAGAACATATAATTTTGTAACTACAGTAGAACCTCGTTAATACGTTTTTGAAAGGACTGGGGGGGGTGGGGGAGGGGCACGTATTAACAGAATTTTACTGTACTTTTTGTAGACCCCGAAGTAGAAAATATTCGGGCCTCCTCCATTATACGAATACCGAAATTTTAAAATTTGTATTTTGTAAGAAAATAATAGATGCTTGAGGTAAAGAATCAAACTATTTGTTAATTATGAGACGGCTTGGAAAATACTGGGGCCATGTAAAAAAGCGCGAGTTTTTTCGCATATAAGCACATTGCATGCCAATTTTCTGGAATGACGCTGAAAATTTAAGTTATTAATTTTTTTATATTATTTTTTGTTTTCATGTTACAAATCTTAACTTAAGTTGTTCATATTGGTCATGAAAAAAAATTAAAACAAAAGTAATAATAGCAACAGTAATTAACACAAATTTATCCAACTGTTTTAAAAAAACTAAATTAAAAAATATATTGCTATGTGTCGTCGATGGTAGCGACAGCGACATGCCTTCAGTGGTGAAAATCGAAACTAACACAATCGGGCCAGTTGTCAACTAACCTAACCTAATTTAACCGATGTTTGTGTTTAATAAACAATTAAATCAGTTATTATATACGTTTAACAATTAGAGTATTTAATTTCTTTTATAAAAAAAATAAGTAGGTATAACTCTTCAAAATAATTTCCCATTTTAATTAAACAAATTTTTAAAACTAACACTTGACAGATAGTTCCTTTTTTCACCACATCATGGCGTACGATCAAAGAAACAAACCAATATGATTTATTTGCTATTTTGTCAACAACAAATAAACGATGTTGCTGTTTTGTTTTTCTCGTATAAACACGGCTTAATTTTGTGTGTGTGTGTGTGTGTGTCTGTGTAACAAGTGTGGTAATCATTGTAAAAAAGTAAATTAACTACAACAATCAAAAAAATAAAACGTTTACATTGTTGAATTCGATCAAGAATACATACTTGAAATATTCTGATGCTGCTGATGTAAATTTCGTTTCGTTGCCACTTCCTGGATAAAGAGACGTGAGAGAGATAGAAGATGAATTCAGTGAACTGCCGTTACGGTTTCCTCCTTCGAACTGCGTATGTTAAATTATGTAACACAAATGATAAGACATTTTGGTAAAGGTTTGTACATTTTCATTGTTCAAATTTCAAAGTTCAAATAAAAATGGTATAAGTAGGTACTCTACATTTGGAGAAATATAACTAATTGTACGTAAGTAAGTATGTTCGAAATCAAAAATAAAAGAGTTTTTCAAATCGTGAATGCCTATGATAATTGACATAAGTACCTATAAATAACTGACATTGAAGTTAGGTTATGATTGATTAAGAGGTTATTGTTATGCGTGATAATTTTCGATTTATTTTTTCTTAGATTTTTATGATTAACAATTCAGATATATTGTAAAACTTGCTGAAAAAACACATTTAATTTATCATATGACATAATTTTGTGTTTTTTGACAAAATCGTGTAATGATTTTTGAATATGCATGTCAGTAAGGTTAGCCCCGCCATTTATAGCGTAACCCATGAAGTGGTAGCAGCGGTAGCGCTTATTTGCTCGATTTTCCGTCCGTCTGTCTGTCTTCCACCGCGAGATCTCGGCCCCCTGACCACCTAGAGACCTCGGGTTTTCACTAAATGGTAGGTCTGTGGTTCTAGTTTAGCCCATTTTAGGAATTTTTCCGGTCATGACCCCCCCCCTTATTTTTTTCATGTATGGCTTCATGTACCTCGTTGGACTCGGGATTGATTCACGAAACGATCAACAAGGGTATTATTTGAGTTGTGTTCAAGTGGGTTGCGCGGTAGGTTTTGATAATTTTTTTATTTGAAAAATTTGAAATATGCTTAATTTGTGCTACATATATTTATATTAAATAAATAATAACTTACCGGACGACAGAATGGTGTATTCCACGGATTATCACATGATGTCCAAGGTAGCATGCTGCTAAATGACGCAAAGAAAAATCTTAACGCCCATGCAATGATGACATTGTAGTAAAAATCCACGTAGAATGCTATCAGCACTACAGCATATCCAATACCTTAAAACAAAATATTAAAATTAGTTTTATAATTAATTGATATCCTATCTTTTTTAATCGACTTAAAAAAAGGGGAGGTTCACAATTCGACAATATATTTTTACTTTCTTATACTCATGTATATGAAATATACATATAGTATAAGTAGGTAAGTATTGTAATCGCGATTTTTTTCGAAATCCGGATTTTGATGGAATTATCAATTTTGACCTTCCCTGAATGCATTCTGACTATTTCCGCCATGATGTCTGTGTGTCTGTCTGTCTGTAGACGCTGTAACTCAAATACGACAAATCGTAGAAAGGTGAAACTTTATACTTAAGATTAATTTTTTCCTGGGATGAAAACCTCCTATTTTTGAAAACGATCTTTCAACCGGAAACGGATGTTTACCTACATCGATTTTTGAATTTTTCGAATTACATTGAAACAGTGCGAATTAGAGAAAAATGACCAAGTTGAAAATTGTAGGTAATATTATTATTTATAATTTATGTTCTATTCATTTTTTCGAAAAAACAAATTTAATTTTTTTTTTTACCAAGTATTCGTTTTTAAGTACATTTCAAATGGTTCATAACAGAGAAGAATAACAGAGAAGAAATATCTGCCATGAGTGTCATGGGACTTTCTTATACGTATCACAGAGATTGTACGTGTTTGCCATAGGTATCAGGGGTCTTTCTTATACGTAAAATTGAGAATAAACACTGTACACTCTATTTTATTTAGTTTGCAGTGGTCGCCGGGTGTCTTGACGGTATGAGTCGTGATCCGTACGGTCAAATCACAACCAGTATAGATTATTCTAAAAAAATATTTTTAAAAAATTATTTCTGGCTAAATCATAAGTGTTGGAAAAAAATGTATGGGGAATAAATTATAGATAATAACATACTCGACATTTTTTATCTAAAACATTTTTGTCTTATTTCAAAAAATTCAAAAAATTACAAGAGTAACCATCCGTTTCCATCTTATTGTTAGTAATTATGTTAAACAAAATTCGTATGATACATAATGTATAAAATAATATTTCTATAGTTTATTTCTCATTCATTTTACTCTATCTTTTATTAGTTTGTCAGAAATATCCTTCAATAAAATAAAAATCACGTACACTGTTCACTGTCATTATTACGTATAAGAAAGTCCTGTGGAACACGGTAGATTATTTATGTAATTTCGAGCATAACTTCGAGAAATATTCACCAATTTGGATGATTTTTGATTTGATTGAAAGAGCATACTCCCACGATGGTCCCATATAAATTTTATCAGAATTTGACCATAGACTTCGGAGATACGCCACTCAAAAAGGAAAAAGGAAAAAACTTTTTTTTAAAACCTAAATGCAGATGGTATTTTAGAACGAGTACCTACCTACAATAAATTAATCATTTCTAAAATCGAATTTTGCGCGTAAACTTTAAAAACAAATGGACTGTATAAAACACGAGTCTTTCTAGATTATGCCATGAAATTGGGTTCTTTCTCGATGATTCGGTTAGTCCCCGGATTTCCAAAAAATTGGTGATTCCTCATTGGAGGAAGGTTTTTGCGAAGGGTTTTTTTATTGTGTTTTATTGTCGACATACATAAGGGCGGCAAATAAAATCTTGCACCCGGGCGGCAAATTTCATTGGCGTGCCACTGTGTCACTGTTACGAATATTTAAGTAAGTAAGAGTTGTATGAATACATGTGTAAGTGTAAAGTGACTTACATAAATCCTGTATATAAACATGACGACAGATATGCGATGTCTTTACATAAAACACTTGTAAACGACACAGAAAGACCGCAGCGGTTGCGAACAAAATAAGTGGAGTCAATTATGTACTTGAAAGCATTGTAAAGACGCGCGTCTCAACGACCGGAAGCTCCCGGCGAACCGGAAACTGCGCCATTTTATTTCTTAGTTGCACACTGACGACGCGGGATACTTACTTGATTATTATTGGTTATGTTTTCTTGATTATAATATTCTTCTCTGTTGAAATTTTTCTGTTGTAATAACTTGAAAGTATTTTTTAATTTCGAAATGCTTTGTGTTCTTTAAAATGTTTCATAATTTCATTATGTATGATATTTTTTAAATGTACATATAATATATAAAGATGGTTTTTAAATTAATTTACTTTTTGATCTTTTTAAAATTTATATTTTTATATTTTAAAAATCTTTGCAAAATTTCAAGATCATTAGGAGAGTGTTTAAGAGATATTAACCCTTCTGTCAACCACAGTTCTAAAACCTTTCCGTCTACCATATAAGTCTGGCTGGACCTTCATATATTTTGTATGAAAATGAAGTAAAATAAATTAATAATTTTTTTTATAGATTAATTTGAATATAAAATATATATTTTCTCTTATTTTAATACATTTTGAATTTTATTTAATTTTTTTTGTATTTTTATTTATCTTCTAGATTTACACATTCGTGACATTTTAAATATTGCCGGCTATGTTGCAAACATACCGGGTCTGCGCAAGCAATGCACGTGAATCTTGTTTTTCTTTGAAAGGGTATAGCCGGATAAGCATGTAAAAACTGCCATCAGCGATTTTTGAAAATCTATATGGCTGATCGATTTCTAGTTAAAAAAGAAAATTTTCCTGAAAATTAGAGCTTGCCAACCTAAATATTTAGGGTATAATATGGAAAAACGTGTTTTTCGGTTTTTATTTTATTGTGACCGTTGCACTTAATATTTTTTTATGAAATTTTTTTTGAGAAGACTTATCGATAGAACACACGAAAAAAATTTTTTTTCAGAGATTTTCTACTTACTGTTTTTTTACAAAAAAATTTAATATTTTTTGGCGCCATATTTAAATATGTTCCCTTCGAGTGTCAATCACTGAATTTTTTTAAAATACTTCTTATTTGTACCTATGTATGTGGTAAAATTTTCAATTTGATCTATTTGGTGCAACATAGTAAAAAAAAAAAAGTTATTTTTTTAATATATCATATAAGTGCTTTGACCGTACAGATCACGACTCGTGCCGTCAAATCACCAGGCAACCACTGCAAACTTAAATGAAATAGAGTATACATATATTGATATGTATGGAACACTATTGTTTTTTACCTAAAATTATTTTTTATCTTCTTTTTAAACAAATTGAATAATGTAAAAAAACATTAATTTATTTGTTCAAGTTATATAATTGTGATTTTTATTTTCAAACTGCAGGTACCTATCTAACATTTTTTTAAATCTTTGATATATGTACATACATACGTATTACGTATATACAAACTGTAGCAGGGGTTATTTTAGTGTATGTTTGTAGCTTGTTTCTGCAGTTCTAAAAGTCAATAGTTGAAAAATATAAAGTATTTTATATTTATATTATAATAAATATATATGTGTAGTATAAAAAATATACTACATGAAATCCAGTTGAAAAATCACAAGTACAAAGCAAAAAGAAAACTTGTAATATTTCAACTGGATGCACCTTTCACGTAGTATATTTTTTATACTACACTACTACTTATATGATATATTAAAAAAATAACTTTTTTTTTTTACTATGTTGCACCAAATAGATCAAATTGAAAATTTTACCACATACATAGGTACAAATAAGAAGTATTTTAAAAAAATTTAGTGATTGACACTCGAAGGGAACATATTTAAATATGGCGCCAAAAAATATTAAATTTTTTTGTAAAAAAACAGTAAGTAGAAAATCTCTGAAAAAAAATTTTTTTCGTGTGTTCTATCGATAAGTCTTCTCAAAAAAAATTTCATAAAAAAATATTAAGTGTAACGGTCACAATAAAATAAAAACCGAAAAACACGTTTTTCATTATACCCTAAATCTTTAGGTTGGCAAGCTCTAATTTTCAGGAAAATTTTCTTTTTTAACTAGAAA